>CAJVRN010000213.1:2172500-2772500 GCA_911728415.1 Lagocephalus sceleratus
TCAACCATGACTCAACACACACACACACACACACACACTCCCACAGGCTGGGCTACACACTGATAGGACCACATTAGTAAATAATGAGAGCCGTACAAGCCCCCCAGTTGACCTGGGTGGTAAATATTTTACAGTAGGGGTGGTACTCTGGTGCAGGAGTCAGTGGTAAATGCTGCCCTCCAACATCCTGCAGGAGTCTGGGGATGCATTCAACACTGAGTGTTGAAGCACCTCAAAGAAACCCTCAACAGGTGTGTGTGCGTGTGTGTGTGTGTACTGGTTTATGAGCTTGTTCTGACTCGAACTGGCCCATTTTCCAGTCAAATATGTTGTGACAGGCAAGGTGGTCTAGTTCTTGTGCAAGATCGGGAGCGAGGTTTGATTTTTAGGGGCACTGATGGCAGTGAAGGGGGCGCATTTTAATTCTGCAGCAAGCTGTCGGCGTATCAATGCGATCCGGTTAGCGTTTCACCAGCTAAGTACCGCTGGTCGGCGGAAAACCAACAGCGTGGCCAACCTCAGCAGACCAACCCAAAGCTGTTGATCGATCCCCGCGTGTGTGTGTATCATTGGACACACATTCAAAGTTTATTATAAACCTCTGCTTATAAATCCAAAAAAAGGCTCTGGTTTCTTTTTCTTTCTTTTTTTTCTTCAGCCGTAAGAAGGCTAACAGCAAAACTGTAGTTTCGAAAGGTGTAACAGCGACCTCGTGTGGTTGTAAATTGAATCGCGGTTTTAAAAATAGCGCACTAATGACAGCAATTGCAGCTGCAGTGTATAATTTTCTGGAAAGAGGTCTGTGTAAGTGAGAGAAAAAAGCAAAACTGCGCTCTCTGAGTCCATTTTTGCAGGCTGTCAGTTATAGTTTAAGGGGCTGGCGAGCCAAAATTCTGAAATTGGAACCTTTCGTCCAGTTTGTCTCTCTTCTGGAGCCTTACCTGTCAGTAGACATCTGAAGAAGAGTTGCTACTACAGTTGATGTGATCGTTGGGCAGATCAGTACTAGTGTGATAATGTCGAACATGACTCAGGGATAATACCGAGACAGACTTCATGAAGGGTGCATAAATCTCCACAGCAGCTTCGGGCGTTGTTTCTGGTTTTTATGAGCGCATGGAAGTGACAGGGAGGCGCGGCCATGGGGCACTGAGTCAGGAGCGATCGATGAGGTGCATTCCCCTCTGAGTCTGGAGCTAAATCTGGATACTGGAGCCAGTGGAAGTGGGAGTTTTGGAGAAAACCGGGAAAAAAGGCAGGTTGCTTCGCTGCTGTGTTGCACTTAAATGTGTATTTTGACCTTGCACGTTATGCACCAAGACAGTTCTGCACATTTATCTGGCAGCCACGGTGGGAGCAACGCAGTCGGACCCTCCGCTGTCAGCCAGTCAGATCGTAACTTTTAGTGAGTCAGCAGTGAGCGATAACGACATCCGAGGACCGCAGGAAGCAAAATGTACCGCAACCAAACTGTCGCTCTGAAAGGTGCAGAACAAAGGTCCGTTATGAGATTGCCTCAGAAATGATCGTTGATGGGCAGAAGAGGACCGGTGTTCAGGGGTTAGAGTGTGTGAGCGCCCCCTGGTGGCAACTAAACCCCCCCTTCCAGATGAGCTCAGCGCACAGTCTCAGTGACATCCTGCGCTTCCAGGAGGTCTTTCCAACTGTGATGGAGGGAACCCTCCCACGGAGCCTCCTCCAGCATCTGTAGACACCTCCAGCAGTCCTCGGCCTACCTCAGGGCCAGTACCACGGACAAGTGGGCTTCACTTCACCATCCGTCCATCCGTCCATCTGTCCATCATCCATCCAAGGACCTAAAATTAGAGAAAACAGATAAAAAAAGGTTTAAATTGAGGAAATGAGACCAGTTGGCCTGGAATTGTAATTCCTTCTGAAGAAAGTGGATGTTTTCCAAATGATCTTCCCGTCTCGTTTCAAAGACGGTTAAGGAGATTTCTTGCCAAATCCTAGCAGCCACCGGCAAAAAGAAGTGCGTGGTTTGTTGCGAGGCGAGGCCCTGCTGGGCTACCAGCAGAAGACGACTATATTCCTGTCATGCGGCACTCGGGAATCCGCGTGACAAGACAGAGTCCCATTTTTTTTTTTTTTTTTCCAAAGGCTCCGATCAGTCTCTTCTTTAATCCCGTTGGAGCTGATGCCGGCCGGGCCAATCCACGCTGTCTGGGTACATTGTCAAGTGAGATTTGGGAGGCAGCTTAATCCGTTCCCAAATCCTGTTTTGTTTGCTGACATGAAACAGTTTTCCCAATAAGACGGAGACAGAAGCTTTGGGGTAATACGCTTTTATAGAAGAGATTGATCCTTACATCTTTTATTGTTCACAATGATTCGCTATTCACGCTTTCATGTTGATGACTGCGCGTCTTCCTTTGTGCAAACGTTAATCAGCTCGTCTTCTCCGCTGTGTCGGATCTGGTGACACCTAGTGGCGAGAGGAGATATAGCAGCCTTTTTTTATTTAACGTGCGCCATTTTTTTTGCATCTTCAAACAATCGCAAAATAGAATTTCACTTAGAAGCTTCCACCAAAAATGTGATAGATTATACTATGCTAGAGCAGATTAGATTAAATTAGTTCAGATTAGAGCTGCAGTGTAAATCAGGTGCTAAATGAGCCTGATTTTTTTCAGCTTGCTCCCTGCAGAGATAAACTGGACTATAAACCAACAGGCCGTTAATCCCAAAATTAGGCAAAGCTACATGAGGCTGAAAGTTTCGTTCAGCTGCTTTTAGTTGGTGAAACACAAACCGACCCTGAACATTATCCAGCAGGTAACCAGCATCCAGTTTGGTTCTTTCATCTGTGAACACAGAAATGTGGAATGTTTTGCCTGTCGCTGATGAATGTGCAGTAAACACGGGCAGTAGAGCGGAGAGCAGGTTGGCTGGAGGAGCCTCCTGCGTGTTCTGACAGCGACTGAAGCTCCGAGCGCCGCCTCAACACAAAGTTCACACATGTGAAGACGCAGCAGGAGGCGGCGGGTGGAAACTCGGCTAAATCCAGCCGAGGCAGCTGTTCTGGCGGCCCGGCACCCTAATGTCAGAGCCCCGGCCGGCGTCACACTTTCCATTACGGCGGGGCGGGCGATGGAAACGGGACACCAGAAACCGTCCCTTCGCTGCCCGCCTTGTCGCACGCGGCCCCGGCGGTGGGGGGGGCGGGGCTTCATCTGGGGTTGGAGGATCAAACGGGCCTCTCCTCCGGGGTCAGGGACGGGACTCTGCTGCAGGCTAAAGCAGCCTCCAGTGGAGCAAATGCAGACGCTCAGAGGTGATTCTCTGTCGTTTCCGATTAATCCGAACGCACCACGGGTGCAGCATCAGCCCCACAGAAACGCTGACTGGCCCCTCATCACAGGTATTAAGACCATATGAAGCGTGATGTAGATCATGTCTGTCACATGTGGGACCCTGTGGGACGCTGAGCCGAGAGTCAGAGCGGCAGATTGATGCCCGAGCTGCAGGAGCAGCGATCGATACTAGGTGATTAACATCTCGGCGCCGTGCGGGGCAGCGGTGGGTAGATCCGTGGCGCACAAGCAGCATCTTGACCACCGGGTGAACCTCCTCCTCTCCTCGACCTTCCTCGGAGGAGACGTTTCAGCAGGTCTGACGCCGCTTCAGCCTTGCTCCCTCAATAATTCACCCGCTGATGAGAGCGATGCGTTTTGCCCCTCTCGTGTGTCTGATTCTGTTGTTTGTCTTTGCGTGCGCTGCTGCAGATCTTCTCTCCGTCTGACCCACTTTCGTCTGTTTCCTTCATCGTGTCCTTCTGTTGGCACCTCTACTCGTTTCCTTCCAGTTCTTTCCAAAAGCTGCAGATGAATTTGAATTACTGCACAGCTTTTAGAGCAGCTACTTGCTCAAAATGGCTTTTTTTTCCCCCCCGTCAGAACGTGTGTGAAATAAATAAGAAGCTCCTGATTGTTAGTTATGGATCAGGAGTTTTACCTTTTTTCCAGCACCAAAGGTTGGACGAGTCAGTTTCTGGTGAGCGATGCTGCTGCTCTGCCCCCCGACAGCTTCAGGGGCTTAAATCAAGTCACCGACTGTCTTCGGCTCCTCTGCAGGCCGCCGCTGTGGGACGATAACACATCTACAGCGATCTCCTTCATCCATCCGGTCTTTAAAATTCACTTTTCCCGCTGTCATGGCCGCGCTTATTTGAGGCCCCGGTCCAAATCTGCTTAAAAAAATGTTTCCAAGCGATTTTGAGAGCAAAACAGTTTTATGTCAGATGTGTCTGATTTGCAGTAGGTTCCTATTTTGCACATTAAAGTCAAAGATGGCGTTTATTTTCATCTTTCAGGAACTCCTGTGCAACGTTTTGTAAATATAATTCCTGAGTTTTGGAGGAATTTCTGTCTGTACATGCGCATCTTTAATAATGGAGATGTTGTTTTCATTAGAAGCTGCCAGGTTATTAGAGGGAATGAAGGCTTTCAGTCCTGCAGACGGAGGCTGTTTTGGCTCCGTTTCCTCCTCTTTCATATTTAGCAGTTTATGGAATCGTGGTGACTCACCGCCGCCAACAGGCTCGCCGCATCTCATCAGCCGTCTGCAGTCCGACCGGGCCGAGCTCTGGATTTATATCGGGCGAAGCGACGTTAACTCTTCGTACGCGCCGACTCCGGGGCAGACGCTTTGTCCTCCTGCCGCGTTGGTACTCGGGATGATGGGAGCAGATGTGCCATGTTTATCTGAGACATCTGTTCTCTGAAGCTCGGCACGAGAGTTAAAGTTAATGAAATATGTAGAACGGGGGAGGCCGCCGCGCATGGCGCAGCCCCGCTGTTGTTTTACTGCGTCTCAAGTCCTTCTTTCTGTCACCCCACGGCGCTCTGGTCCACGGTCACTCAGCAGAAAGTACTCAAGTTGACCGCCGAGCACCTGGTTAATCGACCTATCAGGGCCGAGCTCCTCCCGTCAGCGTTCGGATTGAAGCCCACTTTAATTATTCCAGCTGGAATGGTCTTGTTAGTAATTAACCCGAGCTGTCCACGTTGGGTTTTCAGGGATATCAGGCCAATTAAAGATCAATAATCCTGATCTTTGGCTGGCGCCCCCCCCCCTCGCAGTGGCAGGCTTCAATGATCCGTCAATAGTTCTCATTAGCGAGCAGAACAGGTTTGTGGTTGATACCCAGAGAGCTGGAGGGGTCACGAGCGTAGACCGGAGGTGAGGGTTGGTTGGAGGCACCTGTTGGGACCTTTACCCTGCGTCGCTTTGGTTTGGTCTATTTTCAGAGTTCAGGGTGACTGATTCACATTAGGTTGTAGGAATAAATAAATGAATGTTACTCCTAATAGCTCATCCCTAACCGGTTATTCCTGTCCTTGATTGGTTGTCCCTATTTCCTCATTGCTGATTCCTAATGTGTTATTCTGTTTAATCCGAATTCTTAATTGTGTATTCTGAATTTGTACTTCATTACTGATCCCTAAAATGTTATTTCTAATACTTAATTGGTCAATCATTATTTCTCATTTAGAGTTATTCCTAAATGAGTTCCTAACTAAGGAATAAGTATTCAGGGAAAGCTTGGGGAGCAGCTTTGGGGTTCGGTGTCTTGGTCAGGGATGTTCAAGGATGTGTCGTACAACCTTTATCACCACTCCTCACACACACTGTCCTGTTTTGGCTCAAACTAGACTGAAGGAGTTAACACACACCCTTTTCCACCATGTCTGTCTGGCTGGGTGGGGGTCTGGGTAGAGGTCTGGGTGGGTAGAGGTCTGGGTGGGTAAGAGGTCTGGGTGGTTAGAGGTCTGGGTGGGTAGAGGTCTGGGTGGGTAGAGGTCTGGGTGGATAGAGGTCTGCGTGGGTAGAGGTCTGGGTGGTTAGAGGTCTGGGTGGGTAGAGGTCTGGGTGGGTAAGAGGTCTGGGTGGGGGTTTGGTCCCACAGGAGGTGAAAGCAGGGCGTAAAGAAAGACAGAAACATAAATGTTGGCTTTAACCCCCGTGCACACAGATTATAAATAGTCCTCTGACAGAGCTGCGAGAGGCTGCGGAGCCTGAAACGTTCAGGCTGCTGAAAGGTCAAAGCTCTTTGTCAGGGAATAAAGAAATCCAGGTTATTTCACCTGCCGCTGCCCGGGAGCAGACATATTTTAGGAAATGCTGGCATTTAAAACGCCACACTGCCGTCATAAATATTCAACACGCTGTCTTTTCTGGTGAACTTCCCCGCATGATCATTTATAACTAGCACAAATCAGGGAGACGGTTGATATTTGTCTGTTTTAGTAACGACTCCTGAATGAATAAAGTCGGACATAAATCCACTTTTAATGGACAAACAGGCAACTGAGGTCAGGCAAAAGAATAAGACTGTAATTATTTAGAGGAATGTTGCAGTGCTGCTCATTTTTAAGATATTTGGTCTCTCGATCAACACACAGGTCGCTGTCTCTCCACACACACACACACACACACACACACACACACACACACACACACACACACACACACCACACACACACACACACACACACACACACACACACACACACACACACTGTCCTAATCAAAGCCAGGCTAGCACGCCATGTCCCAGCCGAGCAGCTATTTTTAGCTGCTGTGCTGGAGCGGGGATGGAATGTGTCAGATAGGTGAGACTGAGACGGGGAGCTGGACGCTTCGGACCGCCCTTACACACTCGGCGGCGCAGATTAAAACCCAATTAGCTGTAGGAGACGTGTTTGACGCGCAACCTCCCGTCCTCTCAACAGGGAGGAAAGTCTCGGTGAGGGGTCGTGACCCTGGAGTCAAAGAGGGATTGTGAAAAGCCTCATCAAATGGAGCAAGAGTCGAGTCGGAGCCTTCTGCTGTCCAGTCAGATTATGGCTGGGATTAAACGCGCTCTGGCGGGAGGAAGAGGTCATTTGGAACTTTGTGGAACTTTTAGTCAGCTCCGCCCACGTCCCTCTGCTGAGTGTGGAGGTGTAAAGTTCTGAAGCCCCCCAGAGTTAAGAGCCCGTCCATTGTGCGACAGAAGATGTTAATATTCCCGACATTTACACCGCTCTCCTCGGCTCCGCCTTCCCCTTTCATCTTTTGTTGGAACCGCCGACAGACTTCCAAAAGCTCCGCGGCAGCAGAAATAAAGTTCTGCCCCGGCCGTCGCTCTTATCTGCAGATGAAATCGTTGACCAAGCCGCCTGTAGCTCCCTATCTGGGAATCCTGTTTACTCAGCCGTCAGCGCCCGCCCGTCTCCCTCCTCGCCCGTCTCCATCCATTGATTCCTCCTCAGCTTTCTTCTCTCCAAGTATGCGCTCATCT
This sequence comes from Lagocephalus sceleratus, assembly GCA_911728415.1. NCBI lineage: Eukaryota > Metazoa > Chordata > Actinopteri > Tetraodontiformes > Tetraodontidae > Lagocephalus > Lagocephalus sceleratus. Next base: position 2,179,807 of record CAJVRN010000213.1, read on the forward strand.
CTCGTGCGCACTCGGGCCGCGTGAGAGCATTTAAACAATACGGAACGCCTCCCCATATGAGCTGCAGGGTTTTTTTTTGTTTTTTTTTTTTTTTTTTCGTTCAAGTCCACGTTGTTTTCACGCGATTCCGGACGAGAGCTGATCCCGTTGGCATGCTGTGTTTCAGGTGCGTAACCTGTGCTACATGGTGACCAGGAGGGAGAAAATGAAGCACACCCTGTGCGACCTCCAGGAGAAGATCTTCCACCTCCAGATCCAGCTGCTGGAAGAGGACATTGCAGGAGGTGAGCACGGACACGAGTGACCTCGCCACAACCGCGGCTCGGGGGGGCCCGCAGTTTCGACCAGAGTCTTTAGGGTCCCGAGGTCAGGGGCGTCCACCGGTCTCATCCAGACCTCTGCAGAGGTTGTCACTTCAGGCAGACGCTCACGTCCACACAAGCGGAGCTCAATTTCTTGCCCAGCCGGCACAGATGACCGGTCTCGGTTCGTGCAGCTGCTCGCTGATGGAAAACAGGAAGCATGAAAGTGGACGCTGGGGCGGCCGCTGCTGTGTTTGCACGATTCCTAATCTCCCTGACGCCACACAGCTATTTTTTTAAATACATTTATTTCATTAAAGACATTTCATTACTTGCATTAATGCAGTATTTCCCCCACTTCACCATGAATTTGGAAGCGTCTTGTTACTTTCCTGAAGACCGTTTAGATTATTTAATCTGGGTCAGTTTAATTCTGGTGTGTGTAGGAGTGTGTAGGAGCGTATTAGTGTGTATTTAGGTGGTTGGAGTGCTCAGTTTACAGCGCTTATCACTTGCAAGGAAGGCTGCACACATATATGAGAGCTCCACTAAATCTTACACTGTCACTCTCTCTCTCTCCTGCTTTGGCTGTTTCTTACTAACACACTTGCATTCCTCAAAGAGACACACGCACACATACACACACACACACACACATTGACACACTGCAAAGCTCCTGACTCAGCAGATTGGTTCCATTAGGTACCAGGAGCTGTGCTGTTGGCACTAAACAGCCATATCTATTCACACTTTAGATTAGAGAGCGCGCGCGCGCGTGTGTGTGTGTGGTGTGTGTGTGCGCGTGCGCAGCGGGGCAGAGTGAAGGATGAGCTTGTCTGCTGTAATGATTTGTTCTGTCCCTCACCTTGTACCTTTCACTTTCCTCTCCATCTTTAATCTTCTTCTTTTCTTTCATGCTCCTCTTCAGCCTCTTTTCTCTTCCAACAGTCTTCGGCGGTAAAAAAAAAAAAAAATGAACACTTTCCTCTCTTAAACTGCATTTTATTGGTTTTCACCCGCTCTACTTTATTGCTGCAAAAGCAAGACTGATGCAAGAGAAGAGCTGGGAATATATGTCAAATGTAATTTTTGACATATTGTTGCTCAACGTCGGGAAGGAACGCTGGGGAGATGAAAAAATACCTTTAAAATGTCAGTTTAATCTGTAAAATTCATCTTCCCCTTAACTATAAACCTGCGGGTCCCCCGAGCTTCATGTTCCCAGCAGCCTCAGCTCGTCTCCCTTTGGCTTTGCTTCCTCTCTGCTCACTCAGTTCAGGCTGCACCTCCACCCAACTGTCTCCCTGCTACCTAATCTGACGTCCTCCGTCTCGCTCTGCCCATCCAGCTGTCTGTCCGCGGCGTGGATGGCTGCTCGGGTCGTGCGTGTTAGCAGCTGGACGGACGGACGGGGACGTGCCGTCCTCGTATTCCACAGAAAGCTGCTGGGATTTGGGATCCTCGCAGATGTGGGCCACCCATCTTTGATATCCCAACAGACTGCTCTAGTTAAATTAATGATCTGTTAGTTTAATGTTATATGGATCAAATCCATCAAAGCTTCTAGGCGGGCTTTTATTATCCGTTAAGCACTTTGCCGCTGGTTAAGTTCCTTTTTACTGCGCTTCTAACAGGCGCTAAATATAAACAGAGTGTATAAACTGACTCTGTCGTCTCTCTACGTGAAACACTAACGCACAAACGTCGGCTGTCATCAGGTTTGCATGCAGGACTTTCTTTTCTTGCACAAACACGCTCACATTTACTCTGGTTCACTCTCACAGTGGTTAGTGGGGCTTCTCAGATCCGCTGTGTGTGTGTGTGAGAGAGAGAGAGGGACTAAAGGAGAAGGATGAGAGAGGACAAAAAGGTAATAGGATAAATGAAAGGATGGAGGAGATGGAGGGAAACGGTGAGGGGCTGGTTAAAGGACAGGGGGAAGAGACGACGGTAGGCAAGAGCTGGCACTAATGAGCTCAGGTAGAAATGGGACACAGCGGCTGCACAGTTCAGCGCACCCAGGAAGAGGAAATGAATCACGCTGCAGAGAGACAAATCCCCCAACGCTGTTGCATCTTGCAAACAAGGGGGGGAATGGAGGAATGGAGGAAAGGAAAGATATGAGACAAAAGACCTAACAGGACTGTTTAATAAAGGTTTCTGCTGCTGATTGAGTTGGATTTGTGTTGAGATTAGAGGTGGCAGGACGTCCCCCAAGAGCCGCGGAGGAGCTCCTCAAACTGCACGATAAACAGAAAGAACGCGATCAGATTAGGTGAGGACGGGGGGGGTGCTGAACAATGGCCTCCAGGAGATAAGATGGTTCCTCCTCGAGACAACACTAAAGGATAATTACAATTTCGGAGCTGTGAGGAGGCATTTCCTCCTGGCAGGAAGGTCTGCTGTCATATTCCAGCTTCAGCATTACATCATATCCCAGGACCGCAAAGGATTACATTACTTTAAGCTGTGGAGGGAAGAAGCACTAATGCTGCTTAAAGACATCTTTTTTCCACCTGAATCATTTTCTCCATTAAAAACTCATCTTCTGAACCTTTATTGGCAATAAAAGTATATTCAAGCTCTTAAATCAGGTAAAAATGTTCCCTCAGATGCCAAAAAGTTTTGTTTTTCCTCTCAGAGTATAAAATATTGCAGCTCTAACGTGGACTCTATTGCTGTCTCCTCTCCAGTCTTGAGCGTCCCCTCGTCTCTCCGTGAAGTCTGTCTCTGGTGTCTCAGCGGCGCTCATGCATGTCCTGCCCTCCGTGCTGAAGCGAGCGCGAGGTCGGTCTGCTCTGACAGCCCCGCTGAATCCACTGCAGGCTAAACCCCGGTCCTGACTGGATCACACACCAGAGCTGCTGTGATACCAAAGCTCCGTGGTGTCAGGCCGTTTCTGTGGGGATCCCTGACTTTCAAACCCCCCCCCCCCATCGGGATTTACCTTTAATGTTAGTTCAGCGCACGTTTCTGAGGTGGCTCTGTCCTTCCTGATGAACTTGCTCTCAGCGGGGGATCATCCGCTTCCCCCGCTGTCCTCCGATCAAAGGACATTTCGCCCGAGAAATGTTCTTAACGCACCAGCGGCATTAACTGAATCACCTCCACAACCTCCACAGCTGATTCCAGTTAGACTCCTGCATTTGTCTACTTTGCTCCTCTTCCACATTTCAATGCTTTAGGAAATTTGGCCGAATCATTCCTACTTCCTGTCGGAGCGTCTCAGAGCTCCTTCCAAGAAGGTTGCTGCAGCTCCCCCAGCATCAGTGATCCGGCGTCCCAGTGTGGCTGTAGAGCGGCCTGCATGTCTTTAACACTCCTCTCGTGTCAGCTGCGGCTCCATCACTTTTTTCCCACGCTGAAGGATGCATCCAGTCACGGATGAGGGGGGGAGTTCGCTCAGGCGAGGACGCCGTCCCTGTTTACATCAGCCTGTCGTCCACGACTGGATGAATTTTCTTCTGCGCGTAACTGAAATACCCCCCCCCCAACACTAACTCATACCAGCATAATGAAGATGAATGCAGTCTCACTAACCACGGTGTCTCGATTTAACTCTGTCAGCTGTTGCTTAGGCGACGCCAACACTCATGAGCTCTATTTCGCCGATCGTTGCTAATATCGCCCTCGAGCTGCGCCTGAACGCCACCAGAGGTCCGGCGACATTTTCCAGGCAAAATTCACACAAAAGACAAAAAAAAAAAAAAAACTGACTAAATCGATTCTGTCTCCCTGCAGAGAAAAGCCAGAAGGGAGGAAAGAGGAAGCAGAATGGAGTGAAGGAGAGGGGGAAGGAGAGGAGGAAGAGTAGTCCCGAGAAGAAAAAGGAAAGGTTGTCAGAGAACGGCTCCCTACTAAAAGAGCTAGGTACACTGTGTGTGTGTGTGTGTGTACGTGTGTGTTTGTGCGTGCGTGTGTGTGTGCGCGCGCGTGTGCTAAATACCTATGTTTGTGTGTCCATAAAAAGCTTTTTTGTCCATAAAGCATAAAAGCTTTTGTAACAGTAAACTCAATTTTAGTATTTTCCTTTTTACTTTATGTTAATATTTTGTCAATCTGACCCAACTCTGTACAAAGATCTAAATAATTAATTCATCACTGAAAAATGAGCAATAACAGGATTTTTAAAAAAAGGTGTGGTGATGGAGGAATAACACACATTCAGCTGCTCAGAAGATCAACGCGCCGACTGGAAACGAGTGTTGAGCGTATTTAAACATGTGCAGCGGTGACAGACAGACGGACGGGAAGATAAAGTCTTCCAGGGAGATTGATGGACACCTGGGTGGCTGTAATTCACTCTGCAGCTTTTGTCCTGTCAACAGGAGACAAAGCATCCGTCAGATCTGTGGGGATACAAACCATCAAGTCGGTGCTCAGACGCCCTCGCGGTATTCAACATAGATGTGTCTTGATGCGATTAGTTTTTATTTCCCCGACAAAGACCTGACAGGTTTATTATTCAGATCTATTATTCCCCATTTTAAGACCGATTCTTCGTTATTTCTTGACAGGTTCAGCCTAAAACTATCAAAAAAAATGTTGAAGTGTGGAAATAAAAGCCGACATAATGCGGAGCGACATTTGACAATAATTACTCCAGTAATGGATGAGCACTCTAAAAACATTAATAATAGAATCGTCTGCTGAATCAATTACTCATTGGGACCCATTATTGAATTGTGTTCAAATGTTAAATGTTAAAATATGTGCATTAAAAACAAAAAGAGAAAGTAAAATATTCACATATTTTTAAAATATATATAGTTTTAGTGGCAAATGCATGTTTTTTTGCATAGAGAACCATTTATATTCATACCAGAGTGATCACAAAAGATAAACTCACCACCTACAACTGGTGTGTTAAACATGTGGCCCGTGGACCAAATGTGGTTCATCACATACTTAAGTGTGGCCGGCCACAAGTCATATCTTTACCATCTGTCTTAGTTAATTTATGAGGATCCAAAAAAATATCCAGACACATAAATATATCTCAGTTATATCTCGATTATTCTGTAGCACCACATTTGTGTTCTTTGGCTCTTTTCAATGTGTGAAGAGACAAATGTCCATTTGGACTTCTACATGAAGTACACAATTTCCTGTAAAATAGACCATGTTTTGATAAATACTTTTGTAATAATGGTTCAAGTTGTTGTATATCAGTTATCCTTTGGTAAAAAAGGGACTGAATTCATGTTATTTAATGTTGTAAACTCAAAAATACGCAGCATGCATATTTATGTTAGTAATGTGGTTTGACCGTAACTGCAGAATCACAAACATTTACGTTTCCAGTGTGCTTATGGAAAAAGCATTGGATTTTACAGAAAAATACCTCGAGCTTAAAAACATAAAACAAATATTCATGATTCATGTTTGTGTGGGTGAATTAAGAAAAAAAATCAAAGAAAAGAAGAGCAGCCTTTCCTGTGTCGTGAAAGTTTCATCATGTAGGACATCACGTGGGAGGACGTGTGCTGCGGCATAATCTCTGTTTATACACTCGGATCTAATAAGTCATGAATATTCTGCAGAAAACTGTGGGCTGCACGGACAATTACTGTACATGCTTAATATCAGAGGGTGCTTCAGGAGGACTCACAGGCATGTTTATTCAGATTCCCTCTCCCACTTCACCCACATAACGCATAATTATCGTTTACTTTTACAGCCTGAAAGGTCTTTTTTTCTCCCTTCTCCCCTTAAACTTCGCACATATTGACACATTCGAGAAGTGAAGACGAATGAAAGGTGTGAACGGTGGATAATACGGTGGCGCCGGCGGTGAAGCAGCGCGTTAGCGGCTCTATTCTTTCCTGTGATCTCTGAAAAACGAACAAGACAGAATGTTGCCGGCAGCTTCGGAAATTGGCTGACAAAGACTCCCCGCTGTCAACAAAGGAGGGAACCTGGATCTTCTCTCACTCCTGTCTTTGAAGGATTGTAATATTCCGGTTTGAATTGCACGATTCGTGGCGAAACTTCCCGAACGTTCTCATATTTCTAATTTCAGCGCCCCTTTGAGAGGACGCATGACCTGCTCTGACCCGAGGATTCCTCCCGGGCTGCTGGGAGGACTGGTGAAGACACAAACGCTAATGGTTTTTAATCCTCACCCTCTCCCACGCCCTGCGGGTCGTGCGGCTCCACCAATTGGCGCAAGGCGGTAGCCGGGGGTACCGAAGTGGGAGGGCATGCGTACAACAAAGGACAAAGAATTTTTTTAATCTTATCTTGGAACTGGATTCGGAATTCACGGTTTCGCTTCCCGGTCCCACACCCTTAACGCTGTCTGCACTGTCAGCCACGTTTCTCCACAAACCAGCAGGAGAAAGCCGAAGAGAGTGCAGCCAGCGGGTCCCCCCTCCCCAAGCTGCGTGACGTTAATGAAATCGGCACTAACTGTCTGTGACGTGTTCGTGAGCTCTTGTTTATCTCCGGAGCTCCTTGAACTCATCGGTCTTCCTCTCTTTGTCTTTGTCTGGCTGAAGAGGGATAAGAGCACCAACTGCTGGAAAACCATCCTTCACATTGATTCCATGATAGATCTGCTACTTATGTTGTTGTGTGGAACTGTGTGTGTGTGTGTGTGTGTGTGTGTGTGTGTGTACTTGTTACATAATGGCCAGAGCAAACATTTCACTAGCAAAGTGAGGACATTTTGTCTGGTCCTCACATGTTTAAGGGCTGGTTTAGGGTCAAGACTTTTGGGTTTCAATCTGACTGGCTCCTCTTTTCTTTTCATGGCGTGAGATCTAGAATACAGATGCGTTTACCACAAGCCCCCACTGCCCCCCCCCCCGGTTCATCATACAGTCTGACAGACAGAAACATGGCAGCTGTGTAGAGCCACAGAGGGCCTGAAAATGAGGGCTCTTTAAATATGAGGCCAAAACGGTTTTATTTCATTTATACCTTCCGTGTGTGTGTGTGTGGGGGGGGTGGGGGGGGGGAATGTCTCAGAAAGACTAAAATGCCACAGACAGGAACGTTGGATTTGGCACCCCTTTCACGAACCACAATCAGAAAAAAATTCCCATGAAAATCTCCTAAATACACACACACACACACACGTGTACACACACACAAATCAGGCGAGGGCTGCTAAAATGGTTTTTCGAATGTATCATTTCAAAACTGTAAATGCTGCCGAGCCGCTCATTATCGTGCGCGTGTGTCGCTGGAGATAAACATCCACTGGAAAGTGTTTCATTTGTGGAACTCTGTCATTAGTCTAAACAAATGAGCCTCTGGGTTCCACCAGCGCGGATGTTTTCCAACTTTCCCTCGACTTTAAATGTTAATGATGAACGTTTTGGGGCTCTGTGTCACTTGTCTGCATCTACCCCCCCCCCCATTTCCCCTCTTGTTTCCTACAGGTCTGTCAAAGTCCTTCCCTTTGGATAAGTCCTTGTTTGACAGCTGGCTCGCCCAGTCGGTCCAGATCACTGCTGATGACATGCTGAGCCAGTGGACCCTGGGGGCCCAGCATCAAGACAAGAGCGGCAGTTTGCTGTCTGATCAGGTAGCGTGTGTGTGCGTGTGTGTGTGTGTGTGTGCGTGTGTGTGCGTGTGTGTGTGTGTGCGAGCGCGACATCATCTCGTCTTTACTCTTCTGATCTCCAGCTCCTTCAGGGTGAGGAGAGCCTGTTGAACCTCATGATGGAGAACTCCATGCAGTCCACTTGGAAAACCCCCCACCTTGGCCGCAAACCGCGGGGGAGCAGCAAGTCCCGTACCCGGGGGCTCTCGCAGTCCGCCTCCCCCGGCCGGCCCCCCTCGCTCCTGTCCGCGGCGGCCGCCTCCGCGGCCTCCAGCCCCTCCACGGCGAGGAACCTGTGGGTGAACGTGCAGGAGAAGTTCGGCCACGTGGGCCCGAGGGCGGAGCGGTCCCGGAGCTCCTTGAAAGCCCTGCACCACCACCTCCGTCAGCACCAGAGCAGGAATTCTGACACGCACAGGGACCCTCCGCCACAGCCGCCCATATCCAAAATGGATTCCTGCCACATCTCGGAAGACCACGACCGGTGGGAAGGCGTCCGCTCTGGGAACGGCGTCGCAGCAGGGACCGGATCTAGTTTCAGCACAAGCTCATCTCCAGCTCCGGCCTCCAGCCCCGGCCTCGCTCTTCCCGACACGGGGACCATCCTACAAAGCAGCGTACCGCGGCTCCGCGTGTCCCGCCAGGCTAAATCCAGGGGGCGGAGCTTCGGCTGCGTGGAAGACCTGGACTCCGCGGATCGGCCGCTCGCTGGAAAGGATTCTTCGATGCTGGACGCCGCGGAGACCGACGGGTACTTCTCTGACGGCGAGCAGAGCGACGTAGACACGCGCTCCGGCAGACGCAAACTCCGGTTGCAGCAGCTGCATCCCGGCAACGAGGATCTGCTGCGAAGGAGCGTGCTGGCATCCTAAAGCACTGAGGCTCCGAGCACCACGCACACACTCGACTACCCGTGTAGAGTAATTTCTCCATCTGTGCCCTGGCGCGGCTCCGGCCCGAACACGCGCCGCCGGGGTCGCGCTTCATCTCTCACCCGCTTTTCTTCTTTGGGATGAATATGAATGTAGCTGTTTTCCCGGCGTACAGTTGAAAACTTCTCCACCGGACTGTCTCCCTCTGTTAGCTTCCCACAAGAGAAGGACAAACGCTCCAAAAACAAACTCCGCTCTGTTTGCTTTTATATGTGGGATCCGCTCTGTTCCTGGGCTTCGAAGTACCCATTCCTGGCGTTCCGTCTCCGGTATCCGCCAGACTCGGGGACAAACGCTTCTGGGCATTATTGTTTTTATTATGATACATGATGGTTTCAGGGTCTGCTGCACTCCTGGTCTGAGAGGCATCCAATGAGTCATTGTTTTCCTAAACACTTTCAGCGTAAAGACATTCACACCGGATCTGTCCTGAATATATACAGACGGAGATGCGGGACAGTGTGTATTCAGCCTTGAAAAGCACAACCAGCTGTGATGGAAGCACTCGAGTGTGTTTAATTGATGCTCGTTCCCGGGCAGGGGGTCGTGCCCCCCCCCCCCCCCCCCTGCTACGCCGACCCCGTTAACAGGCCCGGGCGCGCGTCGCCAAAAAGAGAAAAAAAAAAAGCGCTCGCGCGACGGCCGCTTTCCTGTTCTCGGTTCGCCGTTCTGTTTTTTAATCCTTTGAGAAAATTCAGCGTGGAAAACTGTGCCTTCTGTCGCTCACCCTGTGCCCCCCACCCCCACCCCCCTTTTCGCCGACCTTATCGCTCAAACAGTCCACAGATCGATCGGATTGGTCACTATCGGAGGGGCGCCCTGTCGACTTGGTTGCTGAGTGTAGCTTACATAGTGCCTGAAGGATGTATCGCAGCGTTTGCCGTCAATCAGAAACGTTTCTGCGCCGTTCAGCAAAGCAGAGTCTCGCCGCACTATCAGTGCAAAGAGCTGCATACTGCCCCCTACCCCCCAACGATGTTACTGCAGCCCTGCACCATCGGGGATCCGAGTTTGTCCAGATTATACCGTGAGGTGGTTTTAAGATTTCCAATCTGGATACGAGACGTTCAAGCAATTAAACAATTGTCAGATTAAACAAATGCAAAGATCATGAATTAATAGTTATTTCGTTTAGATTCGGATTAGCGCAAAACTGGATTTTCTCGTTGAATTTCGCTCAGAATCACAACGTTCAATGTCAGAATCACAACAAACAATGTTCCAAAGATCAGCACCGATAGTCCTCGAAGTGACCAAAGCATGTGATCAAGTCTTACCAGGCGTACCGGAGAACCACTTTAACTTACCGCCCGAGTCCATCTATGCAATTGATGACGTCGCTATTGTCCCGCGCCCACCCGAGCGGGGGCCAAAGCGCCAACATGGCCGCCGCTGACACGCGACCTGGACAAGCTCTGGAAACCGATGGCTGCGGCGCCCGTCCTCCTCGTCCATGGAAGGAGGACGACTTAATAATCCGCTTCAGAGGCCCGCGTTGAGTTCTTGATTTGAGCTGTTTGTAAATTTGGTATTGGAAAATGACGTTTTGTTGTCCTCTCAGAGTTGTATTTTGTACTTAAAGCAGTCCATGGTATTCTCAGGGTTTAAAAATCTTAATAAAAGGTTAGGAAAGTGTATTGGAAAGTGACATAAGACAGATATAAATATATATATATACACATGTATTTTATAGCATATACAGTATATATATATAAATATAGTGATTTGTGTATGTCTCAATCTCCGCTGGTTAAATTCCTACATGACTACTAAGCATGTTCCTTCACTCAGAACCACAGAACAATCAGAACTGGGCGTTTTCGTCTCCAGCCGAAAGGGGCGGAGCTCGAGGAGCAGCTGAAGGCCCCGCTCCCGTTGCACATTCGGGCGATCGGATTGACAGTGTTTAAGGGCTGCCCGACCCGGGGGGGGGGGCTGATGCGTGGCATGCCGGCTTGTCGCCCGGGGCGACTGCGCCAAAGATCCACGGAGGCCGAATCGCCCGCGGCTTCCCTCACGCGAACACGCGCCGGCGAAGAATGTCCGTCGCTACGGCCCGGGCCTCTGGCCCGGTTCGGCCCTCCCCCCCCGCGACTCACATATGCTGTCTATTCTTCCACCAAGGGTCCTAACCTGGATTCTTCCAGATGTGCGTCCACGGTTGTGGGCGGAGTTCCAAACCCCCCTCGCAGCCCCTTCAGATAAAGCCAAATGCTGCTGAGCTGAATACACAGGCGGAGCTGGTATAACAGGGTTATAAAGTTAAGATGACTAGTTTTTTATGTGTGAATGGTCTCGAGTTTATCAGGAAGTCGGAGCGAAAACGTCCCGTCGCGGCATACTGTATACGAGAGTATTATTCCGGGAGGCAGCGCAGCGTTCCGTCTCCTCTGAGTTTCAGGTGCAGCCATCAGAGAAGGCCCGTTGGTCCTCGCCGTAGACGGGCGGGCCCTCCCGCGTGGGAGGGCGAAAAAGAATTGCCAAACACTGTTGCAGAATCAGCGATTCAGGAATAGCGTCGGTCGCCACGCGGACCGACCGCGGCGACATGCGCGCGCCAGGAACCGAAACCCAAGGGGGGCCTCGCAGGGGTTCTCACCGCCGAGACGTGAGAGCGCAACTTGGTTTCACCAGTCAATGTTCTGAGTAGCCTGTTTCCGTAGACCGGTGTTAGTAAAAGGCCTCGCTCACGGCCTTCACGTGGTAGCACATGCCCGAGGCGGCGCGGCGGCGGAAAGGAAAAGGCCGCCGGGGAGCGGTTTCCTCCGTTAGGTGAATTCCTGCCTGCGGGGGAATCCGGGTCCTGGCCTCCCTTCCTGGGCCGCGCAGCCTTGGCGTACAGGAGCTGGTTATTATTCTCTATTTACAGCGTGGCTTCGATGCCCTCTCCTTCCACTCGGTAGATACTGTAGATGTTTTACAGGTTCTTTTTTTATCAGTAACCACAACACAACTCCAGCTTCTGTCTTCTGCGTGGTACGCTGCTGCGGGCGTTGGCTCCCGGCCCACAACCTCCCCTAATCGCCTCTGAGATTTACAACTCTATTTACGTCTGATCTGAACACTTCATTTGAGCCCCCCCCCCCAAATGTATTAATCCATAATGTAGGTCGTGGCATTTACCCTGAGAGCGAAGCGTGAATGTCAGCCTCCTTTTGTGTGCGAGATGATTGCAGATGGTTCGAATCTGGGATCGTAAGTAGTTGGGAGCCACATAAATAAGCCGAGGCGCGGGGGCCGCCGTGCGCTCCACCTTGACTTGAGCTCAGAGGCGGGGTTAAACTGCACGAAGGCGGAGGTGTAATGACCAACACTTGATCCGAATGTGACAAAAAGGGCCATTTCTCTCCGCTCTGACCCCACGACCCGCGCGCGATCCGCTCCTTCCCCCCGTTTGGACCTGAAGGGTCAGTAAAGCCACGGCCCCACTTTCTTTTCCCCGCCTCCTCGTTAAACCGAGAACCTGACTGCAGCTGAATTTATTGATCCTTTCGTTAAAAAAAAAAAAAAAAAAAGTTAAAAACCGCCACTGCTTCATCGCACCCCGACAGATGCGGCGGTCGCTCCAGGCTTCCTGTTCCCAGTAAAACTGCCTCACCCTGGCTTTACTGCCCTCGGCAGACCCGCGCAGCCGCGTACCACTGGAGTGTATACACAACTACAATAATGTATTATACTGTTCAGATTCTAGAAACATTATCTGTGTTTTGAAAAAGGCTTTTTTTTTTCTGTAATGCTGTAGCTGGCCGCCGTGACTCGCATCGAACTAGAATGCTGACTCATTTTCTGCTTCCTCCTTTTACTCCATTTTATTGGTGGTTTGGTGTCCTCGGCGAGGGGGGGGGGGGGGTGCACAGTGCAGATCGGAGGTTCGGTCAAAAAGAAAAGAAGCAGGGGAGGCAGGGACGAGCTTATTTGTCGAGCGGTGCGGCTGTGGGTCCGTTGATAGACAGCCCATAATCAATACCTGCGGGCGCGGGCCCCCGAAACGTATTCGCAAAATTAGCAGAGCTGAGAAAGCTGGGAGTTTACATCTTCATGCTTTCATCGATCCGCAGGAGACAAAGCGCCACTTGGCCGATCGATACATTAAGTAAGCATTTCGGCTATTGATTGGATGAAGCTTTTGACCCTGAGATAAGCTCCTCCCCCCCAGAGACCCACATAAGCTGATAGATAACGGATGGATGTAACATTAGTACAGTTTCAATGTAAAACTTCACCCCACTCGTTGCCTTTCTGTCGTTTTTTCTCTCAAATCTGGCTCAACCAAACACAACAGATGTGCCTTTTTTAAGCCTGAAAGCTAAAAAAGCCTCTCCGTGCACCTTATTTATTTATTACTTTGTTTTATTATTTGAAATACGCACATTCACGCTGAAGCCTGTCATTGAGATTCAGGAAGCAGTGAGACGTTTTGGAAGCGGAACCTCCCATCTGTACGAACTGTGCACCGTCCTCCTCCCATCCTCTCCATCCTTCGGTCCCAAAACCCACCCTCCTGTGTTATTGACCCCCCCAACCCACCCCACCCCACCCCCTCACCTGTCCAGAGGTCAGAGATCCTGGCCCAGTCTGTGGGTCGTGCAAAAAGAAAAGAAAAGAAAAGAAAACAATCGCCTTGTGATGATGATGAAAAAGAAATGCCTGTAGCTTTAAGGACGAATAATGACGGGCACGTGTCGCTGTGGAACGTGTGAGGAGGGGAAAACGTTGCATTCTGCTCAGCTGGTTCAGAGAGAGAGAGAGATGGACAGAGAGAGAGAGAGAGGAGAGGTATGTTTACTGAAGCAGAGCCAGAGGAGCAGACAGAAAGTACAACTTGTTCTTTCCCCACTCTTCTGTTTGCAGCCTGTCCGCACACTCCAGTTAACAGGCAGCTAATTGAGACAACACCAGACGCCCCTCTCTTTCCTCTCGTCCTCGCTGTACTTCTGACTTCATTTGCAAAACCGTCGTCGGTTAAACACAAAAGGAGCCAGCGTGCGATGCAGGATGTTTTAACGCTTTTGTGCTTGCGTTCAGACGGAGAGTGAAATAACGTCTCAACAGGACAATGCTGGCAAAATTCTGTTCCATTCTGTCAACAACTGCAGTGAAAAGCCTGGCGTAATCATCTCCACCAGAAACAAACACGTGTCCCTCCGCAGCAGAAAATAGGACCTAACACTTGCAGTCTTAAATTTGAAATGAGAAGGAGAAGGCGATTAGAGCCAACTACCTGGATGTAAACATTTCTATATTCTAAGACTTTAAACCATTTTCTCACTGGATCTGTTGTTGGGAAAATAGAGCCAGATTTATTGTCAAACTTTCCTTTTTAAGTACAATTTCAAAGCTTTCGGATTATATTTGAATATCCAGACTGTCACCCTGGCTCCTGCATGGGAGACTGGAGCAGCCCTCGCCGTCCTTTAACATCTGCTTTCACCATTAGGCGACTGGGAGGCTCCACTTGGCCGTATGTAAAGTTTAAATTGTGATTCATGGAGCTGACGCAGGAAGTGGCGAGATCGGGAGCGACTCCAGTGCAGGCACTGGAGACGCTTTACCTCCAGGTGTAAATCTAATCTGGATAAAGCATTAAGATGCTCCTCTCTCTTCCTGGTCCCTCACTCCTGGTTTTATTTGCCATCCTTCTCCGTTCAGGTTTCCCTAAGTCCCCTCCACTACTGTCTCCATAACAACAAACATTGCTGTTGAAACGTCTTCAGATATCTATTTCCTCTCTGCTCTGAAGCATCCAGCGTTCTCCTGCAGCAGGACCTGTCTCGGGTCCTGTCCCCTCCTCCTCCTGTCTTATTTGTCCTTATAAAGGTGTTGGGGTCTCGGCTCTCACGTCCGCTCTGTCCTCCGATCCGCATCAGTTCTTCAATACAATAATATGAATGTTGCAGGAGTTCATCCTTCTGTACTCTTTGTTTCAAAGAATGTTGTGCCATTTGTTAATAGCAAAGAAAAATATTGAACATATATTAAAAAAAGAAGCTATTTTAAATTATTTTTTGGCTTTTTTGCTATATTTATTTTCTTGTATTAGAACCTTCTTTGTAGGCGGGGAAAAAAAAATCCTAAAAATGTATTTTTCATTAGTGCGAAAATCCTATTTTCTTCCTTTTTGTACAATTTTAATGTTTTAAGCAAGACTTTGAAAAGCAATATGATGATGACGGTGTTTCCTGTGACTGTATCTGCATGCTGTTTGTGTTGCCTTAACGATGGCTGCCCCCCCCCCCTCCCGGCCCAACCTGTAACCCCTCCCTCAAACCTCCGGCTTCATCTGGTGTCCCAGTCCCACCTGATCCAGTCCAGACCAGTCCAGTGCAGTCAATAAAGCAGTGCTTTCTGTGTACCCACGCCTGGCTTCTCTACACTCCTGATCCCATCTCAACCTTTCATGTGTTTTCCCGTTAACGGCCTTCGGAAACACTTTTGAATGGCTGAGATGTTGAAGCCATGAAGTCCAACAAGGAGAAGATGAAGCGGAATCTTGAGCTCGTGTCATTGTTGGCTCCGCTGCGACTTCTTTGATTCCTTTGATTGCTTTGATGATGGCGGCTTCGTCGGAAAAGCTCCACATTCAGACGGCTGCTGGAAGCACCGGGATGTCTCAGTTTATAAAAAGATGTGAAAGGAGGAGAGACGATGCCAGAGATTCTCAGTCTGGTGAAACGAAAGATCAAAAAAAAAAAAAAAAAACATCGGGCTGAGCCGAGTCGAGGGTGCGGCTTCGCTCTGGGCCCAGAAGGATGGGGAAAGAGGAACCGTCTGGGGACCCAAACCAGGAAAATCTAAAGGGGGAAAAAAGACATCCGGGTGCCAGAGGCCCGGAGCTGCAGCCAGCGCGCTTGTTTTTTTGCCTCGGCGGCAACCAAACGGCGTGCCAAGTCGGTCCTGGAGCATCTTCATAGCAGAAGTGTGGAAATCCTTCAGCAGCCTCGAGCTAAGCGCTAGAGAAAGAATGAAAGGGGAGGGAAACGGGCTCCCAGCACAGCTCTCCACACACCCCACCATCACTCAACACCCACCAAGTCGGACATAAGTGCTGTTGTAAGAGCTCATCCTGACAAATTCCTTTCATCTCCGCTTAATGATGCAGAAATGGAGGAGCTCGTAACGCCCCGATGTCAGCCCCGGCAGTCTCTAAATCACCCGCCGTGTGACACTGCAGCCACGTCGACGGAGGCCCAGGCGCCGTTCGAGAGCGAGGTGGTGGAGCTTTTAACAGCCTTTACGCGCCCAGGCCTAAACACACACTCTTTCCTTTCTCTTTGATTGAGTTTGGCTGTTTCAGTTCCCGTCCCGTAACTCTTCCGGTTCATGTCCTCGATGCTCGTTTTCTACACATTCAGGGTGCAGTTTCAGAGCTGGCCACGGGGGGCGCCCTTCTCTGCCTGCCTGCTGCACCTACTCACGTTCTGAACCCCTCCCGGGCTGAGCAGATGTTTGACTGACAGAACCTATCGACAGATCTCATCGGGACGACGACAGGGAGCGGGCGGTGTGACCTGGGGTGGGCGGGGCCACAGTGGAAGCTGAAGGTGGCGTAGAGGTTTCTATTGAGAAGTCAAAGAGAGTAGTGAGGTTTCTCCTTCATCACTGGGACTGGGTCTCAACATTGAGGCGAATAGGTTTCAAATCGGTGTCTCTGATGTGAGACATTTAGAAAAATATTGTGCGAGGTCAATCTTTTTAACACCTCCGACGCGCTGTCCGACACCCGCAGCGACAGCAGAGGGTCGCCCCGTCACCAGAACGCTCTTTATGGTTCTCCGCCCACGGGGGGGCCCTCGTCTGCCCCCGCTACGCGTCCTCCGGCCCAGGCCGGCGGTTTCATATGTTGGATGTTGAAACCACGCAGAGCAACAGCGGGCCGAAATGTCAGGAGGCCGCCGGGGTTCAGCGCGTTCCCCGGGAGTTGTAAGTCATCTCTTAAAGAAACAAACAGCGGAGCTCGGTGGAGAGCTTGGCCCGAGAAGAGACGAAAGGAAGAGCTGAGACACGGAGGACGGCTTGTTTTTGCTGCTCTTGGTCTGCGTCCAGGACACGCGGTGACCAAACTCTTCCCGTATGACACCCTTTGTAAACACTTGAGAGGGAGGCGAGGTGGAGCGAGGCTGGATAAACAGCTCGGAACGAGAGAAGCACGGACGGGAAAGAGCAGCGCAGATAGGTCTTTCAACATCAGATTGACTCCGTTGACTTTTGTTCCAACTTCAGCCCCAAAGCTATAATGAATGCAACGTTATAATAAATGCAGATATTTGGATTCTGGGCTCCGATATAGAGGTCAAAGGTCAATCCCATTCTGTCCTTATGTCACTTTTTTAATAGAAGTGATGATATCTGTGATTTTGAAGGTCAAATCTCCTTTTGGGTAGTTGCAGATTTGACCTTTCACCTTACCAGAAAAGCTCTGGTTCTGGACCCACCTCCAAACGGCCTGTCGTCAGGCTGATGCAGCACATTAAAAGAGCTTTTTTTTTTTTTTATTAAAAAAAAAAAAAAAAAAGGGGAACAATTATGTTTGAGTCTGTGTCAAATCTGGAGGAAAATAGCCTGCGCAGCATTTGTCGGAGGGATTGTGGTTCTGGCTGCCAATTATCATCAGCACGCAGACATTCCTTCAGTCCCCGGAGACGGGCCTCAAAGAGCGCTCGCTGATACGAAAGCGCTGTTGTGAAAAGTTGATTTACGTACAGCACAGAGCACCACGAAGCCGCTCTGTGCGGGTGTGTGTGTGTGAATACACCATCTCTAATTCATTATTTTTGCCAATTTAGATGAGCACAGACTTGAGGAAATCTGCTCGAAGGTTCAGGTTTGGGTTTATTTACTCCTCCAGTGGAAGAGAACTGCAGCAGTGCGAACAGTGCAGCCTCCCAGGTCACGTTTCCACAGTAATTATTTATGTTTCTTCTTCCCAGACCAGTCATCCTCAAAGACAAGTACATTAAAGCGAGCAGCTTGCATCCAGGCACTCGGCGAAGGCGAATGGAACCACCGGTGACCTGCGGCTGATGAGAGAGGACGGGTAAATAAGTGAAACGCATCCCCGCTCAGGCAGCCCCGTCATGTGGATATGGGACCGTTTTAAGGCACAAGTGTCCAAGTTGGTCCTGCCGCAGACAAAATGTGAGATAATCCAGGCCTACAAGCAGGTGTGAAAACCGGATCTGAATCCTCTTAATCGTAAACGACGGGGTTTGTGATCATCGTCAAGACCAAAGTCAAGCTCCCCCAGGACATTTACAAAAGACTTTGTTATAAATTCAGCCACCAGGGGGCAGATGAGAGACGTCCCTCCAGAAGAAAATGACACAAACGTTAATACGAAAAAGGTGTTTTTTTCTTATTACCCTTCAAAATATAAATTTAAGCGGAACGTGACCGTTTATCAAGTTTTAGGTGGTTTGTTGAAACTGGAGACGACACCTTTCGCCACAACACATAGATAAACAGTGTGAATGCAGTCATGTCCGGTTTGTTTTTTAACTATTTCTAGTTTGATTGTGTCTCCAGCCAGGGTGATCGAGGCTTCATTGAGCGGAGGCGGACAGGAGCAGTCCTGCAAGGTGGAGGTCCGGGGCTCAGCCCAGCTCCTCTGCTGCCCCCTGGCGGCCGCGCCCGGAACCGCCCCCCCGGGCCGAGCGCAGACGCGACTGTGGAAAAGCAAACACATAAAAAGATAATGATCTTGGCAAAGCGCACGAACCCGCGCTCATTAATGACGGAGTCATTAGAAATTAATTTGGGTGGAAAATATTTTAATAATGGGGCGCACTTATGTACTCCATTACATTAATTAACACGCGCATTCTGTAGACATTTATTGAGCCCCGTAAAAGTTGAGTGCATGAATTTTCCGTTGGCATTGAAGGCACATTTCTTTTTAATGTTTCTTGTTAATGTGCGTGCTGGCCTGTTGACTCTGAATATCATTTCTGTTGCGTCAGTGATGTGTCATTGCGGATTAAACGTGGCCTCGAGTATATTTTGATAGTTCCGATGAGCAATAATGGTGCCAGTTTGTTCGGCATTTAGTGACCTGTGTTGTGTTGGAAAAGGAATATCTTTTGAAACATCTGTGCCAAAGTGGATTCTGCTCACAGGCCATGACGTCACTGAACACGCGCATAAACCGTGGCCAAAGGTTGTGAGTTCATGACTCAGCTGATCCATTAGGAATATTCAGGATTTGTTGGTAATTGGGTCCGTTTCATTCAGGACTACTGTAGAAACATGACTGGCACCCGGGGGGTTCTTATCGCCTTAACATTGGGGGGGGTTACGCAACCATGGGTGCTTTTATTTTGAAAGTCTTTAGTGACACGTGATTGATCTTGCTGAGTTGAGAGCCCCCATAAACTAAACCTAAAGGCTCAGAGAGACAATCTGCCTTTTAAAGCCGGGTGAATTAATTTTATAGACCTCTCTGATCCGGGGTCGTCCGTCAAACGGCACATTCAGCCGGTTTATGGGGCTGCGTGTGTCCACACCCGCCGTCAGCGGGGCGGCTCAAGGCCGCAGCGCCCTGCAGGACAGTCCGGGGGGGGGCACCGTCAGGGCCTCCCAGCTGACCCCTGATCTGTTCGGGACTAATCTTCCATTTCTTTTATTAAGACAGGTCCAACTGCAGCCCATTACTCCACTTTATTCATTTTACTGAAGGAATATTTGTTAATCATACAAAAAAAAATAAAATAAAATAGCATTATGGATCAATGTTAAAGTTTGTTATTCATTGAAAACATTTATTACATTTTTTTTTAATGATGCAAACAACAGTGAGTCCCACCTGGTTGGAACAGCTCATCTTCGTCATAACGGGGGAATGAAACAGACGCAGACAGAAACAGAAAAAAATAATGTTTGAAGCTCAATCTTTCTGCATTTGTTTTAAGGGGAAATTATGGCCTCTTCTTCCCCTACTTATGGTCAATAAAACTCAAAAGAAGGCATGCATAATAGTCTCTAATGCACATATCAAAGGATACCACTTAGAAAAAAGATCCATGTACGGTCTTTAGGTACATTTCATATATGTTTAATGGTCCCTTACTAGAGGTGTGGTCTATATACCTGGACCCTCGTGCGTCTGTTTGGTTACTAGATTCAAAAAAACGCTAAAAAAAAAAAAAAAAAAAAAAAAAATCACACCTGTAGGGCAACCTTTGCTTTGACCCCCCTCCTTCTTTTATTCTGAAAAATCAACTCAACTAGTCTCATGTGCTGAACGCGGCGCCGCCTACGGTTTCTGTCTACGTACCACCCCCCCACCCACCCCTCTTTTAAACGAGGCGCCTGCAGTTGACCGGGATCCAGTCGGCCCTACCGTGCCCACGAGAGTGGTATTAAAAAGGATTTAAACGAGGATAAATGCAATAGTTCTTTTTAATGAACGACAGCCGTGCGTCTATATCCGGGGCTGTATACATGGCCACGCTTTTATACTGAAATGTCGAGAGGAGGAAGAAAAGAACAAGGTAAAGGACAAAGCAAACCACATAGATTAAGTACCATGTAGATTGAATGTCTTTACTGTTATAAAAGTGTACTGCAATGTATACAACTATGCTGCTCTCTTGCTGCTCAAAATGATTTGGGAGGGGGGGTGGAATGACAATGGAATCATATACAGATTTACAGTTATGATGCTTTAACCCTCACACTCAACAGATGGCAGGAAGGGGGGAGAGGGGGACAAAAGACGTGTGTGTGTTTGTGTGT
The DNA here is from genome assembly GCA_911728415.1 of Lagocephalus sceleratus. Lineage (NCBI taxonomy): Eukaryota > Metazoa > Chordata > Actinopteri > Tetraodontiformes > Tetraodontidae > Lagocephalus > Lagocephalus sceleratus. The sequence continues at coordinate 2,200,323 of CAJVRN010000213.1, forward strand.
GTTCGTGTGTGTGTTCATGTGTGTGTTGTGTGCGCGTACAGGTATAAATTCTCAAAGTGCTGAACCAAATGTTCCACCTTTAAAAGTCTATTTGGGTCAAGTTGTTACTGGTTTCTCTGGAAGTGAAGGCAGACCGGTATGACCGAACATGGAGCTGAGTGGTGGTGGTCATGGTGGGCGTCTTGAGTGGCTGGGTTGAGCGTCCCCCCCCCCCTCCTGTAATGATGGTGGCGGCGGCTCCCTTTACTCGATGTAGTTGGAGAGCCAGCGGAACCCTTCGCCGTAGCCCTGCCGCTTCAGCACGCTGCACATGAACACCTCCAGTGGTCTCGTGTTCAGCTCCTTCATGGGAATGGTGCCCTGGGGGGGGTCAGACAGACGGGAAGCGTTAGACGGGATCCCAGGTAGAGGCGGAGGTGGCGGTGGCGGCGCTGACTGACCTTTCCTGTTGTCTGTCCGTACAACCCAAACATTTCCCTCAGCCTCTCCTCGCTGATGGCCTCCGGTCTGTCGATCTTGTTGCCCAGGATGAGGATAGGCACGTTTCCGATGGTCTCGTCCGTCATCAACGCCTGGGAAAACGACACGTATGCGAAAACGCACGTCACAAGACACACTCGAACGGCGCTGGGCCGCTGGGGGGGGGCACTCACGTCAAGTTCAGCTTTTGATTCGCCCAATCTTGGGAAGTCTGCGCAGTCCACGAGAAAGACGATACCGTTGATGGCAGGGAGGTAGTTTTTCCACACTCTGCGGGCTGCAGACACGACGGTCAGCCGAGGTCGCCCGGGAGAACGGCGACGTGGGCGCCGGGGTGGACTCACCTTGTGCGTGGCCTCCAAGATCAAAGGTGGTGAAAGTCATGCCGGCGATTTTCAGCTCTTCGGACGCTGCGGAGGAAGAACCAAAGCTGGGGAGTGTTCCTTTGACAGGCTTGTGTCTGCTCAGCTGTGTGTGTGTGTGTGTGTGTGTGTGTGTGTGTGTGCGTGTGCGTGTGCGTGTGTGTGGGGGGGCTCACTTGGATGTAAGGTGGGCACATGCTGTCCCAGTCTGTCGTCTTTGAGCATGTGCAGTAGCGTTGTTTTGCCGGCATTGTCCAGGCCAAGAAACACTAACTTGCCAGATTTCTTGTACAGTCCTGAAGGAGGGAGCGACAGTCAGCCTGGTTGGACGCAGCACGCACGTCCACGAGGAGTTGTGTTATTACCAGATATAAACAGTAACAGAGCGCGAGGGGAGAGCGTGTTGTGAGTAACGGTGACCAGCTGACGGAGAGCAGAGCACCGATATCGGCCCAAACACGTCACCCATGAATCCGCCTACAGGGGACGGATCAGGAGGAACATCCTCCGAGGACCGCCCTCTCTACAGGAGAGACGTCCTACAGATGAGGTTCACGTCACTGCGACTATGGAGCCAGTTCCTGGACGTCCCCTTGACTGGGAGCTGCGTCGAAATCGTTTGAGACTCCGTGCAAACGTGCCTAACTCGGGGGTCAGGAGGTCAAAAAGCTGAACTGAAAGCAGACACGGGTCCACAGAAGAGCGCGTTCTAGAGCTGGTTATGATCAGCGCTTCACCCAGAAACTGAAACCCGCTCCTGCATGAGTCACTCGACACTGACACCGGCCGGATTTATGGTCGAGTCAGCTCCGGCGTACATCACCATTACTAACGACTGCTCTATGTTACTGGTTCGACAGGGGAAACAGGATGATCGGCTCTAGAAACACGAAGAGATCTGGAGCGCGTGAGCGGCTGCTGCGCGTACGGTGGTGTTCAAGCAGATACCAGAGGGAGCAGATATTGAAAGATGTGCGTAGAACTCTGTTAAAGATCAGTCAGATAAAATACCAGCGCGAGGACGGTACTCACCTATGAACTGTAGTACGCTACTGAAACTGTTATAAATCAAATCAAATAGGAATGACATGTCCGGGGTTGGTGAGTCCTGAAAAACAAAAGGATAAGCAACAAATCCATTATCAAGAGTGAAATGAATGTAAAGAACACAATCATTATCATGCCTGTTAGTTAGCATTTCTGTGCTACGTGATTACAATAATGATATTTAATTGTGTCTTAATGGTCAATTCATTGAACATGTTGATAAAGATCAATTGTGTGTACTCATATGCCATGTTGTGTAACTCCATCGATTAGTTCTTAATTTTTAAGGCATATTTCAGATAAAAAATATTGCAGATTGATTACTGGTATTAACAGACAGATAACAGTGATGTCATCTAGATATGACTGATTGACTCATTAACAACATCTGACACTGTAATAAAGGACACAATAATTAAGCGTATCACATCATATAACAGCCTCAAAATTAGGTTAACTGTTAATTGAAACAAAAGTACCGGAGCCACAATAAACGAAGAAACAAAATACAAGTCCTCAGGCGACAGGGTTAAAGTTATGTTAATATCAGCTGGGTATCTGAACCCACTGATAATGGTGCATCAAGAGGTTATCAAGAGAGACTGATAAGCTTCTTCGAGAACGTTCTGATCGCATACCAGCCAACAGCTTTTCTGAGAAAACCCTCCATACGGGCCTCCCAAATGAAGCTTAACCCCAGCGTCCACGACAACTCTGCGATTGTGCTGCCCTCAAAACAAAGACGGAACAGAACGGAACCGAGAGGAGACTCAGCGGCTCTGTCTGCTGACACAACTGCTTCCTCTGGAATTCCATCTTTTTAAACGGGCGAGCTGAGCGGATTAATAAATGCTCTTCACCCTCTCGGTAATCAACAACAAATCCCCGACGGCAAAATTGTCCCTCCAGGAAACGAAGCTGGCCACATGATAAACAAACACACGGGCCTCTTTCTATTAACGCGACACCGGCGAGCTGCAGCAGACGTCCGTCCCCGGCTTGTGCAACCGCTGAACAGCAACGGGGCTAAAGGATAAAGCTGCCAAAGTTCAAGAGCGTCCAAACACAGCTGACGTCCACGTCACTGGGCTGCCGCTCGCTGCGGCGCTCCTCGCTGGCGTGGGAGAGACCCCCACCCCCCGGCGCGGCGGGAGGCCGTTTGACAGGAACCAACAACAACTGCTGGCAAACGACAGTTGGGGCAGGACTCACTTACAGGAGTCTGCACAAACACGGGAAAAGGCCCGTGGCGACCCAAGCCTGTCCCACGGCGCCGGGCTCTCTCTTTACTTTAAAGGTCCTGGGTTTGGCGTTCACAGCTGCGCGGCACGTTTCAGAGAGCCGCAGCCACACGAAGGGGGCAGTAAAACGGGAGAGATGACGATTAAAAACAATAAAAATCTGTGACAACCGGCTTAAGATCAACAAAGGCAGCGACACCATTCCAGATCCACTCGGTCAAACTACACGTGCAGGCGTAAATCGGCGGCTCTGACCCCGATGTTTGACAGGTCGAGGCCCTCTGGGACACTTTTAACACTTTTCTGTTGCCGTGAGAAAAACACGCAGCTGGAAACGGGCTCCTCCTCCCGAATAATGTGTTTGAATGCTCGGCTTAGGGCGGCTGCCCCGCCTCGGGAATGGCCTCCTCACTCTTCTGCACACTTATTCGGGGGGCCTGGGTGAGATAATGTGGTCGTGTGTGGGGAGATGAGCTTTAAACGGGGCCGGGGGGGCTGGCGGGAGGCTGTCAGCGCCGCTCGGGCTCCCGTCACCGCAGCAAACCCCCCCGGACAGGGACGGGCCGGCCCCAGGGTCCAAAGAGGCCGGACGGAGGTGGGGGGCAGCCCGGGAGGAGCCGGGGGGGGAGAGCCTCGTCTCGTCCGGGGAAGCGTCTCGCTACGTGTCACAGTCCGGAGGAGCTACAGGCTAACGCGGCTTAGCCCGAGCAGCCGAGGCTCCGAACCGGACCGGACCGCGGCTCCGACCGGCCCTCGCGACGGCCAAACACTGTGTAAGCACCGCGGGGGGGGGGCCCGGTCTCCCCTTAGGCCGGCACGGCGCCGATAAATGACTAAAAAAGACGCCGTCCGGGAGCTAGCGGGGCTAACGTAGCCGCGTAATTCTCTAACCGGATGTTCGCGCACGACGCCCGCCTCGCCCGCCTCGACGGGACGCGCCGAAAACGTACCCACTGTTCAGACGAAGACTGGTGGAGGCGATGCGTCCGTCGCTCTTGTCATGTAGGTTCGGGGCCCCGGCGGGAGGAGAGAGACGCTCGGACCGCCGCTGCGCTCAGCCACGACACCGCTATGGCTGCCTGGCCCCGCCCACCCGCTTCCGCCACGTGTCGCACGGGAAACCCTTCCGGGCGGAGACCCGCGCCGGGCGCCGCGGACGCGTTCGGCTCCTTCATGTGCGCACAGGGCGCAGCAAAAAACGCGATTTCAGTGGACAGGCGGGCGGGCAAATGCCTCCTCGCTGTTTGAAACAATATTTTGCATTTACGTGGGAGGGGGAGTGGGAATACACGTTTTTTTGAGTATAAATATCGCTGTTACCCCGGTGTAATTAGCCCGGCTGTCAATTAAAATGAACGCAAGGGCCTTTTAACGCTCATCATTTCGCCCCTGTCGCGTCCGCCCGAACGTGCAAGCGTTCGCGACGTGCAACCAGCGCGTCTTTCGCCCCGAAAACACGCGTACGCGGCCCGAGGCCGCGGTCTTGTTTCTGGTACGGCCGCAGACGGGGGGGCGCACCGGAGGAAGTGCCACGTGTACACACTGCGCATGCGCGACGAGGTTGACGTCGCTCCCCGCTTGGGTGATGCTGACTTCCGGCGGCGCGCCGCCACACGATCCCTCCGCGGAGGCCCGGCCCTAGTTCTCCGCGGCTACTTGAGCCCCGGCAGCCATGGCCCTGTGACCGCCCGCACCTCGGCCCGCTCGCCTTTTTACTTTCGACAGCCAAGAGTCGTCGGCGGGGAGGCTCCTTTTTTTATACGTACAGAAGCAGAGGTTACCCGGAGCGGAGGTTTAAGCGTCACCTCTTGACCGGCCGGCTAGCGCAGGCAGCTAAGCTCCCTCCGCTGGGTCCCAGAAACTAGGTCCTGGGTTCAGTTTCAAGATGTCAACTGCGGGATTTAACTCCCAGAACGGGACGGGGACCGGCCAGTCTTACACGAATGGTGAGTAGGCTTCAGGAGCCGACCCCCGGAGCCGAGGGGGGTGTTTGTGGAGACTTTGTGGGACTCTCGTGTGTTTGCTGAGCGTTAGCCGCGTTAGCCGCGTTAGCTCGCTGAACGACTTAAGATGACCCAGAGAGTCTTCAGTTACGTTTACATAACCGGGTTAATCTGAACTACCACGGCTCAGTCAGGCCGGCAGAAATAGTTTGTGCTGCGGCCGGGGCTCCGGTTGAGTCCTAAATGAGGCGTTTTGTGTCTCTTTTGGGGTGTTTGTGGTCGTGACGCCAACAGGTTGACAACACAACAAACACCTTCTGGATTTGTGTGTGTGAGTGTGTGTGTGTGTGTGTGTGTGTGTGAGTGTGTGTGTGTGTGTGTGTGTGTGTGTGTGTGTGTGTGTGTGTGTGTGTGTGTGTGTGTGTGTGTGTGTGTGTGAGTGTGTGTGTGTGTGAGAGAGAGAGACCAACTGGACAGAAACCGTCATAGTCAGCCATTGTTGTCCCGCCGGGCTGTGCACAAGTTCACTTCTCTGTGAACGCGCAGGCCGACCGTGGGTCTGCTGGGGGTCTGTTCTCGCCCCCATCATCTGGACATCATCTGGACATCATCTGTGCTGTTGTCCACTGTGAGTGAAGGTCCAGCGGCCCCGGTGGATGTGTCTTTCTCCCCTGTACATGTGGCAGATTGGGGATGGTCCAGCTGTTCACACACCAGCCTCCTGCTGGAAACACTCCACCGGAATCTGCTCACAGTTTCACTACATGAACGAAGACTGAAAAAGATCTGAGAGCAGTCAGTACTGGTTTACTGAAGCATGCCCTGACCAGCTTTCACTTTTGCATTAGCAGCTTTTAGACCTGCACACGCCTCACTCAAAGATCTCAGTCATGAAATGACGTCTTGGGTAACGTGTCAGTGATAAAGTTGAGCTCCTGCTAGAATGGACGTGTCATAGTGGTTTATTCATTATTATTATTAAGATTATTATCAGTATGTATCATGGCTGGCTCTGTTATGTGATTGTTGCAAATATGCAGTCAGTACTAAGACAATATATTGTGAGGTCTTAACGCACAGTTGCAAGACAAATTTCCTTTTTTGTGAAATTGGTTTTACCCCCTTCTGTAGTAAGAACAGGTGGTCTCTATCTTAAAATAGGGGGTTTAGTTGTACTGGGATAGGCTCCCTCAGTGGAGGAACAAGCGGTAGAAGATGGTTCTTCTATGGAGAGAGTTGCAGTATCTGCTTTCCTCTATCTTTGCCATTGAGAACGACTGTGTTCTAATCCCTTCTAAGTTAATTGAAGTTTGGGTTGTGGTCAGTAGTAGCTTAGAGTTCCATTCTCACTCACACTAAATGCAGATAATGAAATCCATTTAAAGAGATTAGACCCTGCTGTCAGTTCACCGGTCATATGGTGGATTTGAGTGGGTTTCACTTGAGCTTATCCTCTTACTACTAGTGCTCCATTTGTTTTTCATTTCACGTTTTGATTCTAGATGGCTTCAAACAACTGTTTTAGCTTTCATTCAAAGACCACTGAATCAAAGACAAAAGTCTTTTTAGTCCAGGAAGCTGCAGCATTACTGGTTAAATTCAGGAGGCTCCATGGGACATGACTGTATGTATGTGACTGCGAGACCATTGTCATTTGGGATGCAAATTATATATGGGTACCTGCAGTTCTTCCATGCCTGTGTTTCCTCTCCACTCCAGGTCCATCACAGAATCCAGTTGGCTTACAGCAGCCACAAGGAGTTGGCTACGGCATGACCCAACAGCCCACCTACAATCCAATGCAAGCCAAAGCTGCTGCACCCCCCGGGCCATGGACTGCACTCCTCTGGGCCGTACCAGCCTGTCCTGCCCACCAGCTCTTACCAGCCTGGCCCACCACCCGCTTCTTACTTGTCTCCTCCAGGCCCACCATTGTTGACCAGACCTGCGATGGGGAGTCCCCTAGCCCACACCCCTCCTCAGTCCGCCAGCCCCAGCCCCGGCCCCAGGATGCCCCCCGCACAGCCCACGCCGCCCCCTCCTGCCGTGTCCTCTAGTAGCTACTACCCAAACCCACAGCAACCACAGGCGCAGGCTTGGCAGTACAACACGGCCCCCCACCCGACTGCTCCGCCAAACTCCACCAACGCCCCCCCACGCGGTCCCTTGGGTAATCATGTGAACCAAGCTACAAGTTCATCGCTGCCGCCGCCGCCACCGTCATCAGCCTACAGCTCTGTACCACCCGCCCACGTGCCCCACAGTACCACGCAGCCCCCAGGCCCGAGGATACCCCCCACCTCTGCACATGGATTCATCCAGCAAGGTGAAAACACAAGTTCCATTGTGCCCTGCACTGATAAAGGGGTTAATGTTATGCGAGCCTCAGTGGTCAGTTTATCACATTATTGTATTTTAATACTGGTATGAGTACAACGAGCCTGTCTTCAGCCGTTTTATTTTCCTCATCATCTTTCAGTGACATGTGCTAAAGATACGCATATCTAGATTAGTGACATGTTGGAGCTGGACATTGCCCTCTCCTCCTACGTTGAACGTGTTGGCTGGTTTCTCTGGTTCGCTGCCTGGAACCGAGGCTTTCAACTGGCACAAAGTTCGACCAACAATTCTTCTCTATCCCACATATTTCTCACCCTTCTTTTGTAACCATTGAAAAAGAGAAAACTCGATGTTTAAACTCAAGTGTTTAGTGAAGCTCAACCTCTGCTTATTTATTATCAGTTTATCATAAACCTTTTATCTGGGGGAAGAGTGACTCCACCCAGTGTAGCTGAACTCTGTTGCGTAATATACAGCCTAAATATTTTCTCCTGACACTTTGCAAATGTAAGCCCTTTTTGAGTGTCTGCGTTGAGACGTTGGCCACACTGATGATTATTTTAATATCTACCTGATTAGCTGGTTTTAAATGCCTTTAGATGCGACCTGAACCTGTTATCTCCTTTTGAAGATGATTAAAACATGTCAGGTGAAGAAGCCACGTCCCAAAAAAACCCTCCGAAGTTTATGTGAAATTCTGTTGATTGTTAATATTTCTCTTCTCATAGTAGTTTTTCTTTTTTTTTTTTTTAAATTAACTCAGGCAGTGCACCTCCACCAATGAATGCCATGGCCTCTCATGGATATCAGCCTGGCAGAGCTCCCTACGGCCCCCCACCCACTGGACCCCCCCCAGCCATGAAAGCCGCACCACCACCCACTGGACCTCCCATATCCAATGCCTCACCTCTACCACCAAAGGCTGATGGTGAGTATGTGCTGTAAACCCTGCACCTAAAGCTTGAAAGCCAGCGTTTGAGCACATTTTTGCTGCAGACACAAATCTAGAATAGAGGATCAGTTTGTTCTGTGTAACTTGTGTTACAGTTATTATCTATTTATGTTTTTTGTTTTTTTTTTTTTTTTTAACTACTAGATAAACACTGAAGCTGGCTGACCAGCTTTTCAGGCTTATAGATCAGGGTGTCATGATCACCTGGATCAAATGCTGCACTAACAGCACTGAGACTAATAAGAGACTGTAAATAATCAGGCCGCTGATCACTTCAGTGAGAGGAGTTTCAGTGCTGTGGTGTGACTGAAATGGAGCCTTTTGTTAGTCAGGAGAATCTTCGTCAGGGTTTTCCTAATAAAGGGAACGTTTGTGATTGCTATTATCTGCAATCTGCAATATTTTCAGCACACTACTGTTTTGAAAGATTCAGGGACGATGCCTGTTACCTGATACCTCTTATGAAGAGGAAAATCTCTATAAACTGTTGCTACAGGATCAGCACTTGAGGTGGAGGCGCTCCATTAACTGATGATCTAGTATTTTATATGTCTATTTTCCCTTGCTTGCAGCAGGTTTACAGGTTTAGCAGAGATCCTGGCTGTGATGGAGGTAAACATATTATTGGAGCAGCAAGGAGAGGTCTTCAAATTTATGCTGAAGTCCTGCTGTTAGGAACCAGGTCAATCGTAGAGAACAGCACTGCTCTAACCACAGGGAGATTCTCTCAGTCAATCTCTTTTAACCTTTACTGGGTCAGCGGGCTCCGTGTTCCATAAACTCATATAAAGGTCTCTTTTTAATCAGACATTCATAATTAGCCCTTGATAGCTTTAGATAAATCGTTTATCTGCAAATTAAAGTAGAGCTCTGGGACGCACAGAAGATTGCTATCTGTAGCCCTAAATTGTAAGAAAAGGAGTAGAAAACAAGACGAAATACTTGTATTTTAGCATCAGTTTGTTTTTACCAGTTCAGTTGTGGTTGTCTTGATTTAACAGATGTCAGAAAGCTACTGGTCATTGGGTGTTTACGTCAGCCGTTTACAGTTGGTGTTAAATTAATTAAGAGATTGAAAATGTAGCTCATGGAGGTTTGTGGCGATACCCAGCTCTGACTCTTAGAGCGGCTCACAGTGGGATTTTGTCGAAGTTATAAAGGACATTAAAGGTCAGAAGATGTGCAGATCTAATGTAAACATTTGTTGAAGTTATTAATATTGCAAAGTCACTCACTGTTTCCCCTCCCTCCTGTGATTCCTCCACATGCCAGACCAGTGTGGGGGGCTTGTTAACAGCACTGAGCCCGACTATCAGGAGGGGGATATTGAATGTCCAGGTCTGGTCACATCTGTCACTAGCTGTTAAATATCTGTCAGTACTGTGGTGTCATGATGTCCACTCATAGTTTCACTCTCTGGTTCTGACATTAGTCTGTAGAGTATTCTACTGTAGAGCCGTTTGCTTTCACAGTGTGTCTGCTGTTGATCGTTTCATTTCTTTCCGTAGCACCTCCAGTCACCCAGTTCTTCATCCATCCCCAGCACCAGCAGTAGTGTTGGGTTCATTCTCACTTATGCCTGTTACTATTCATTTGTTTTTTTTACTCTAGTTTAAGTCACTCCATGTCCATCGCCTGTGGTTAATGCGCTGAAAATTAAATGTCACTCCAATTATGCATGTCATGTGTCTTCTTTGACACAGGTATTGTTGCGGGCAATGGCCCACAAGCACCGAACAGCTATAATCATGTTGACAACAAAATGGGTGAGGTCATTTTCTGTCACATTGTCTTTATTTTCGTCATCCTCTGCACTGATTTGTGCAGAGTCTGCACACTTGAAGTGCATGAACATATATATATTTTTTTTATTCGAGGATATTAAACCACGCCATGTCTTCTTGTTTCTTTTTAACGCTACAAATTACAAACCAGCCGGCACACCCCAGCCCGGTCCACCGGGTCGACAGTTGGGCCACTACCCGTCTCTCCCCCCTGGTTACCAGAACACCGCAGTCTCCCATGGCGCCCCAGCCCCAATGCACCCAGCGATGCAGCCCGCCACGCAGCCTTACGGTCAGGCAACTCAGCCATACCAGCAGGTGAGGACGAAGCTGCTCTTTCTCCTGGGAGTATTCTGAGTTTTCCAATAACCCCGGTCTTCCTTCTCTCAGCCTGGGGGGCCGGGCCCGGCCCAGCTCAGCCCTTCCCTGGCGGCCATGAGTCTCCAGTCCAGCACCCCGGAAGCCCTGAGAGTGGTCAACCTGCTGCAGGAGAGGAACCTGTTGCCACCGACGCCGATCCCCGCCCCCACACCCTGCCTCCCTCAGGACCTGCAGAAAGTCAACTGCCACCCAGAGTAAGCTGTGGCTGCTCTTTGTTATAATCGGTTAAACCTGTTATTATGGTCTTAATATATATTAAGTGATTGTTTAGAAATCCACTTTAAAGGGTACCTTTGCATTTCGAGTGCCCTTCAGGTCTTTGCCCATCGAATCCACTTCAGCTCACTGTATTTATCAGCTGTTTGTAAATAAGCCTTAAAGCAAACAGGAAAGATGGCAGCAGGCATGTACGCCTTGTACCGTTCGAAGCTAGAGGCCATGGACAAATAAACGTAGTTTGTATGTTCACGGTTTATTCTTTTGTCACAGAGACTTGAGCTGTGAGTCATTAAAGTGATTCAAGATTTGAACAAGCACGGTTACGGGAATTAAATAGGTTTACATTAGTGTGTTCTGTTTTATTTTGTGTTACTAAAAGTAAAGAGGCAATCGGAGTGTGCGCTCTAGGTCACTCGCACCCACCTGCTAATAATTGTGATTCATGCTGGAGTGAGTCCCATCACACTGTCATAGCTGAGTGGTTCCCAGCAGAGTCAGACGCCGTTCAAATGCCTTTGAGAAAATATTGTTGATGTAGTTCACTTTGGAAGAGCAGACACGCTTCAGAACGTTTATGTTATCCTCTGAAGAAAATGTTAAGTATACGTCAGTCTATTCATACGTCAGTCTTCAGAGCCAGGACCTAAAAATACAAGAGCCAGATGTCCAGATAAACTCCACAGCTGAATGTTTTTTTTTATCTTGTGCTCTTTTCAGAGTTTTTCGCAGCACACTATGTAACATCCCCCAGACCCAGTCTCTCCTCAATAAAGCCAAGATGCCCCTGGGCCTACTGCTCCACCCCTTCAAAGATCTCTCGGTAACACCTCGGTCCAATATTTGATTAGCCAGCCATGTAAATGTGAAACCTGTTGTACTCGGCTGTAGAAAAGGCTACAAGAAACACTGTCAACAAAATGGCATTTTCCTGTGAAAACCAATTTGTTTTTCTTTGAAGAGCTGCCTTGTTAATATAAAAGAACAAGGAATATTTATGATAGACGAGACAGGATCTCCCACAGATCTCTGCTCTAAGTTCGTCTCTGACAGCAGAGGGAGAGCAACGTGGCATTAATCTCAAGATTTCATCTGCTGTCAGACTGAGCAGGAAATTATTTTCAATATTAAGGTTTCAAGCCGCTGCACCTTCGGTCAGGATGAATTTGGGTTTGTTGGTTTAGCTGCCTGCTAATTTAGGAAGTTGGCAGGCCGACATTGCACAACTCTCACAGCCACAAGAGAACCTTTTGAAAGACATTTTGCCTTTTCCGGCAACAAACAAGAAATAAGTCGACCTCGAGCTGATGTACTTTTTTTTTTTCTCCGTCTTCTTTGCAGCAACTTCCCGTGGTTACATCCAGTACCATCGTCAGGTGTAGATCTTGCAGAACGTACATCAACCCTTTTGTCTCCTTCCTGGACCAGAGGAGGTGGAAATGCAACATGTGTAATCGGGTCAACGACGGTACGAAGGGCCCTGTTCAAATGAACCGTTGTCATTGAGAATACTTGTTAGGGTTGTTGAACGTGCTGTAATAAACAAAACCAGACGGATGGTGTTCTGCATTCTAAATATTCTGTGTCTGTTTGTAGTTCCAGAGGAGTTTATGTATAACCCTGTCAGCAGATCCTATGGGGAGCCACACAAAAGACCCGAAGTCCAAAATGCCACCATTGAATTCATTGCTCCTTCAGAATATATGGTAGGCTTGCAATGTTTGACTGACTCTGATTTTCTACAAGTTAATTGTATGTAATTGTCATACTTGGTCTTTAATAGCTGTAATTAAGATGTTTGTGCTGTCCCTGTCTTCCACAGCTGAGGCCTCCACAGCCGGCTGTTTACCTTTTCATTCTCGATGTATCCCATAATGCAATAGAGACGGGTTACCTGAACGTGTTCTGCCAGTCGCTCCTGGACAACATCAGTTCGTATGTATAGCATTACATTTTCAATCCGCTAATTGCGTGATGTGTAAACGTTAACATTACCATGTAGTCGCTAATTTTCTTAAACTGTCGACACGCTTTAGGGGAACAGTCGTCAATTTACATTGTTAAAATTAAGAAAGTGTAGATTTTAAAAGGGTCTGTTCTGTTGAGCTCCAGTTTTATTTGAATTGTTTGTTTCTGCTGTCGAGGCTTCCTGGAGATTCCCGGACAAAGATAGGCTTCATCACCTTTGACAGCACCATCCATTTCTACAACCTCCAGGAGGGACTGTCCCAGCCTCAGATGCTCATTGTGTCCGACATCGAAGGTGAGATGCAGCTGACGGCTAACCGTGCTATAACATCAGCTCAAAGCTCCGCTGCAGAGCTTATTAATATCATTTAATGTCAGCAGTTTCCGCTGACCCTGTCAGAGGGATCTGCTTAAATAATACCAGCATGTATTCTAAATGACATGTTTTTGTTCCACAGATATCTTTTTACCAACACCAGACAGCCTTTTAGTTAACCTCAATGAATGCAAAGAGGTAGGTGTTTTATTTCTTGGTTTTTCCTCTGGTTTACGGAGTCGTGAGCTGTAAGCCTTAAGCGTAAGAGAAATCTGGATGAGTCCTCATTCTGTCATCCCAGCATGTGAAAGTGTCCAAATGTACGAGACTCATCCTCTGATTTTCTTCCAGCTTGTGCAGGATCTGCTGAAGAGCTTACCTACGTTATTCCAAAAGACCATGGAGACCCAGTCTGCACTGGGTTCAGCCCTGCAGGCCGGCTTCAAGCTGCTATCACCTACTGGAGGCCGCATGTCTGTCTTCCAGACACAACTGCCTAACCTCGGGGCAGGGGCCCTGCAGTCCAGAGAAGACCCCAACCAAAGGGCGTCTGCTAAGGTAAAGATGTTACCCACGAGGAGCCGCTCAGCCTTTGACTGTTAACAGCTCCAGTCACGTCATTGTCCTGCATCACGGTCTCTGCTGGTCTGCTCCTTTCAGGACATACAGCACCTCTCCCCTGCAACAGACTTCTACAAGAAGCTGGCTCTGGACTGCTCTGGCCAGCAGGTGGCGGTTGACCTGTTCATGCTGAGTTCACAGTACTGTGACTTGGCCTCGCTGGGTAAGTCCATCAAGGAAGAGTTAATCACATCAGCGGGATCATCACCAGACTAGAGCAAAACCACAGAACATGTTCTCTAGTTTCTATTGTTTTGGAACTTGGATTGTGATTGTTGCCTCCATCTTGCAGGCTGCATATCCAGATACTCAGCAGGAAGCGTCTACCACTACCCCTCCTACCACCACCAGCATAACCCCGCTCAAGTGGAGTGCTTCCAGAAGGAACTGAAGAGATATCTAACTAGGAAGATTGGCTTTGAGGCCGTCATGAGAATACGCTGCAGCAAAGGTGCGGAGGACCGACCGATCGGCTCCAGTCGCACCGCCGGACGTCTTTGACTCCGTTTAATGTTTCAGGGCCAGAAGCTGCTGCATTTATAGTTGACCGCTCTTTTCCTCTCTGTCCCCCTGCAGGTCTTTCCATCCACACGTTCCACGGAAACTTCTTCGTGCGGTCCACAGACCTGCTGTCCCTTCCCAACGTGAACCCAGATGCGGGTTTTGCAGTTCAAATGTCCATCGACGAAAACTTGGACGACATGCATGTGGTCTCTTTCCAGGCCGCCCTGCTGTACACGTCCAGCAAAGGTGCACACAGAGACCGGGGCACGCTTCTTCTCTTGTCTGAGTGGCTTTAGAAATGTAAAAAATGCCAGTCTGCGCTGTTTGAACGGCTGTATCTTCCCCTGCAGGCGAGCGGAGGATTCGTGTCCACACCTTGTGTCTCCCTGTGGTCAATTCTCTGTCAGACATTTTTGCTGGAGCTGATGTTCAAGCCATCACTGGACTGCTGGCCTGCATGGGTAAACCATCTCATGTGTTTTTGAGGGTCCCTTCTGGTCATAAACTAAACGTATTCCCCTCATCCACTTGTCGCTGTGACCAGCAAATATTTTCCTCAGCTGAACCGTAAATTCGCTGCAGCCTTTTGAACCACTTCACTGTTGTTGCCACTGGCAGATGGAGACGAGTGGTGACAGCTGTGGTTACCTAGCAACTGTCTTATGTTAAGCTGTCAAGTCTGTTCCCTCATTTCACATTTTACAAAAAGGGTTGTTGTTTTTTGTTTTTTTTTAACCCAAATCTTTATACACTAATCAGAATATGTGGCCCTGTTATGTGCATTTAGTCTTTAAAGGGCATTATTCTTTCATTTACATTATTTTATATCTGAGTTCGTTACGCTATAGATTTCTTTAAATCATTTAAAGATGTTGATGTGTTGCTCGTACTAACTGAATCCCGTCTGTCGTAGCCGTGGACCGCTCGGTGACGTCTAGTCTGGGAGACGCCAGAGACGCTCTGACCAACGCTGCCATCGACTCCCTGAGTTCGTACAGACAGAACGTCCTGACCATCCAGCAGCCTGGCCTGCTGTCTCCGGTCTGCCTCAGACTCTTCCCGCTCTTCGTCCTCGCCCTTCTCAAACAGGTCTGCAGCCGAGTCGATAAGCTTAACCACAGGGACAGTCGCAGCAAAGAGTTTTACTCCCAGATATCATGTTGGAAACCACTTTGTGAGCGGCTTTTCTCTCTGTGGCTGCTGCAGAAGTCCTTCAGGACGGGCACCAGCACCAGGCTGGATGACCGGGTGTTCTCCATGTGTCAGCTGAAGTACCAGCCGCTGTCCTATTCCATGCTGATGATCCACCCGTCTCTGTACCGCGTTGACGATCTCACTGATGAGGTGAGGGAGCAGGAATCTGCGTGCTGTTGATAAGACCGTTTATTTATCGCCTTTTTTTCCCCTCGTTGCTTTGATCTCTGTTTTGAATCACATACATTTTGCTTTGTGATTTGTCAGGGAGCGTTGAACATCAACGAGCGCACCATCCCCCAGCCCAGGCTGCTGCAGCTGTCTGTGGAGAAGCTCAGCAGGGAGGGAGCGTTCCTCATGGATGCTGGAACAGTACGACGCTTTCAGTGCTGTTATCCTCTGCAGTGGCACATGTTTGCATTCATGGGGTGACACATGCTTTCTTTTCTTTCCTAAAAGGTGATCTATTTGTGGATTGGGCGGAATTGCAATCCCATTTTCCTCACACAAGTTCTGGGAGTTCCCAACTATGCTGCCGTGCCTGACAACCTGGTAGGAAAGCCCATGCTGCAACAATCATGCATCCAGTACCAAATTCTTTATGAACTCCCGTCATTTGTTTGGTTGCCCCACACTGCCTCGAACCTGTCCACAATAATTTGTAATTTTTTTTTTATTTATTTATTTTTTTTAATGATTCCGTTGTTCTCCCTGTGACAGCATTTGCTGCCGGACTTGGACACGGCTGAATCACAGAGAACCAGAGCTTTCCTTGGCTGGCTGAGGGATCAGAGGCCATTCTTCCCCTCTCTGCATATCATCAGGTGAGGCTGTGTTCTTTTAATAGATAACTCATTATTCCCGCTTACAGTTGAGGTGACGTTTCATAAAAATAGTACAATGGGAATGGGGGTTTTTTCAGTATTTTTAGATTGGAAAATAATATAAGTCAATATGGAATTCCTTTTGTGAACCTTTAAAAAGCAGCTGATACAACTGTCTTTTGTGTTCTTCTGTGGTGCTTTTGATGGATTTCCGCTCCCAGGGATGAGAGCCAAAGGAAGGCCAGCTTTATGCAGAACATGATCGAGGACCGAACAGAGTCTGCCCTCTCGTACTACGAGTTCCTCCTTCACCTCCAACAGCAAATTTCCAAATAATCTTCAGTGGGACTGTGGCGCTGGAGGAACACTGAAGCGCGTGCGTGTGTGTGTGTATGCATGTTAAAGAAGTCAGAGGAAGATCGAGGGACCCTCCAGCTGTGGCGCTTCACCTCTCTGAGGAAGAACTCCCGATCAAAACTGACGTGTCGCTCAAATCTATGATGGAGAGGCAGAACTGATTCTGATGCCTATTTAGCACTTTTTCTGTGCTGAATCACCATATTAGAGGAAGAAAAATCTCATGATGATGGCTATGTTGAGTAAACTGTGATTATGTCAGCGATTGAATGAATCAGTGTTTATTCTCATAGAAGAGTTCTTTATTACTGAGGTATCATTCAGATACAGTCCAGGCAAACAGATGTTCCAGGTGTTTTTTTTAAATCCAGAAAGCACAGTCGCCTTTAATCAAACAAGTCAACCATTTGTACTTGTATGTTTTAGGTTTGTCGAGGTGTGCGTTTGTGCTCAAAGACTGTTATTGAGCGTCTGTATGCAGAGAAAACCCTGAGCTCTAATAACATTCTGCAGTTGTACCTTAAGGGCAGAACATGTGAGTTTTAACCCTCGTCATTGTAAGTGTGTCGAACAAATTCATTCGCCGTTGTAAACAACGATGCATTTGTGGATCGACCCCCCCCCCCATCGTCCCCGCCGACTTAAATCTGTGGATTCGGCAGCAGAAAGTCGTTGTCATTGGTCTGAGCTGTCCTTTAGTTCTGTCATTTTGTGTCACTGGACATTCTGAGCACCCTTATTTTTTTTCATTTTGCTGATCTAATAATTTATGAGACTCCCGATCTGATTAAATTCTATAATTGCCTTGTATGGGAACTCATTTTTATTATTAAACCTCTGTTCAAATACAGACACTATGAAATATTTTAATATAATAGGATAATGGAAAATCTTTAACACAGAAATAACGAAGCCATTGTGATCTTTTATTTGTGCTTATTGATACTTGTATATTTCAAAGACTGCATTATATAACAGTGAAGTAATGCTGATGATTTTAGTAAATGTTAAGGTTGAAATAATGCTATGAGAATAAAGTGTTTGGGAATTTTTAAATGTAGTTTTGTGTTTTGGTGGGTGAACAGAGAGAAAATGAAGACTGAAACACAGATTGTGGACCCGCGCAGTCAGATTTTCTCTTGCAGGAGTAAGTTTTGATATAATTTCATACAGTTTGTAATCTATGTATCATATCACCGAAATGTATTTAGAGAAAGCCTAACACTGTATGTTTTGCTCTAATAAATAACACTTTGAACAGAGCGCCTGAACTTGGGTCCGGTCACGTGACCTGGACTCGTGTCATGATTTAAACTTGCAATATTCGTTTAAAAACAAAAACACTTCAATGTGATGTCTTGGTTTGGAGCAGTCGAACTTTAAAACCAGATGTTTTGTTTAGCTCTTGTTCATATCCGAGGTGTAAAGTCGCGCACGGTCATCACCCAGGCCACGCCCTCTTCCCGCCCGGGAGGCGGGGCGTCGAGACGGCGACGCGGTGACGTCAGCTCGGCGCGACGTCATCACGGCGCGCCCCCGACGCCGACGCTCCCTTTGTGTTGTCGCCGCCGAAACCTTGGTGCGGGGCCGATCAAACCCCTCCATGCGGAGCCGCTAGAGCCTCGACGGGGAGCCGCTTGAGAGCCTTCATGAGCGCCGCGGCCGGACCGTAGCCCCGGTGACCCCCCCCTCTACACCCCCCCGCTGCCATGGAGACGGGCGAGGCCGCGGCTCGCAGCCTGACGGCGGCGCAGCGGAGAGCCGAGCTCCGCCGGAGGAAGCTGCTCATGAACTCCGAGGACAGGATGAACAGGATCGTGGGCTACGCCAAGAACGGCGCCGACGGCAGCGGTAGGGCATCTGGGGCCCCGTGGGGCCCCGCCTGTGTGCGTTTAGACGGCCGAAGACGGGGGGGGGGGCGCGGTGGTGGTCCCAGATACCGGAGGAAGGGTCAGAAGGGTCAGGCGGGATGAGCCTGGAGCCCCCATCACACGTGCCCCTCACTGAGACGCTAAAATTACTGGTTTATTTATATGTGGATTGGGTTTATTTGTGGGTGCTGGTGGTCCAGCAGGTGCAGCCGGGGCCCAGGAGCCTTCTGCTGCCCTGATGTTGGTTCTGTGTGTGTGTGTGTGTGTGTGTGTGTGTGTGTGTGTGTGTGTGTGTGTGTGTGTCCGCAGCAGGAGCCTCCCGACGGTCCACCGAGCCCCACTTTCACCTCGACCTGGACAGGACGGAGCCGCTCTCGTCCTCGTCCTCGCCCAAGCCGTCTTCGGGCCACGGGAGCCGCTCCCACAGCGCGACCCCCGAGAGGAGGGCCTCGCCCCTCCCGGGCTTCGGCGAGGCCCTGGGCGGCTCTCTGGAGGACGACCTGGCGGGCATCCGGAAGAGAACCCGGGGGGAGCGGGCGACGGACGACGCGAACAGCTCGCCCCGTCTCCAGAAGTACCTGTCCCGCTTTGACGATGCCATGAAACTCCGGGGTCAGCTCGCCAACGAGAAGCCGGCGCAGGACAGAGGCGCCGACCCGGACGAGTTCGACCCCTTCATCGTCTTCAGGCTGGTCGGCAGCGTCCTCCTCGCCGTGTTCGTCAGGCTCTTTGTCTGCAAATATCTGGTGAGACCCGGATCCCTGGAGGCCGAGCCGACGATTCGGCGACCCTAACTCGGTTAAAGGGACGTTTAAAGAAGCCACGTGCACGTTTCCTGTAAAGAATGTGCTGACCTTGTGCTGGGAATGACCCTGTGTTTCCATTCCAGTCAATATTTGCACCATTTCTGACCCTTGAACTGGCCTACATGGGCTTATCCAAATATTTTCCAAAGGTGAGTTCACAGATGTTTTCTGTTTTCCAGCAGCTCCTGGGTGAATGTTTCCATGGACGTCTTCTCAGATCACACACATTTGCTGCTCTTTTTTTATCTGCCGCTTTATTAACTGATGTAACGCGCCCCACTTCTCTTCCAGGTAGAGAAGAAGGCCCAGACCACCGTGCTGACCGCCGCCCTCCTGCTGTCCGGCATCCCCGCCGAGGTCATCAACCGCTCCATGGACACCTACAGGAGGATGGGCGACGTCTTCGCCGACCTCTGCGTCTACTTCTTCACCTTCATCCTCTCCCACGAGATCCTGCTCCTCTTCGGCTCCGAGACTCCCTGACGGCCGTGGATCCGGACGCGCCCGGCGTCTCCTCCCCGCGTCCCCCCAACGGGAAACGGGCGAGGTGGATGCTGACGCGGGTTCGTCGCAGACGCAGTCTGGCGGGGCGAGGCTCCGTTAGTGAGAGTCTAGGCGGAAGGCCGGATGCTTTAGTTGCGCTGCACGTTTATTTCGAGCGAGTGTTCGTCGGCAGCGAACGCCGAGCGTCACCATCGAGACCGAACTAATCCATCAGCCTGCAGCTGTTTGAGTCGTGAGAGGGAGACCACCGAGTGCCTGAAGGAGCCACCCGAGGGGTTCTCATTTAGAGCGTTGGTTCAACCATCAAGTCAAGAGGGGTTTGTTATTTTGATAAGTTAACAGTACCCCCCCCCCACCAGAGACGTGCTCTCCACTCACCCACTGTGTTTGTCTGCGCTCGCTGCCGTCGGCGCAGAACGTTAAGACGTTCGGCCGCTTCGCCGGCGGCCGACCGCAGGGGCGGCGGCGTCCCAGCAGGTCTCGCCGTCTGCTCCGGAACGGCTGAGCCCAGAGTCCGGCACTCTTCCGTCATTTTCTTTCCCAGAGAGCGAGCTGTTTACGCTGAAACACGTTACACCTTCATCACAGTTACAGTTTTTCAGGGTCTCATCGGCTGAGGGCTTCGAAACGGATTAAAACGTTTTTGCTGTTTCCTGTAGTCTCGAAGGTGATCGTGCCGATTTCTCAAAAAGGAATCTTTTCGTGATCATCAGGTTGTTTTAATCAATGTACAGTTTTTACGTTGGATCGCTAGACGGGGCTTTTTTATTTGCGTCGCGCTTGTAGTCCGCTCTCCAGCATTTAAACGGGTCCAAGCGCTGCGGTGCGGTTCCGCCAGGAGAACCGCCGGATCCCAGATTACAGAATGCACGTTACAGTATTGACTTCAGTCACAGCGTTTATTGGAGAGGACCGCCTCTAGGGAACTGAACGTGAGGTTTCTTCCCCAGCTGGTGTGTGTTGAGCTCTGTTCAGACATACTTCACATATACTCTCTTCTTCTGTGGTGTAATATACTCCCTCCATATTTCCAACGTTATCCAAACTAATTTATTAGTGTGAATGTTTTTCCATGTGGATTACTTGTTTTCCTGACTTTCTGAAGTACTTGATTGTTTGTGGCAATGTTTACAGAACAACTTTGATTCTGGCAGTATATTACATATTTGAATTTCAACAAAATATTTGGTGTTAACATGTTAGTCTCTGCTTATGTATATCTAATAAATATCTACAGAATCGTAACAAATAAAAACGAATGTGATATAAGCCGTTGTTTGGTTGTGTGTGTTATTGTCTTCATGTTCACATGTCAATTATGTGACCACTAAATGGGCTTTTTCAAAAGCAAAGTAGGCTTGTGGTTAACCAGTGTGCAATAACAATGGAGAGTGGAACAGAGGTGGAGCAGCGTGGACAGTGTCCAAGTGTGAGACGAAATTCATATGAGACAACTGGAGCAGCGATGTTGTTTGGTCTAGAGACACCGAGGAGGAGCTGGAGGTAGCAGAGATGAAGATGAGGAGGTTCTCTTTGGGAGGGACCAGGAGCGAGGACATCAGAGGGACAGCACGTGTTGCAGGCTCTGGAGATACAGTCAGAGGCCTCTCTGACTGTATCCTGACTGAGGTGGTTCAGACATGTCCAGAGGAGAGACGGTGAATAACTGGCAGGGGAGGCCTGGAGGAAGACCAGAGAGGTTTATAGATGAAAGAGGACATGAAGAGGATGATGAAGACAGAAGATACGTTCAGATGGAGGCGACTGATCCACTGTGGTGAAGATGGGAGAAGATGATGAAGAAGAAGCTTGTTTTACCCGGATTAAATGGGTCAGCCCATAAAAACAGAAGTGGTTGTAGCACCTGTCCAGGTGTAGTTCAAGTGTAGTTCGTTTGTAGTTCGGGTGTAGTTCAAGTGTAGTTCGTTTGTAGTTCGGGTGTAGTTCGGGTGTAGTTCACCCTCCCCCCGCGGGGCGGCGCCCTCAGGACGGACCCGACGTACTTGTGTGACGTCGCGGGCTTATGACGTAGGTCGAGCGACGTCGTCCCCTCACGTCGTCGTTCTCTGATCAAACTACTTTTAGAGGCACAACTCGATATCACTCGGACGAATAAACCATGGGCCGCGAGTCGAGGTATGTTCGCACGTCGGGCCGCTTCGACGCCGCTTCGCCGGGGCTGAAGTGAGGGTCGCGCGGGAGCGTCGTGCTACGCGGGGCGCTCGTGGCGACCCCCGACAACAAACACTCACATCTGGAGCATCTGGAGCATCTGGAGCTCTGAGGCTCACCAACATCTGTCCCGCTCTTTCTTCTCGCCTTCAGACACTACAGGAAGCGGTCCGCCTCCCGGGGCCGGACGGGCAGCCGCTCCAAGAGCCGCTCCCCGGACAAGCGCTCCAAGAAGGAGGACCGGGACCGCAGCAGGAGGGACCGGTCCCGGAGCCGCGACCGACGCCGCTCCCGCTCCAGGGACCGAAAGAGAGCCCGGTGAGGGTCCCCCCAGGCCGGCCCGGGGGCCCCTGGGGAAGGGCTGGGGGAAAGTAGCGTAGATGGACCGGTTAAAGAGCCGCCAGCGTGTCCGTAGGACCACAAAGGGGTTCGGACCCAAACCGAACCGGTTTCAGTTCTGTGGCTCAGGCCGGCTGGGATCGTCGGCCTGACGGGTGTCTGTGTTGTCCCGTTGTCGTCCAGCCGCTCCAGGAGCAGAGACAGACGGAGGTCCAGAAGCCGGGAGAGGAGGCGGTCTACCAGCAGGACCAGAACACGGAGGTCCCGGTCCGGCAGCACCAGCAAGGGTCGCAGAGATGAAAAGTGAGGGGCCGCAACCCAAACATGCACGTTCTCCCTGCACAGTTTGTGTGTGGTTTGGCTTTTGTGGCTTAAAACAAGCACTTGAAAACGGGACATATTGTCACAATAATATTACACCGTTTGATGAGAACAAGAAATAAAACTATTTGTTGTTATATTTTTACCTCCCTTACAGTTCTAAGAGCAAAGAGAAAGACAATGTTGAGCCTGTATCCGAGAAGAAAAAGGTTAAGGAAGAGAAAGAGGATGAGAAGGTCGAGGATGTGAGTTAAGTTTTTGTTAACCTTTGAAGTCTAAGTGAACAGACGGGGAGCTCTTTCTGATCTCAACTCTGCCCACGCAGCAAGACTTTGACCAGAATAAGCTGGAAGAGGAGATGAGAAAGAGGAAGGAGCGTGTGGAGAAGTGGAGGGAAGAGCAGAGAAAGAAGGCCATCGAAAACATCGGAGAGATCAAGAAAGAGCTGGAAGAGATGAAGCAGGGGAAGAAGTGGAGCCTGGAGGATGATGATGGTGAGAAGGAGTTTCACAGCACGTTGGAATGCTAATTTAGACCTCCTGGGTTTGTCCAAGTACAAACCTCATGTTCATCACACAACCTGAGGCTAAAACACCCACGCTGATTTAAACTGAAATCCTGTGACTTCAGATGATGACGAGGACGTTTCAGCGCCAATAGAAGGCAACGACGACGAAGACGAAGAAGCAAAGGCGGAGACGAAAGAAGATGAAGTGAAAGAGGAGAAGACGGAGGGCGAAGAGAAGGAAAAAGACACTCCTATGGAGCTGGAGGCCGAGGACGACGTGGATCCACTGGACGCCTACATGGAGGAGGTGAAGCAGGAGGTGAAAAAGTTCAACATCGGGGCCATGAAAGGAAACGATAAGGTGAGGATCAAGTTGACTTCCGGCCTCATTTTCATTCAGTCGCAGTCGGCGTTGATAAATTCAGCCGTTTGCCTTCAACAGAAAGGAGCGATGACCGTTACCAAAGTGGTCACCGTTGTCAAAACCAAGAAAGGGCCTCATACTCACAAGAAGAAGGGAGAGCTGATGGAGAACGACCAGGACGCCATGGAGGTGATTTTTCTTCCCCGGTAGATCTCGTTTAAAGAAATGAGCCGAGTGTCTGGTGTCTGAAACCACGTTGTGCCTGTCGTGGCAGTACTCGTCAGAGGAGGAGGAGGTGGACCTGCAGACGGCTCTCACTGGGTTCAGGACCAAACAGAGGAAAGTCCTGGAGCCCGTTGACCACGAAAAGATTCAGTATGAGCCTTACCGCAAAAACTTCTACGTGGAGGTCCCGGAGCTCGCCAAGATGAGTCAAGAAGGTCAGCGAACCGATGACGTAACGGCCTCACAGACCCGACAGGCTCAGCTGTGCCGCATAGATCCTGCTCACACGAACGGGTTCAGGGTCCTCTTGATCAACAGCTTGTTTCTTTAACCCTCCATTAACGGTTTGTTTTTGGCTTTGAAGACGTGAATTCGTACCGACTGGAGATGGAAGGCATCATCGTCAAAGGCAAGGGCTGCCCCAAACCCATCAAGACCTGGGTGCAGTGTGGGGTTTCGATGAAGATCCTCACCGCTCTAAAGAAGTGAGTCTCCATCTTTGCTGCTGCTAGCGATGCTGAAAGGGAAACACGAGCACCCTAATAAATGCACCCATAAATGTCTGCATGTGAAATCAATATTGTAAAAATGACTTTTTGGACGCGTCTTTATTCACTCATTTTGTATTTTGTTCCCAGGCACACCTACGAGAAGCCCACTCCGATCCAGGCCCAGGCCATCCCGGCTGTCATGTCTGGAAGAGACCTCATCGGCATCGCTAAGACCGGCAGTGGCAAAACAATAGCTTTCCTCCTGCCCATGTTCCGACACATCATGGACCAGCGGCCACTAGAGGAGTCCGAGGGACCGATATGTGAGGACTTAATCGTTTGTTTCGATGTTGCTGATTGTTTCAGGCGGGGGTTTGAAGACAATCTGCCGTTTGTCGGCAGAACTGGTGTTCAGTTTTGATGCAGGCGTTGTCTTTCCTTCACAGCCGTAATCATGACTCCGACCAGAGAGTTGGCCCTGCAGATCACCAAGGAGTGCAAGAAGTTCTCTAAACCGCTGGGGCTCCGCGTGGTGTGTGTTTACGGGGGCACTGGTATCAGTGAGCAGGTAAATACACCCCCACCTGGTGCAGGACAGTCCAACATGGGATTTAGGAAGGGGGGTTCATCAGCTGTCGGACCACGTCTGTGCTCCTGCACGTCATAGTTTAAACACCACGGAGCGGAAAACACAATTCCCCGTTATAACTTTTTATGTACTTATTACTAGTTGTTGTTAATTCTTCTGTTAATCTGTGTGGTCCGGTTCATCCCTTCAGACGATATCACAGTAGTTTCACCTTTATTTACCAGAATAATTCCCAATAGTGCTCAGCTGTGGTTACATGAAGTAAGGTGCTGCCAGAAGCTGAGGGGATGTAGATCATAGCCCAGTTAAGATAATGAGTCATGCCCTCTTCCCTCACTTGAACATTCTTTGAAATGCAGATCGCCGAGCTGAAGAGAGGAGCTGAGATCATCGTGTGCACACCGGGAAGAATGATCGACATGTTGGGGGCCAACAGTGGTGAGTTCAATGCCCTGGACCTACGAGCGTCTCTCTCATGATAGGATGAGAAGCACTGAGCCTGAGGCTTTAAGGCATGCATGGAGTAAATGTCACAATATAATAAACAGTGTGATGATGATCCAAATCCAGTCCTACTTACTAAACTGTTGACATTTGATCACCTGGATCAGTCATATCTGCACTACAGTGGTGTTTTCCTGAAGATGAGGGCCAGTGCAGGTAGGTGGACCTGGTGCCCCTCTATGGTTCAGATTATTGAATGTTTGAGACCTGTGCATCAGGATCAGTAATTAGTCGTGATGTTAAGAGACCCAGCTTGAATGATGAAGAATTTTGCTCTCATGGTGTGACTTGTGGGAATAAATAACTCGACTGTTCAGATGTTGCATTCCAAACGTAAAGAGCCTGTGATTTGTGCGCTGTCGTCGTCATGATTGTTTCCACACATGCGAGGTAATCTGTAATATGTTTCCCTTGTAGGTGAACAGAAGCTTGCTCAGATAATGCTTGATGGGGCTTCATCTCTTGTATTTTATCTTGAGGCTGTTTTCTGACTTTTACAGGTCCCTCATGCCCCTGAGATGGTACGCAAGACCAGAGTCACCCTTAACGAAAAACAAACCAAACAAAAACTGTTTACAATGTTTAAAATAAAAAAACCCCGCCCACCCGATAGACGTGCTGACGTTAGTGTTATCACCTGTTTGTTTGTTTGTGTGTGTGTGTGTGTGTGTGTGTGTGTGTGTGTGTGTGTGTGAGTGAGTGTGAAGGTCTTGCTCCCGTTAACCACTTCCTCTCGCTCTTCTCCCCTGGTGTGTTTAGGTCGAGTCACCAACCTGCGCAGGGTCACCTACGTGGTGCTGGACGAGGCAGACCGCATGTTTGACATGGGCTTTGAGCCGCAGGTGCGTGTTGGACGGGGGTCACCCAGACCGGGTCGGCCTCGCGCTCGTTGCACTCGCTAACGCGACACTGTTGCTCATCCAGGTGATGCGCATCGTGGACAGCGTCCGCCCCGACCGTCAGACAGTCATGTTCTCAGCCACCTTCCCCAGAGCCATGGAGGCACTTGCGCGGAGAATCCTGAATAAGCCCATTGAGGTCCAGGTGGGGGGTCGCAGCGTGGTCTGCTCTGACGTGGAACAGCACGTGGTAAAGAATGAGCTTTTACTGTCTCCTTGATGGCTCAGAGGACTGTGATCTACAGAAGCTTCATCTCTTCTACCTTTGTTCCTGCAGCTGGTGATCGACGAGGACAACAAGTTCTTGAAGCTGCTGGAGCTTCTGGGCCACTACCAGGAGAGGGGCTCGGTCATCATTTTCGTGGACAAGCAGGAGCACGCGGACGGCCTGTTAAAAGACCTGATGAAGGCCTCGTACCCCTGCATGTCGCTGCACGGAGGTGAGGACATCCCCAACGGTGCCATAGCTCCGGGGTGACTGTGACACAGCTGAAAATAGAAAGTGATCTGAGAGAGCACAGACCTCCACCGAGGTCAGTTACACAGCGGAGGGGCTTCATGGAAGGTCAAAGTCCCTCCTGGATCAGGAGGCCTGGCCTGTCCTCAACATTTCCTGTGAACTTCACGAAAATCCGCACGACTTTTCAAGTTGTCTAACTCAAAATCAAACCAGAAGCCCTCCACACTAGCTCTTTGTTAGCGGTAAGGAACACTTCCACCAGGCCTCCCAACCGTTCCCGTCTGCCTCCCTTGTAGGAATCGACCAGTACGACAGAGACAGCATCATCAACGACTTCAAGAACGGCGCCTGTCGCCTGATGGTGGCCACGTCGGTGGCGGCCAGAGGCCTGGACGTCAAGCAGCTGATCCTGGTGGTCAACTACAACTGCCCGAACCACTACGAGGACTACGTCCACCGGGCCGGGCGCACGGGCCGAGCGGGCAACAAGGTAACGAGGAGCCGCCGCGGCCGACCCCGCGCGCGCGTTTGGGTCCGTCCTTTCCGGTCGTCGTTAACGGTCGCCGCCGTGCTCCCGCTTCTCGCAGGGCTTCGCCTACACCTTCATCACGGAAGACCAGGCTCGCTACGCCGGAGACATCATCAAGGCTTTGGAGCTGTCGGGCTCCTCCGTCCCGTCCGAGCTGGAACAACTCTGGGTGTCCTTCAAGGATCAGCAGAAAGCGGTACGAGGGAACGAGGGGGGGGCGACACAGTCTAGAGATGTTAGGTTCAGGGACCGCAGGATAAAGGAGGCACTGATGCTGTTAGATGTTGCCATGCAGGGACGGATGTGAAATGACTACGTTATCGTTGGTGAATGAAAACACAGTCCGTTGGTGTGGTTGGTGGATTTCACCCCTGTTTGTCCCACAGGAGGGTAAGGTCGTTAAGAGCAGCAGCGGGTTCTCGGGGAAAGGCTTCAAGTTTGACGAGACTGAACATGCGCTGGCCAACGAGAGGAAGAAGCTGCAGAAGGCTGCTCTGGGCCTTCAGGATTCGGATGACGAAGACGGAGCTCTGGATGTGAGGACGTGTCGACTCTCCCGCCGACGGTTTGAAATTCGAGCGGGCTGACCCGTCGCCTTTCTTCTCCTGCCTTCCAAAGATTGAGGAGCAGATCGAGAGCATGTTTAACTCGAAGAAGAGGGTGAAGGACATGTCCGCCCCCGGGTCCCTCGCCGGATCTGGCGGAGGCGGCTCCAGCTCTGGAGGCGGATCCAGCGGAGGAATCCTGGGACTTGGCCCCACCTCCGTGGGGAACATCCAGAAACTGGAGATGGCCAAGAGGCTGGCCCTCAAGATCAACGCTCAGAAGAACCTGGGGGCCGAGGCTCAGGTATCTCAGCCCGGGCTGAGGCTTTCCTGCTTCTCCGTCTGGTCCCCCTGCGGGGAGTTTTTATTACGTTCCCGACCCATTGAGGAAGTCACTTGAAACGCGTTTTGTCCTGCAGGACGTGATGCAACAGGCCACCAACGCCATCCTGAGGGGCGGCACCATCATGACGCCCTCCGTGTCAGCCAAGACTATCGCCGAGCAGCTGGCCGAGAAGATCAACGCCAAGCTGAACTACACCCCCGTGGAGAAGCTGGAGGAGGAGCGGCAGGCGGCCGAGCAGGTCGAGACCGTCACAAGATACGAGGAAGAGCTGGAGATCAACGACTTCCCCCAGGTGGGCGGCGCCCCGGCCTCCTCTGTTCTAACGGGGGTCTACCGCTGTTCAGGGGGCTGAGATGTTCTCTCTGCTCTTTATTTCCCTGTTTGTCAGACTGCCAGGTGGAAGGTGACGTCTAAAGAAGCCCTGCAGAGGATCGGCGAATATTCCGAGGCTGCCATCACCATCAGAGGAACCTATTTCCCTCCAGGCAAAGAGCCCAAAGAGGGGGAGCGCAAGATCTACCTGGCTATTGAAAGTACGTGTGGGGCGCCCCTCTTTCAGGGCCTGAACGCAGAACCAATCTCCTCTGTCGACACAATCCTCACGTTTCTGCGTGTAGTTAAAGGTCAAGTGTGTGTTGTAGGTGCGAATGAGCTGGCTGTGCAGAAGGCTAAAACAGAGATCACCAGGCTGATCAAGGAGGAGCTCATCAGATTAGTGAGTCTTGGCCGCTCCATAACGCTGTCGACAGCGCTTATCTGTGTCTTAATACCTGTTTGTCACCTTTTTTTTGTTTTTTTTATTGCAGCAAAATTCCTACCAGCCGATCAGCAAAGGCCGCTACAAGGTGTTGTAGGAGCGGAAGGAGCCGTCTTCGGAGGATCCATCTCATTTTCAATCTCGTGTCAGTTTTTGTCAAAGTGGGAAAATATTTTAGTCTATATTTTTAATGTTTCCTACATACGCCTCGGCTTTGCGTGTGTGTTTTGCGTGTGTTTTTTTTTTTTTTCTTCCCCCAATTAGTTTTCTATGGATAAACTCGACCCTTTTTTTTTTCATTTTTCAATCATACCAAACAGCTTTTTTCGCCTTGTTGACCCGAAGGAAAGTGTTGTTTTACGGGAAAAAAAAAAAAAAAAGCAAAAAGCGAAAAAAAAAAATCCTCGAATGTAATGTTTTTAAGATTTAACACAATAAAAACAAGGTGTTGCCAAGGCGACGGCCAGGAGCCCCGTGTGACCCCGGCCCCCCCCGGGGCGCGAGCGCTTCTCCAGAGGTGCTGCCTGGAGTCCGGAGCAGAGGCGGCCCCGTGTCCTCCGCGAACCCTGCTGCGCATGCGCAGACCGCGCCGCCGTCTTATTAATTTTTAATGGAAAATGGCTGCGTTTCTCGGTCGGGCCGCTGGAGCTGGCGGGGAGGTCTGAAGAAAGAGCCGCC
The DNA here is from genome assembly GCA_911728415.1 of Lagocephalus sceleratus. Lineage (NCBI taxonomy): Eukaryota > Metazoa > Chordata > Actinopteri > Tetraodontiformes > Tetraodontidae > Lagocephalus > Lagocephalus sceleratus. Next base: position 2,229,761 of record CAJVRN010000213.1, read on the forward strand.
CGTCGGGAGCCCTCCGCGTCCCGCTGGTCGACCTGGGGAGGCCGCGGCCCCGCCTTAAGGTCACCCGACGTCCTCTGCTGCGGAGATATTCGGCGCGATGGGCCTCTGAGGGATGAGAGATCGCTTTTCTGCTTAACCCTTTCGGCCCCGGCGTCTGCGAACAATCGAGGTACAGTAGATGTGTCCGTGGGTAATGGCAGCGGGCTGTCTCCGGCTCCTCTGCCCCCCCCCTCGGCCGCTGTCAGCGCGCCCTCGGCCCCCGCGGAGCCCGGCGGGACGCCCGGAGCGGGAGGTTCTGTCGGGGGGGGGGCACCGGAGCGGGGATGCGGCGTCTGCATGTCTAGTGAATGAGTGTTACTACAGGCGGTGTCAACAAACGGCGATCCTCTGCAGAACCCCCCCACACACACACACGCACGCACGCACACACACACACACGCACGCACACGCACACGCCACCAGCAGCAGCCCCCCATCGTGGAGGGTGGTGATCTATAGGAAAGAGGACGCGTTTGCTGGTTCCAGCGACGTTTACGTGACATTGTCATGTCAGAAAAAGGAAATGAGCGAGGCAGATGTGGACCATTTAATGCCCCCCCCCCCTTCAGGGTCAGCTGCAGACCCCCCCCAGCTGGAGCTGTATATGATCATACAGCTGTGGCCACAGGACAACACAGCAGGGCCACAAAGTTCGGAGTAATTCCTGCTGGAGCTGGACGGTCAAAGTTAGGGAGAGCGCTCCGGTGTGGCCCGACACGTAATCTGTAATCCGGTGTGGATTAAAAGAGGCTCCCCTTAGTTTTGTTGATTTCAAAGATGCGAGCCGTCCTCACGTTGGGGAGAGTGAAGGTCACATGGAGTCAAGACTGGGTTGGTTTAGCTGGTTGAACGTGCTGTTCCAGATGTGGAGAAGGTGAACGGTGCAGGGCCCAGTACGGAGCCCTGCGGAACCCCCCAGTGGTGAAAAGGCAGATGTGTTCCCTACAGCAGTCGGTAGAGGCCTGACCTTCATCTCAGGTTCTTAAGAGACGCCGCCAGCACTCGTTACCCTTCACTTTATGGCGTTTCACTCATTGGGGGGGGGCGATTAACAGCAGCTTTGCTCGCCCCGTTGCCGTGGCGACAGTAACACTGTCCTTCATTTCTCAGCAGAAGATGATGCGTCAGGTCACCAGCGGCGACTTCTGCATGAACAGCAGGCCGTCGTGCCTGGCGGAGGACAGCCACCATCCCGCCTCCCACTTTGAGCTGTGCACCTCCCAGTCCAGCAAGTTCTACCCGCCCCCCCCTCCATCCCTCCAGATGACCTTGGCCCCCATGACCTTGCCCACGCAGAGCCACAAGGCCATGGTGTGCCAGAGACAAGAGCTGCTGGGCGGCGGGGACCTCCGCGCTCCCGGGAAGATGCCCGGAGTGAAGAGCGCCAACCCGGCCCCCGACGACGGGAAGAAGAAGAGCAAGGCTGCCGGGAAGACCGGCAGGCGAGGGAGGCCCCTGGGGACCACCAAGCTGGCCGGGTACAGAACCAGCACCGGGCGTCCGCTGGGAACCACCAGGGCCGCCGGGTTCAAGACCAGTCCGGGGAGGCCGCTGGGGACCACCAGAGCAGCGGGGTACAAGGTCAGCCCCGGGCGGCCCCCCGGCAGCATCAAGGGGCTCTCCCGGATCAACAAACTCGGCTACAGCAGCACTTGCAGCGGAGCGGCGTTCCCATATCCCATCCCGCACAAGGAGATCCTCTGTGAACCTTCCTGCAAAGAGAAGCCCGCCAACGAGTGACGGCGGCCTTCGGTCTTCGCCGGGACACCGCGCTCGTTGGGCCAGAGACACGTGGACGTCGGGCGCAGACCCATGAGATCCGGAAATCGTTCCCGGTCTGAGGATGAGAGGATATGTTTTTTTTTTAATCATTTGTGATGGTGTCTCGTGTGCCGGCCTCCCCCGTGTGGACGTGTTCCTCGGCGTTCCCGCTGGACCTCGACGAGGTGAAGACTGTTCACCGTTTAGGAACGGGAACGCCGGGGGGGGGGCTTCAGCCAGAGAGTTCTCGGCGTGCTTCCTGTAGCATTTTAGCACAGCTGAGCAAACAGACCTTTTCCACTTATCGTATCACCGTTCAGACACGTTTTAAATTAGGAGAAAATGAATGTTACCGGAGGGAACAACAGGAAAACCTGTGTTTTAATGGGATGAACGGGCTTATAGCAGCCAGGCCTTCACAGGGCAGAGCGTTTGTTAGTAATCAGTTCCTGCTCCTAATTCCCAGAGTCGATGGATCGTCCTCATCTTAGATGTGATTTCAACCGTTTCGCGACCATCAGAGCGGCTGTACAACCGAACATCATCTCCTCTTTGATGTGTCGCTAAGTGCTTTGATGGCAACTGATAAAAATCCACATCAACAAACTGGAATGAGATCGGCTCTGGTCCCAGTCGCTGTGCCAGACTCAAGTATCACATTTTTTTCCTGATAAAGTAATGATACTATTTCCAATTTTCAATGTTGGTTCCGTGGAAAAAAAAAAAAGCAATTTATTGTTATTTATTACGTCGTTTAGGTACTAAAGACACAAATGGCTCCGACGAGGGCCCAGTCTTTTGTTTTATTCCCACAGGTTTTTCCTCACAAAGACGTCTTTTTTAATGCAATAATCACTTGCATGTACTGTACTGTGAAAACTTTGATACGATCACTTTTTATTATCGTTGTATTTTTCTACTTTTCCTCGACAGAGCTCACTGAATTGTTGCATAAACGACATCCTTTCCACCCTCCTTTACCAAAGAAAGTTCACGAACTGGGAATTAACAACCCCCCACCTCCCACCTCCCACCCCCACCTCCACCTCCACCCAGTCACCATGTAAAAATACTGAAAAAGCACTTGAAACTCAATGATAGAGTGATTGTTTGGATTAGTAAAAACACCTTTAAACTGTCACATCTATTGAAATGACACTATTTTGAATGCATTGTAAATTTCACACTGACGATGTAAAAGTTAATTTCTTGTATTTATAAACTTTTTTTTTTCCAGTTCTCTTTTGTATAGAAATCTTCTGTAGCCACGTTTGGTAGTCGTGTTGCGGGGGCGTGACACCGGGGCCTTCGTTTCAGGGTTTCAGACGTGCACCACGAGGATGCAGAGCCACGCCACGATGGCTCCATCCCAGTTCCAGGTGGACCAAACCAGCGCCCGCTGTCAGAACTCAATGATGTGAAAAATGGAACGCGTTTCCTCTGGTTTCATCCCGGTCAATCCCTTGACCGTCTTTATTTTCAAGGAGGCGTTTTGAGGACCCCCCCAGAGGTCCCCCTGCATCTCTTCCTCAGTTATCAGCTGAAGGAGTTTTAGTGTTACTTTATATGCGCTTATTACGTGTAAGGAAAATCATTATTTTATCATTTCTTTGTTTTTTTTTAGCTGAGTTTTGGATCTCGGCCCTCCAAAGACCACGTAGGCAAAGGGACGATAAAGGAAATAGTTGTAATACATCTTGTTTGATCAGTGCTGACACATGACACAGGAGTTGATGTTTTCAGTTTTTTTTTCTTTCATTAGTTTATTATTTAAAAAAGACGTTACCTCACCTTTGTGTGTAGGAAGTGATTACTGACGGTTGATTGGAGAAGCCTGTAAAGCTTTGCGTATTCTTGTTTTACTCCTGCATGGTTGTCATGGAATGTTTGAAAACTAATAAACCTGAAAGTGACATTGAAATGCTTCGCTCAGCCAAAGTTGCTTTCACGATTATGCAATTTTGCAGATTGTTACAACATTTAAGCCCATAAACACCGAAGTTTGACTGTTTTAGTTTTAAAGGGCCTATTTGTGGGATTTAGCAGCATCCACTGTTGATTTAATCTTTGTTTTTACAGTAACGTTTAACAGCAAACACCAGTCAAACCGCCAAGATAGCCTAAATAATTTAAATAGTAAGTGAGTAGTGTGACAATGCTTCGTTCAGTTAAATAAAATAAAGAAAACTGTCTTTTTTAACTCCTTCAAAATAAAACAAATCAAGGAAGAAAGCCTTCTCCTGAAAAAGGTGGTGTCACATTTAATTCCGTCCGCCACCGCCAGAAAAACGTTCCTTCCTCTCGACATCATCGTTTGTCCAAGATGTGACGAGCGATCGCTCCAGTTTCAGGCAAACACAGGAACATGACAGCGCTTTTAAACCAGCTCCCGCTGCTGTGTGCTTTAGCCTTTGTTTGGCACGGCACCGATCGTTTTTGGCCTGCGGCGGCGCAAGGTAAGCGGGGAGAGCGGCTAGCCGAGCCGCTAGCGCGACACCAAATGTGGTCGAGGGCGCACAAACACAGCTGTGATGGGAGGAAAATGCACTTTACTCGACCGGGCTGTGCTTAATACAGGATGAAGACGATTGCAGGATGAAGACAATTGCAATTTTAGAGACTGGCAACGCCCCCAAGTCAGCTGAGTATGCGCTGACCTGTGTTTGTGTGTGTGTGTGTGTGTGTGTGTGTGTGTGTGTGTGTGTGTGTGTGTGTGAGAGTGGTGTTTTCTTCCAGAGGTCGATGACGCTGATGGCGTTCTACTGTCCGGAGATGAAGAGTCTGACTCCAGGAGCAGCCCCAGGTTTGTGGAGTCAGACCAAGCGGACCACCCCCCTCAAAGACAGTTCAAGACGGCGGAGATAGCGGACGCCGTGATGGGGACCGAAGCCCCCATCAGCCCGTCTCACATCCAAGCCCTCTTCCCCAAAAATGCCAAGGACCCCCAGTCGGGTTTCTCCCCACCTTGTGATGAGGGCGGGGACCAGTGTGGTCCTCCTGGAGCTGCTGATGAAGAGGAGGCAGGCTCGTCGTCCCAGCAGGTTGCTGAGCAGCACAGCTGCGTCCACACCATCCTGCTCTCTTTAGTTTTTTCAGTGGGGGATTGAAGTTAAATCGTGGCAGCGGAGGGAGGTAAAAACCTGAGCGCGTCGGCTCAAGTGAGCGTTCTGTGTTTGTCTGCGTGGCTCCAGGTCACCCTGGACATCGTTCACGCAGACGCGGGGCAGGAGCCCAACGCCACGGAGACCGCCAAGACATTCAAAGTGAACTGTGACAGGAGAAACGTCACTGGAGTGGAAGATTTCACGGTGCAGGTCCTCAACGTTTCACAGGTGTGACTCCTTTTGACACGTTTGAGTCCAGCCGCCTCGTCAGTTCACCGCGTGAGACGGTCCAGGTGCTTATTCTCGGCTCTCCTGTGCCTCAGGATCTGATGGAGTTCCTGAACGCTAACAGCAGCGAGTGCTCCGTGGTGCTCTTCTTCACCGCCTGGTGTCAGTTCTCGGCCAGGTTGGCCCCCCAGTTTAACGCCCTGCCTCGAGTCTTTCCCAGCATGCACTTCCTGGCCCTGGATGCCTCTCAGCACAGCAGGTGAGCGGCGCGCCCGCGGAAGCCCCCCCGTAGCGCTCAGCCTGATTGATCAGCCCCAGGCGCCACATTTCAAGTGGATTCTTTCGTCCTCTACCTCAGCCTCTCGACTCGGTTCGGGACTGTGGCCGTGCCCAACATCCTCTTGTTCCAGGGGGCCAAGCCCATGGCCCGCTTCAACCACACAGACAGAACTCTGGAGATGCTCTCCTCCTTCATCACCAACCAAACAGGTAGGCACAGTGAAGGTACCCTCACATGCTCTTTAATCGTGTGGATCTACACAGTGTATTTCATGAATCGCCCCCGCGTAGGGTTCGATGCTGCCGCTGAGAGGGTGGTGCTGGAGGCAGACCACCTTGGGCCCCTACCCAGCGTCCCAGTGAAGTCCATCGACTGGCTGCTGGTCTTCTCTGTGCTGTTCATCACGGCCTTTACTCTGTATGCCATCCTGCGCACGGACAGCATCCGCTGGCTCGTCCCCGGTCAGGACCACGAGCATCAAGACTGACAACCAGACGCTTGTATGGACTGAAAACCCCATTGGATGTAAACGATTCTTAAGAAAGGGTTTTATGTGTTTGATAGGAACAGATGTTTACTTCAGATTCCTAAAGGACGTCAGCTATTGTCAATTATAATAAAGAATATGCTGGTTTGTACATTTCAGGTATTGAAGTCAAATTCTTGTCAAATTTTAAGAAATTATAAGCAACGAAAGGATGAATATTAGATTTTCCAGAACTGCGCCTTTTTGTGATGACCAGTTAATGTTACCAGATTTAAAACAGGCAATATTTTGACCACCTACCATGGAGTGTGAGGGCCATAGACTTTTACATAGATGCCATTTTAGTACAGTGCTTTTTTTAACCTTATTAACATATCAAAGATATTCTAGAAACAAACATGACATGACATTAAACATGCAAAAAAAAACACAAAAGAAAAAAAGACATTTTTAAAAAAGACATTCTCTCCCTTGATGAGCGTGTCAGAGAATGTTAGTTTCCAAACCCCTGCTCCCCTCTCGGGACCTTTCTCTGCTGTTTAAGTTAGAAATAAAATTAGAAATTTTAATTTTAAATTAGACCAAGACCAAAGGCGATGGCTTTGATAATGACTAAACCAACCTACCTACATAAACTAAACTATTAGTACCGGTTAATTTTATTAACTAACAGTTATTGTAGTTAGTTCAACAACCACAATTATGGACTCAAATGTACCGGAAAACTGCAGCCCCATCATGAACAGTCACAAGCTGGCTATCTGTGTAAGTCATAATTTATATGTAAACGAGTTGCTTGGTGGAGATGTGTGATCTCACAGAATTTCTAGTTTAAGAAGGTGATGAGTTACAAAGTCGACACAACCCTGTTCAAGTGCCAGGTTTTCACAAGAGGTTATAGTTCACACAAAAGGTGGAAAAAAGTTGTGTAATTGTCTTGCTGTGATTTTTTTGCATCACGAAAACCTTGCATTTGAACAGGGGTGTGTAGACTTCTTATATCTACTGTAAAGGGGAGTTTTAAAGTGACAAGTGTCAGGTGTAATATGTAATATAAGAGTTTCAGCTCTTAATTCTCTGGCAATCGTACCAAGAAAATCTATAATTGTGACTTGTATAGCCTATAGTATAATACTTTTAAAGTAGTATAATGTTTGGTTTTAAACTAATTATTAACTCAAACTTTTTTCATTTACAGCCATTCTCTTCAGAGTCAGAGAAGACAGAAATGTCATCAATTATGAAGTTAACAGAACAACTTCAATTGCATTTATGCAATAAAGAAAATATATCTCATAGTTCAGTTGAATCAGCAAGTTGGGATTCAAAGTGGAAGTTAATTAATGAAGAAGCTGAAGAAAACACTGAGGTCCAACCTCTCCTGGAGGACAATGGAAGCCTTGGCCTGGCTGCTCCACATGGCATAACTGGTAAAACTCAAGTGTCAGAAGAGTTTGATTTAGAAAAACAAGAAAGTGATAAAGATTCTGATGAAACCCAAAGCAGTGAAGTCAACAAAAGTATCCTACAGGGTGATGACTTTAATGTGAAACCCCATGTAGATACAAACAATTTCCACCATGATGAGTATTTAAAGCTGCAGAAAGGGTTTGAAGCTGAGCTTCGGCAAGAAAAGATGAAGAATACTGTTATCCAAGAAGAACTGGATAAGCTCAAAGTTTCGTTTGTGGAGGAGAGACAAAGTCATCAAATTGAGGTGAAGAAACTTAAAAGTGACCACCAAAAAGTTGTTCAGAAGTACAAAAAGGAACTTCAGGCCCGTGACGATCAGCTCACAGACTTAAAACAAAAGTTTGAGATTGTTCAGCGTAACCTCAAGAAATGCCAGAGGACAACGAAAAAACATGTGAAGAAACAGTCCAATGTTGGTGTTCAAACGTGTCAAGAAGATATCAGCAACGATGGAGTACAATCCAGAATAGAAACTGAGGAGGGCAAAATATATGAACAGCTCCTAAAAGAAAAAGAGAGGATTCTGGTTTCATATAAGGCAAAGCAAAAAGAGCTGCTTAATACAAAAAGATGCTTTGATCTCGTTGAGCTTGAACTCCAGGATTACAAGGAAAGAAGCCAGCCACTACTAGACGCAGCTGATCAGCTAAGAAAAGGCCTGGAGGAGATTGAAATGTCATTCCAAATGGAAAACAGAGAGATTAAAAGTAAGTTCTCTGGTGACAAACTGCAAGAAGGGATTGAAGACAACAAAGACAAGAGGAAAGAGGAAACCCAGAAGAAAGAGCACTATTACAAAGAACAAGAGACATCTGCAAAGCCTGAAAATTCCTTGTTCACTAAAATTTGCCACTTTTTCAGGTTAAGAAACCTAAAAAATGGAAAAAGAAGGACTGATAATCTTTATTCAGTGTCAATTGGCAACATCAGTCCCCGCTGAGAGAATCTTCTCCAAAACAGGGCAGATAATTACTGACAGAGGAAACCGGATCAGCCACTCAGAGCTGAGGCAACTTGGCATTTCTAAATGCCAACCTTTACCTTAATAAAAAACCTTTGTGTTAATTCTTTCCTTTTTTTAAGCATATTTTATCCCTTTCTTCTGCTTATCCCTCCACAGAGGGTCACGGAGGGCTGGAGCCTATCCGAGCACATTGGGTGAAGGCGGGGTACACCCTGGACTGGACACCAGTCAGTCACAAGGCTGATTCACACACAAACAACCACTCACACTAAGGACAATTTAGAGTGACCAATTAGCCTCATCCCCAATTGCACATGTCTTTGGACTATGGGATGAAGCCGGGGTACTCGGAGAGAACCCATGCAGGCACAGGGAGAACATGGAGACTCCACACCGAAAGTCCCCAGCCTCCATCCCAACTGGGATTCAAACCTACGTCCTTCTTGTTGTGAGGCAACGGTGCTGACCACCACCCCACCGTATTTTATATTTTTTCCATTTTATGTGGAGTAAAAATAAAAGCGTATTTATATAATGAACATATATAAATAAAACGTTTTTTTACATTAGTAATTCATTTTTTGAATTATTTTATATCGTTGATAATAACTTAATTAAAGCAACAAAGTAACCCGAAGAGCCGCTTGGGAGCCGAAATAGTCGGCTATTTTAGTGAAATGAGCCCAAAGAGCCGTCAGTGCAATGGGAAGATTCTCTAAAGAGAGGCCCAATTCATCACTGATTTAATTAGATGTTTGTATCCTGGGCTTTAATTCTGAATGGAAAATTCCCATTTCACATCACTGTTTGTCTCACTGGACAATGCGATGGATGCCATCACATTGGCGTACACCTATGAAAAGTTCAAAAAGATAAACTGGATCTTACTGAAATAGCTACAGTACAATAAATACTTTTTGAAAGAAGGCCTGGGGAGGGTCTCATAAAAGGTGGATGTGGAGGAAATTTTCACTTTAAATTAGATCAAGACCAAAGTCAAAGGGCTTTGATGATAAAACAAAACTATGTTTTTTAATCTGCCTTTGTAAACGACTACGTTTAAATTACTAGACTGGTTTTAAATTATTAATTTGAAATATTTTGTACTTTACAGTTGTCAGTCACAATGCAGAGCAGAACGGCAAGAAAAGTGCTGGAAATTAACATGAACAGAAAAAGTACAGAACTAGAGAATAATGAAATGTCATTATCAATTGGGAAATTAACAGCAGAACTTCAATTGAATTTCTGTAATGACAAAAATAAATCTCATAGTTCAGCAGTGGACAATTGGAATCCAACCCAGGAGTTAATTAATGAAGAAGCTGAAGAAAACACTGAGGTCCAACCTCTTCTTGAGGACAATGGAAGCCTTGGCCTGGCTGCTCCACATGGCAGAAATAACAAAGAAGTATCAGAAGAGTTTGATGAAGAAAAACAAGAAAGTGATAAAGATTCTGATGAAACCCAAAGCAGTGAAGTCAACAAAAGTCTCCTACAGGGTGATGACTTTAATGTGAAACCCCATTTAGATAAAAACAATTTCCACCATGATGAGTATTTAAAGCTGCAGAAATGGTTTGAAGCTGAGCTTCGGCAAGAAAAGATGAAGAATACTGTTATCCAAGAAGAACTGGATAAGCTCAAAGTTTCGTTTGTGGAGGAGAGACAAAGTCATCAAATCGAGGTGAAGAAACTTAAAAGTGACCACCAAAAAGTTGTTCAGAAGTACAAAAAGGAACTTCAGGCCCGTGACGATCAGCTCACAGACTTAAAACAAAAGTTTGAGATCGTTCAGCGTGACCTCAAAAAAGCCCAGAGGAGAGCAAGAAAAAATGTGAAGAAACAGTCCGATGTGAGTGTTCAAACGTGTCAAGAAAATCTTAACGATGAAAGTTGGCAGTCTGATCCCAGAAATTCCAAAAGCAGTATTCACTGTAAAGAGCCCATACTTTTCTTATCATGCCTGGAGGAAGATGATGATGAGGGGTTGTACCATAGTGTTAAAAGTCCACCAAAAATAGTCAGAAGCACCATTCTGAGTCTTCAGAGCGATCTTGTAAAATCCAGAATAGAAACTGAGATGGAGAAGGAACAATGTGAACAGCTCCTAAAAGAAAAAGAGAGGATTCTGGCTTCATATAAGGCAAAGCAAAAAGAGCTGCGTCATACAAAAATGTGTTTTGATAGTGTTAATGTTGAGCTCCAGCATTACAAGGAAAGAAACCAGCCACTACTTGACGCAGCTGATCAGCTAAGAAAAGACCTGGAGGAGATTGAAATGTCATTCCAAATGGAAAACAGAGAGATTAAAAGTAAGTTCTCTGGTGACAAACTGCAAGAAGGGATTGAAGACAACAAAGACAAGAGGAAAGAGGAAACCCAGAAGAAAGAGCACTATTACAAAGAACAAGAGACATCTGCAAAGCCTGAAAAGTCCTTGTTCACTAAAATTCGCCACTTTTTCAGGTTAAGAAAACCTAAAAAATGGAAAAAGAAGGACTGATAATCTTTATTCAGCGTCAATTGGCAACATCAGTCCCCGCTGCGAGAATCTTCTCCAAAACAGGGCAGATAGTTACTGACAGAGGAAACCGGATCAGCCACTCAGAGGTGAGGCAACTTGGCATTTCTAAATGCCAACCTTTACCTTAATAAAAAACCTTTGTGTTAATTCTTTCCTTTTTTTAAGCATATTTTATCCCTTTCTTCTGCTTATCCCTCCACAGAGGGTTGCGGAGGGCTGGAGCCTATCCGAGCACATTGGGTGAAGGCGGGGTACACCCTGGACTGGACACCAGTCAGTCACAAGGCTGATTCACACACAAACAACCACTCACACTAAGGACAATTTAGAGTGACCAATTAGCCTCATCCCCAATTGCACATGTCTTTGGACTATGGGATGAAGCCGGGGTACTCGGAGAGAACCCATGCAGGCACAGGGAGAACATGGAGACTCCACACCGAAAGTCCCCAGCCTCCATCCCAACTGGGATTCAAACCTACGTCCTTCTTGTTGTGAGGCAACGGTGCTGACCACCACCCCACCGTATTTTATATTTTTTACATTTTATGTGGAGTAAAAATAGAAGTGCATTTATATAATGAACATATATAAATAAAACGTTTTTTTACATTAGTAATTCATTTTTTGAATTATTTCATATCGTTGTTGATAATTTAATTAAAGCAACAAAGTAAGCCGAAGAGCCGCTTGGGAGCCGAAATAGTCGGCTATTTTAGTGAAATGAGCACAAAGAGCCGCCAGTGCAATGGGAAGATTATCTAAAGAGAGGCCCAATTCATCACTGATTTAATTAGATGTTTGTATCCTGGGCTTTAATTCTGAATGGAAAATTCCCATTTCACATCACTGTTTGTCTCACTGGACAATGCGATGGATGCCATCACATTGGCGTACACCTATGAAAAGTTCAAAAAGATAAACTGGATCTTACTGAAATAGCTACAGTACAATAAATACTTTTTGAAAGAAGGCCTGGGGAGGGTCTCATAAAAGGTGGATGTGGAGGAAATTTTCACTTTAAATTAGATCAAGACCAAAGTCAAAGGGCTTTGATGATAAAACAAAACTATGTTTTTTAATCTGCCTTTGTAAACGACTACGTTTAAATTACTAGACTGGTTTTAAATTATTAATTTGAAATATTTTGTACTTTACAGTTGTCAGTCACAATGCAGAGCAGAACGGCAAGAAAAGTGCTGGAAATTAACATGAACAGAAAAAGTACAGAACTAGAGAATAATGAAATGTCATTATCAATTGGGAAATTAACAGCAGAACTTCAATTGAATTTCTGTAATGACAAAAATAAATCTCATAGTTCAGCAGTGGACAATTGGAATCCAACCCAGGAGTTAATTAATGAAGAAGCTGAAGAAAACACTGAGGTCCAACCTCTTCTTGAGGACAATGGAAGCCTTGGCCTGGCTGCTCCACATGGCAGAAATAACAAAGAAGTATCAGAAGAGTTTGATGAAGAAAAACAAGAAAGTGATAAAGATTCTGATGAAACCCAAAGCAGTGAAGTCAACAAAAGTCTCCTACAGGGTGATGACTTTAATGTGAAACCCCATTTAGATAAAAACAATTTCCACCATGATGAGTATTTAAAGCTGCAGAAATGGTTTGAAGCTGAGCTTCGGCAAGAAAAGATGAAGAATACTGTTATCCAAGAAGAACTGGATAAGCTCAAAGTTTCGTTTGTGGAGGAGAGACAAAGTCATCAAATCGAGGTGAAGAAACTTAAAAGTGACCACCAAAAAGTTGTTCAGAAGTACAAAAAGGAACTTCAGGCCCGTGACGATCAGCTCACAGACTTAAAACAAAAGTTTGAGATCGTTCAGCGTGACCTCAAAAAAGCCCAGAGGAGAGCAAGAAAAAATGTGAAGAAACAGTCCGATGTGAGTGTTCAAACGTGTCAAGAAAATCTTAACGATGAAAGTTGGCAGTCTGATCCCAGAAATTCCAAAAGCAGTATTCACTGTAAAGAGCCCATACTTTTCTTATCATGCCTGGAGGAAGATGATGATGAGGGGTTGTACCATAGTGTTAAAAGTCCACCAAAAATAGTCAGAAGCACCATTCTGAGTCTTCAGAGCGATCTTGTAAAATCCAGAATAGAAACTGAGATGGAGAAGGAACAATGTGAACAGCTCCTAAAAGAAAAAGAGAGGATTCTGGCTTCATATAAGGCAAAGCAAAAAGAGCTGCGTCATACAAAAATGTGTTTTGATAGTGTTAATGTTGAGCTCCAGCATTACAAGGAAAGAAACCAGCCACTACTTGACGCAGCTGATCAGCTAAGAAAAGACCTGGAGGAGATTGAAATGTCATTCCAAATGGAAAACAGAGAGATTAAAAGTAAGTTCTCTGGTGACAAACTGCAAGAAGGGATTGAAGACAACAAAGACAAGAGGAAAGAGGAAACCCAGAAGAAAGAGCACTATTACAAAGAACAAGAGACATCTGCAAAGCCTGAAAAGTCCTTGTTCACTAAAATTCGCCACTTTTTCAGGTTGAGAAAACCTAAAAAATGGAAAAAGAAGGACTGATGGATAGAAATATAGATGAAAGGAGTTAAAGGAAGATATTCTAAAAAAAAAAACTATAATAAAATAAAATATATCTGATGAACATCCAACACGGCACCCGATCAAGCCGTCTTTATTTCTTCACTGTCAAATGGCTGAACTGTGTCAAGCAGACCCTCCATACCCACAGCCTGTTGAGGACATTAAAGGAAACTGAACAGTCACATCTCACATTCATACACTCAAAGCCCTGCCCCTCTCTGCCTCACTGTGGGCCTGTCGGCACCCCTTAGCCCTGCAGGGTGGCGCAGGCCAAACTGGCTGGGAGAGAATAATAGGAGGTCTGCTCTCAGCATCTGGCTCTCTCTGACTTGCTTTGGGAGATCCTGGCCTCATTGGGCCTACTGGTTATTTTCAGGTTCCTACTACACTTTTTGTACAACATGCACCCAGCACACATCACATATGTTAGTGGGTTGTCATCCGTATAAACTATAAAAGAAGGGTCGTGAAGCAGATAGTCGCTGAAATGACCCTATACGGCCCCCCTGCAAATGGATTTTTTTTTCGCTATAGGGGAGACCAGGGACAGTTGTAACACAGGGATAGTTGTAACACTCTCAGTTTGACCAATCAGAAAGGTGCTGTGGTGATGTTATCAATATAGCCCATGCCCACTTCCAAAGTGAGTTCACAGGTGAAGCTACATGTCCCTAGGGTAAAAGCTCTCTATTTTGGAGAGGAAAAACTATTTTTCAGGTAAGAAAGTAAAAATTCTCACCACAAATATTTTTGCATAGTGTCCATTGTGTTGCAGATACAGTTGTTTCACTTGCATAAGTGCAATTAGTAGTTTCTCTAGTTTAATTTGATGTGTTGCATTAGTGCTAGCTTTGAAGCTAAATACTAAAAACATTTAGCTTTTTAATGGATGTCTGGGTCGGGGATGGTTGTAACAGTTCTTAGCTGGTGGACCACCGGGCAGTGTTGGATGTGGCAACGCCTCTGGATGGATGCAGGAGGAGGAATTTCTTGTTTTCTTGAAACATTTTGTAAAGCATACAAAGGTTACTCCTCAAAGGAAAGCTTTGCTGTTGGTGGATAACCACAGCTCACACATAACCGTGCAGGCAGTAAACTACTCCAAAGAAAATGGCATTATCCTTCTTACATTTCCACCCCACTGTAGTCACAAATTGCAACCCCTGGATCGTAGCGTGCATGGTCCATTTAAAAAGATGATCAACACAGCCAGCGATGCATGGATGAGGATGAATCCTGCTAAAACCATGACCATCTACAACATTCCGAGTCTGGTTAACACTGCATTCCCACTTGCTGTGACACCAAACAACATACAAGCTGGATTTCGATGTACAGGAATATGGCCTTTTAACACAGAAATTTTTCAAGACTGTGACTTTGCGCCTTTGCAGGTCACAGACAGGCCTGATCCATCTACCATACCCTCCACCTCAGCCCACCAACCAGGCCATGCCTCCACCTCAGGCCAAAGAGACCAGACTTCTACCTCAGCCCACCAACCAGGCCATGCCTCCACCTCAGGCCAAAGAGACCAGGCTTCTGCCTCAGCCCACCAACCAGGCCATGCCTCCACCTCAACTACCCTAGCAGCTGAAGCTTTACCCTCAGCTAACCTGGATGCCCAAGTTTTCAGTCCATCTGCTCTCCGTCCATTTCCTAAAGCAGGAGCCCGGATTAATACTTCTGGAAAAAGAAAAAAATTACAGTCAGAAGTCCTCACAGACACACCAGTAAAACAGGCACGAGAAGAGGAAGGAAAGAAGAGAATCAGTGCAAAAAAGAAAAGCAACTATCATGGGCAAAAGAAGAATATTGCAAGCAAGAAGAAAGCAGCAAAAGAAAGGCCCAGGCATGATGACACAGAAGATACTGACTCCTCAGATGATGAAAACATCTGCATTGTGTGCTTGGAGCACTTTGATAATTCACGGCCAAAAGAAGTGTGGATCAGATGTCAGCAATGTAAATTCTGGGCCCATGAAGCCTGCACCCAAGGCAAGGACAGGTACATTTGCCACAATTGCCTGTCTGATTAAACTAAATGGCAGTTTACATGGTTAATAGGTTCAAAAGTGGCTTGTTGATTGTTCCAAAGATCTCTATTTTATTTATTTTGTGTTTTATATATTGATTCATTTTATAGGATTTGTTTTTATTGTATTTAACTTGCACTTTTTAGTTATTTTTTATCTTTATTTTTGTATTCTTAGATGTATATTGTTCCTTCTTTATAATTCATTAAAGTTCTTGCATATAATTATTTGTGTGGATCTTTTTTAAGTATAATAATTTAAGTGTTACAACCATCTCATAGTAGTGGGATGGTTGTAACAAAGTGGTATGTTGTTACAACCTACCCCGGGTATGGGGTACGTTGTAACAACATACCACTTTGTATTTGACAATAATTTACTTAAACTGTGATGGTGTTTTAAAAATACAAGTGAATGTATTTTATAGCAGACAAATATGGGTACTACATGTCAAAATCTGAGATCTCCAGCACAAACAACAACTGAGTTACACTTGCTCAAACAAAAAGTGTTACATCTGTCCCCGGTCTCCCCTATCATTCCTTTAATTAACATTTTTCAAGGATTAGAGAATTTTTTGGCACTATCACGAAGAAGACGGTCAGTAACTGGCGTTAACCAAAAGTTTGCGCGGTACACGATGAAGATAACTTATATAAATGTGTTCTATTCCTTTTAGATCTGACTGTGGTCATAATAGTCCCACCACCGATCTAGAATCTGATCCTCCAAGCCAGAAATGTTGCCTGATGTCACGATTTTATTTATGCCTGCTTCATGGCTCCTCAGCCACCTCACTTCTTTATTGGCTACATTCCGTTGCGATCACAAACGGTGCGATCCCTGATACATACAAGAGTATTTCCTTTGTATCTTGAGTCTCTGGGATTCAAGGTCTGCTGCCAAAGTCACTTTTTCAAATAAGGATTCATCAGTCTCCTTCAGATTACCAAGAAATGGCTTAATTGGAAATTTTACATTACCTTAATGTTCAGGTAATTAAGTGCTCCATGTGCTTGGCAAACCAAGATTTTTCATTTTAAAATGAAAATAATTGGGAGAAGCGCTGTCTGCCAACGCCCAGTTAGGAGTAGTAACACATAAAACAGCCCGTTTTAAAAAGCGACGTCATCGCGGCTCTGACTACGCTTGTACCTGGCATAACGGTGGGAGATGGTTAAACTGTGACGCAGTTTAAACTGTGACGCAGTTGAATAATCCCTCGATACTACTCCCTTCACAAGCTGGTCACCAAAGAGCCACTGAAGCCTGAAACACAAGATCCCCACGCAGGGATAGGAGCCCTCGATTTCCATTGAGTCAAATTGCAACAACTTTGGCTTTCGTAAAGCACTTTGTTTTGCCTTTTTTGTGTTTCCCTACAACCGGTTGTTTTTCTTTTACACCCTCTCGTTTAATTTTAAGACTTTGGCCGCCGAGGACACGGACGGTTCGTGTTCGAGAGCCCGAGAAAAGCCCCTCTTCGTCGGTCACGGTGGCGTTAACGGCGACGCTAGTTTTCTTTCAACTTTTCTCCTGGCTGTCTCGCCAAAATATGTTATATGTTGTTTTATCCACTTTTTTAAAAAACACAACAACTGGTTCTTCTTCTTGAGGCGTCTCAATGACGGTTGGCGAACAGCTAACTGCTGCAATACCGCCACCAACTGGAACCCTACGAACCTTATGACTGTTTACTAGATATGAATAAAAATGTGCGTATGAAATGTCATTATCAATTGGGAAATTAACAGCAGAACTTCAATTGAATTTCTGTAATGACAAAAATAAATCTCATAGTTAATCAGTGGACAATTGGAATCCAACCCAGGAGTTAATTAATGAAGAAGCTGAGGAAAACACTGAGGTCCAACCTCTCCTTTGAAAAGCTGGTGAAGCGGGTGCTGGAGCCGCTGCTCCATGACCACCCCCCGCTGCTCCATCACCCCCCACCACCCTCACCCCCCGCCCATCACCACCCTCACCCCCACCACCCCCCCTCGCTCCATCACCCCCTCTGCTCCATCACCACCCTCACCCCCACCACCCCCTCCCTCTGCTCCATCACCACCCTCACCCCCACCACCCCCTCCCTCTGCTCCATCACCACCCTCATCCCCCACCACCCCCTCCCTCTGCTCCATCACCCCCCTCTGCTCCATCACCACCCTCACCCCCACCACCCCTCCCTCTGCTCCATCACCACCCTCACCCCCACCACCCCCTCCCTCTGCTCCATCACCCCCCTCTGCTCCATCACCACCCTCACCCCCACCACCCCCTCCCTCTGCTCCATCACCCCCCCTCTGCTCCATCACCACCCTCACCCCCCCACTGCTCCATCAACCCCCCACCACCCCTCACCCCCCCACTGCTCCATCAACCCCCCACCATCACCCCCTGCTCCATCACCACCCTCACCCCACCTCTGCTCCATCACCACCCTCACCCCCCACCACCCTCACCCCCGCTCCATCACCACCCCTCACCCCCACCACCCCTCCCTCGCTCCATCACCCCCCTCTGCTCCATCACCACCCTCACCCCACCTCTGCTCCATCACCACCCTCACCCCCCCCACTGCTCCATCAACCCCCCACCACCCTCACCCCCCGCTCCATCACCACCATCACCCCCCACTCTGCTCTCCAACACTTCACTTTGATGACGTCATTGTCGCATCCACTGAGATGGCCGCCCTGGCCCCGCCTCGCTCCAATTGGAGGCCGCCGTCACGTGCCCCCCCCCACGTCACTCCTACGTCACTGCCCCGGTGAGGACCAGCGTGTTGGAGCTGCTGCCGGCTGACGGAGGTGGAGGTGGTGGTGGTCATGTTGGCCTTCACGTCTGTCCTCAAGACCGTCCCTCCCCGGTGCTGCAGCCGTCTGCTCGGGCTCAGCGGCCCGCTGCTCTCCTGGAACCGGTCCTGCGACATGGTGCGTGTCCCAGACGGCTCGTAGCGCTAGCCGCCCCTCTGTCATTGATCCTCCTCAAACTGCATTCGGAGCTCACTTTCCAATATGTCGATGTCACCGCGGTCACGTTTGCATCCAAGCCGCCACATGTTCGCACCGTGACGGCAGTAATGCCGATTTGAACGCAAAGTCCAGGAGTTCACTTTTCAGAATAAAGCTGTATTTAAATTATTTGGGATTTTTTGAATGCGCAGGTCGCCGTTGAACACTTTGAGAATGTATATTAATGATGTGCTGTTTTGTAGAAATAGCAGGTGTAGTTATTAAACAGGTACTTTAAGATATAACACAAAGTGTAAACGCTGTTCCCAGTTATTACTTGTGTTATACTGCCACCTGGTGGACGTACACCCAACAGTACCCAGCCGTGTTGGACATTACAACACAAAAACATCTAAATGTGTCCTGAAAAATTAAATACGCATTTGTCATTTAGAACAATACCAAGGTAGTAATTTGCCCTGTCATTTCTGCAGTCATCAGGCTCCCACTGGCTTTCCCCAGCAGAGCGGGACCAGCTCCTGGTGGAACTCAGGGCTACAGGCTGGGTGGAGTTGGAAAACCGGGATGCCATCTTCAAGGAGCTGCACTTTAAGAATTTCAATCAGGTTTGTGTATAATGCCACACAGTCCTCGGGGCTAATGTCAACAACCTATTAAAGGCAATTTGTCAGGGCAATTTTGTAGTTCATAATTGTTAAAAATTAAATTTGCTTCACTCAGAGTTTTGGTAAGAGTTATAAAGCTAATTCTTTGTAAAAGACGTGTGTCTGTGCTCTACTGCGGTCCCCGGGGGTCTGCACCAAGGTCTGTTTGCTGCAGATCACGACACAGGCTGCCAGACATGCAGCCATCTCGCTAAACATCGGAAACACACAAATTCATCAGTGTTTATGTGCTGATTGGTTGCAGGTGTAGACGGCAAAGGTTCAATTTCCCCGAGTTCCTACCTGCAAAGAAAAATACTGTTGATCATTATGCTGGAACACTTTAAAGTTTAATACCCTACTATTCAGTTGGAGGATGGGGAAAACCAAAGCTAAAAGCTAAAACGTGTTTATGAATTAATAATTGTAAAACCTTTCATATTCCTTATTTCTTTCCTGGTGTCTGAAGCCTTTGATGCCGACAGTATTTACACCACTATAATCCTTCGGTTTCCTCCATAACACCTTCTTTGTACTCTTATCATTACTTTTATTATTTTATTTTTATCTCACGGCCGCCCCTGCAGATTGTGCTGCGTTGTCGAGCGTGGCACAAACACCCGTTTAAAAACCTAACAAACAGACCAAAGGTGCATTAAAGAGGCGCCGTCTGTTTATGTTTGTCCAACTGCTGAAGCTTCAAGCTCCGTAATCTAAGTTAGTATCTGTTTTTACTAGCGTGCGCTTGGTGATTAATCTTTGTTGTATTAAGGATTCCACGTATTTACCAGGATGTGAAGTTCGGTTTGGTTCAAACACGGGCGGTGCTCTCCTGCCAGCCCTTAAAATGGATCATTCTGAACTCCCGTCATATTTTTGATGTCAGAGACTAAAATAATCTAAACTTTTGTCAGCGCAGCTTCGCTCTGCACCGCGCGGATCTCGGCAAACCAAGCCGCGACATCTCAAGGCCACTTAGCGGACTTCCCCTAATCCCGTCGTTAGTCGTCTTAGCCCCTGAAAAACGCTGTTTTTACACTTCGGCGTGTTTTACTTTGGCAAGCATGTGCTGCGCTGACCCCCCTCCCCATCTGCTCCCCATCCTTTAAAGCCTCTCTTCTTTCCCCCGACACGTCAGACCGCATTACCCGGAGAAACGCCAGGCGGCCCGTTGGCAGCCGTTGGGGATTCGATCAAAATTATTTCTTTCAAAAACAATCAAATTGGTTAAAATGTTTCATCTGCTTCACAAACCACTAACAACCCCTCCATTCTTTCTGGTGGATGTTTGGTTTTTTTTCCTCCCTCCCTTCCTCATCGCCACC
Source organism: Lagocephalus sceleratus (assembly GCA_911728415.1). Classification (NCBI taxonomy): domain Eukaryota; kingdom Metazoa; phylum Chordata; class Actinopteri; order Tetraodontiformes; family Tetraodontidae; genus Lagocephalus; species Lagocephalus sceleratus. The sequence goes on from CAJVRN010000213.1 coordinate 2,250,180, forward strand.
CTCCATCCTTGTCCCTGCTCCATGTTGGGCTCATGTTGTTCTAATTTCACATGTTGGCATCCCTCTCCTTCTGTCTCTGCCATTGCCACCGCCATCGCCAACCCCCCACCCTCTTGATTCGTCTTCACGAACTCTTTAGCTCCTTTTTTTTTTTTTGTGTGTGTGTGTGTGTGTGTGTGTGTGTGACTGTTCTTCGGGGGCTTTTAGCAGAGGGGAGCGGAGATGAGGAGCAACGGTGCTGGCGGATTTCCATCTGCCACTTGTACTGCGAGTGATGGGATTGAGGAAATCAGATCCCAGAGAGATTCTAATGGGAATAATCAATCCACTGTAACATGGAGCAGTTCTTCTGTGGGTCTGTTGGGGGCGATAGAGGCGCGAGTATGACGGTAGCAGAGCAGAAAGAAACGAAGAAGTGCAGCTGGGTTAGATATTTTTGATTTGAATTAATTGCAGAAAAACGTAAATTCTAACGTTGCTGTTGTGACCTGAAGTTCCTCTTTGTGAGCTACATCATTAGAGGCCCTAATTGTGAGTTATTTTGCCCCTGATGTCTGAAAAGGTTTGATGGGCTCCACTTGTGGCCTGGTACCGCCGGTTCTGATGGGAACCTCTTCCTTTTAGGTTGCATTTGCTGATATTGTTTATGCACCGAGCATTACGGCGCGCATGTTTACAGACGAGCATCTGCTTCACATTTCGGCAGCCGATGTGGAAACATCCACGCGACGCAGGCGAAAGGAGCAGCCCTGAGACGCAGCTTATGGAGGAGCGATGCGCTGTGCATGCTCAACCGCTGCCTTGTTTTAGCTGAAGTTGACAACAGTGACATTTCATCTACCACAAACCTTCAGCAATTCAGTGTTTGGGAGGGGGGGGCTGCATTTGTGATGGAAAAATGGTGGGTCTCTTCTTCACCGTACTACTGTTTTACTGGTACTGAAGGTTCCAGGTTGAGGTTTTATTAGACATTTCAACCATATTCAGAGATTTTCATCCTGGATCTTAAATTCTGGATTTGTGTCCAAGCCTGGTTTTAGTCTAAACCGGAATTTTAGGTGTTTAAACTAATTCCTTCAAGCCAAATTGACATTTAAGTGTTTTTAGAATGAATGGCTTCATTAACGTGCAGCAGAGCCCCGAGATGAATGGATGTGTATCAGTCTGGAGGTTTTAGCAGTCGGGCCTCCTAATGGACATGAAGATGTGTAACTTGGCCACGTTGGACCTCATGAGGACTGTAAGTGTTTCAGGCTGCAGAAAGACCGCTCAGAGACTGCGTTACAGGTCAGACCTGACGGTCGTTTCATGGAATCCCTTCACTCAAACAAACAAATAAACAAACAAACAAAAAAAAAGGTTTCACTGCTCACACTTGCATGCATGTGTAAATAGATGTGAATGTTCACCACAGAATATTTATATAATGCAAAATCTGAGCTATTTGTACAAAAACTGGAAGGAGAACAGAAGGTGCAGTGTTCCTGACACACTTTATCCAGTTGACAAATGTGAAAACATGCATAAGTTGTGTTAATGATGGTCTCTGCAGGCACGTACAAGCAGCCTATCAAAATGTTTATGCTGCATGGAGACGCATCACCGTGGAGAACATCTGCCATGTCAACAGAGCACGTGTGCAAACACACTCTCAGCGTGAGAGCTCCATTAATCAACTCAGAGGTGTTCGGTTCCCACATTCATCTCCAAATTGGAACTTTCCCTGGGAAAGGCGTCTCACGCTCACCTCGTCTTGTCAAACATGGCGGCCTGGAGGACCTGCTTGGGTTAAACGACCGGAGGTGGATGAGGCGTCGCTGGCGAGCCCAGAGAGTGGCCACTGGCAGCTTTAAGTTACACGTGAAGTCAGCGGGCGGGCTTAATCAGAGATGTTTGGGGATGTGAGAGGTGTGCTGATCCTCATCACCACCGCAGGGATCTTGCTTTTCGCTGCGGTGGAATGAAGCTGTTCCAGGGGTTAATGCTGACTCGGGCGACGGCGGGGTAATCATCGGGTAGTTGCGGTGGCGTGTAATGAAGGAGGGCGGCTCGTCTTCATGTGTGTGTCCGAGTGCAGCGGTGAGAAGGCGCAATCTGCATGCACTTAGTCCTGGCAAGACAGAGCAGGCGTTTCTAAGCCCCTGGACCACTCGCTGGTGGAAAACTGATCTGCAAATAACAGACACATGTGTTTGAAACTGAGTCCTGCGTTCCAGCCCACAGCCGCAGAGAGAGAGAAAGAGAGGGAGAGAGAGACTCTGCACTCAAATTGTCTCTTCCAGTGTTGTGTGACAATCATGCTGTAATAGCACCAAATGGGCTCCTCAAAAGCTGGAAGGTGGGCAAAGGGGTGTAGTCGGGGTCTGTCTGCGGGTGTTTCTGATTATTTGAGATGGGGCGGGCTGCATAATGTCACGTCAAATTAGCCGACTCTGACAGCTCCGGCTGGCAGGGCCAGTTTTTGGAGAACGGCTGGAGGAGAGCCGTCCGCACAAAACAAGAGGTAAACAAAGCAGCCCTTGACCTCTGTCGACACCAGACCTCAGCGGGGACAACGGCCTCGCTCTCGCTTCCCTGTTTTCCTGTCGGAGCTGAGCCCAGGGCGACAGACGGGCCCCCTCTTTACCTGCTCCGCCCCCGAGGGCCCACTCTCCACAGGGACAGGATCTCTCCAGGCACCTTCGGGGACCTTCGGTTTATTGGAAGCTAATAACACAAATGGGTCACAACGTCACCTTTAGTGGTGGAAACGGCTCCATTTCATGTTTGGTCGCCGCCCAGGTGATTAAAAAAAAACCTGTCAATCAAGGCCTTGAGCTCGTTTGTCTTTAATGGGAATAATTACGTGTTCCTAGTGAAAACCGAATCAGATTCGAGGCCTAGCGGGCTAAAATCAGCACCCAGAGCTCAGATTCAGCCAGGAAATTAAACGTATCTGGGTTCTTGAGGGCGCCGCTGACGCTCTGATGAGGAATAACCTTAAATACGACACGTAATCTGACGTTGTTTTGCCCTAATCCCCCGTGCTCGTCATTGGGCCCGCAGACAACACCTGACATGACGGCGGGCTGAGGGAACACAGGCCACCTCTGCCTCCAAATTGGTGCCGGCGGGGTCAAGTTGCAGGAATACGCCAATTACTTAAATTGATCAGGAGACGGTTTCCTTGATAACCAATTTGATCAAGCCGCCGATCGTGTTACATGCGCCGCGCGAGCTCCGGGCCGGAGCCCTCAGGAACGGGTTTTACGATGCAAAGGGGCTCAATGCAATTTCTTCCGCGAGGATAATTCTGTTTGGCCGTGTCAGGTGGTGGACGGGCCGTAAACAATGGCGTTTCAGTTGATTTAATTAGACGGGGGAGGAAGTATTTAGGGGCTTAATTGAGATTGCAGTGGGAAATTGCTCTGAAATAGGTGTACCTGATCCCTCCCCCCCGCCCCACTGGGGGATTTCACTCTGCTCTTTGTAGATAATGAGAATAACCATAATCACTCCCTGGATGGCCCGCCATCGGGAAGAGAAGCGCGCCGGGCTCAAAAACACGACCAGCGCGCGTGTTCCTGCGCGCGCCCGCGCCCTGCTTGGCCCCGCCGCGGTGTTTTCTCTTCGCCGACGTCCCGTCCACGTTTTGGTTCCCACGCAGCGACGCGTGGGCTTTCAGGTTTTCGCAACGAGCGCGGCGCGTCAACCAGACTTTGGGAGCCGATCGTTAAAATGTTGAAACAAGAAAATGAAGCAGGTTTATTGCTGATTTAATCCGCAGACAGCGATCCGCTTCCTTTGATGTCGGTGTTTGTTCCAACGCTTTCATATCGCTCGAGCCTTTAACGGCGGCTCTGCGGTTGATTCCACCTCTGTGACACGTGCACACCTTCTCCACAGTCAGCGCCTTCTTCCTGTTGCAGATAGAGAACAAAGGTTTTTGTGTGCCAGAGCCAGGTTTCACATTTGGCTGGGATGGAAAGGTCGCCTCCGCTCAGAGCTTCATGTGGTCGATCCTGTCCGACCTGCCTGCAAACCCACGCCGGGAGCTCGCCGGGCTCCTTCTGCTCTCCTGACCAGGTGTTTGTGTCCACGCAGGCCTTCGGCTTCATGTCCCGGGTGGCTCTGCAGGCGGAGAAGATGAACCATCACCCCGAATGGTTTAACGTGTACAACAAGGTAAAGGCGCCCAAGCCGCAGCCCGCACCACTGACGGCCCCTACAACGCTGCCTTTGTTCGCCGCTGACATCCGCCGTCGCGCCGCTTCGCTCGATTTACGACAAATCACTAACACATCGAGATCGGCCAACCCCGGATGAAGTCGGGCTTTTTATTCAAGTCAGACGGCCTAGGCTGGTTCTGGGGAGCTCTCCGCCCAAGCGGCTACGCGCGGTAATCCCGACATTTTTTCCCTCTGAGGGGCTCGGTAAATTTCGCCCGCTCCCATCCGCGAAGCCCACATGACGGGCCCGGAAACCCTCCCAGCACCAGAGGAGTTACTGCGCGGCAGACCGGGTCGCTCTGACAGGAATGCCGCTCCTAATCCGCTCTTTATTAAAGCCGCCATGCAGCGATGCCGCAGGTCACTGTGCGCGCGCACGTGCACACGCACCCCGGCACGACATCCACGTTCTGCCTCCTCCTGCGGTGGTAACTCAGACGTTTTCCTTTGGCCCGGGAACGCCACCTCCTTTGGCCCGGGAACGCCACCAATGGGCTCCGTGTTCGCAGGAGCAGGGCCCGCTCCAGCGCCCCCGCGCGCATCCCCACCGCGCCAAAAATGGAACCCGATCCCGGGATCAGCGTCTGAATCCCCGACCCGGGGGAGGAGGAGGCCGTAAACGGACGCTGTGTTTGTGCCCGCAGGTCCAGGTCACTCTGACGACCCACGACTGCGGGGGGCTGTCCAAGCGCGACGTCAAACTGGCCAACTTCATCGACAAAGTCGCGCAGGCGCTGTGACCCGCCGCTCCCAGGCGGCGGATCCGCGCAGATCGATCTGACTCTGCCAGTTGTTTTGTACCGATCTGTGAAACACACAGCGTCCCATAGTATTCTGGAATGATTTAAGTGTCATAAAGATTTTATTTGTTTTCTCAATTAAAGTCATGGATGGTTTTGTGTCTCAGGGCTCTTTGGGTCACTGAGATCAACCTCAGACCAATTAAACTACTGGAGGACGTTCCACATTTTAAATAGACCAACAATTTTAAGCAATAAAATTGCAATAAAATTGCTTAAAATTGTGTTTAATTGAAAGAAAAAGGATCTCTCCACTGAAAACGTGATATATTTGAATGTCTTGGATAAGGTATGAAAACCTTTGATATTTCATGAAAACGTAAGCGTGATCATCGCACTGTTAAGAGACTTGTGGCTGATTCAGAACACACACACGGGCTCGTGCAGACAAAGGCACAATGAGGACGGTTTCTGACAGACGAATACATCAGATTAAGAGAGCAGCTGCTACATTTCCATTACAAAGCAGCAGACAGATATTTGAAGCTGCAGGTGCCTCTGGAGTCCCGCTCACATCAAGGTGGAGGATCCCCCGGAGGGTGCAGTTCTGCATGGACCTTCTATTCGGCCTCCCCTGAACAATGTCCCAAGCAGAAAGGGCTGCAGTGGGCCCGGAAATACACGATGACTGATTTATAACAGTCTTGTTCACTGGTGAGTGCCCAGGTGGAGGGAGTAGTGGATGGTTGGTGGATGGCCACCATGTCCCAACAAGACTGCGACGTCAGCAAGGAGTTGGCGAAGTCACGGGAGAGAGCTGGTCGGCCCCTTTAGCGTCCCTGACAGTGTGCAAATGAAAAGTATGTGGAGTTTCTGACTGACCATTTTCTTCTATGGTACACAAAGGACACTCGTGCTGTAATAAACTCATCTTCATGCATCAATGCACCATGCGGGGAATACCTCTGCATCATTGGCTGCTGTGGGCATAAAGGGAGAGAAACTCGTGGTGTGGGCCCCACCCTCCCCTGACCTCAGCCTTGTTGAGAACCTTTGGAGCATCCTCAAGCAAAACGTCTATGAGGGCGGGGGCCGTTCACATCCAGCTGCTCTGGGAGGCTGTTCTGACATCCTGCAAAGAAATCCAAGCAGAAACTCTCCGAAAACTCACAAGTTTGATGCAAGAATTGCGAAGCTGCTATCAAATAAGGGGTAACATTGGGCTGAAATAGCTTTTGACTTCAGTACATATGACCTCCTAATGCTGCAAATTCAAACATATGGCCATTTTCAGTTCTTTACAATCTATAAAACATTTTGAAACTTTGTTGTGCGTTATAATTTGAAACAGTAGAGTTTTTTATTTTTGAAAAAAAATACTGTTATCTGTGGGAGGTTTGTTCAATAACATTCAATTTATACTCGAATGGTTAATAACTTGAAAATTATGGTCCGACTATCATTTCGACTATTCAAAAAAAATCATAGAAAAATGTAATTTGCATAATAATTTGGATCGTGGTGGGAAGGTGATTTTTTTTTTTTTTTTTGCTTCAGCTGCTTCGTCTCTGCCGGCCCTGCGGCAGGAACCGTTCCTGACAGGCTGTGTCGCTTTGTGGGTTTTCACGTTTTCAGCTGTGTTTGTTTTCGCTCAGGGAATTAGGAGTGAGCGTAATTGCTCCGCAGCGCTCCGGCCGGCACTTGCCAGCGATCCAGAAGATAACTTTCTCCTGTCGGTCCTCCGCGGGGCCACATGTTCTCCCTGAGAGAGAGAGAGAGAGAAAGAAGAGAGAGAGGAGCGAAGCGAAGGAAGGGTCAGAGTCGGTAGGAAGCAGATTTATTTGATTTACAGGGGATGAGTCAGCCGGGGCCGCCGCCTCTTCCTGACTGGATTGGGATCAGAAGGAAGATCAGCGAGGAGAGGAGAGCGTGATGGAAGCCAAACCAGTAGGGCTGCTCCTCCAACCTGTGCTCCCGATTCTCCCACCGCGCTCCTGAACGCACCGCAGGGGCACCCAACAGGCCCCGCGTGGCCCAGAGACCAGGCGCCGGAGGCAGGTTGCCCGGGTAACCGGGGTCAGCACACCGGAAGAAGGAGGATAGGAATACTTCACACACACACGTACACACATGCGTCAGCTGTGGTGTCTGGGTGCGCTGGACCTCCTGGTACCACGCAGATGCATGAAGATGTGGGCAGGTCGCAGGACGGCGCATCTGTTGCGTGTTAAACCGGAACGAGCAGCCACGCAGCAGGAAGCTCGCCGCCGAGCTCGGGGGGGGGGCGCCGCCCGCCACGCTCCCGCCCCGTCAGGTGAATCCACCAGGACGGCGGCGGCGTCGCTGATAGAACCACTTTGCATTTAACAGCTTAGCTTTTACATCTTGTGGCTTCCCCGAGCGTAGGGGCCGGACCCCCCCCCCCCCCACCCCCTCGCCTCCCCACTCATAGGGTCACAAGATGTGGCCGCAACGATGAACAAAACAAAGTGAAACCATATGAGGGCTTTTGAGAAGAGATCTCTCTTTGTTGTAACCACTAACCACGATTCATCTCCGACGCTGCTGCTGGGGAACAGTTAGGAGAACTATTCATGTCCTCATCTCCAGGGGAACCAGACCAGCTTCTCCCTCCAGCGCGGGGCCGGAGCGGCGCCCCGAGTGATCTCCCATCGCTGCCTCGGGCTCCAGGTCCACACGGGGCAGGACTTTTAAGTGACCAGACAGCTGTTGCCTACAGAGAGGGGCCAGATGTGTCTCCTTCACATAATTGGCCTCAGCTGATGGACAGAAGCAGCAGGCAGTCGAGGCAGCCGTCACATTAGTGGACCCGCTGGGCTCTGGCTCCTTGATCCGCTCTCAGCCTCACCTACTAATTCTGCAGCCCACGGAGAGCTGGAGATGGGGGGGGGCGGGGTCTGAGAGGCGGGGGTAGGCAGGTGGTGGTGAGGGGGGGGTGGCTCTGTACACACTTCTTTATGTGGATCCTCAGATGGAAATATAATAATTCTCCCCGGGATGAATGTAAGAGAGCAAAAGAGAGAGGGGGGAGGTGGGGTGGGGGGGTCATCAGTGGGAAGCAGAGAGGCTTTCTGGGCTCCGTCCAAGGAGCTGCTATATCTGTATGATCGCAGCCCATAATTCTCCTGCAGTGTGTGAACTGCAGTTTCGTTCCGCAGCCATGTGGTGGTGGAGGAGGAGGAGGAGGAGGAGGCGGGGTGGGGGCCGGGGGTGGGGGGGCAGTAGGCACAATCTGATACCACCAAATAAAGATAAGAGAGTCAGGAGAGTTGGCGTGGGCTGGGGGGGGCTGCCCTCGGTGCTGGCAGGGGGAGGGCCGGGGCCAGCGATGGGCCCCACAGTCCCAGGGCCTGAACCAGGAGCTCCACACGTGAGGCTGCACTTTACGGCATTTCTTCATTTATTCTTTGGTGCAATGCACCCCCGCGGGGTGCCCCCCCACCCCCCTTTGATGCAGCAGCCACTACTGGACAATCGCTGAGTGCGTTCGTTCATCTGTGGGAACAGAAACACATTCTTGTCTGCATTGCTAATAAATAGCAATTTCACGCTGTCGTCTCCAATTTGAAAGACAAGTTGTCAGTGGCTTATTTTTTATTTTATTGTTAAAAAGAAAACATATGGGATGTGAGGGATCACAAAAATGGATTTAACATTATTGTTCGCATATTCAGGAGAGAATAGCACAGACGTGCAAAACATGTCGGCGTCGACCTTTATAGCAATTTATGTGAGACTGGGTTTAAAACAGTTTAACCAGGTAGGATCTCCTGATCAAGTGACTTAATTTACTGTTGCAAAACTAAATTAATGTGAGTGTGTTTTCATTCAGTGAAATGTGAAAAAGAAGGAAAAGACTTTTTTTGACCACTAAATAAATACTTTAAATATTTGAATAAATAATGATTTTATGAATTAAGGATGTATTATTTAAATTAAATTAAAAAGTGTCCATTATCCCAAAATTAGACAAATGTTTGCTCTTAATGACGTGAAAAAAAAAGAATTCCTTATTTCAGTCAGCGTTTAAGAGCTCAGTAGAACTGTTGGGGGTTGATGAACGCTAAAGTAAAATAATCGATTGACTTTGACATATATTAAACATGATGATGCAGATATTTCATTTTTCACTCAACCACCCACAGCTGTCCTCACACACACACACACACACACACACACACACACACACACACACACACACACACACACACACACACACACACAGCTGTGAAGTCACTACATTTGGACTCAGCACGGTCACTAATCCCAAAATGATCCCATGTGTCAGCTTTGTTACTGCGTCTCAGTTTTGGTGGTAATTACATCATTTTCCTGGGATGTATATAATTATAGTAATTCATGTTCTTACTTGGCCTTGCAGCTCTCTGCAGCCATTGGCCGAGGGCTCTTTTGATTTCCAGCCAAAGTTTTGTAATAAATTGAAGTCCCATAAATCAAAATGTATCTTCTTTGCAGCTAAGTGTCGATTTAAAATGATTCAATATGTTTTTCACCCACATAGAACCTTGTTTAATAGGGAGATGTTGGATGTGTTGTTCATCTGAATTACATTTAATATTTAACAAATGATAAACAAGCTGATTAGAACAACAGCCCCACCTACTCCTCTGATCATCTCTTTCTATGGGTGATTAAATGGATTTAGGGTTCAGCAGAAAACACCTTTAAAAAACAGCTCTTTGGTCTCTCTTGTTTGCTCCCAGCACACCCCCACCCCTCTGTCCAACACGGTAGATCCAGGAAGTACAAATAGATCCAGGATTCCAAGTCAAATCCATTTACCTGAAGAAAGAAAGAGGCCGAGACGGTCAACATATGTACGATGGGCCTCGACAGGGCAACCGTGGTAGCAGCACACCTCTGTAAATATCTGACGTTAGGCAACAGAAATCTGCTCAAGTTCACCTGCTGCCTCAGAAGTGTTTGAACCAGGCCTGAAAAATACTCAGGTCAGTTTGAATTTTTAAATGTCTGATGAGTTCGAGCACAGTTTACCCCAAGAACTCACTTCAGCATGTGTTTCTCACTCTTAACGTTATTTTATGCTGAATGAACACTGACAAGCCAGAAAAACTCAAAGGAATCTTTAAAAACGTGTCAGTTTAAGTGAAATATGGAGGACCTGTCATGAAGTTCAGAGTCAAAGAGATAAAATAAGTTCACAAAAACATCTGGACACAGTTGTTATAGAAAACAAAGAATGTTAAAAAAAAAAAAAAAAACAAGCAAAGAAAAAAACCTCATAAAACACCAAAATGGACAAAAGCTCTTATTTTGAAACTGTACTACCTCCTTCCTCTTCCTGTCTACAAGATTTTGAATCTACTAGTGGAAATCCTTTTCCTTGAGAAAAGGAAAGTTAATGTGGGAACTCATCAAACTAACTCTTTAGTATCTGAAGGTTGGTCCTTGAAGGGTGTGAGATGAAATGAGACTGACCAAAGACCCAACGACCTCTGCGCTGGAGGAATCGTGACTGAAGGGACCGCTCGGCCCCCCTCGCCCCCCCCCTCAGCCCCCCCTCCCCCACCGTATTTTGACACATAAGAGGAACTTTATGTTGACTGGATTAACTTTAGTGTAGCTTTATCGACGTGTCGCTCACCTGCGGCCGTTGATGATCCAAGTGGGAGGCGAACCGAGGCAGGAAAGCCAAACGTTGACTCAGTGTGTTCTTGAAGTCGGCAAAAAAAAAGTGACAGTTTGTGAAATATCGAGAATTTACTGTCGCCATCTGTAACGCCCCGGAAATGCCTCGCTTTGACTTTGTGAGGATTTCAAAAATTTTACTAATGAACCATTCTGGAAGGTCGAGGCAGCGACATTGGAAGAGTCAGAAACCCCTCTGAAAACTCTCACGGCCACAAAACTCGCAACCCCCCCAAACACACACACACACACACACACACACACACACACACACACACACACACACACACACACACACACACACTTGACGCAGGACAGCATGGCTAATTTCAGAAAATGTGACGCTTGATGCGCAGTGACAGTCCGGAATTTGAAGTATGAGCTTCCAAGCGGAGGGAACCCATCCAACTGTCCCGTGGGCTCCAAGGAAAACCGAGCGCTCCGGAGGGGAACGTCGCTGGTATCGGCCCCTGCTGTCATATCTGCACGTTCGGCGGAAAACGGCAAAGCCGCTGAGTCCCGTTTCTTTCCAGGTTCAATTGTCCAGAGCAGAGGCAGACTGGGAATGGTCCGCTTGACTAAAGCACCTACACCACTGGTGGTGGTGGGGGGGGCTGAGGGGGGCCCCTCTATTGTTAAAGCGCAGTGTTGTGTTACCGCGCCGTCGAAGGCCCCTGCGCAAACTGCAGGTCTGGATCCGGATGGTGGCTGCAGCTGCAGAGCACATTTCAGGGATGGGACCAGCTCCGGGGGGGGGGCTCTGGGATGCTCCCGGTGGAGCTCCAGGGGCGTTTGCCAGCGTCGCCCGGGTCGCCCTCGAGGGTTAAAGCCCAGCCGACTGCCCTGGAGTGGCGCCACCTGGACTCCCCTCAGACGGCGGCCTCGCGTCACGACCAACGCTTTACGCTCCTAAAGGAGGACGCGCGGCGCCGACAAAGGGAAGCAGGAAGCGGAGAAACGCGGGCTCGGAGGAGTTATTTGTTGGCGACTACTTGTTCGACTGGTTCTCGTTTCTATGGCGGGCTTTTGTCCCTCAGAACACCCACGCTCCTGCCTGAACCACAGCCGTCACAGCGCCCATTATTTTGGCGCTGGCCTCCTCTAAAGGCTGATTGAGCAGGATCACGCACTTCCTCCCGCTGTTTGTTTCCTGTTGCACTTGTTGAACTTTGCCCCCCGCCGGCTTTCGCGCGTTCGCGGCGGCTCGCCCCCCCCCCCTCCGGAGGCCTTTGTTCTACGACAGCACGCCCGCTTTGATTTCGCCACCAATCAGCGCGAGCCTCGGCGGCGCCCGTTGATCATTTCCGAATCAAAGCGGAGAGCTGCGATGACAAGCGGGGCGCGTGCCCGCCCCTGGGTAAACAGACGCCCCCTCGGTGCGCGCGGCCGCGCCCTCAGAAAGAATTCGAAGCGGCGCGAAGGGCTGATGTTACTGTTGTGACTTGTTACTGACGCCAAACTGTCAGAGAGTCGCAGCGAGGCCGCGGGGGGTTCACCCGGGGGGGGTTCAGCCGGGAACAGGCCCCCGGGGCCCGCGGGAACAGGCCCCCGGCATATGGCGCACGACGGGCGCGCACGGTCCCCTCAGAAGGCGCAGTGTGACGATTCGAGCTGTAATTCGTTCATGGGATGTGGACACTCGCCCTTCTGCCGGTCTTCGCTTGTGCTGCCGGCTCTGCTCTATTCCAGGAGCCCACGTGATTACAACGAGAAAGCAGAAATTCAACAGTAATCCTGAAACCCGCGTCAAAGCCTCTCAAACTAAAACTATTTGTGGACATAATGAAGTCACACAGATGTATACTTTTAACACCAACTTTAACTGGCATTTTTAAAGGGACACCTTTGCACAAAAATGGGGGAAAATAAGTGAAGATAATAACTAAATTGAGTGCAGCACTCGGATACAGCGCTGGTTTTCATAGTTCATCCAGTTCCAATAGTTGAAAGTAGCTTCTAAACACGGGCCATGATTTAGAACCGAAAAGGCTGACAGACGTAGATGAAGGAGAACGTTGGTTTACGCAAGAGCCTGATAAACTTTGACCTTGGAGATTTAAGTAACTACCCAATAAAAGACCTTTTATCACGCCGGGACTGTTTATTAAAATCCCCAAATTCTCCCACCTCAGCGCACTATCAGTCAAGGCGCAGATCCTTCCGCCGCTGATTTGCGCTAATATCAGTCTGGCGGTGGCTCATATAGATACGGAGGTTTCTGCAGGCCTCGGGATCAGATACGGTATTGATTGATTGTTTACGCTCGGATAAACCTGTGAGGGACTGCGCGTAAAACACGTTTAGCGTCCGCCACAATCTCCTCCAGAGATTCAATATCTTTACAGCCTTGTTTTCCCCCCTAATTACTGATTTTTTTTTTTTTCAAAGAGTCCTCAGAGCCAAACCAGTCGGCCAAAAAGACGAATGGATAAATGACATCAGAAATACTTGGATACGAAGAGCAAAATCAAACGCGCCAGATGCGCAGCAGCAGCGGACCATAAATGATTTAAATGGTTGTTCTCGACGTTTGCAATCTCTTACTGAAAGGCACTAATGACCCAATGCTGGAATATATAAAATTGTTAACAAGCCACCATATTTTACAATATTTCGAGGACACTCGTTACTTAACTGGACCGGTTCTGCTCTTCTAATCAAATAAAGACTCCTAAATCATCCTTGAACTAAATCCTCTTTTCCTGGAGTTTTATTCAAACAAACATGGTGCCATAAACACAGGTGACTCTCCTTTCCGGTCGCCTCTCGTAGTTCTTTTTTTTTTTTTTAAATTTACATTTTAGCCTAATGAACTTCTGCAGAGTCTTTTTACATTAACGTACAAAACACGTTGCACTCAAGTTAAAACATGCCGACATCTCGATTTCAAGCAGAATGACAGAAACATCTGAAAGTGTCGTCACTGGATGGAGTCCGCGCTCGGTGGGAACCTGCGTACACACAGAAGCAACATGAAATATGTACACAAACGCTAGATTTTTGGTTTTGTTTTTTTTTTTTTCAAATCTGGATTCTTGCAACCCCCCCCCGCAAGAGCCTCTCCGCCTCCTGTCAGTCTTCAAAAGCAAAGCAAACACAAAAACGGAAAAAAAATATCCCACCATCTTTTTTTTTTTTATATATATAGGCCAGTACATATTTACAGGTACATATATACAATGCAGCAATGTAACACGTCTTCATCGTTTTTTAAAAAAAGAAACAACAAAAACCCTGGACATTTCAATTGCTGTGCAAGTTCTTCGGTAAACACATTAAACCCGCATAATCCATTTTCCTTTTTTTTTTTTCCTCTCCTCTGAAAAACGTCTGCAACCAATCCAGTTTAGTTGTCTGTCGCGCCGTCGCTTCCCGGCCGCAGGTGCTCTCAGAGCTCCGGCCGCGGGTCCGAGGATCACACGCGTGTGTCCGGGTGCGTGAGGCCGTGCGTCCGGCCCGTCAGCTGTTGTACTGACAGGCGTTCAGGCCCGTCCCGGGGCTCTGCAGCCCGCCGTATCCGAACGTCGGGTGCTGTTTGGACTTGAGTCTGAGCGTGGCCAGGCTGGAGTTGCAAGTGTCCCGGTAAACGCTGTAGGGAGAGCCGGGGGGGCCGTACGGACACGCCGGGGACGACATGGCCGAGTTGATGCCGGACGTGCCGATCCCGTTCAGGTTGCTGATGTTGTTGAGACCCGGGGCGGCCATGCCCGGCACGGCGGACGGGCCCATCCCAGAGGCCATGGTCATGGAGGAGATGGAGTTGGGCGCCGAGAACATGGACTGAGATGTGAGGGGGCTCATGGAGTTGAAGAAGGTGAAGTTCTTGGTGGACAGCGGGGCCGGGGTCAGGCCCTTGTTGGTCCAGTTGTTGTAGGTGTAGGCGGGGTACATGTCGTCGTAGGGCTGCATGAGGCCGCTGAACTGGGGCAGGTAGCTGTTTTTGCACAGGTCCATCTGCTGGTTCCGCTCCCTCTTCCTCCACTTGGCCCGGCGGTTTTTGAACCACACCTGGAGGAGACACGCAGGGTTAAGGGATCGAGTGTATTCATTCACCTTTATGGCCTCTGTGGAGCGCCGCCGCTATCGCCGCTGCGCGCGTTTATTTTCAAAATTAAACTCCGGGAGGAATTATTTCAGAGATTAAAACACCAGACTGAAACACTTTTAAAGCAACACACGAACTTTAAAATAAAGGCTGAGTGATCGGCCCCGCGACATCTGTTTAACGTCTCACAAAGCTTTGTTTATAACGCTGAGTGAGCAAAAAAAAAAAGAAAAGAAAAAGCCTGACAGCAGTAACAAATCTTAAAATCTCAACAAATCCTACATTTAAAATCAGTTCGTGTATTTTTAAATACAGACAATAACACGTGTTGTGTCAGCACTAAGCCGGGTGTTTTTTTTTAAAGTATCCTAATAAAAATAATGATCCTCCCTGCTGAACTTGTACCAGGCAGCTGCTGCTGAGCGTCATATCAACACTGAAATTCCCCACAAAACGGAGCAGAGACGCGGGCCAACACAGAAACGCCCTCGGAACTCAGCTGCTTTTGCGCCTGTTTGGAATCGCTTTTTAAAAATAAAAAAAATAAATAAAAAAAAAACCCAAACACGTTTTTAAATCTCTCAAATCAACAACAACCTGAGCTTTTGTTTGTAGTTTAGTTTCTACTTATTTACAAATTTATTTATATTTTTAATTCTATAGTCGACATACATTTTACTTTTGAGAGCATTTAAATAAACAGTCGTTCCTTTCGTGCTAAAAACGGTGTGTGTGTGTGTGTGTGTGTGTGTGTGTGTGTGTGTGTGTGTGTGTGTGTGTGTCTGTCAGAAAGAAATAAAACGTCTCAGCACCTTTTCCTCCCTCGACTCCTGACAAAATACCCGCACTCTGTGTGTCATTTTAAATTCCCAGCGCAGACACAGTTTACACGCGGTCTCACCAGGGGGATTATTTATAATCCCGCTGTGAACAGGGTGCTGCGGATTAATTGTCCACAAAGACGTGAGCGATGAGACAGAGGGCCGCACGCAGGGACGCTGGACGACGAGCGGCCGTGACGCGCAGCTGCGAAAGCCCCTTCGGGCTGTGATGTTATGTTCGCGCACACGCGTTCATGACGTCCTGGCTGGCGTTTGGAGTCTGCAAATCTAATTCAGCCCCTCCGTGCGCTCTGTCAAGCACGATTACACTGATGACCTTTAAAGGTCAAAGTCAAGCACTTCAAAATGTCAAAACATTTAATTAAACATTCGAACCACCTCGAAAACCTCAGGTTGTGAATCACAGTTATATATACATTGTATATTGTATATTGAATATATTGTTTTCTTATTGCTCTACAAAAAGGTTTGAATTTATTTATTTTCTTTCATTTTTTTATTGTCATTCACTTAACTGGAACATTTGCCTTTTTTTATTAATTTTTGGAACGTTTAAAAAAATTACAAAAATAAACACTAAAAAGCAAATCTCAACCTTTTTTAAATCTTGTGATTTGGTCACAAAGCTGAGTGTTTCCAGATTTATGCTGCCTTTAATTGATTTTATTGCATGAATTAAGTTGTCTTGTGTTTTTTAAAAAATGGTTGAGGCGCATACTCGCCACCCCCTCCTTCCCACTTCCTCCACAGTGACAAATAAGAGCCCTGCGTGATGGTGACGCCATCGAAAACAAGCCCCCCCATTGGCCTCATTAGCAGCGTGGATGCGCCCTTACGAAGGTTGGAGCCGCTTCTGTTTATCGTGGGAGATTTTTCTGTTGAACACTAAATATAAAAATGTTACCAACACGGGTTCATCATAAAATTTACCTAAAATTATTTGAATTATATTGGATTGTTTTGAAAATAATTGCACATTAATCCTTTCCAAGTAGGCCTATCACATTTTGATGTTCAGCCTCCCTCCTGCACTAGTTTGCACTTTTCAAAGCTCCTGAGAACGACGTCTCTCACGCATAAAATCTCCCCTGGACAGACCTCAATGCCACATAATTACAATAGATGTTATATAATAACTGTGTTCCACTGATTTGTATAACAGATTTTTGGACGAGTCTCGCTAAAACCAGGCGGTTTAGGGAAATTGCTGGTTAATTTTGCACCAACGTATGGCTTGCAATTGCAATATTTAGCATGGAGTTGGCGCAGTGATTCTTGACATTTATTTCCACGTGTGTGTGTGAAACAAAGTTGAGCCAAGTTGTTCAAATAAGTTGGTATAAAAACCTCGAATAGTGTAAATACTAAACAATATTATAGGGAAATAACGATGCTCTCCTTTACGTCTACACCCTGTCTTTACGCACACATTGCGCACATTTTACGCACGGCCCTCGGACACTTAGTAGCGCCACTCACCCGGACTCTGGCCTCGGTCAGGTTTGTCCACACGGCTATTTCTTCTCTGGTGCTCATATCCGGGTAACGGTTCCTCTGGAAAGTGGCTTCCAGCTCCTGCAGCTGCTGGCTGGTGAAATGAGTCCGCTGCCGCCGCTGCTTCTTCTTCTTCGGATCGTCCGCGTTCCCGTCATCGCTCCTCTGTTCTGCGCTCCTCTCCTTCTCTGTGGATCACAAGTCAAGGCCAAATAAATCCATGCTATTACCAATAGACAGTTGGCATTTCTATGTTGGAATTTAAACGGTAATGTTTAAAAAAATTTAACGCTTTAAACAGAATTTAAAATCAGACGAAACTAGAACTCCACCCCCCAAAAGAAAAACCTTCAAAATGCAGCCATGCACGAAGCGAGGCGATTGAGAAAGTTATTTTCTTTTGCACAAGGGGTAATGATTCGGTTTAGATTGGGATATCAGTACTTTCTTTACGCAGAGGTCTGCCCACTCTTATCTCCCATGTGTCCTAACAAGATTGCCTCATTAAACTGAAGGGTCAACACGCGCAAAGGTCAGTCATAAAACAGGGAATAGTCTCTTGAATGGTTGCCATAAGTTAGAGAATCGTTTAGATCTTTATTATTTAGCGCATTATTTTTCAATCTGAGCCTCATAAAAAAAGGAAATGAAAACTAATGACAATCATATTTACTCTGTCTTCCTCATGTGTCGGCCCCTACGGAAGAACGAGCTCTGGGATAATAAAAAAAGAAATAAATATGAAGAACAAAAGGCTCCGAGGGCTGTTAATCCAAACCTCCGGGCTTTTAGTTTTTACTGAAAGAATGTCCCAGCATTTAAAGTTTGCGCTAATGCGTTTACTGACAGCGGGCCAGGCTGGCGTGCACATTTCCCCCTGACAGAGCTCGGCATGCCGCCAACTGTTCAGCCAACGCGACGGGCGAGAAAAAAAACGGGGTGTAACAAACCCCAAACCCGTTTCCCTCTTTCTTTTGCATCGCGGAGCAGAAGCGGACAAACCTAACCTCTGATGCAAATGCGCCTCGGCGGAGGCTGTTTCAGCCGCGCTGCAGCGGAACACACGGAAATACAGCGTCACTGCAGCGAATGCGAGCGGGCGCTGCGGCTGACAGCCCGGCTAAAGTGAAGCCCCGTTCCCCCTGAAGTTATACTGCCGGGATGTCTCTGACAGCTGCTCGTAAAGTTCTTCTCGGGAGGCTTAAAATGAACTATTCTTGCACTCAAAAAGAAGGAATCGAGTCGCTACAAGCACTCGGGCGGTGTACCTGCCAAGTCAGTGTCCGAAGACTCGCTGCTTGAGTTCTCTAAAGTTTCTCTGCTGCTGTTTGAGGTTCTCGGTAAATGAAACGCGGGGGCCACGTCGCGGGGCGGCGGTGCTCTCGCTGCCTCTGCGATTCTGTCCAAATTCATCCCACCTTGAAGAGAAGGATGAGCACAAAAGAGGAAACGGGGGGTGAATCCTGTGGGCGCACAAAAGCTTGTTCCTCAACAGCTAAAAAATCCACCCGCAGTCGGACCCAAACCGCGGCATGAGAGGATGAACCATTAAGGGAGAAATTCCGCTGGTTTTGTTCCCTCAAAAAAAAAGAGAGAGAGAAGGGGGGAGTTCTCACGGCACCCTTTCCCTCCACTGCAGCAGTGACAGCCCAGTGCGCTCTGCGTTTCTCCACAGCGGGGAAGAGTTTCTGTCCGACTGCTCTGCCTCTCCAACCCCGAGGGATCCACCCATTTTTGCGTGTCCTCTCCAAAACGAGCGAGTCCCACCCACTGAACCTGCCCGCTGCTGCAAAACACCCTCCCGAACGCGCCATTTACAGTGACGTCAAAGTAAATGTTCTGCCTTTGAATCTACCGATATTTCACTGTTGTGCCACAAACACCAGCAAATGCAGCCAATAAGGTAAAGGGGGAGACCAGAAAATTCCAACACTCTGAGCCTGTTTTGTTTTTGTGTTTTGATCGGGCAGCGGGGCTGAATCGGGCTTTCACGCGGCGCTGGCGTGCGTTGATACCCGGGGCCGGGGACGCGCGGTGCGGCGCTTTTGCTCTTTCCGTGGTGAATGGGTCTTTTATTCATGCAGGCATGTCTGAAAACTGTCCCAGCGCATCTCTCACGCACATACACGCACGCACGCACACACACACACACACACACACACACACACACACACACACACACACACACACACACACACACACACACACACACACCGTATCTCGGATATGTGCTGAGCTGAGTAAATATTTGCCTGCACAGTTACTGGTTCCCCACTATTAAAAGTTCGCGATGATATGACGTTATGAATGATAAGCATCGTTCCCTCGGCTCATAGTTCCACCACAAATAAACACTCAGGACTTTTAAAAAAGTCCGTTTAGATCAAAGCTCTCATTTATCAGGCTGTAAAACGGTGGCAAGTAAATCAATAAATAATAACTGCTTGACACTTTCTCCCCAAACATTGGAATTAAGCAAATATCCAGATAAACCCCTCAGTGTGACCGGTGAATGCGACAAATGCGACGTGGCTCAACACATTCAGGGTTTGGTTATTGGTTGGTTGGTTATTTTTGAATATCCCGCTTTTGGCACGAAGATGCGAACGTGATGATGAGACTGCCGAAATGTAGCGACAATGCGTGGTTGTAAGACGGATTGTTTTTATGTGAGATGCTCCAATAATTGCAGTGTTTTCTTCTTCCGCTGATTCAATCTGACGTGCGTGAAACGCGCCCGCGCACACCGCGCCGTTCAGACGAGTCGTGGCCTCTGAACACTCGGGCGCCTGCAGACCAGGACCCGGTCCAGATGTTGAATCACGCAGCTCCGAGAGCTTCTTCATCTGCGGCAGAAAATTCATCGACAGACCTGCGCGCGCGTGTGTGAATAAATACGCAAAAGCGCTCCTTCCCCAAAAGTGCGGAGGCCAAATTTCTAAAACTGGGAGGCAACGAACTCAGGAAGTTTTCATGAATTAACGAGGTTAATGTTGCATCTTCTAATGCGCCTTTTTGCTATTTCGGGTCGGTATCAAGGAGTTGTGCGTCACATTTAACTGTTTAAATTTACGGGTGAAACCAGGAGGACTCAAATGCTTTTTAATTTTTTTTTTTTATCCATTTAGAAATTAACTTTTACAAACAAGCGTTCGAACACGTAATCTTAATCATTTAATGGGGAGTTTCAATTCCATTTGTTGGCGAATTACAAATGAACCAAATTTAGAAATGACATAATTTAATTTACCTACTTTTGTCATAATTTATCTGCTTTCCTACACGATGTCCATGACCTGTCGGGGCTCGGATTAGTCATTCGGGTCGTAAAGCGCAGGCCTCATAATCTGAGATTTGGACTCTCCCCGGCGCCAGTCTCGGCCATTGTATGACAGTAAGTATGACACGAGATCCCAGTCCGACCGGATAACTCCCCCGGAGGCCTTTCCAGAAGACAATCCTAGTTCTCAGCACTCTTCTGCGTCGATTCAATCCGCAGGTAAACCCGCAGGAACGACAACAGAATAAACAGACGTGGCGGCGTTAAGAGCTCCGTCCGGCCGGAGCGGACGCGTCCTGGGGCCTCAGGTGTCGCCACCTGGGGCCTCAGGTGTCGCCACCTGGGGCCAGACTCCACGTTTCTGGAGGCGTAGAGGCGCAGACGAGAGGAGCGCAGAGCGGAAACGACCTGGAAGCAGGTGCATGGTGTCAGTGCGAACGCATGGATGATTCACTGTGCTGAGCAACCCCGCAGAAGGACCCCCCCCCACACACACACACACACACACACACACTCACACACACACACAGTCGTTATGCTAATATTCTGATTAACCACACTGCCGCAAACACAAAACTCCCAACAACCTCAGCGACCCCTGAAATCCCTGCTGGAATATTCAAAGGATTCACAGCATATAGGCGCAGGCTTTCGCCCCCTCTCGGATGTTGCGGGCTGATAGATGTGGAGGGGGGGTCCACATGCAGCCTCCCCTGCTCTGCCCGCTCCTCTTGTGCTCTGGAGGGCACTTGCGTGTGATGGATGACTTAAAAAGCCTTTCCATCCGGCAGGACAGGTTAAAGGGCGGCGACAACTCAAACACTCATAGTTTTCCCCCCAAGAAGTGAAAATAAACTCCGCGAACTCCGTTAATCACACGCCAAACACACACGAAAACACAGGCCTGGTGTATTTTAGTCTCTGGGCTGTCAGAGTGGTGCTGACCAAGGAGGGCACCAGAATAAAGAAGATAGAAAATTACAGCCGGCCGGGGCGGACGCAAACAGAGCGCAGAAGTGGAGATGTAACCGGACACGGCGGGTAACAGGAGACCATTATTTCCCTGGTGATGGTCCCGGTTACACTGGGAGCATGACGACCAACAGCCCGACGGAGACGGTCCGCGTAAATAAAACAACGAGCTGAGCCGAGCACCAGGCAGCCGCTCGGAGGAGAGAAAGAAAAGATGCAAGATGTGAGCTTTTCCCCCCCGGATTACCTGACAGAGACTCCCTGCGCCTCAGGTTCACGCATAATCCCGCGGGTTTGCGTGTCACGTTTTAAGAGTTTCAAAGAAAGACGAGCAGAAGCACAGAGGCGCGTTTAACCAGCAAGGCTGCGTCGGCCCCAAAATACAATCATTTTTTTTCAAGTCAAAGAAAATATATTTATATTATGAACTCGGTTATTACTTGATTTTATCAAGTAAAATGTATTCCTCGACATCTAAACTAAATTTGATTTAATTTGATACAAATTACTTTAATAGACTTAACACTCTCCGCCTGTTTGTCACTTAAACCCGTGAAAGCTCATAATTCTTTTTAAAGCGATTTCTGTAGACTTTAAAAACGTCTTTATTTTTTAATTAAGGACACATTTCAAGACAAGATCAGTCTGTTTTTTGTTTAATAAATATTTAATTTTTATAATTCAGCCTAGCTTGCTTTATTTATTTATTATCTATTTATTTATTTATTTATTTATTAATTATTTAACTATTTACTTATTTATTTATTAATTTATTATCAATTTATTTATTCATTCCTTCATTTATTTATTTGTACATTTTAATAATCGACACACAGGACTTTTCATTTACAGAAAATCCTTAAAATTATCACTGAAATAAAAGCTAAAATTTCACGGTTTAGGTTGTCATTTAGGGCCTCGTAGATCAGGTCACCATATAATTTTCTGGGAATAGCAGATGTTTGGGCACACGCACGTCCCGCCCGTGTCATTTATGGTCAGATTGGTGCGTTTGTGTGCTGGTTGATGAGAACGTGTTAAACGTACCTGGATCCACACAGGAAATCCCATTCTTCGACAGGTTCAGTTCCATCACAGCTGCCTGAAAATCAGGGCAAATATGCGTCAAGATTAAATCTACCAAGTCATTTTTTTTAGTTTCTGCTTGTTTATCTAATCCTTGATTAGACTGAGCTGATAGCCAAGCTTCCACTAATATACTCTGACAGTGATTTTTATTTACAGACTTCGTTTTTGCGCGTTCTTTTGATTTTACTAAAGGCGTGTATTTAAAGGAAACTTCTCACATTAGCAGAGGCAAAGGTCTTTAAATACCAGCAGGATTATTCTGAGCATCTCTAAACCAAGATTGTAAAGTTTACCTTGTCCATAATGGCACAAATACACTCAAAGCCTCTTATCTGCAGGAATCCATTTGCTGCTTTTATGTCCTCATTAAATCTCCCCTCAAGCCTTCTGCTGTCTTCTGCGTTCACACGCCTCACACGCCCACTGGCTCAGCTTTTCTGACCCATGTTGGGTTCCTTGAGCTCAAACAGATTCATTTAGACTCTCAGTTTATGCGCCTGGCAGCGAGGCTCCCACTCCCAAACATTTGGACCTCAGCTCTTGACATTCCCCGCCAAGCGGCTAAAAACCAAAGAGAGCGTCGCTGTGCGTAAAGTTCCACCTCCTCCGTTCCCGCCGACTCCAACCGGAAAACACACACACCGTCACCGGTAAATGTTCTCCGTCAATGTCACCTCCATCGTCAACATTTTTAGCGGCGGGCGACTCATGTTTCCGATCTTTAAATGGGACCGCGTGATGCAGCCTCCTGACCTTTTCCCCGCGCTACACAGAAGCGACCTCCCGGAGGAGGAACGTGTACTCACCAGTGAGTTCCCAGCAGGAGCAGATTTTTTTTTAAAAAAAGGAATTAATATAAAACCCTCAGAATGTCTCCATGCAGGTGTTCAGTAAATCCCTTTTATTTGTCGGCTGCGCGCAAACGTGTCCGCGGTAATCGGCACATTGGATGCGTCTCCGCGGCGCTGCCTTGGTTTTCTTCAGCACGCCTCGCGGTGACGTAACCCCCCTTCTCTTTTTTTTAAACCCCCCCCCCAACACCACCACTCCCCGCCGTCGCCACCATCTCCCGCCCATCCCTGCTCATCCTCCTCGTCCTCCGGCACCTTCCAGCTCGATCAGTTTGATATTCCCGACTTGAGCATCCTCACCTGACGTCATCTTCCTCAGCGGGAATCTTAATTATCAGGGAAAATCTCCAGAAAGTACATTTTCCCCACGTTCCACTTTTAATCTCAGAGGGCATAACGAGCAGAATTCACGTTTCAAGTTTAAATATTAGCAAAATATGAATAATAAATACATTTCAATGCCAGTGTCGGTGGTTGGGCAACGGCAATGTTGACATGTTCAACAGCTAAAACAAACTGTAGTGAAAACCTGAAGTTTGACGTTTGGTTGACCCAAAATGTTTGTATTTTAGAAGGTTAAACACTGAAATTTGAAAGTTTTATTAGTTTAGTTATTTAGAATAGATAAATGTGGGGTTTATTTACTAATTTAAATTACAACCTTTAATAATAAGGTCATTGTAACGAACTGAATAAACAAATAATCTGTAGGGCGTTTTATGAAGTCGTATTTTATTGGTTAAACCATGAAAAAAACTTTCGAATCTCTTTATCATGGTTTGTTAAAAGCTTGATTAAAAAAAAACAAAAAAAAACGCTCTTTGTTTATATCGCATATTTATAATCTTCGTTCGGGAAAAATGCCGAATTAGAAAATTATTTCATTTCGCTGAAGTAAAGTAACGTTTTAGATAATGAGAATTCTAATCTTTTTTCTTTGTTTAAAAATTGGAATCCATTTGGCACGTTTGGGCTGTGATCTGAGCAGCTTTGTCGCAGCTCTTCAGATGGTCACGAAGACACAAAACAAAAAAAAAAAAAAAAAAATGCGGCGAAAACAAGAAGCGTTAAAACACAAATACAGTTTCGGATCAAGTCTTGATTGTCAGAGCTGTATCCAGACAGAAAAGGCCTGGAACTGAAGCCTCGGGCCAAATCAAAATTTTAGTTAAAAAATATTCCAAAAAGAAAAAATAACATTTAAATGTCAGCAGTAGTGAAGTCGTATCGAAATATCTGCTCCAGGATGATTCGACAAAAAAAAAAAAAAAAAAAAAAAAAAAAGAACCCCTTCATTTTTAGCGTCCACTCAATCCCCGCGCAGGTCTGTGCGGCGCAGAATCATTCTCGCTTTACAAGCTTGTTTTTCTGGCGCAGGAGAGTCAGAAACCTGTCCCGCACTTGCGCTTTTTTCTTTTATAACTCGGCCAAAAGCTGCGCACGAAGCAAAGCCCGGCTGTGAGAGATGGATCCTGGAGGGATTAAAGGGGAGCTGCGGGCCTCCCTCCAGGACACGGACGGACCCACTTCCCGTGGTGCCTCCTCTCGTCGCGCTCTCCCCATCAGGCTCACCTGCCCGCTGGTGCCGGGACCAGAACCGGGGCGCAGAAGTCCGCACATTTACACACCAATTATTATTTTATTCACATAAACCAGTCGATCCAAAAGCTCCGATGAGTTCACAACCCTCTCCAACCCTGAATGTATTCTGACTACTTCGTGTGAGCAGCTTTTCTCTGCCAGCAAGGCTCGCCCGTAAAACACTCGTTATTTTCATTAGAGCTTCAGCGTGTGTTAATCTGACGCCCACCTGATTAGGCCCAGTAATACTGACCCCATCTAGGAGGAATGCAACTGTATCCTGGTCTGAAACGAGCCGTCTACCTGTGGGGCCACCTCTGTGTCTCCCCCCATTATAATTAGGCAGGCAGGTAGAATGCAGTGATTACTCAAGGAGTGACTCAAGGACTTAAGTAGAGCCCTGAAGGTGAGGCCACGGCCTCATCTCTCCTGTGTAAATAGGTGGAGGGATTATTTAGCCTTTTTGGTGTGCGTGTGTGCGTGTCTGTGTGTGCGTGTGTGTGTGTGTGTGTGTGTGTGTGTGTGAAGGAGGTAGAGGTGTGTGTCTGTGGCCAAGCCTGTCTGATGGTCACCCCTGCAGCATAAATAGTTATTCCTCAATTAAGTGAAGGTGGCGTCCCTGTTGGAGGAGAAGAAGCACGTCCCACCAGAAAGTGTTGAGACTGGCTATTAGTGTGTGTGTGTGTGTGTGTGTGTGTGTGTGTGTGCGTGTGCGTGAGAGAGAGAGAGAGAGATCTGGTGAGGCTTTATAATAAGTAAGGCCTGTTTCCGTGGAGTGAGGAGCAGAGAAGTGCTTTTGAACTGCACGCTGCCCAAACTCTGCAGAATCGATCAGGAGGGTTTAAGGAGTCGCAGACGAGCGGCCTGACAGGATGGAAAAGGAGGAGCGGGAGAGGGAGAGCCCGCCTGCGCGTCCACCAGCCAAACGCCGGAGCAGACGGACACACGGACATACACACACACACACACACACACACACACACACACACACACCACCAGCAGGCCATACTATTTACTGCATACATTTTCCACCCTGGATATTTACTTCAAAACATGAATGAAGTCACCCTCTCTGGGTCCATTCTGCCCGGTTACCGTTTTTTTTTTTTTGTTGAACGTCCCCGTGAATGCAGATAGTTTCCAATCGGCAGTAAAATTAGCGATGTTTTGATTGCGCGGGGCTCAGGGATTTCCAGCGTAAACATGTCTGGTGCATAGATCATCATTTCAAGAGGAGGCATCATCCCCCCCTTTTTTTTTCCCACTTTATCCGAGCTCAGCAGGCCTCTCCGGCTCAGCGCTGATGAGAAGCGGATGTCAGGGTTTGGGTTCTTCAGCCGAAGCATCGAGCTAATGCTGGCTGAAGTGATACTTCCTCTTTGGTGGAGCGCCTCGGTAGTCCGACCACTGTTGGACTGAGCCCCCCCCACCCCCCCAAAAAATAGGCCATCTATTACTGACTTTGGCCAAAAAGCAAGATGTCATCTTTAATGGCAGATGTTACTTTCTGGAAGTCCAGATGTGCTGAACCTCCAGATGAAGGCCTCAGAACTGGGCATTAAAACACAAGAAAGTCAACTGTTCCTGGTAACGGTTATGGCTTTGTTGGGATTTATAACGTGGAGTCCTCAGAGTGGCATCATGATGACATCACTGGGGATTCCTGTTCCATTTAGCCTCTCTACCACACTACATGTACTCTCTGTCCCACTGTAACCAGTCCATGTATCTATGGGCTATAATAGGCCTAGTTAGCCCCTTTTCCATTAACACCAGTCAGTCTGTCCCAGTTTAACCAGCCAGTTTAGCCCTCCTGCCATCTAAACCAGTCTCTACCCACCAAGACCAGTTAATCACCGCTGTATCCCTGTCCCATTCAAACCAGTTCATTCACTTACTCAGTCCTGCTGTGTTCAGCCTGTTTTTCCCTTTAAACCATTTGAGCTTTCTGTTCCACTGAACCAGTCTACTTGACATCTTTGTCTCATAAAACCAGTACGCCATCTCTCTTTGTAACATTAAACCTGTCCCCATATAACCAGTCCCATCTCCAACCCTTAACACCAGTGCATTTTCCCTCTTTGTAAAATGAAACGTCCCACTAAAAGACCAGTTTAGGACCACTGTTTCTCTACCCCACTATATCATTATAACCAGTCCACTGAGCTTCATTCTACCATTCCAACCAGTTCAGATAGGAGCTCAAATCCACTGTAACCAACCTATTCAGCCTCTCCATCCCATTAAAACCAGTACATTTAGCCTCTCTGTACCCAGTAAGACTGGTTAGTCTAACCATAAATGTCCCATTACATCATTCAACTCCTCCATCACATTCAAACCAATTATTTTAGCTGCCCAGTACCACTAAAACCAGTCTATGTAGCCTCTCTGTCCCACTAAAACCAGTCTATGTAGCCTCTCTGTCCCACTAAAACCAGTCTATGTAGCCTCTCTGTCCCACTAAAACCAGTCTATGTAGCCTCTCTGTCCCACTAAAACCAGTCTATGTAGCCTCTCTGTCCCACTAAAACCAGTCCATTAACACTAACCCGCCCAGCGCCGCTCTCGTCCGTCTCAAACGCTATCGAGGTGCCGGTTCGTCTCCGGCCGGCGCGACGCGCGTCCTCGCGTCGTCCGCGGCAGATGTTCGGTCTGGAGACGCGCGGCGGAAGACCCGCCATTTCTTCCCCTCCATCTCCTGTCTGCGCTCCAACATCTGGATCCCGGCCCCCGAGCTTGGCTGCGGCGCGGCGAGCTCGCAGATTTACGGCGGGGGCTTACAGCGCTCCGCTGTGTTCGAGATGATGTTGCCCAGCGTGGTCCCATAACCCGAGTGTGTTCTCTCCACCCCCCCGCCGCCGTCCCCCCGCCGCGGCCTCAGACCGCTCCTGTCACCAGGCGAGGCCTATAAAAGCGCCGGCGTCACGTGGCCGCTCTGATCTCGGGCGAATGTGGTCCGCAGACGCTCGCGAAACGACAAGCGTGCGACCAGTTAAAGCTCCCGATCTGTGGGCGATATTTTAACCTGAGCAGGTTTTCTTCTTTTATGTTCATTTCACGTGTTCCTCGTGTTCTTCCACTCAGGCGTGACTCATCAGCTGGATTCGCCGATGTCGTTTTTTTTTTTTTTTTTTTCGTTTTTTTTTTTTTTTTCCCCTTAAAATGAGTTATTTCGTGACCATGAGTCAGCAGCGATACTGAATTATGTTTCCATTGAACTGGAGTTCACACCGACTCCAGTAAGGATCCAGTTTTCTCCTCAGCTTCCCTTCTTCTGAGGTGCCCCCCCCACGTGTGAATTATAGACAAGTGCTCTTTGTTGGTCCTCACTGAGCTGATCCCCGTCTGCTACAAATGTGCTCGACAACACACTCTTCTGGGACGCCCCCCCCCCTTCTGAAGATGTTCAGAATCACCGATCCTGTCTCACCAGCTGTTCTGTCAGTCCGGTCCAGCACATCTGGACATGGATGACAGCAGCCGTCTGACTCAGCTGGACCCAGAACCAGATACGACTTGGACCCGGAGCCGCTTCTTCCTCCTCCTCTGGCAGTCCAGCTCGGGCAGGTGCAGACTTCCCAGTTCCTCCAGGGACGAATGCTGGAAGCGTCCGTCCATCCATTTTCTTTTTAGCTGCTGCTTGTTGCTAATTAGGGTCAAGGGTGAGGGCGGGGGCGGCGAGGCGTTCCCTGAGGAACGCCGCAGCTGTTTGTAGGTGCTGCCTGAGCGAGTCCCCGCTGAGATGAAGCCCACTCCGGTTTGAAGTCGTGATGAGGTGCTCGGTTATGTGCAACATGTTTAGAGGCGAGTTCGCCGACGTTTTTCGCTTTGAGCGACCGTCTATCTCGCCTGCGAGCGAGGGCGAGACGCAGCGGCAACCGAGAGGAAATCTCCAGCCCCGGCACCGCCGACGCTTCCACGAGCTTTGGTTTCTGGGAATTTATCAACCTGGGTGAAATCGTTACCAGTCATATCAGCTGCTGGCATATGGGTGGGGGGGGGGGGGGGGGAGAAGATCTCATAATCCCGATCTTGTGATCCTGTTTCAGACTCTTCAACGTTCCCTGATTTCCCTGAAAGAGCTCATCCGTCTGCTTGGAGTTTCTCTTCTTTCGCTCCATTTTCCAAATGATCAAAGCGCAAACAAAGCGAAGAATGAATGTGTTCTGCCCATCGGCGATCTTCCCCCCGCCCCTCAACAAAGCCCCCCCCCCCCCAACGAGTACCCAGTATTTTTTTTTCAGGGAAAGTTTGGGGTCGAGGGAAAGTATTTTTTTTCTGGGTAATTTTGGTGGGAACAGAACGCCCTCTTTAGTCCTGCGGTTTGAGGACTCAGGACTCGTTTCTCGTCTGGTGTTGAGGAGCTGTGCGATTGGTCGGAACGGCAGAGTGGGCGGGGCTAATGCAGAGCAGCAGAAAGGCTTAAAGGTCTCCTCCGCTGGAGTTGATTGAACAGCAGCGGGTAGTCGAGGAACAGCCGGAGTAAAAGACGCATAAATGGGCGTTCATTGGTGAAGACCGCCGCTGCAGCGCTGTGCACGGTCGGTTGCAAAAGGTGTTTGCAGATGAAGAGCGCGTGGCTGGAGCGAGAGAGCCCGGAGCGCCGCGCCTTTCTCACGAAGTACATATCATCTTACCAGATTACCAACTTGTTTCCACTTTACGACACCTTGGGAAACACGTTTTTGGGCTCTTGCAGTATCAACACGCTTAATTCCAGAGGTTACGGATGGGGGGGGGGGGGGGCAGCGATATCGATGTGGCAAAGAGCAGCCTGTTCTGCCTCCCGCCACAGGGGACGAATCCGAACTTGGTAGCGTGTCCTTTAGCAGCCAAGTGTGAGGAACGGATAACATGAGCCAGACTTTGGTAACCCGGGCTGGAAAAACAACCTTGTGCGGAGAGAAAGGAAAGAGGAGGGTGTCCGCCGCGCCCCGCCCAGGTTCTGACCTACGGCCTCTTTGTGCTCCCGTGACACAAAGATTTATTAAGCAAACGTCACCGTTCCCAAAAATACATAGTGAAACCATTTTTGGACAAATAGGGGGAGACGGAGCGATTGTCCCGCACCGTCACGGGAGGTGACGGGGCGGCGTGGGAGGGCGGCGAGCGCGCTCGTAGTCGCGCTTCAGGAGCCCTGAAAAGGCGAGCAGAGCGGAGGGCTGTCAGCAGGCGGACAAAGAGGAGGCGGGGACGATCGAGAGGCCGCCGCCGTCTCCCCGCCGGGGTACCTGCCCTACTTACCTACTAGTAAGACATTCTTCCACGTACGCGTGCACCCACACATTTGTACGGCTGTGTGCTGAGTGTCCTCACGCACACACACAGACACACACACACGCACAGACACACACACACACACACACACAGACACACACACACACGTCACCACATCGATCACCTCGTGGTGGTGACGCTGATGGTCACATCGGTGGGAATAAAAGTCGTATTGTCATGTTGACTCTGCACAATAATGCAGCGTCAAAAAGGGGGCGGGGCCTAGGTGCGATACCGGTCTGGTATGCCTCCTGTTTTTCTTTCCGTTCACGTGGAACTCCGGAACGGCCCGTCGTGACAAGGCCGCCGCACAGGTTCCCGTCGGGCCAGGGCCCGGAGCCGTGGCGGCCTCGGCCCGTCCTCCCGCGCACGTGTGGAGTTGATTCCTCTCAGGGGCGGTGAAAACATTTATTCAGGTGGAGCGTTCCTGGCGGAGGTTCAAGCGCTCCCTGTCAAGTATGCTTCACGGGCTGATGGAGGGAACGGGGCTGAACCGGCCTCCTCTTCATATTTGTTCAGGAACCTCCGTCGTGTTTGTCCATAAACAAAAGGTCAGCTGCGCGCTCCATCCCTCACAAAACAGCACACTCACTATTCACCATTCTGGCAGGCTGATGGAGCTGAGAACGTCGTCGTGGATTGTGCGCAGGCACTCCCGCGCGTGCGTGCACAAACACACACGCAGGCCCACATCCTCCCTTAAAAAATAAAAGTGATGTATGTGTTTTTCTGAAAGGACACGTAGGTGAAACTCAACATGCCTCCTCTCCTGTCTCCTTTTCTCAGAGTAAAAGGTATTCAGGAGGGAGAGGACAACGTCACCCCGACGGACAATTTACTGCCCTTCTCTTGGAATTCCACATGATCCAGGTATGGGAACGGAGAGTGGGAAAGGCTGGAGCGGTGAACTCACCCTGGCAGCTTTATCTTGATTGTCAGATAAAACAGAATCTGCAGCTCCAGGAGCACTTTAGCTCCTTCTCACGTTCTGGCTGCTTACGTGAAAGCAGGCGCGAACTGTGTCATTAGGAAAGCAGATAAAAACGGCACGGACGCCTCGGAGCGTCGGCTCTAACGCACAAATGAAAAGGCCTCCGGTCGAAGCCTCCGACAGAATAGCTGCTCCCTGGAAAAAAAAAAAAGAAAAAAAGTCGGGCTGGTGCATAAGTGCCTCGACTGTAAGAGTGTGGATAAAACTGTCCAGGGCTGCAGCGCAATACGGCGTGATCTACAGCGCAGGCTCGTTTCAGATGTGAGCGCGTTTCCAGATGCTGATCTCGGCCCAGAGTGAGATGTCACCAGAGGACTTGACCCTCTCCGCTCATCTAAAAGCAGCACGTTACATCAGGGCTGGAACCTGGAAAAAGAAGCTTTTTATTCGGGCTGTTAACGTGATCGGGGCTCTTAAAACACACACACACACACACACACACACACACACACACACACACACACACACACACACACACACACACACACACACACACACACAGTAGCCTGAGCAGGCAGGTCATGTTAAAGAGGAGGGAGGAGGGGGAGGATGAACTGGGGGACTCTGGTTATCCTCAGTGTGGAACCAGTGTTTTCCCACAGCCCCTCACACAAACAGATCCACATGGCTTCTCATGGAACGCCGCTCAGTCCGGACCGTTTGCCGGAGCGCTTCTTTCTACAGAAACGGCGTAATGGGTACATTGGTTCGGCCTTCCCCCCTTCGTCCACTCACAGCAGCTTTTCACCGTGTTCCACTTTACCGTCAACACTTCCGGGTTTTTTTTTTATCCTGGGAAAAACATCAAATAAGTTCCCCATTTCTCCGTTAAGCCTCCTGCGTGCCGGCCGCAGTGACGCTGAGAGCTTTTGTGGCTGTAACTGTAATAATATAACAGCTCAACAGAGATCACGTCTACTGTAGGTTCTATCAACCCCCAGGATTTCAACACCAGGTAAAATTCCCTTTGATGGTGCTCACGTATCAGGAAGAAGAGCGGCCAAAATATCACAAACAAGTTCCTGTGGAAATATTTTTCCTAAGCAGGAATTTTCTTCTGTGTAAATAATGTTGTCAGTCTTTGGAACTTTCCTTCCACATTCTTTTAAAACAGTAACTTAAATCAATTAGAAGTGGTTAAAAACCTGAGGCCGGTGAGATTTAAAGATTTTAAAATCAAATATACTTACTTTGGAGTCAATGTTATGAACAATAAATAGTCAGGTTTTTAGTTTAAAAATGGCAAAAAAAAATCAGAGTAATTTAATCTTTATAGTTAAACTCATTTAAAATATATATTTCACTGAATATTCAATTTTCTAAATATAAAAACTTCTATAAAACTTAAAAAAAAAAAAAAATTCTTTTGTAAAGAATAATTATATTAAAAAGGAAAAAAAATTGAAAAAATCTAGATTGCTGTATCTTTTTTTTTTGTAAGGAGCCAAAAATTTTAAAAACATTTGAATGTTGGATACAACAAAACCCAAAAATTCAATAACTGAGACACAAAAGAAACGAAACCTAAGAAAAGTGTTATTTCAAATGGAACTTGTGTTACAGCTCCAGGAATTTTCTACAAACACTTTCTTATTTTTTAGCACTGAACACCAGTTTGAACTCTGTCTGGAGTGATGCAACGTTTGTACATGTGATATTTATTCCACTTTGACCTTGGCCTGCGTGACCTCTGGAGACCTCGTCCAGAATGGCTGCTGCCTCCACCAAAGTCTCCATCAGGCCTCTGACTCACATCCGTCTTCAAACTGTCGGTTATCTCCCAAAGAAACCTGTGACAGGTGAGGGTTCGGTCTGGACCCCCCTCCACACACACACACACACACACAGACTATGGAAATTGGCGGAGGTGCTGGTGGGAGGAGGGTGTGGTGGGTGAGGCGTGGAGGGTGAGGTGGGTGAGGCGCAGGAGGGTGAGGGCCGTTCTCAGGTGGGTCTGCCCAAACACGACGGTTTGTTTACCTGTCAGCTTGTTGCTTTTGTCTGGGCCTCCCACGACAGACAAAGACAGAGAGCTTTAGCTGCTCTCCAAGCAGGACCACCAATGGAGTGTGTGTGTGTGTGTGTGTGTGTGTGTGTGTGTGTGTGTGTGTGTGTGTGCGCGTGTGTGTGTGTGTGTGTGTGTGTGTGTGTGTGTGCGTGCTAGTGCGTGCCTTTGAGTGTGTGTGTGCAGGTGTGTGTGTTCATTAGTGTTGCACTCATTGGCATGTTTGCATGTACTGTATGTCATGCATGTGTGCTGGTACGTGTTACCATAGGCAATCATGCATGTGTGACTCTGAGTGTGTGTGTGTGTGTGTGTGTGTGTGCGTGTGTGCGTTGTGTTTGTGTGGGAGGTTTCACGTTCTAATGCAAACAGGTGTGACTAATTCATCTGGGGAGACGGCAGACAATGTACACGCTGGTGGAACTGGGCAGAGGGTGAGGTGTGTGCGTATGTTTGTGCATATGTGTGTCCATGTGTGTATGTGTGTGTATGTGTGTGTACAAGGGCGTGAGTTTCGTTGTCTCTCTTTATATGTTAAAGTATGTGTGTGTTGTAATTCGAGCGCAGTGGTTTTCACAAGCACACTTATTATGGTGTCTGTAACCACGAGTGTCATGCTCACAGAATGGAGATGACGTTGTGGTAAATTTACGAAAATGTCAAACACACACACACACACACACACACACATCCTTGTACATCTATGTTTGTGAGGGCTTTTATAGACATAAAGTATTACCCAGGGCCCTACCCTTGACCATCCCACCTGACCCCTGACCCAGACCCATCCTAACCCTGGTTCTAACCTCAACCTTACAGCGGGTCTTGACCCTCAAACAGTCCTTTGAACCTCTGTCCTCACTTTGATAGTAGAATGTGGATTTTGGTACTTGGTATGTAACAGCAAGAAGACACACACACACACACACACACACACACACACACACACACACACACACACACACATAGCTGAAGCTCCTGTCTTGTGTCATGTCTTCTTATTTATATTTTATCCCGGTGGTTTGTCTGTAACGTTTACTCGTGTTCCAGGTTTTCCATTATGTAGAGAATAAGTGTCGGTAGCCGCTGCTTTAGATTAAACCCTAATTGCTGCCAGATAAATGTGTCTGTTACTCATCCCTGAGTGAGGCAGCCCGCTAAGACCGAGGATTATATTAATGATGTCTAATCGGTCCACCACTTGAAACACTACAGGCCCCAACAGTGTCAGATCCATCAGGCTCAAGCTTACAGTTACAGTAAATATACGTTATTGTTAACCTCTAGAAGACAAAAAAAAAAACGATAACACTAGCAGACAGTCAGGAATACGTTTTTATTTACAGATCAAGTGCAGTGAGGAATGAACCATTCGTCATTCGGGAAGTCTCTGTTCTTCAGTTTTCCTCCAGATTTCCAGAAATTCTCCTTTTCCTGGTGAAAAACCCAGTGATCCCATCCTTCCAAGAACTCCTGGGCCCACTTGCCTCAGCAGGAATTAAAACCATTAACTCTTTGTTTCTCCTGTCCGTTAAATTCGACGTAATCCAGATTTACTAACAGCAACAGGTTCATCATTTACACTAAAAGCTGGAGCGGCGATTCAGCGAGATTCCGCTCGGATCCTCTGACTAATAAACCGGCTCTCTTTGTCGTAATCGATTGCGAAACCGCAGCATCCCCGAGCGCAGGCTGCCGCCTGCGCGTCCCCGTCCGTCCGTCCGTCCGTCCGTCGTGCGTGTTTGACGGAGCGTCTACCTGTGCGGCGGCTGATAAGCCCCCGTAATCTCTGTTTGTCTCAGTCTGAGCTGTAACCCTGTGACTCAGCCCTCGCAGGGCCGCGCTAAAGCCCGCAGCTCTCCGTCTATCACCCAAATCAACAGTTGCCACTGTAATTTACCAAAATCTAATCCGCAAATGCCGAATTAATATGTTAAGTGTAGGTGTGATTAAACGATGTGAAAGATGTCTGCAGACTCCCAGTGCCTGCTCGCTGCTCTCATCTTCGCCGACTTTAATCCCGAAGATCTCTGCGTCCATTGAGGGCCGCGGAGGCGCCGCCGCGCTGCTTGCTCTTCCCTTCTTGGGATTGGGGCTGTTGAGAGGTGCCGCTCGTCTCTTTTCAGCCCTCCTGGTTGTTGTTGGCACTGATCTGCCCGTTTGTCTGAGGTGGGATTCGAACAAAGCGCCTATTGTGGGAGGAGAGCCTGTCGCTAGCCGCGCGGCACAAACATCTGCAGCATTTGATGTTTGCTCCGCAAGTCGGGTTTTTGTTTTTTTTTTGTTTTTTTATTTGTTCGAAAGTATCAGTTAGTTTATGTTTTGTGGCGGTTAATCTGGTTTAAACAAATTAGGAAGTTCCCTCAGCTTCGTCGGGTGTGTCTGTGCTCGCCGCTCGTCCACACGGCCGGCGACTTCTCTTTCTTACTGGAAGAGCTTCTCTGGTGGGGAAATTACAACGGCTCTATGTATTTACCATAGATATATATCAAACACAGGTGAAAACAGCGCATTGGACTGTTTATTTACTCCTCAATGACTTGTACATCGTACATATGTGGATTTTCCTGTTTTCCAGTAAAAACCTTTGATGGATCAGGATCCATCTCCTGAGGCAGCGTGT
Source organism: Lagocephalus sceleratus (assembly GCA_911728415.1). Classification (NCBI taxonomy): domain Eukaryota; kingdom Metazoa; phylum Chordata; class Actinopteri; order Tetraodontiformes; family Tetraodontidae; genus Lagocephalus; species Lagocephalus sceleratus. The sequence continues at coordinate 2,285,872 of CAJVRN010000213.1, forward strand.
TAAAACAAACAACAAGATTTATGATTTTCTGCTGACACAATCAGGAAACGTGAACTCTTCCACGTTAACGATGGCGTGCTTCCCCTCTGATGGTAAATCCTGGGGGGGAAACGGCGTGAAAGTCCAGAAGGAGGAGACAGGCTTGTTCAGACTCTAAATATCGCTGCCTTCTCTGACGCATTAACGTTTAGAATCCCAAGAAAACAGTCCAACAGTAAACCGCCGTGGAAGTTGAGAGATTCCGCTTTCTCTCCCAAAGAGGCCTTTACCCGTGTTAGTTCTCCATGATGTCACTTATGTTGGGATCAATGGACCCCGGCTACCTGAAGGAGACCTGCATGGTCGGACTTCACCACCAGATGAGCAATAACCTGATGAAGAACGTGGGCAGCGATGTCTCCCCGGTGCGCTCTCGTTCTCCGGAGCTGAGTCACTCCTTGAGCCGAGCTCTAGGTTAAACCGTAATGTTAAGGAAACCGCCTCCGTACTGGTCATTAACGTGGTCGGTGCCATCGTTTCTTAAACATCTGGCTGGTCTTCAGGGCAGCAGCTAATAGTTGGTAGATGAATGGTGCTGACCCCCACACTCTGACGTTATCTCCAGAGCATTACATTAGCAGGAGTTCTGCCGTACGTTACTAGATTTCCTTTTTCCCGTGAGTGTGTTGGACTGAAAACTCTCACGTTGTCCCCCCCCCCCGCCCCCGTCCATTTCTTGCCTCTTCTTCTCCCACTCTTCCTCTGTCACATCTCCCATACTTCTGTCTCTAGCGCCTCATATCTCTTCCTATCTACCCCCCCTCCCCCTCCTCCCACATCCACCCATCCCTTCCTGTCGAGGGAAGAAGCAGCTTCTCTTTTCTTTTTCTCGCTCCTGGAGGGACGAGCGAGAGGCTACTCTGAGCTGGAGAGAGAGAGAGGAGACAGTGTGAGGAGGGCCAAGGAGGTCAGCTACGGTGGCCTGGACATATCTGTCTTTGTGTGTGTGTGTGTGTGTGTGTGTGTGTCTGTGTGTGTGTGTGTGTGTGTGTGTGTGTGTGTGTAGACCTTTGATCTGACCTGCACATGGTGTGTGTTTGTGCATGGTGTGCCTGAGAGAGCGGCCTCAGGATTATGGAGCTGTGCTCAGCTTTGCCCCCCCCCCCTTGGTTTTTGTACACTTCTCACCACGTCACTTCATGGTCGTTGTTCCGGGCTGGCGTTCACCGTGCAGGAGGGGGTGTTGCGAGGTGCTGGGTGGGAATTGTGCCACGGTTGCTAAACCGGAATTCACACTGTCTCAATCACGTGGTTGCGCAACACCAATGCAGACGTAACGCAGCTTCCCAGCAGCCTCGGCCCGACCGGACCGCACTAGTCGCCGTGACGACAGCCGCTGTGCCAACTTGTTGGTTCCCTTAATTACATCATCATTGAGTTTGGACTTTTTCCTCCAGGTGTGTGCTGTACCCCCCTCACCTTTGTTCTGGTTTAATCAGGTAAAGTAGTGCTCCAGTAATCCACTCCACAGTGTGTGTGTGTGTGTGTGTGTGTGTGTGTGTGTGTGTGTGTGTGTGTGTGTGTGTGTGTGTGTGTGTGTGTGCGTGTGCACGCGCGCGCCTGTTAGTGGAACCCTGTAGAGATTGGAGTGGCCTTGGTGTCAAAGGTCAGATAAACACAGCTGGCGCTCTCCTCACAAAAAGCCGTGCTCTCCTTTTTCTTCTCCTCCGCTCCTTCCCTCGTTCCTCCCCTCCCTGCCTGTCTCTGTCACTGCCGTTTTGTCTTCCTCCTGTGATCTCTCTTTCATGTGATCTGTTTCTCTCTCTCTCTCTCCTCCTGTTCTCCTGCCCTCTACTCAATATTTGATCATTCTCTCACATGTACCCTCTACCTCTATTTTGACCCTATCTTACTCTGTTGGTTTCCATTATTGAAACCTCTGGTCTGCTTTTCCTGTCTGTCCTGTTTCCTCTCTCCTTCTTTAATTCATCTGTTTCTCTCTACACAGAGAAGAATGCACCCTCAGATCCAGCCAGTCTCCACATTGTTATCAATAAATCAGCCATTTCTGCCTCCTTTGTGTTTCTTCTCTGCCGTTTCATCTGTGACCCAGAGGTCTTGCTCAGCATCACTAACTTAAATTACCCTTTATCACAATTTCACTCCAATAAAGTTGTCTCAGCAGCCTTATCTAATGAATTATGCGTGTGCCACTCGTGTGTGTGTGTGTGTGTATGTGGGAGGGGGGCATGGAGAGCAGTATAATTCCAGTTTAGGGTCCAGTTAAGCACACATTTAATTTTATATAATTCATTTAAAAAATAAATAAATGAATAAATAATCCAAAGGGGTTGTCTCCTGAGGGTCAGTGAGGGCCACGAGTATTCCATAATCCACCATGAAAAGTAGTGTACAACCCTAATCAAGGAATATATCCCATCATTCCTTGTTGCACACAAAGCCAGACATGAGGTTAATCACCAATTAATACTTTAGTTAATTATTTAGGATATGAGCGATTTAGATTTATTAATCAGAGAGAAAACATTTTTTCTGCCCATCGACACTTTGGTGTATTTTCAATTAAATTCAACTCAATTCCCAAATATTAACAAGGAAGTCTCCACTCCTCATATGGGATGACCCTCCTGCTGGTCAAGAAGGAGGAGAAGGGAAGAAGAACAAAAAGAAGTCAGAATAGACACATATATGACATGTACATATATTAATTATGAGCAATCAAAGCTGGAGCTGAGAGGGTTCATGGGTTCAGAGGTCAGCAGGTCACAACCTGTTCGTTATGTGACGCTGTGACGCTGTGAGTGGAGAATAGTGATTCTGAAACACTGCAAAGCCTCCAATCAGTCCAACATACTCTGGTGGGGGGGGTTGACCCAAACCCACACGGGCTCAGGGGAACACGTACCTCCTCAGGTGGAGCTGAACCCAGAACCTTCTCCCCACAAGGACCGATCGGCCCCTCTCATATTGAGATATTTCATTCATGGGGGGCGATCACTTCATCATCCACATAAACTGAGGACAAATTCATTTAAAAAGCCCTTTTCTTAGTCGTAAATAAACCGTTGTTTGCCTTTGATACTGCCTCAGAGCTGTTATCTCAGCCCAAGACCAGGCTCTCACCAAAACACAGCACCGGCTTGTGTCAAGATTTATTGTAGTTGTTTAACATTTAACCTGGCTCCGTCTTAGCCTCTCTTTAACCCTGCCAGAGGTTGCCCTGATGCTGTTCTGGGTTCTCACCAAACCCAAGCGCGTACCCCAAATTAGTCTTGCTGATCTCGGCTCAGATCTCAGCCACCGAAGTAAACAGTAGTAGAAGCAGGCGCGTAGGCCCGTCAGTCACGGTGGTCTTTGGTTTTGGTTTTACGGAGGATTATGACGTCAGCCTGTGCAGATTTATGTGTGCTGGTGTTTTGGTGTATATGCGTGCGCCGGGGGAAGCTTCGCTCCACTTGGTTCCGTCCGTGTCTGGAAGCGTGCGTGCGTGCAAAGTATTTGAGCTCCGCAATGTGCGGAGGAGGGCGGACTTATCGCTCCTGGTGTCTTATTTCATTGTTCGGTCAGGTACCAGCTCTGGTTAATGGGTCTTTGGGAGTAGACCAGTAGGAATCTACTGCTGGGATAGAATCTGGCTGCCGGGATCGACTCCACAACCAGGAAGAACCATCACGGATAAGCTGCACAGTTATTATGAAATGTCAAAATAGACAAAGATGTCTTGGGCAACAAATTCCAGTTTGGAATTTCCTAAACTGAAGCCTCAGCTACCTTTCAAGCCTCCTATGCAAATAAAGGTGTCCTATAATCTATTTCTCCCTATATTCCCCAAAAAGGAAGTAGTTATGAATATTTTTCTAAGCTGTAGTTCCTCTATCAGGACAGGTGGATCTTACGTATGTACCACATCCGGCCACTGGGGGGGGGGGGGTTCATGATTTCAGAACTTTCCCACGTTCCATCCAGGTACTCTTTCCCAGCGCCTCATTGCCCACCTGCTCCGCACACACCATGCAGATGTCGACACTGTTCAGAACATCTGGAACAGTTCAAGCTCGCCCGTCCACTTCTGCTAACCCCACACCTCCGACCGTCTACACCTGCTCGCCACGAAGGCCGGCCTGCTGCGAGGTGGACCGTGATGTTGGCATCGAGCGCGCTGGAGATGGCTGGCTCCTGACGAGCGGCCACAGCTGGCGAACCAGAGACGAGCTCCACCGTTGTCTTCGTGTTACAGATGGATGGCAGCGCTGACAGACAGGCGGGATAAACTGGCAGGGATCTCGAGGACGGGCCAGCTTACGTTTCAGCGCTTCAACCCCCCCCCCCCTCCTCTTTTGGTGTTGATCTTTCAGCGTCAAGGTTAAGTTTTTATTCAGATGCAAAGGGGCTACGAGAAAGATCGTTGCCGTGGCGAGCGCGTTTTGCTCATGCAAAGCGAAGCCTTTGCCTGTATCGGTCTGTCTGCATAACTGAGCTGTGGAGATAAAGTGAGCCACAAACGTATAACATGTTTACGTGTTGTTTGGGAGCTTTGCTTAACAGAAACACGTGCTTTTGGGCCAGGAGCACGTGCACGTTAGATAGCGTGATACACCACCCTTATTCCCCCACACACTTTAATGACTGTTTAGCCTCGTACTACTCAAACACACAAGCAGACATCAGACAGCGAGTATGTTTCACAATAAAATACATGGTAATAGATGCTCTTGAACCTGAGGAAGAGAGCTGCTGGCTCTCAGGGGTCCGGAACCCCCACACACACACACACACACACACACACACACACACACACACACACACACACACACACACACACACACACATACACACACCCAGGGGGAACAGCAGAGAGAGGCTCGATAACACACAACTCCCCTCGTAACAATTGTAAGAGGTGTGAACCACCTTGGTTTGGGTGTCTGTGGGCCCCGACAGCCTCGGCGGTTGTTAAACCCGTCCGCCCTTCACCCCCCCAGCCATGTGTGGAGCCTGCTGACAGTAGCATTAATCTGCTGAACAAACAGCGGCGGGCTGATTTGTTAGTGCGACGTGAACTAACTGCTTCTTTTGTCTTCATTGTTTTGATTCCAAATTACACACCGCGTGTTGGGCAAGCACAGCCTAATGTGTCATGACATGTTGTAAACAGTTTTAAGCGCCTTTGTGTGGACTTTCAAACACCAAACAGGGAGGCAGAGTTCTGCGTTGTCACCCTAAACTGTCCTGAGTATTCACACCGAGGTTACACTTCTAGTTACTCTTACGGTTCTCAAAGATATCATTCTACTTAAAACAAACAAACTTATGTTGATGCCGATGCTTTCCATGAAATTCAGAAACAGTGATGAATTAAATTGACTTTAATTATTCGCTTCATCGCATCAACAGAGATGTGAAGAGATCAGAGACTGATATTCTTTGCAGACTTCAAAGCAGGAATAGATCCTCAGGAAGCGTGTGAAATATGCTTCCGCTCCTCAAACCGTCCATTTAAACCAGACAGGAGACGTATATAAATAATTGTTGCACTTTGCTGCTGTTACTTTATTTTACTGTCAACATAAAAGACAAAACATCAGGTCTGACACACAAATGGTAAAAAGGCTTTGGTCTCCACTGTAATATCAATTTGTTACAATAATCTTGGGTGTCCACATTAATCTGACAATACTTCAAAGCAGATTTGTAGCATAATATTATAATTAGAATGATTATTTAACCTTGATGTGACTGACAATTGACTGTCGATTATCAGATTATCCTGATGATGTTTATTTTAATGCTTGGGTCCTTTGATCTGTGACGTGAGATGAATGAGTTGGTGTCGGTATCAAGATCAACAGCGCGTTGAAACACTGTACGTCTGCCCGTCTGGAGTCAACTTGAGCCTTCATTTGTCATGAAAGGCCGTCAGCGGGGTCAGACCGGGAGGAGCACCCGTGTGGTGTGTTCAGGGTTGTTTTCACACTCTTCCTGTGCAGTTGAGGCGCCGTGGCGGCCTTGAACCTCTCATCAGGCTCCAGCGGCTGTGCCAGCGTTGACAGCGAGGAGCCGTGGCCGCTGGCCGCCCACAGACGGCTGCACGTATCATTAACGCCAATTACAGCCGTATCATCAGCTCCTTCTGCGCTTTGATGATACACACGGCGGGTTTATGACAGCTCAGCTGAAAATTGTATGTGATTAAAGAGTGACGGTCACGGCTCCGCACTGCCTCATTTAATGTGAAAAATCCAATAAAAAAACAAGTTTGATGATCTTTAAACAGCCTGTGCTATCTAAAAAATCCTAAATAATGTGTCACTGTATGACAGTTTAAAACTTTAATCCTTTAGTAGAAAACATGTTTAACTTCTGCCTCTTTTTCTCATGGATCCCCTTTGAAATGATATTTAATTTTTACACATTAAATCAGCATCATTTTACCTGTTTTAAATCTATTTCTGCTTGAATTTATATTAACTCTGTTTTTGCAGAATGCTTTTGACTTTTACTTGAAACTGACATAAATTATATTTTTCAAAATGGGGAGAAATGTAATCATAAATTGCCATTTAAAAATCAATGCTTCTAATTTATTCTTCTACCATAAACGTTCATGTCAATATTATTATTAACTATGGAAACCTTCACTACAGTATGGTGAAGATGCAGGTAAACTATTTAGCTCTCTGTAATGTTTTATGGCGGGAAATGACATCATCTTTGTGCTGCAGGCTCCACTAGATGAAGGAGAATAAATGAAAATGTGTTTGTTCTGGAAGTGTTTGTCAGAGCGGTTGTGTCCCTGATCCCACTGCTGTGGCGGTGACAGATGAATTATTCAGTCGAGGCGTGCAGATCCCGCATACCCACCAACCGGAGCTCCGGGAGAGAGGAGAGGGGGTAAAACTGAGGAGGAATCTGGGGGGGGGTTGAAGAACCAAACCAGAGAGAGAGATGAGACTTTTTGTGGGCTTACTGTAAGTCCTGCTCCTGACGCCGACAACTAAGTGGCCCTCATTAGTCTGTTAGGAGCCCCTGTGGTGAGTCCACGTGTATGTGGGGGGGGCTGGAGGAGGGGGGGGGCTGGATTTAGGGCAGCGCAGGCAGAACGTGAAGACTTGACCTCTGATCCCGGGAGCCGCTGCCTTCGCCCAAATATGTATACGTAAAACCGCCACACCAATTCCGAGGAGTGAGGCGGAGGAGAGCGTTTGCTGGCAGTCGCTCGCGTCCTCGAGGAGGGGGGGGGCAGGTCTCCTCGCCACTCGCTCCGAGGTCATTGAATTCAGCGGCCTCACTGGCTCTCTCTCTCTCCCGCTGTGAGGACCTGCAGCACTACAAAGGGTATTAATGACGGGGATTAGGGCGGCCCTGTGAACGCCCCCCCCGTAGAAGCGTCTGAGATGATGCATTAGGGCCGCTTCCCCAAACGCAACTGTTCCAACACTGAGCTGCTTTTAGTTTGTAATTAGATGGTGGATTTTCAGATCAGTCGCTCCACGGCGCTGTGTTGTGGTTAGAATTCTTTTCCAGATCTGAGCAGCTTAATCGGTGATCAGGGATTAGTCAAAACCATCATTTAGCACCACTGTCAAAGGCCAGGGCAGACGTGTGGGAATCCAACGCTCCGATTACGCCTCAGAGCGAATGCCATGTTTTGTTTGTCTTATTTTGAAGTTGCTTTGCTGTGACTGGATGGGAATTAACCCGGCTGCCTGTGTGATGATGTTCTCACACAAGATTCACATTATTATTATTATTATTATTATTATTATTATCGTTATTATTATTATTATAAACGATCTACGCTCTCTCACTCGCCTTAATCTTTGACTTTTCCGTTCCAATATTCCCATTGTGTCTTTTCCACTGGTTGTCCTGGTGGCGTTCTTTTGGCTGCTTTTGGAATTTGAGGATTTCTTTGGCTTTTCCTTTCATTTGTCTTTACTCACAACGGAACGCTTCCGGGTCGTCTTGCATCCACGTCACCGACCGAGCGGAACCTTTGACCCGGTTTAACCCGCCTCCGGGAGAATGTCGCTCCCGTCCGTGTAAACGCTGCGTTAACGCCACGATCGTGCGTGAGGCGTAGCTTCACACTGACACCGTGAAAACCATTCCGACGCGGGCACAGTACGCCTTTGTTCCGGGCTGGAAAAGCTAATAATCCCCCGTCCTTTTCTTTTTTTTTTAACGTTGCGATTTTAAAACAACAAAGACGTCCCTGTGCTGTCGGCGACCTAATGAGCTTAACAAGGCCACCATGTTGCTTGCACGCTTTCAGGAACGGGCCGCGTCGACTTAAGGGTGGATTTATGGAAGAACAACAGTGATGCGGTGGTTTCCATTTCATCTGGCCGCGCCTGACCAGCTGGCCACAATGTGCACTTTTCTTTTTTTTTTCCTTTTCCCGGTGAATCGTCAGCTGACAAGGCCAGATTTTATTGAAGCACATCAAACAAACATCAAACAAATCCCGATGACTCCCGTTCGCCTCAGCTGAGCTCATCTGGAGCTCCAAAGACGAGAAGCTGCCGTCGCTTCCAAAGGTTGTTAGCACCGGGTTTGGGCCATTTTTCGCCACCACTTTCACTCGGAATTCTCGGAACGTTTCCGGCTCCTCTGTTTTCACACAGCTGGAGCGTCCGGGCGCGGGAGCGTCAGCGGTGGAGGCAGGGCACCTCCGAGACGCAAGACTGACGCTCTTAACGCGCCTCCGTCAACACGCGCCGCCGACTCAATGGCAGATCGACGACTCTCTCACGACGCCAGTCAAAACAAAGTGCGGCGTTCACACATCACACACACACACACACACACACACACACACACACACACACACACACACACACACACACACACACACACAAAGCCCCTCCCAGATGCACAAAGAAACGAGCCGTTCTCATGAGGCGGCTGGATCCAGGTGGAGGCCTTCGTTTCCTGGTTTTGTCTTTACACCTGATAATCAATACTTTATTTACTCCTTAAGTCTGATGAGGAATGCCGGCGGTTGAGTCATCACTCTTCTTTCCCAAACAGTAAAGATTTACGGCCTCCAACTGTGGCTGTAAATTCCCCTTGTGGTTTACCTCAATCAGTCATGTTCCTACTTTTACAGCCTGGAAGCACAACATTAAGGAGATAGAAAGGGAAACGCCACAATTCCTGCCCCGCAGGTTCACAGGGACGCCTTAGGCCATCGCCGTGGTTACAGAAGGAAACCGCACGAAAGGGAAGGGATCAATGTCTTGTGGGTGCGTGTTGTCATGGTGATCTGCAGGTGGAGGAGAGGGTTGATGATCAGGAGGCCCTCGAATTCAGTCAGCTCTCCGTCTGTGGTGTTGAACCCACGTGGTTCCAGATTAAACAGGGAAAAGCTCCTTTTTAATCATGGCGCCGGTTCTCAGAAAGGCTTTTCTGCGATTTCCGTGTGTTTTCCTCGTGTCAGGAGGAGGAACAGGACGCGGCAATTATCAGCGGACAGGTTTCCCCTCCAGTCCTCCTCGGCGTCTCCCTCTCCGTCTGTCTTGTCAGTGCTGCCTCTGCCGGCGTGACGGCTCTGCCTTCGGGGGGGAGCTGTCAATCACCGTTGCCACGGCGGCATGCGAGCATGCAACGTGGGCACGGAGACGTCGTGTAGCGCTTAAATCATCCCAGGAACACGTGTGGGAGCGGATCTGGGGACAGTGTGGAACATTTGGTCTTGCCAGTAAAGCCCCGGCGACCGTCCACAGCGCTGGTTTTACTGGTGGCAACATGAAAGGCGTCCCCTCCAGCCCCCACTTACTGGTAAATTTGCACAAATATGCGTGCGTCCCAGCGCGCCCACTGTTTAAAACACTTTGCGTGCCTGGATGCAGACAGAGCGCAGTTCAACCTGCTCCTTTTACCCTGTGAGGCACACATTAGGTTGTCAGCCTCATGTGTGTTACATTTTACAGACAGATTCTTGTAATAGCCCTTCTGAACCACCCCCCCACACACACACACACACACACACACACACACACACACACACTTGAAGCCATATCGGTCTTCCATTATCGCACAGCTGCCCTGCAAATACTCGTTGATCTCAAAAAAATAAAAAAAATGGGTGCATTCTTCTGGGTTCTGGTATAATTCATGATTCCGTGCACACATGTTCCAGAACGGGGAGCGTGCACGGGAAGAACATCTTAACGCGAGCGCGCTTACGCGAAACCACGGCTCCACTTTGCTGCTGCACGCCCGAGGTCGTTGCCTCACTTGCGGATGCGCTGGAGTGGCACGGCGTGAGTGCTGGCGAACATCACGGCCGCGGCGTCCCTCACAGATGACGGGCTCTCTGCTTGGGCTTGCTTTGGTCTTTCTTGTGCTCCCTTTGATCCTGCGCGGATGATGTCAGTTCAAAGGGCTTGGGGGTTAAGGAGAGGCCGCTTCGGCTCTCAGAAATCAGCAGTCAGGCCTTGATAACGATTCTGTGACCACTTATGCTCTTCTGATGTGTAACCTCTTCAGAACCGGGGGGGGGGGGGGTCCACTTGACAGGATTATTACGCCCATATTATCCTGTATGTCACTACTAAGTTATCCTGACAGTCAAGTCAACCCTCTGGAGCAGAAGTAAACTTCGGGTTGATTCTCGGGAGGACAATGAAAACCTCTGAGGGACCCCCCACCCCCCCCCTCCCAATTCCCGCAAATGGGGCCAAAACTTCTGCTCTCATTTGAAAAACATATACGTCCGCGCGCATCCTCCACCCTTAAAAACAGCCCCGTAATTGACACGTCTGCTATCTGGACTGTCACGTCCGCCTCCCCTAACAACCACATCCACCAGAGGATAATGGCCGACAGGAGAAGGTGCCTTCAGGAGCCTCCGAGCCCTCTCCTCCCTTCCGCCTTGGTCTGATTAGAACAATTGAGGGGGAACGTGCAGGGTGCTTGACCCAAACGCTGTTTTGTGCCAAATTGCTTTTGTTAGGTGAGCTAAGGCCCGACCTGCCCGTCTGCCGCGTCCGCGGGGATTTGAGATGCATATACATGAGCGCTGCAGGCTGGGAGCGGGAGTCAGGTGGAGTTCCGGAGGCCAATTTAGGCTCGGCGGGAGCCGGGAAGAGGACAGGGGAGAGGGTGGAACTACCTAATGGAGCTTCCCGCTAACAAGCCTCTATCTCCGAGCTTTAAGTCTGATGTCACCGCCCCCCCCACCTCCCGCTCATTGTTTCCCCTTTGCATAATTTCCCACACGCCTCCGTGCGGTGACACTACCTTCTCACCTTTCCCCCCCCCCTTAAACGGGAGCAGGAGCAGCTGGGAGTTAGACTTTTCCCGTGTCTGCCTCATTTGCGGGCAGGTTGGGGAGGTGTCGGCTGGTTGCTCGGCTCCCTCCTGAGGGCCTGAGCTCTTGTTTTTGTTCCTCTCTCCGCCATCCATGCGTGGTGTGTTTGCAAGTGTAACAAAAAAGAACAACAAAAAAGCACGAGGGCTGTGCAGGAGAGATTACATCAAACTTTTCTTCCCCTTTTTGACCTTTCTCATGCATTCCATCCCCCCCAGACCGGCTTTTGGGCGACAGTTCGGAAGGTTTGCCCGAGGCTGCAAAGTCACAGGGAGGCAAACAGATCGGAGAGAAGACACATCTGGGCGGCGGAAAAGCTTTTAGAAGCTGTTACGATGCAGATCCCCCCACCCCACCCCCCAGGGTCTGATGTCTAAACTGACTATAAATGTGTAAGTCAGAGTTCTTGAGGTTTGATTGATGCGGCGTGCTCCTCCTCGAAATGCTGAAAAAACTGCTGAATCAGGATTAGAGGGAGGGATTATTTGGTGTGTGTGTGTGTGTGTGTGTGTGTGTGTGTGTGTGGAGGGGGGGGGGCTTCAGGCTACAGTGTCATTAACAAATTAATTCTCAAAGCAAAGGGAAACAAAGCGGCCTTCTCACAGGCGCTGCAGCCGGGGTGGGTGGGCTTGTTTACGGTGATGGCGGACCACACGCTGGGTGGCTCGCTGTGGCGAGTCTTGCCGTTGTCAGGCCGACCTCGATGGCACGCCGCCGCGGCTCTGGGGGTTTGTTCCTCTCCTTCCTGTGATGACAGGCCTGCGGCTCCGCTGGCACGCCGAGGGAAGAGCCTCCTCGCCTACCAACACCGTCCCCCCCCGTCGATTGGGGGGGTTCGAGGTATGGGGGGGGGGTTCGGGGTATACGTGAATACGTGTGTATCGATCGTGATTAAATATACACTCCACGGAGCTGGAGAGACGCTCCGGCGCTGCCTTTGACCCCACAAAACCCCTGGAACAGGAGCAGACGCTCAAATTGAGCCGTTCCCCCACTTGATCATTCAGGAGGCGTCCTGTCAGGCGCGGAGGGTTAAACTGGGGGGCTCGTCTCCCGCCAATCAACCCCGACAAGACCGACATCTCTGTCGGAGGAACACCCCCCCCACCACCACCACCACCACCACCCCCTGCCTGCTCTGACATCTGTTTTAAACAAGGACTCTGACAAATCCCCCCCCAACACCGCCTCGGAGCGTCTACCTGGGGAAATCACAGCTGTCCGGGTGGGTGGATGTGTCATACATATCCATGACCCCCCCCCTGTTGCTCCGCTGGCGGACGGGTCCCGGCTCCTTGTTTAGCCCCGTCTCCTGGGGGGCAGTTAGGCTGCCCCCGCTGCCCTCCGATGCACAGGCGCCGCGTCTCTGGCGGACGCGCGGATTAGCTGCGCTGCAGAGGAGGGCCGGGGCGCGCCAAAAAGAGGCGGAGCTCCTGCAGGAATATTGGAGCGGTCCAAATTTCCTCTAATCTGGCACGGAGACAGAGCCGCGATGGGCCGGCGTCCCCTCGAGCGGCGAGAACCGGTTCCAGCAGGTTATTTATTACGAAGGCACTGAGTCATGTGACCTGGAGCCACAGGTCAGGCGATGAAGGTGCAGCCCCCCCCCCTCGGCTAGGGCCAGCAGCCTTTGTCCCGGAATGTAAACAGCGTCCGTTCCGACCTGGGAGGATATCGGGAACGGCGGGATCAACGCCTGCTCAGGGACGAAGGTCCCACGCTGAGGGTCTGGATGGATGTATGAAAACCTCCATGTTTACTTGGTCACATGACACAGAGAACACCACAAAAGGTCTCCAGCACACACACACACACACACACACACACACACACACACACACACACACACACACACACACACACACACACACAACCGAAGGTTAGGTGTCTAGCAGTCAATTCCTGTAGTGGCTAGCTAGTGTCCAGCCTCATCATCCTCATCCTCTCTTCTCCTCCCCTCCTCCCCTCCTCCCCTCCTCTCCTCTCCTCTCTCATCCTCTGCTCCTCTGCTCCTCTCCTCTCTCTTCTGCTCCTCCTCTCCTCTCCTCTCCTCTCCTCTCCTCTCCTCTTCTCCTCTCCTCTCGTCTCCTCCCTCCTCCCCTCCTCTCCTCTCCTCTCCTCTTCTCTTCTCCTCTCCTCTCCTCTCCTCTCCTCCCTCCTCCCTCCTCCCTCCTCCCCTCCTCTCCTCTCCTCCTCTCCTCCCCACCTCCTCTCCTCTCACTCTCCTCTCCTCCTCTTCTCCTCCTCTCCTCTCCTCCTCTCCTCTCCTCTCCTCTCCTCCTCCCTCCTCCCCTCCCTCTCCTCTCCTCTTCTCTTCTCCTCTCCTCTCCTCCGTCCTCCCCTCCTCTCCTCTCCTCCTCTCCTCCCCACCTCCTCTCCTCTCACTCTCCTCTCCTCCTCTCCTCCCTCCTCCCCTCCTCTCCTCTCCTCTCCTCTCCTCTCCTCTTCTCCTCCCTCTCCTTCCCACCTCCTCTCCTCTCCTCTCCTCCCTCCTCCCCTCCTCTCCTCTCCTCCTCTCCTCCCCACCTCCTCTCCTCTCACTCTCCTCCCCTCCTCTCCCCTCCCCTCCTCCCCTCCTCTCCTCTCCAGTCATGATTCCCACCCACAGGCAGACGTGCTCCAACCTGTTGCTGCTGTCACAGCATTAACAAACACTGCCTGTCATCCAGAACATCAAGCAGGGCGTGCCCTCCCATCACCCCCCATCACCCCCCCATCACCCCCCCCACCCCCACCCCCACCCCCAGAGCACACTCCTGTCTATCGTGATGATACCACGTTGCATCATTTCCCCTTAACCCTGCAGCAGTAGTTGCTTGTGTTTGACGCTCTACTCCGTTGAGGACCCCCCCACAGCTCTGCGGCCTCAGCCGTAACCATGGAGACGGGAGGGCTGATGGAGCATCAGCGGCGTTTCACGCTCTGCCGGCATCAGCGGCGTGAAGGCGTGAGAGACCTCGATGGAGATCTCTATTATCTCTCGGCTGTCATGTCAGCTTCAATGAAACTCCTCAAGCAGAGCCCTCTGCTGTCGCTCTGACTCATCGATGGTGATCTGCCTCGATGAAAGACGGCTGAGTCACGAGGGAGGACTTTGAGGCAGCACGTTGATCGACAGTTTCTAAATGTGACCCACATGCCATTGACCAATTTTCAGATAAAGTGACTGCACTTCCTTAATTGAATCTGTTGTGTTTGTATCTTTATGATAGGGATCACATGGAAGCCACGCTGAATTAAAGAACAAAATTAGATTAATGTGTGCAGTCATGTATATAACTCTAACCTGTAGATAATCTGGGGATCTCCCTCATGGCTAGTATGTTTAAAACATTTTTTCACACATGATTAAATTCTGTAAACTGAGCTTGTGAACGTTTGTAAAAACAAATTAAACACATTTAAAACATATTTAACACAACAGAAATGTAACATGTCACATGTCACATGTGCTCGTTTTCAGCAGGATGCTGACACTTTGCTCTATTTTAACTCAATTTTATTTAATTTTATTTAATATTTCTGGGATCGCTGCACATATCACAACACAAAATTATAACCTGGTAAAAGCAATAAAATATTACTGTTATAAAAATGAATACATCTCAGTAATTTAATATATTTGATGTGTGTGGATTAATTATTATTGCTCTATTTTAGTGACTGAAATAAAATAATTTAAAAAACTATTTAAAAAAACTCACTTCAAAATAAAAGTTCTTGGTTTTACACATGATTAAAAAAACTCTAGCCGGAATATTCCTAATATTAGTACAAAACTATAATAAATGTTAAAAACCAACATCATCAGCTTTTTATTAAACCCCTGGGTCAGGAGGTTTACTTACTCCTGCTCTCTTCTATTGAGGAAATACAGCTGCAGCTGTATGTACTCCTAAAAACGGGATCTACAATCGTCTGCTTAGCCGACCCGTTGCTCGGATACCTGTCCGAGGTCCCCGCAGGTGGCCGTTGGTGCGCGAGGACCCCGGGCTCCAGGTCCTGGGCGCTCCCGCCGACGCGAACCACATCTGGTTGTGCGCAGCGAAAACGAAAAAAAAAAAAAACCCGAGGCATGAGCGGCCAAGCAAAATAATACACAACCTCGGTAAACTGTAATCTTTGTCAACATATGCGGGAGACGGGCCAGGGATCAGGATAATGGTTTATGATCTCCGTGCATATTGGCTTGTTTATCCCCTTCTGCCGAAGACAGGGAGAAGGAGAGGGAGGAGAAGGGAAGACAGATGTTGTTTAAAATGTATAATCCTCGGGCCTGTGATGAGGTATGCGGCTCTGCTGTGTGTCTCCGCTCGCCATCTAACAACCTATGGCAGCTTCATTCAGCCTCAGCTGCGCAAAACGTTTTCATATTCGCCTCCGCTCCGCGTCGCCCGCCTTTATTTTCCCTCCTCGCCTCCTCCCGCCCGGGGGACGAATGTCGATATCGCGGGGGGGGACTCACGGGGCGCGGGAGGGGGGTGAGAGGTCAGCGCGCTCGAGGCCCGCGCGCTCGAGGTCGACGGTGAGGCGAGGGGGGTGAGGAGGGAGCACGAGGGCCCGCGCTCGCGGGGACCGGGACGGCGTCGGGGGGCGTGACTCGTGGCGGCCGTAAGCCCGACTTTCACGCATCGTCAGCAGCCTCTTCAGTTGATCCGCCGTCAGTCATGGCGTTCACGGGTGGGTTGGCGTCAATCGCCGCCGTCGATGCTTCCGTCAGCGACCACAAGGTGGGGGGGGGGCTCGCGCCACGGGCCCGACGCGGGGAGATCGAAAAGCAGTCGTAAACTGCTTCGATACGAGTTAATCTACAAGCGATGATGGCGGCGGTGTCACACAACCCCCCCCCCAGGATGAAGATCAATTGCAGCGTTTATCCGCCGGGCTCACGCCTGTCGGCGCTGCGTCTGTGGAGCGAAGCATCCGTTAATCTTCCCGTTGTGAGGCAAGTGTTTGTTCAGACTACAGGATGAAGGTGTGTAGCCGCGCGGTTACTTCCTGTCCCATTGTGCGTTGTCGGACGGCGGCGTGGTGGGAACGCTGCAACGTTTGCCCGTCTGCGAGCGGGTTCCCACACAAACTAGTTCCTACCTGCCCACGTGGCCGCTTCTGAGGCCGGGCGGCCGCAGTGTGTGAGGCGAGAACACGTGTGTGTGTGTGTGTGTGTGGGTGTGGGTGTGGGTGTGTGTGTGTGTGTGTGGGTGTGTGTGTGTGTGTGTGTGTGTGTGAGCTGTGTCTCGAAGTGTCAATCAAGTTTAATCCAAGATGAAAAAAAGAGAGAAGAAAGAATGGGATGCCATTCCTCACCTGTAATTATGGAGTTTGGAGTCAGGAAACTGAGGTGCTATGGTAACGTAGCCGGCGGTCACCGACCTGGGCCTTCCCTCGTTAGGCGCTGACCCCCCCCCCACCACGACCCCCCTTGGTTTAATTAGCCAGTTAGAGAGCGAGGAGCTGGCGGTGAAGGTGAGTCCGTGGCCGCTCATGCCTTCATTGTTTTGGAGGATTATTGGTTTGAAGGGGCTGGGGGGGGGGCACTAAGGGGTTAAAGGGAAGGAGGGCAGTTGCGGCGCATTGATGGAGCATATTGTTTAAGGTTGAAGGGAGAGGCTGGAGGCAGACAGGTTAATCCTCTCCAGGCAACCAATTACAGACTTCAATCTCCCATCCTTCCTCCCCTGTATAATCTCCCTGACCCCCCCCCCACACCCCCACCCCCACACACACACACACACACACCTCCCTCTTTTCCTCCCACGCACAGACCCAAGCAGCATTTGTTGTTGGCCGTGTTGCAGAATCCCACAGCGAGAACCTTCACCTGGAGAAGGCCTCCAGTGGGGGGGGGGCTCGGAGGTCCAACAGGTCATCTCACTCCTGTTGGACGTGTGGGTGAATCCTCACCCCGGCTCATCTGATTTTACCGTGGTTGAACTGGGGAAGGCCCCCTCGGTGTCCAGCTGGAGCTGGAGCTCCTCTTGGGATGCAAGCGTGCGTTTGAGGCGGCGGGCCTGCTGCTCCGCTGACGTGGCCGGAAGGACCTGTTGTGTCGGGCTACGGGCTCAACATCCTGTTGTGTTTGCGCCGGGGCGTTTCACAACTGTCATCCCTCACAATAACGAGGAATTCTTTCACAGTCGGACTACAAATTCCAGTTTGAAACATCAGCGTGAGGCTTTATTAACATCTCAGAGGCTCCGGATGCCTCCGATGATCCTTTTTATATCAGACAAAAATCACTTATTAAACAAAATGAATCTGGTGCGCACATGAATCATAAATCCAGTTTACTATTATATCTATAAATATTAAATAAAGCCATCATTTCCCGCTGCTCAGGCTTCAGTACTTTGTCTTTGTATTTGATTTGAGACAATTAATTCTTGTTAAAAAGAACCATAATTCAGCTTTTTAACCTTTTTTTTTCATCAAATTAGACTTTAGATCTATGTTTTTATCCGTCATTTGGAAGATAGATTGATATTAAAAACGTTGTTTATCATGTTTGTGCGGATATTTCGAGGTCTAAAGGTCGAGGAGGATGTGGAAATCCACTTGGTTTGGTCGTCCTGATTAACAGCCTCACGTCTGATTTCCACATTCTGACTGACTCAAAAGAGGGTTTTTTTTTTCCTTCTTGGAATTATGCAATCCCAGCCCGTGGATTACGTATTGATCCCACATTTACAAACCGCCCAGAGGAGCGCGTCCGTCCACGCTCTGGTACGCCGGGCAGAGCGGCGCTCTGGAACGAGACTAGATAGTTGGGAGCCGCTTTGATCGGCTCTGTAATCCTTTAATGGATGGATGCTGAGTCGTCCTCGTGCTTGTGACACTGAAAACCATCTGTCTCCCTCTCTCGCGCACACGCGCACACACACACACACACACACACACACACACACACAAAATCAAGCCTGACATAGTAAATGTGAGGATAACAGACGTTTTTACAGCCGTTTTTTATGCATCTTCTTTCCTATTTCCTCCCCATCCAGCGGTCTAAGCCCCTCTGCCCTGTACTTTCTAATCTGGGGGCCGTCCTCTCGTCTCAACCCTCGGCCCCCGCTCTGCCGCCCGTCCCCCATGTGGAGATCATCTTCTGAGTATCTGCTCGTTCTGTCGGCCGTAATGATTCCCAGCTAAAACGCCAAAGCCGCTCAGTCGCACGTCGACGTGTTGTTGGCCAGCTTGGTTCTCTTTTACACTCCACGGACTTCAAAAGCCCCCTGCACCCCCCCCACACACACACACACACCCCGCCTGCATTAGCTCCCAAGGAGTGTGTGTGTGAAGGAGCTGCGGCTCACACGTGTAACCAGCACTCTGGGCTTTATTGTTGTGTCACAGACAAGAGGCCTACAACAGCGCCTAACAAAAGCCATCTTAAAGGCATTAGACACATCTGGTCCTGTTAAATCATTACAATCAGACTTAAGGACCCACGCTGGTGTTGTTGTTTTACACTGCTGACGCTGCTCTCACAGGAGGCTTCCTGCAACGGTTCGGCTGCTACACCTGATCTGGACACAGATGAGTTTACACTGCCGCTAATATTTAAAGTATTTGTGTATATTCTTAATGATTCGAGGGGAGTTATAATAACTACGGCTTATTTCTCCTTTTTGAGGGGGAAACAAGAGCAGATTAAAATGGATTTTCGACTTGTCCAGGATTGTCTGACGCCCCCCCCCGTAGGTCAGATCAGCTGAGAAGAGTGCGGCTAAGGACCCCAATTAGGCCGTTTGCTCCAGAGGTGTAAGGGCCCCCGGGGAGGTCCTCACCCTGGAGCCCCCCCCCCCTCTAAATCCCCACACAGGGATTAAACGCAGCCGCAGAAAACAAGAAGGTCCGCACAGATTTTCACCTCTATTTTGTCCTGCTTTGGCAAAAGTAGGTGTTGTCAGGCCTGTGGGGGAGGTGTGTGTGTGTGTGTGTGTGTGTGTGTGTGTGTGTGTGTGTGTGTGTGTGAGTGTGTGTGTGTGTGTGTGTGTGTGTGTGTGAGAGTGTGTGTGTGTGAGAGAGAGAAAGATAGCCAGAAGGAGTTATTAGTGAGTTGGAGGCAGTAAAATTACACCCCACCACTCTGAAATTGTTGTAACACGCATGCACACACGCACACACACACACACACACACACACACACACACACACGCAAACACACACAAACGCACGCACTTGCACACACCCACGGATGTTTTGACACTTTGCTCTGTAAAACAGGCCAGCCATTCATACAGCTGCCGTCATAATGCAGTGGGATTAACTCTAAAGATTTCCCATGGTGCTCTGTGGGTGGAGGATGACACGGACACCTCCGGGGGCCGAAGCTTCAAAAGGGGCTTCGCCCGCCCTGCAAGGCTCCCTGGATCCAGCAGCCAGGAAACCGTGACGGGCGCCGTGAGGGGAGGAGCGCTGTCCTAATTAAACCCCGTCTGCCCCCCCCCAAACCCGTCCTGGCGCGCACGCTGGGGGCGCCGTTTGCGCGCAGGCCTCCGACAACGTGGAAAACGTGGGAGGAGGAGGGAGGAGGAGGAGGAGGAGGAGGAGGAGGAAGAGGAGAAGGAGGGAGGAGGAGGAGGAGGAAGAGGGGGAAGGAGGAGGAGGAGGAGGAGGAGGAAGAGGAGAGGGAGGAGGAGGAGGAGGAGGAGGAGGAGGAGGAGAGGAGGGAGGAAGAGGAGGAGGAGGAGGAGGAGGAGGAGGAGGAGGAGGAGGAGGAGGAGGAGGAGGAGGAGGAGGAGGAGGAACCCGGTGGGGCTGCAGTGGAGCTGCGGTGGAATTCTAATGTGGCCGATCGATTGGCAGGAGTGGGAGCGGGGAGATCATGATGCTGATGCAGCCAATTAGCGCACCCCCCCACTCACCCCCCCTCGGTGTCAATGGCAACATTTATCCCCCCAATAAAACAGACATGATGTCAGGAGCCGGGGCCTGCCAGAGCTTTCCGTGGCTGCACATTCCAGCTGATTGTACAGTGCTGTGCCTGGAAGCACTTCGGGGGATGATTACTCAGCTTGTGTTACACGTTTGGAGACAGTTTCCGTGCCGTTTAAAAAGAGAGCTGCCTCTCCGCGGCCCTCGCTTCTTATCTGTGACCTTCTGGGGAGGAAAGGCCCGTTCCATTTGACCTCTATTCGCGCCGACACTGAGAGAATTTGATGCCCCACGGAGGTGGAATATTGACACATAAAACTCACACGGGTGGCGTGAGCCGCCCCGACAGAGGCCTCATTGTTCGGCGGCGCGTCGCCCGCCTGCCCTCCGCGGCAGACAGGTGTGGAGACGTGGCGGATGGCCTCACCGCCGCATCTGAAGGCTGTTGTTGCGCGATCCGCGAGACAATGACCCCCTAAGCTCCACAAAGCCCGTTGAATTAGCGACTGTGTCTGAGCTGGAGGTGTTCTGTTTGGAGGAGACGCATGCGTGGACGCTCTATACCGCCCCCCCTCCACCACCACCACCACCACCGCCGTGTGTCCGCGCAATCGCCCCCACTGGGTCCTGAGCGAGGACCATCTCAGACGCTGACCTCAAAGGTCAGAGGCCGCGTCCTGACGGACTACTTTTTGACCTTTGCTTGTACGTCTGTGTGATAAATATCCAAGTTTAGAAGAGAATTTATCCAATTTAACTGTTAACAAAAGGGAGGAAAAATCAGTTTTCCAGCGTATGACTCCATGGATTTAAGTCGCTCTTCTTCCTCCCTCTCAGCTTCAGTCGTGATCCCTCCTCCTCTCTGTCCTTAGTGCCACCGCTGAGCAGCTCTGCCATCGTCCCAGCGGCCGCCCCGTTCTTCCGCCTTGTTCGTCCGCAGGTAGCACCGGGAACATGGGGGGGGGGGTTGGGGGACGTTTGATAAACGAGGATCCAACAGTTGCATCTAATTATGCTGCCTCAGCAGCAGCGTGTCGGCCAAGAACATCCAAACACGAGCCTGTCTGTCAGTTTCCTGCGTCCCTCGGTTGTTTGGGTCCAGCCTGTGGACACACATCTCAGACACTTTCATTCCCCAGCACTAAGTCAGCTCCACCAGCTTTTGTTCTCAGAAACGGCCTCTGGTTGATCATTTTTGGAGGATTTGATGTGATGGATCTGATTAAATAACTTTCTGCTTTTCCAATTTAATTCATAATAGAGCAATATAAAGATGAGCAGCCACGGCCTGCAGCGCTGACCGAACATCTGCTGCACAATCCCCCTTTATGGAGGCCTGGCAGGGTGTGTGTGTGTGTGTGTGTGTGTGTGTGTGTGTGCGTGCGTGTGTACGTGCGTGTATGTGCATGTGTGTGTGTGCGTGTGTGCGTGCGTGTGTGCGTGCGTGCCTGCCAGGGTTAATAAGACACTGGAGAGTCTATTTAAACCCTCTTGAAGGAAAGCTGTGTATCCAAATTCCAACATTTTAAACAGTTGTTTGATATTCAATTAAAAAATATTTTCATTTTTTTAGGGGTTTTTGTTTTACTCAGATTTTATAGAACATGTTACAATCACCTATTAAAGATTATTTACGAACCATAAAAGGCTTTTCAAATTATCATTTCACCGATATCCCAAATTAAAATTCGTTTTAAAGTAGAATAGATTGTAAATTATATTATATTACGTATTTTAGTCAAGTTAAAGTTTATATTAAAAAACCCAATCGCCATATGAAAAGCAAAATAGACACATGAAATAAAAAAAAACAATATATAATAGCGGTAAATAATATACGATAGTGGGGAAATAATAGTGGGGAAACTAAACGCTTTAAGATATTTATTTGTTTTTAAATGTTTAGACGAAGCAAATTATTACATTTTCCGTTTCCCAGTGCGAATGGAGCTCCACGGTTGAGTACGGAGAGAAATATGTTTGATGCCTCTGTCAAAATTGGGATTAATTTAGGAAGATTTGTTTAATTTTTTTGTTATAATTTTTCACTCAGTTTTGATGTTTAACTTTAACCACACACAAAGACACACTCACACACACACACACACACACACACACACACACACACACACAGGTGAGGACGCATCCCGGGATGATTCACGTCTGTCCTGCCTCCTCGGATGGAGACAGGGGTCTAAAGGCTGGAAATCGATCCCTGTCCATCAGATCAGGTGACAGCTCCAGCCTCCTCTGACTCCTGACAGATGATCACTTCTGACATTTTTCACTCTTTTTTATCTATCTCGTGTCTTCCCCGCCGTAATCTCTCGCTCCTTTTATTTCTGTGAGAACCAGGGGAGGAAGAAAGGCCCTGTAGCCTGACCCTGTCGGGACACATTATATTTTCCTGCACCCTCAAAATGTTGTCGTCACTTTTTAAACGTAAATGTAAAGAACCTTTGTCAAACCCCTGAAGAAAGGATGAAAATAAAAGGCCGATAGAACTATTAAACAGTAAAGTTACAGTTGCCCTGCGGTGGCTCGGGACACTTTTCTTGAAATGTTCCTCAATATTTTACCTTTACCGTCGATTCCAAACGCATTTAATGTAGATGGATTCTGCAGCTCTGCGTGATTAATCGGTTCTGAAGTTTAACACGGTGAGAGGTGTGTAAGGTATATAAGACCCCCTAATAATGATATAAAACCAGAATAAAGGTGGAGGGGAGGGCGCAAAACCCCACTGATGCACCGTGAAAGTGTTTCGTTAAGAGCATGTTTGTTCATATTTGTTAAATCTATTTCTAAGGTCATTTATTTAACTGTCGGTTGCGTCACTTTCAGGTCTTTGAAGTTTTCCCTTCTCAGTTTTTTAAAATCGATTGGATTTCTCCTTAAAAAGAAAATAAATAATGATAAAAAACGAATAAAATAAAAACTCGTTTACTTTCATTATTGTTTTTAAACTCAACGTGTCGATTTGGTCACTTTCCCTTAACTCATTTATTTAATCCCGTTTCATTCTCTAAAGTGTATTTTAAAACGACATTTTAAATTAATTAATTTAAACCTGTTAATGTGAGGGTTTTCTTCTGACTTACATTTGAAATATATTTTCTCTTTTCGTTTTGTTTTAGGGTGAAAGCGAATTTTGGCCCCGTCGAATAATTAATTTAAAACCATGTAAATGTTTACATGGAGGAAACAAATAAAACAAATTTAATTCAAAAAAGGTATTATTTTGTAAATAAGATTATGTAGACGAGATTAAAGTCTTAATTTATTTAATCTGAAATCGTTTATAGCAATAAAAGGCGAAAGGAGAGTGGAAATAAAGCCACTGTGCTGTCGGCTGTATAACTTCATATTAAAATTAGGAATAATTCACCTCAATCTGATCCAGATGGTTACTCCTCCACAGCGCGATGGTTTAACGAATTTCACGACGTTTGCGTTTATTTTATTTTATGTCTTATTTTGTGAGACGGCGGCTGCTTCTCTTCCCTTTTCTGAAAAGTCTCTGACTGGAATCTTTAAAACTCCTTCGACCTGTTAATAACTGTCCGCTCCTCGACTTCTGAGGGATTAAGCGCTTTGCTGACTTTATTAAGTTAGTACACTGTGTTTGCAGAGACGAATTTGAAAGTACAATTAACTTGGGGGGGCAGAAAAGGAGATAAAGGTGCAGACAGCCCCCCATCATTGAAGTTCCCCCGAGTTAAACCCGCCCTGAAGCGAAAAAAATGTCCCGCAGTGATGTCAGGGTACATGAATTTTTATGGATAAATACGGAAGGCTGAAATTTTGAATGCAGGCAAACTAGTTATGGTTGTGTGATTTAAACTAATCAGCCCCCCCCCCAGTGAAGCCCCCTTGTGAAGCCCCCAGTGAAGGCCCCGTCTCTGCTGTCTTGTCCACCGTGACTGATTGTGAGGGCTGCCGGGATCCCTCACATCCGACCTGAGCAAGTGGTTTCCATCAGGCTTCAAGTGCTCTTTGTACCCGATCATGTGATCCTGGTGGTGGTGGGGGGGGGCAGGATGGCGTGAATGGGCCCCTCCTTTGGTGTCTGACACATCTGACACCGGCTCTTTTCTCCCTCTGATTGTATAAATCCAGGATTGATATTATTTACCCGTTTTTGATGGCCTGTGGCTTCAGGAGATTTTACACTCTTATTTTTATATCAACTGTGAGCAAATTTAATAATCTACAAACCTAATTATTTAAAAATACCTTCAGGAGGAAACTTAGAAAACGACCATTCCAGCGCACGTAAATTCATCATCCTCACGCGTGTGTTCAGGAGAACGATGGAAACTGTGCGCAAACGTTTAAAACACCAGATTTCTGGAGGACGGGGCTGGTAAACACACAAATACGGCATCAGCGGGATGTTTAGCTACTGCAGAGCGCGTTAATGGGCCTTTGTTTTGGAAGGATTTCTACAGGAAAGGCCCGAATAAATACGGGTAATTTATATAAATGAGATTATTTTCCTCCGGGTGCTGCGAGGGTTGGGGGGGGGGGCTGTGCCTTCGTGCAGAGGCACTTTCTCAGGGCTGCAGCTCGCCGCCGTAATGAAAAGGCCTCAAATCCCTCTGTCGACTTGACCTTTGTCCCGCCTATTTTTAAACAGGCGCTGCGGAGCTGCGAACGGGCCGGTGCTGGGAGGATTAGGTGTGTGTTTGGGCAGAGGTGGCTTCCAGATCCCCCCTCTGTTTGGATTGGAAACCCCTCAACCGCTCGCACAGCTGCCGGCAAAACCCCGCTTGATCTCGCAGAGACCCGAAATCATTACGCGCTGTTTGTGATGGAGGGGAGCGCGGCAGGCAGAAAAAAGAAGGCTTTGCTCTTGTTTGGGGAGGACTTTGAGGGGTTTGAGGTACGGGCTGCAGACGAGGAGGCATCACAGGGGACCCGGCAGGCGAGAGAAAACGAGTTTAAGAAGTGAAAAGTTCACTTTTTTTCTGCATTTCGGGGTTAAAAGTGCAAAAATAAAGGTGCCTGTGTGCACCCTCGTGGCTGAACCTTGATATTTATCGTCATCATCACGTTTTTCAAGATCTTTTAAAGGGTGGGATCGGCCCCCGGTCGGAGCCTGGGCCCCGGCTGATCCAGGAACAGTTTTCCCCGACAGCAGGAGGCCTCAGGTGTACGAGCACTCCGTCTTCCTTCCCGAGACTTGCTCGTCCCTTATCTGACAGTTAATGGGCTTGGCCTGCTGATTAATAGTGATGAATGGGGGCCCATCCATAACCCGTCCCCGCGCCCGGCCCTGCGCTGTCAGAGCCGCGGGGCCCGAGCACAGGGCCGCACACAGGCCCACTACTGCCTCCTGTTGGCCGGGCATCCTCACTGGCGCCGCTGGGAAGCGGGCTATTTTTGGCTGCGGATTTCCACCGAGGCACAATCCAGCCCCCGGCGGCGGCGTCTCCGCGGCGATGGCAGCTGGACGAGGCAGCGGCTCGCGCAGGTCGCGGATTAGAAAATAAGATATCTATCTGCCCTTCTTCTGTTGGTATGGAAAACACATGAAAAATGGAGCTGCTAGCGGCAATCTGGGGTTTAAGCCCATATGGGAACGTTAATAATTTAAGGCTGTCAGGGGTCAAGAGCTACATGGGAATGCTGGGAATGTTGAGAGCGGAGTCTCGGGCAATGGCAGACATAATGATACAGAAACAGGAGGGTTTTTATGGAGGGCTTCGAGTCTGTAAATGTGAAACGCCGCGTTCGGAGGCACCGCTGAGGAATAAAGGCAGGAAGCCGTCACGTTCAGGTCCCCCGGGAGTTTCAGGAAGGGTTTCTTCGAAGATCCCGCGTTCTCGTCTAACATTATCACGTCTTCGGGGATGAATCATCCCCCCGCGCAGATGTTTGGGGAGATGATTCACTGAACTTCCGGGTCGTATTTATCTTTAATAAAGTCACTTTGCGGCCCGTATCCCACGGTGACGCCTCTTTTCACAGATTTCCGTTAATCCGAGTCCCATTAGAGGCATCTTTACGAGGTTGCCTGAATCCTGGCTCGTCGCGGGGTGTTTTGACATGAGCAGACGATGACATCATGAGTCTAAATCAGCGGACAGCTTCTCCTTCTTAATCCCTGTTTGTTGGTGGAGTCTCTGGAAGATGACGGCGGAACAGCGTGTTCCCGCTCCCGTCTAACGACGTAACAAAGCCGGGGTCACTTCCGGACGTACGGGATCAATCCCGGGGCCTCGGCGGTGGAGCCTCGTGCGCTTGTCGCGGTCCAGGAGGGCCCCGATCACCCTCGCCACGCCTTATACGTGACTCCCGGCCCCCGCCGCTGCTGCTCCGTCAGAGCTCTTTGGTATTTCACCGCCAGTTCGGTACGACATCGTGCGGTTAGCACGCAAACAGGCCGATGAGTAACGGACCGCGCGCGTTAAATCACACACTTGTTGCTGACTGAGAACAGAAAAAAACACCTCTACTG
This sequence comes from Lagocephalus sceleratus, assembly GCA_911728415.1. Taxonomy (NCBI): domain Eukaryota; kingdom Metazoa; phylum Chordata; class Actinopteri; order Tetraodontiformes; family Tetraodontidae; genus Lagocephalus; species Lagocephalus sceleratus. The sequence goes on from CAJVRN010000213.1 coordinate 2,312,526, forward strand.
ACTTCACGTCTCCTTTGAAGCTGCTTGGTCGGAGGACCCGCGCTGCCTCTCTCTCTCTCTCACACACACACACACACACACACTCTTGCACGATGCAGCTTTCCAACATCTGAGGCCAGATCTGTGATTTACACCCCGAGGGTCAAAGAGAATGCATTAGGGCCTTTTGCAGGAGAGGTGCGGGGAAGAGCCAAGAGTTATAAAGTGGTTGGCTGGATGCTGACACACGGCCCATCATAACAGTCAGAGGAAGAGTTAGATGCACTGGCCCTGACCTCTTCATCACCCCCCGGTCTATACACTCCAGCTCCGATTCAACGCCCCCCCCCCCGCTGATGGAAGGCACACACACGTGATGCCCGCTCAGCGTTCTCCAGACGTTCTCCTCTTGTCCAGGCCTCTCGGAGTTTACATCGGGTTTTATAACCACGGGGTGACGGACGGACGGACAGAGAGAGAGAAAGAGAGAGAGAGAGAGAGAGAGAGGGAGAGGGAGAGAGAGAGAGAGAGAGAGGGAGAGGGAGAGAGAGAGAGGGAGACAGACAGACAGACGCAGGCGTCTCTGGACAGTGTCAGGCAACACTTCAAAGCGCAGGATTCCCCTTTTACAAGCCGTATTAGTCCCACATCAAAGCGCCGCCTGAGACTCAGACCAGTTCTGAACGTCTCTGTCTCATCAAGCGCTGAAGGAGCCCCCCCACCACACCCCCCACACCCCCCCACACACACACACACCCCCCACCCCCACCCCAGAGGACCAGAGGATCCACCCCTTGTCACCTTTGACCTCCTTGGGGCTCGCCCTGGATCCGCGCCGCGTACAGGGGCTTTGATTGGGACTTTGAAGCGCTTTGATTTCCGGCCCAAGCAGAATCAGACCTGCTTCGGCGGTTTTGAGCGTCTCACCGGGATTTAGATCAGAAGGCTACGTGTTCCAGTCCTGCACCAACAGCCGAGGAGGGAGAATCACGCCGCTCTTAAATCAACCCCTTTATTTTCTCTGTTTACTCAGGGTGTCAGAAAACAGGCAGATAAATTTCAAGGCGATTTTTTCCCCCCTCCTCCTCCGCCGTCGATAATCTCCCGATGAAAAGCGATTCAGAGCGTCACGGAGGGCCCTCGAAGCGCGCCTCACGTCCCGGCTCTCGCCCGGCACCGGCGGAACGCGGCGTGCGCCGTTGACGGGAGCGTTGGGAAACCGCACACGCAGAGCGCCTCCAGCTGTCGCCATGGCAGCAAGCAAATAAATAAGGAGGGCCGTCACAAAGGAAGACGTGGACAAAGAGGAGCGATCCGTCTTTTTGACAACAGCCGAGGCCTTTGATAAACAAGGCAGCACCCACGGGTGCTCACACAGGCTCCGGCCTTTGTCCCAAAACCATTTTTCCCTGCGGTTGCGTTGGTTTAAGGGAAAAGTACACGGAGACGTTGACAGGACGGCGAGCGTTGTAAATGGCCGACCGTTCCCGCCACCGCGCTGCGGCTGGTGGGCCCGCGCCTCCCGTCACTACAACACTGACCTCGGGTTCGGAAGTGTGACCGGTGGGCGACGTTCCCGAAGAAGAGGACGGAAGAGGAAGCTGCTGCATTTCAGCCGCCAATCCTCCGACGGACGTGTGTGTGTGTGTGTGGGGGGGGGCTTAGTCTGACAGTTGTTTACCACCATTCACAATCACAACAGAAAAATAAATGACCCCATAACTCAACAACACTCCACAAATGGCTGCTGGTTCCAGCCCCCTTCTTTCTTTCTTCCCCCCCCTCTCTCTCTCTCTCTCTCCCTCTCCCTTTCTCTCTCTCCCTTTCTCTCTCTGTCTCTCTATCCCTCTGCCCCCCCAGTATAAACCAGGCCTGAGACGTCACATACAAACATGCATATCTCACTTTAAAGGCACGTGTTTGTTGTCTCCACACACACATTTTCATATTTTCTGGTACGTTTCGCTCCTCTTTCTTTAATGAAGTGAACCAGAATCCTATAAAGTAATTACAGCTGTGGGTGCAGTCAAAATCCACTTCAGGACCACGTTTGAGCCGTTTATTAGTCTGCGTTTCGTCGGTGGTTTGAACTCCGGGCTATATGTAATTATGATCCATCGCTATGACAACGTACTGAAAAGCTCCAACTGTACCATCACTCAAAGCAGAAAGCCCCATCTATCACGCCATTTTGCATAAAATGGGAGCATTTTCTCTTTCTCTGGGTGATACCTCTCTAAACAAAGCCCGCGCATTGATTGATCGCGTAAACTTGTCGCAGGGATTTTCAACGATTCGCCTCGTTCGGTTTACGACGTGCGGCATTCATCAGGCCCTGACACAAATGTAGGGTACAGTTAAACAAACAGCACTTATCCAGAGGTGGGCCGCTGTCAGAACTATACCCAAACAGAGCGGAAAACGCTCGGAAGGTCGGTAGAAAGGCTGGTTTTGGTGTCAGATGGGCCAGAAGGAAAAGACGGTTTTCAGTCAAATACCTGACAGATAAGACTCCGGGGTGGTAATTAAAAGCGCTTTAACTGACGTTTACCTTTTTTATGTTGTTCACAGGGGAAACGGCCTTCCTCGTTTATTTTCTTTGCGCTTTAATTTTTCTTTTTCTTTTTGTTGTGTGCAGAATGAGTCACTCTAAGGCGTTTCCACGGCAGAGTAAACCAGGCAGAAACTCCCATTCATCAAACAGGTATGTGTGTGTTGTCTTTGCTCACACAGAGAGGGGAGAGAAAACAGGCCGCTCAGTTATTCCAGCCGTGTTTGGGCTCCTCTCCAAGCTTTCATGCCATCCCGGGCCACCCCGCGTCTCCAGGCCTGAGGCCGAGGTGGTGGGGGGTGGAGGGGATGGGGGGGGGGCAGAATCCCTGCAGGATTAACACAAAGTCCCCTAATGGAGCCCGGGGTGGAGGGACCCCGCACACAGCAGCGCGGGCTGCAGATGCCACTTGAGCTTTTAGGCGCTGGGGGCCCGATCCTCCGGCTCCCGGTGTTCAGCGGCGTAATCTGGTGGCTGGTGTTGATTGATAAAACCGTCTTCAGGTTGATTTAAACCACAGTAACTGTTTAATCAAGCCCTCTCTTGAATATTCAGGCTTCCCTAATCCCAGATTATTTGGTTTTAACACTCTATTTGCCAATCCGCGGTATCAGCGAATGGATCTGCTGCTTTTAAATCATCGTTATCTCCGTATCTCCACCTCGCTGCCTCCGAGGTGCATTCAGCGCCGAGCATTAACAAAGATCCGATGAGCTAATTGACGTTAGTAATGGTTGTTATCAGCGGGGATTAGGCAGCCTATCGCCCGGCGTGTAGCCTGCCTGCGCACGCGCGTGTGTGTGTGTGTGTGTGTGTGTGAGGGTCCTCGCCCTGCAGAGAGGCTCTTGGGTAATCCCGTGTTGACCAGAGGGCTTCGTGGTCCATTACAGGTCAGCTCCAGACAGAGGGCAAACAAATTCCTAACTAACGAGGGAGGAGGGCGGCCCTCGCGCCCTCCTCCCTCGTGACCCCTCCACATGCGACAAATTACTTCCTAGTTGCTCCAGGATATTAGTGTCGCCCCAGCCTCGCCGTTGCGGGGTTATCAAAGCGCGTGTTTGGTTTTCGTGGACGTTAGTGGAGGAGCGACGTGAACGCTGATGAGCTGCCAGATTTGCTGTTGATGCCTGATATGAGGGAGCGTAATCTGAGGGGTCAAAGGGCATATTTGGAGAGTTACGTTGACCATCATCACATATATACGGTTAATAAATCACACATTTCCATCCATCCATCAGAAAATAAATAACATTTAAGTCTTAGTTTCTATTCAGGTGTGTCCAAAAGGTGCTTTAGACTAAAAACAGACCCAGGCTGTCCTTCAAGTGACCCCTGTGACCTTTACAAGATCACGTCAGCACAGAAGATACAATCTATCACCGTAATACAGACAAACACTCTAATTCGTTCTGTTGGTATCACTTCATAGGTGAACCCCCACGCACACACACACACACACACACACACACACACACACACACACACACACACACACACACACACACACACACACACACACACACACACACACACACTTCCTCTTTAGCTGACACTTCCTCCGGCCCTCAGCTGGTTTACACAAGCGGCTGCTGACAGTGGATGGGTTCCTCCATGCAGATCAGATAAGGACAGCGTTCCCGCCCTCGCAAAGACCCTTGAGAAGCAGTAACTCACAAATCCGTCCACTCGGAAGGGACGACAGCAGCGGGAAGCAGCGGCGCTGCACCGCCCCTGCTGCCATGTGTCACCAAAACCCACAGAGTCCACCTCGTTGCGGCTTTCACTGCCACGGCGAATTTAGGATGCGAGTTTTAAAAGTGTTCTCTCCTCGGGGTTAAACATCTAAACGTGCATTTAAACCTGCTCCTCACCCTCTCCCCTTGAAACCCTCGACAGGAGCAGGCGGTGATGTTATCGCCTCACAGATGTCACACGAGATGACACAACGGCTTCAGGGCTACAAATGCTCAACAAATACTTAAAAAAGAACCGATGGCAGTTTTCTGTATTCATGCTCACACACACACACACACACATACACGCACACATCACAACGTCCCGTCTGTCGCGTCTGAACAATGACGCCTCACTCCAGGTCCTGTCCTGGAAGTTCTCAGACGCTGCGGAGGCCGGAGGCGCTGCGGCTACGTCTCACCCCCGCTGACGCCACAGATGTCATACTAACATGTCACCCGTGTCAGCTTCTTTTTAACACCTCAGGGAGGATACTGGTGGAAAAAAAAACCAGTGTTCCAGCTGACAGACAGCCTCCCCTGACCTGACATCCACGCACGACCTTCCTGTCAAACATAATATCATTTATTTAAGAAATAACTGTTTTTCTAGAGATTATCCATATTCTAGATCACAGTGTTGTTATTATTATTATTGTGTTAAATTAGATATTATCAGATTAAAAACTATTTTGAAAACTGGATTTTAGCTTCTGTTGACCTGCTGTCCTCTTCTGGGGACACTGGAGCGGAATTGTTGGTTTAGTTTTGTTGTATCTCTCATGACAAGCAAACAGGTAGAATTTCATCACCGTCCAAACATAAGAGCAGGTTCCACAGTTTTGTGATGAGAGAGAACATCAGCACGCAAACACAAAACACACACACACACACACAAACACACACATACACACACACACACACACGCACTCTTTCCGATTGCTTCTCAAATATAACTGCCTTGGTGAGGGGACCCTTCTCCATGAGGTATTAATGATTAAAACCTCTTTCCTTGACACGTGGGTCATTAAATTGATCAATAACCAGCAATTGTGCCCGCACAAACACGGCTGCGCAATAATGAGCGCCACAGATTCCAACCCGGACCGATGGCGTTTGCGCCGATGGCCTCTCCTCTGATAAGCTCGCCGATGTGGGATCGGGCCTCCTCAGTTCCTGTTGCGACACGACCACCGTGAGGTAACCATTCACCAAGAGTCAACACCAACGCCAGCGCCAGCACCCCCCCCCACGCCCACCACACCCCACCACCACACCCCTCCTCAAACATGACACACTCGGGTGTGCGTATAACAGTGCATGCTGGAATGTGATGGATGACGGGTCGGTCCAGAGAAACAGCTACAAAGCCTCCAAATGAGGCATCGTCCGTATCTCGGAGTTCTGTGCCCCCCGTCCCGTCCAAACATCGCCTTAAACGGGGGTTCCATTGCCTCATTTTGCCATCTTTCTAATATCGTGTGTCACGCCATGTGTTGTTAATAAAACGATAATAACAGATGAATATGTCTGCAGATGGAGCCTCATTCATTTTGTGTGTGCTTACAAAGTGATTACCTCAATGTAATCAAGCCCTCTCTCTCTCTCTCTCTCTCTCTCTCTCTCTCTCTCTCTCTCTCTGCAGGATGAGACAAATCTTATAAATGGCATCATTGAGGAAGGGAATGTACCTTAACTAGGTAACTCTAGAGGCCGCCTGCCTCAGCTTGGTCAATGTGGACCATGTGTGCGGACCAATCTGTTACCTCACAGGGGATTTGGGGCGACCATGTCAAGTTTAATTGAGCATTAATTACCAACCGTATGGGTCTGCTGCGTGATTAGGGGGACCCCGGCTTTAATTGACTCAATCAAAGGCTTTTTTCTGGGTTTCTTTCTCTTTGGTCCTTCCTGTCATCATCTGTTGCTGTGCTCTGATATGTGGCTGTTAGCAGAAATAAAGTGGGAATAATAAGAATTCATCAGGATCCATCATCCGATGACATCAGTGTCACTTATTGCTATTTTACTGCATCTGTAGTTTTGCAATTTCTTCCAACTGATCGCATAAATCTAGATTATAAATCCTCAAATAAAGCATTAATGAGCACTGTTGGTATGATGTGTGCTGGCCACTTCTGAAAATCCTTTAATTTAAGTATATATTTACACTTCACAGGTCAAACGTGTTGTTTACCTTCGATACATTATTAATCAGGATGCAAACACTGCAGACGTCCCAATTACCTGCTCTAGAACACACATGTGACACACACGCTCTGATAGCCCGGATGAACTCGGCTCTTATCAGCTGTTCTTATCCACTGAAGTGTCGGTTTGAAATACAGCACTTGACCCAGACCCCCGTGGTGTGATGAGTGTGTATCAGTCACATATTAATGTGAATCATGTACCAGTAGCACCTGGATTAGACCGGAGGCTGGCTTCAGTCTTTATGTTAGTTAATATTAGTAGTTGTGGTGTTGGCAGCAGTTCAGCTCCTCTGGTTAGAAAAAAGAGGAGGGGAGGAGAGAAAGAGAGAAGGAGAGAAGAGAAGAGGAGAGGAGGAGAGGAGAGGAGAGAAGGATAGAGGAGAGAGGAGGAGAGGAGAGAAGACGAGAGGAGAGGAGGAGAAGAGGAGAGGAGGAGAGAGAGAGGAGAGGAGAGGAGAGGAGAGGAGAGGAGAGGAGAGGAGAGGAGGAGATAAATTTAGTTTCATTAAGTTGTTGAGTTGAGTTTAGCTGAGTTGAATTCTAAGCTGAGTTGTTGAGTCGTGTTGTTGGTAACTGAATTGCTAAATGAATGAAAAGAGAAAAACTCCATTGGTGTAAAGCAAGTGGCTGTTGAAGCCATTTCTGGGGTACCTTTAAAAACGCAGTGAGTGAACTAAACTGACCTTGAGGGAGGCGAGGATGAGGCTGAAAAAGATGGATGGATGGACAGAGGAGGGCTACAGGAAGGAGAGCAAAGAGGACGGCAGGGTCGTTTCATCTCTGCCTGATCGGATACACACGTCTGACCCCGAGGCATTCGTCTCTGCTCGGAGGACGAGATGAAAACACTGGACGGAGATGCGAGAAGAAAAACAAGCTGTCCTCAGCCGAAACAGGAGGGGGGCGGTAGTGTAAACACAACCGTGTGAGGATGTCGCCTGATCCATGAGGAGGGAAGCCGAGAGGAAGTGATGTTCCTACCAACAACCATCGATCATGGCATCTGTACGGCCTCTGACAGGTAGCTCCGTCCAAAACAGCTGCAGGAAACAGAGCATTAAGCTCAGATTAGAACTAAACATGGTGGAATCACTGGTGCTTCACTGGATCAGAGGGGTTTGGGGCTTCGCAAAAGAGCTCCCGTCATAAAGAACAAAGCACAAGAGAACAAAGCGAGTATCCCTCTTCTTCTTTTTTGCAAATCTGCATGTGCTTCAAACATGTCGGACAGGCTGAGGAGAGGACACGAGCAGCCGGAGGCACCAACAGGGACGGAGGCACCAGAGACCAAACCAAATTTTCCATTTCACCTCGCCGGAGATTTCAAACGTAAACACTGTTTTTCGGTGACTCATCCGGCGTCTACAGTTTGTTTCTGATTTCGGCCCACGACTCGGTTTCCAGACAGGCCTGTTTTATCACTTTGCTAAAGCGTCGTAAATAAACAAATGTTGAAGACCGCTGAGTGAAGCTCTGGCTCTCGTAAGAGCCGCAGCTGGGAAGCATGAGACCTGATCCTGGTCAATCTTCTGCTTGATCCAGGATCAAGATTAGAGCTCTTATTAATTTACCGTGTGAGATTGTGCGTGATTTACGACGCGCTCTGCACCGACGTGAGATGACTCATGCGGCAAAGGGAATATGTTGTCTTTTCTGTCGGAAAATATGTGTGAAGGAAATATTTGCGATCAGGGGCACATGAAGGTTCTCACAGACTTCATTTTCAACTAAATTAGCGCCGCGATGTTTTGACTTTTTCCGTGACCCCGCTGAGGTTTCACTACTGTAATCGGGTCATGTGACTCCTGGAATATGATTGGTTGATGACTCCATAAGGAGCTCGTAATTCTGTTCAGCAACAAATAGTCTCAGATGAGGCAACAAACCTGCTCGGTATTTCTCACCCTTGTAGCTCATCAGAGTCTGACAGAGGGGGTAAAGCTCCAGCTGCAGACGAAAGCAGACCCTCCCCATATCAAAACCACGTGAGGGGGATTAAATATCTGGTGAGGGGCCGGAGCCGCTTGGCCCCAGCTCACCTGAACGACGATCACAAGGAATGATGAAATAGGAAATATTTGCATACGTTCACAGACCAATTACCAGAAATAATCGGAAAAGACAAGGAAGCCTTGGAAGCCTCAGACATTCTTTCTGCTCTCTTCCCCGTTGGCTCTAATTTAAACGCACACATGTTTATGTAGATGTGCTGCAGCTACAAGCTAATGAATAATAAAACACGGGTCGTCTCTGCACCATACTGTACATGTAAATATGAACAATATGGCTAATTTGTTTGCTTATTTTTTCCACTAATTCATCTCTGTCTCGAGTATGTTTTTGATTTGGAGCCATCATTTGGCTTCCAGACATGCCTGTTTTATCACAACGCTAAACATTTCAGCCTGTCCGCATTACTTTTTTTTTTTTCCTTTCTTTTTGACATCATAAATAAACAAATGTTGAAGACCGCTGAGTGAAGCTCTGGCTCTCATAAGAGCTGCAGCTGGGAAACAGGAGACCTGATCCTGGTCAATCTTCTGCTTGATCCAGGATCAAGATTAGAGCTCTTATTAATTTACCGTGTGAGATTGTGCGTGATTTACGACGCGCTCTGCACCGACGTGAGATGTCTAATAGATTTGAAGACATTTTTTTTCGGCATAAAAGGAATTTACTGACTTTTGCCTTAAATTAATAAGGAGAAAAATACTGTGAGAATCAAACATCGGTGATGTATTGATGCAGCATGTGCAACTTAGGTATTCTGTTGTGATGTTTAGGTTCTCTAATCTCATACCAAGCCTTATAAATCATACCTCAGTCTTTCCAGATACTTTTCAGTGCCAATAATCAAATAATAATCATATCAGGGTAGGATGTTATTTTTGCAACCGCGATTTGCAACGCATTTGTCCCGCTTTTGTATTTTCTTATATGCAAATTCAGCGTATGTTCAGTGCGTGCAACTGAAGCAATATGCTCCTGAACACTAGGGGCAGCGCAGAGCGATGACGCTCGATGCTTCGATACCGGGAGGTTCAGAGGCAGGCTGCCTGGCATAAGAAGGGATGAAGCCAAAGAAGTGATGAGGAGTCAGAATTTCTACATCGCATTATTGAGTGTGTATTTATGAAGGTTGTTGCCGCGTTAACGCCTCTCCCATCTGATCTGAACCAATCGTGCCTGCAAATGGGCCATCAACGGGTGGTGCCACGGCTCGGCCCGTTTACACGCAGTCCTGACTGCAACCAGCCTGCTGCCGTACAGGGAGGGGCTTTGCTCAGCGGGAGGCTCAGCCCAATCTGATATCCACTTTGGAAACAGGGGCCGTGGCCCTCGTGGTTGCAGAGGGACACGAGAACAGCCTCCAGGTCATGTCCAGATGTTGGAGCTTTGATGGACAGGAAACAACCCCCACCCCCCAAGTCCTCCTCCTTCAAGTTATTAAAAGCAAGGATCACCTACCCTAATCCTCAACCAATGCTGTTGCCATGGTAGCGTAGTGTCACAGCAGGTTCGAGGTTCTGGGATTTCAGTCTAATGAGGAGGAACCGATTCTTCTTTGAGAGAGGAACGAGGACCGATGGCCTCAGCACTTCTGTAACATCAGCCCAGAACCCCCCCCCCCCCCTCGATCCCATCATCCTTCAGTGTCACGCTGAAGGAGGGGGCGCAATGAAGAAGAAGATCCGGGGGGGGAACCGCCGCTGGGATCGAGACGCCGCTGACCTCTTCCCTGACCCTCCGTGGCGCCGTTCCCGCCCGCCTCCGCCCATCTGCAGGCCCTGCCCCGTCCACCCCCCCACCCCCCCTTCAACGAGGCATTCCGCTGCATTGTTTACGTGTCACGGGCGGGCAGCGGTCGCCGCTTTGATGTGCCAAATTCAATTACAGTAATACGCCGACATAAGAAAGTCTGCTGAACACGCCGCGGCTGGAAGAGGCTTTTCCCAGCGACACATTCCTCCAAAATGGTTATGCTTCAGATGGGATTTGATGGATGTGCTGACAGCAACTTTGAAGCTGAGAATTAAAAGAGCAACACGGCTCCCGCGTGGGTTCCTCCAAACCGCAAACCAGCTGTTTACTGTGTGCCTTGTTCCAATTTTTCACCAATAAATAAGGTTATGACGGAGTCTGATTTGATTGAGGCTTGACGTTCCGCCGACGTTGCTCTCCAGCTTTGCGTCGTTTAGCATCCGTCCATCCGTCTGTCCATCCGGGGGAGGCAGGGGTACACCCTGGAAGCGTTGCCAGGCAAGCCCCCTCCCCCGCATGTTCCGATATGAGGACGAGGTGACGGTTCGGTCCAGGTGAAGCTCAACTGGTCCTTGTTCATTTGCGTTTCGCGGTTCCTGGATGATCGGCGGCCTCCGCGGTCTTCAATCAGAATTCAGAGCGAATGACATCACATCTGAGCCGACGGGGAGATTTACGGCGGAGGCATGAAGCGACCGTCTTGGACCAGAAAGCTGGTTTTACTTCTAGTTTACGAAAAAATTCCGAATTGACAGGACCTTTCCATTGAAATTCCAGCTTCCTAATCCAAGTGGAATCTACCAACATGCGTGTGTTGGGGGGGGGGTTCTGGTTCAGCACATTCTAACTCGCCGTTGGTGGATCCCCGGTCACGTGTAAACGCGTTCGTCCACGTTCCTTAGAGTAGATGGCAGTCCCCCCTGTCTGGGGATGGATACGTCCCACAGGCTGCGCTCTAGATTACAGTAGGCGTTAATTTAGCTGGGCCGCGGTGCGTTTACACTGCGGGCCCGCTAACAGCTCTCTGGTTTCAGATTGATTCGGCTGCATGTTTCTGAGGATTAGAGCCAGTAGCCAGCCAGTCTAGACTGGTCTCCAGTTACACTGGACACACACAATGACTGGGCTGCAGACACCGTGGACAATACACTTAATGGGCGGAGGGACGGGAGAAGCATGCTCGTGTTCAGCCGTGTTTGTCTTTAATTTTCTATTTGTGTGTGTGTGTGTGTGTGTGTAGTGATGCTACATGTGTTAAATATTAGTTGTAGATTACAGTAAAGTGATTGTAAATGTAATATGACATATTTTGAGTTTATGGGATAGTAAATGACAGTCTGTAAGAGCAAACAGAGATTCCCCGTCATTATTTAAAGTATCACTGTGTTTTCCTTTTTTTAACTTGCACTTTATAAAATGAGACTATTTCCTCCTGGAAATCTCAGAGCAATCACCTTAATGGGAATCAGCGAGTGGATCTTATCTGGCCCACTCCAGACGATGAAAACACTTCCATTAACGCTGATGATGCTTCTGTACAAGTCATTATTTCCTCAGTTAACATTTATCTCTGGAAGAAAGTGCATAAACAAATGCAGAGGGAGGGCAAAGAGATGCAAAGAAAGACAAGGAGCGCGCACGCACATGCGCGCGCACACACACACACACACACACAGATTTTGCACCATTATCTGTATTAACCCGGCAGCGAAAGGCTGAGATCCCCTCTGTAATCTCCTAATTGTGCTTCATTGTTCTGGAGGACTTTGAACTCACAGAAGGAATAGATGACACCCAGACCTGCTGTCTGAGGTGTGTGCGCAGTGTGTGTGTGTGTGTGTGTGTGTGTGTGTGTGTGTGTGTGTGTGTGTGTGTGTGTGTGTGTGTGTACTTCCTGGGGGAATAAGGCTTAAAGTGTCAAGACCCCAACACCCCAAACACTCAAACAAAGAAATACATGTGTGGCCTCAGCCTTCATGACAGCGCAACACACACACACACACACACACACACACACACACACACACACACACACACACACACACACACACACACACACGTCCACTCTGGCACACTTCTACATAAGATGTTCCCAAATCTTCTTGCTGGTGCATCTCCTTTCAGGACCACCCTCCGGCTCCACCTGTGCGTCAGCTCGGTCTGTGTTCTCAGACGTGATCCATCATCTGCATCGTGCATCTTCCTGACTCGCCTCCGCTGTCCGACTGTGGGAATCATTGTGAGTAGAACAAGACATCAACCCACCAGCGGAACAACGCGTAACTTTTCGAAGCGTAAACACAGCGCTGACCTCATTTCCTGATTCCGACCGTCTCCACTATTTCCCCATTTTTCGGTCCTTTTGTCCTGTTTCCATCGTCATCGAGCATCGATTACCTCTAATCCGCTGGAACACCGGGACGCAGCGAGCGCAGCCGAACCTCGGCGACCTGGCTCCGACGTGTCAGGAAATCAGGATGATGGCGTCAACGTGGCTGCGCGGCTCAGACGGGCCCAAATGGATTTATGGTCACGCCCAGCGTTTGAAATGAACACCGACCTAACAGCAACCAAATGCCCATAGATGTGATCTGAGAATATTCCCCAGCTTTGTGATAATATTCAACTTGGAAGTGTTAAATCTCTGATATTTTCTTTCTTTTGACATTAAAATTATTTCAAGGCCCAGAACGAGGCTGAATATGGAGACATAAGCCGTTTATCCATGATATTTTATTCATTATGTCCACCACACCTTCACAATAAGTCACGGGCAGATATCAAAGGCTCGATAGAAACAGAAATTAAATTCCATCCTCCGGTTCCAAACTGGTATTTTTTTAATTTTACTCTTTATCTTATATAATTTAACACTAGTCTCTTATCGGTTTTTCCTCCCTGCTTTCTTATTTAATTCCATTTGATTTAGATTTTTGTGCAGCGATCTCTGGGCTCACAGGCCTTAGTCAAGTGTCAGCGTGGGGATTCAAACCCATGACCCTCTGGTCCGTCAGATTGAACCATTCCCGCTCTGCCTTCAGATGCTGATGTGAGGATGACAGAGATGTGTGAAAACCGGATTTAAGAGGAAAGTTTAAGAGGAAGATTAAGAGGAAAAACTAAAATTAGAATCTTTGAATCAATGGGCTTATAACATCACATATAAGGAACTGTTTCAACAGTTTCTCCTTTGTTTTAACATTTCATCATATCTTTGTTCCGTGTGTGTGTGTGTGCACGAGTGTGTGTGTGTGTGTGTGTGTGTGTGTGTTTCCTGTTCTTCAGGTGTGTTCTAAAGCTTAAGTATTCATAGATGTGTCAAAGGCAATCTGTGTATGTCGCTCACACTGTATTTAGGAGGAATTAAAATTGACCTCCAACACATTTTGAAACAGTTTGTCATTGTTGTTGAGGTTCCGCGCTGCGCTCACGCCCTGATACACACCCTGCTGCATGCCTGGAATGAGCGACGTGCAGGTCGGACACGCACTCGCCTCGTGCAGGCTCCCGCATGCACGCACACGCAGCGCTAGCAACGCTCATGGTGGCGCGGACGCAAAGCCTGAGTCAAAGCTCGGCCTGGAGGGGGGGCACCCACCTGGAGGGGGGGCACCCACCCACACACTCGTGTCTCACAGTGTCAAAGCTTCAGGTGAGAGCTCTCTCTCTCTCTCTTGCTCTACCTCCTCTGATAATGCTTGGGATCCCAATTAGCTGGAGGCTGACCTGTCCTGCTGTTGGACCCCCCCACACACACACACACACACACACACACACACACCATCATCAGGGGTGAGGCAGGCTGCAGTCTCTCTTAAAAAGCCTCCCAGCATTGACTTTTCCTGATGGTCCATTCGCCTTTCCTCACTTTTTCCAGTTATCTTCTCTCTCTGCCTCTTCCTCCCCTCTTTGCTTCTGCCCCCCCACCTTGCTTTGACACCCTTCATTTAGCATGTCAGCAGCGATGACACACACACGCATTCATCTGGCGCTGTCACATTGTCAGATATGTATTCCAAATCAAGCAGGAACAAGCTCAACCTTTAGCTCCCCATTGAAAACGTTCCCGCTCTGTAAACCCCGCCGACGTTCCCTCGGCTGAGCGTTTTCAAAAGGATTCCTTCCAGGAGGATCTCTCCCACAAAGGCCGGCTGAGATTAGAATTTGCATGGCGTGTTTTTCGGGAAGATCAGACCCCGTCGGGGGCCGGGGGCTCTTTTATCCGCAGGGTCGACTTGAGCGGCTCTCGTGTGGAGTTTGGAGCGCGCGGCGCCCAGGAACGCGGTATCGCAGAGAGTCGGCAGCGACGCCTGCGACAAATCCCCCCCGTATCTGGCCCAGAACCCTCTGGGGCTGCTCGGCGAGCGGCCATGAATCACCTTGAGCTTAATGATTTGCAGAGACACAGAGAGGGAGACATGGGCTGGAACCTTCAGAGCCAGAGTTTATCTCCTGGACCTGACCCTTTGATCTGGCCTTCAGATTTACACAGCAGACAAAGAGATAGTGTGTGTGTCTGTGTCTGTGTGTGTGTGTGTGTGTGTGTGTGCGTGTGTGTGTTGTATATGTTAATATGTGAGTGTTGGAGGATGTTTGACCCTCTGAATAACCTCCGTCTAACCTTTAGGCTCCGGCCAGGACAAATAAAATCAGTTTGCAGCAGACCAGTGATGCCTTCACTGACCTGTTGTCCTCAGAGGAATTTATTGTTTTACTGTTGTTTTTTTAAAACTATTCCAGTGGTATTGATTTAAAAAGACACCGCCAGCAGCGTTTGGAGTTTATCGTGATATTTCAGCGCAGCTTAATCTTACTTATGAGATTATGGGCAGTCTAGCTTCATTATATTCACCTTTGTTTGCAGATCTGCTGCTGAAACACTCAGAGTCAGCTCCGAGGGCCCCAACCTCGCGGGGCCGTCCCTGTCCGTCCTCTGGCTCTGGCAAAGCCCCCTCGGACGGCAGCGGGGCAGCGAGGATCAGCGCTAAGTATTCCCGACCTCAGACTCCTGAGCCGCCCGGTGACGGCGCTCCATCCCTCCCCCTGACTGACAGCTGCACGGCTTCATTACAGCCCAGCGAAGAGACGCGCCTCAGCCCCAATTTTCATCCGTCAAGGCGGGGGGGGGTTGACGGGGAAGAGGAGCGCAGGAAGGGAGGGAAAAGCTCCCCAGATGAAAATCCTAAATCAGCATGCCTTACCTCTGCAGCTGAGGCCTATGTGGGGATTGCTTTTAATTTATTCTCCTAAGCCTGGGAATCAGGCCATCAAAAGGAACCAAACTCTCAGGTTTCCTGCCCTAAATGGCCCGACCGTGTTATGTGGCCCGCTCGGGATCCCGTTTAACTCTTTCGAGGTGGCGGGGGAACGTCCAGAACTCGCGTCCTGACCGGGTTTGGGCGCCGCTCCTTCCTCCCTCTGGTCGGTGGGTGCTGTTATCCCTCCCTCAGCCGTGTTTAATGGCCGTGGATCATGGGATTACGGCCCGCGGGCTCTGGTCCGGCTTCTTCAGCGCCCTGCTGAAACGGTCCTCGGCGGGCAGATGTCAACAGGGTCGTCTGTCCTTTTTTTTTCCCATCCCCGGGTCAGGGACCGCGGCGGCCCTGCCCTCGACCCCGCCCAGCAGAAAAGCAGGAGGGCAGTGAAATAAGCGGGCAGGAGAGGTAAAAATAAAACTTTGGAGTTTACGGTTAGGGTCGGTCCAGACCTTCCACACGCCTCTTCTGGTCAAGCCGGAGTCCGGTTTGAACGTCGCCCTTTCCTAAAATATCCCGCTTAAGTCGTCTGAGGTCAAGTCGTGCGTCGGTTACGAGCGCTCTCCGGCCCAGAAACCCGGGAGCGAATCAAAGCGGTCCCGACAAACGGCAAATATATTAATATTTCTAGAGAAGTCGCGGCTTCGCCGGAGCTGTGTTTGGACTGCAGCGACCTTTGACCTTCCCGGGGATCAGCAGGCTGCTGACGCTGGAAGAGAAGCTATCGGGAGTCATGTTGTTGTTTCTCTGACATAAAAAAAAACCAAACTCTCTTCTTATGAGCACAGATCTGATGACCAGCTCCTCACCCTTCATCTCCTCTCCTTCTTGATCCCCCCCCCAGTGTTTGCTTTACTTTGTTTTCTGTTTTCTCTCCCCTCCTCCCGCTGCAATTTTTTCGTGCAAAGAATAAAATTTCATCTGCGCGGGCTCTGGGAAAGGCAGCTCTCGGATTGGCCCTTGCCCGTACAGATGCTTTGAATTTACGGGGCTTTTCTGCCTCCGAGGAGAAGAAGGCCGGGATGGAGGGACGGATGGCGTGATGGAGGCGAGGAGATTGGAGGGTTCGTGGAAGGTGGGGGGGCTGAAACCTGCCTGTATTTCCTGGGGATTAGGCGTCAAATGGGCGCCCTCAGAGGAGGTCTCAGGTCCCGGCCTCCCTGGATGGCTGGGAAACTGACCCCCATGTGACTCCGCGCTCTTTTGTGCGCCCTGCCAGCTCGCAGCCCCGAGCCTGAATCAGCCCGGCGACATCAGCATCTGGTCTTCAGCTCCGCCGACTGATAATTAACGATCTTGGAACCACGGAAGGAGCAGAAAAACGGTATAAAACAGGAGCTTTTGAGGCCATACCTGAGGTCCTCGCTGCTGGTGTTTGATCGCTCTCCTGACTTGGCCTCTAAGAGGACCAAACATCAGTGTGGTAGTCTTGGAAAACCCATATTTACAGTTCCAATGGCCTGTTAGCCCCCCCCACATGTCGTGTGTGGGTCTGCAACCTTTCAACCGTATCCACTCAAAAATCGTGGGATCTTTTAATATGAACTCACTGTGCATCATTTTGATTTTTCCATGCTGACATGCTTCCTTTCTTCTGACATATTCCAGGTGTCCTCCGACTCGAATTGCTTCTGTGCCGCCGAACGTGAGATTGAATCAGGTTACCGTCGCTGACGGACACGGAGAAAGGCATCGAACGTACACCAACCATCGGCCTGTAAGTCTTTCTTTTTCACTCTTTGGCCCGTTTAATCGGAACAAATGCAAAAAAACACAAGATTGCGGAGCTGGAAAGTGGGGATGTTGTGGATTTAAATGTGGCTTTAAGTCAAATCAAATAAATGTAGCATGTCATCCTCCTGTCTGTGCCGAGTTTAATTCACCAGAGTTGGATTTATTGTCACATCCAAGAACAGTTCAGTCACACACACACTATTTATCCTTTGCAAAGCCAAAAAAGTAGCGCATTAAAATCAACAACAGCAACAAAAGTCTGCTTTAAACATTTTTTTTTTTATTACTGGAGTGTGTACAGATTTTTGGAGATTAATCAATTGTAGCAATCCTTTAGAAAGAATTTTACATTTTATTTTTAATAAGAAAGTTAGGCTTTTGAAAAGTCCAAACGCAGCGTCCTCATAAAAAGGTCCTTCAATCCCAATTCAAATGCAACTCAAATCACCCGGCGTCTGCATGAAGAGGCCTGCAGCTGCACAGAAAATGGCTGAAACAAAAACACGCACTCGCCGGGTGCACGGCGCCATCTAGCGGCGGTGGAATGAAGGTCAACACCATGAACTGCAGCGGAGGTTCTCCATTTTCCAGCATATTTTTTTTTATGGCTCGACAGACAGACGAAACACACAAAATAAAACTTTTTTTTTTTTCTTCTTCTTTCAAATCACCAGCGACTTCTAGAATTAGTGTGCAAATTAAAAGAAAATTAAAATTATGTTACAGTCAAACAGTTTACTACACAAATACTCCATCTATATCAACACTTATATGGACAGACAATATAAATCCTTTATGTCCTGCAAAAACCTCCAAGGGTCGATGATTTCTTTTAATTATAAATAATTTCTGTGCGTTTATTTTTTACCAGGGCGTAAGTCTTTCTACCATTATTTTATTACCTTTAGAATCTTGTTTTTTTGGGGGGTTTTTTTAGGGGGGGGTTGTGAGGTCTGTGCAGCACACAACAATGTGATTATCTTGTCTGTGTGGCTAAAATGAAAATACAGGAATCTGCAATACACAACACAAAATTCCATCCCAAACGGCTGCTATATTAGGCTACTGTAGAGCTAATGGAGCTTCTTTCTTTCTTCACCATTTTACCAAACGTTACTTTAAAACAACAGATATTCCAATATGCACAAATGATACCAAAAGTACACGAAAAATGTGTTTTTGAGAGCGAAAGATAAGGTAATTAACAGATTTTGAACGAACTTTACTGCCATGACATGCATAAAACCCGTATTAGATGGACTTCTCGAGAAGCCTGTAATTGAGGTGGATATTTGTCATAACATCTTTTATCATATATTACTAAAATTAAAGGTTGTGGCCTTTTCCCCGCGTTGGATCTATTTTGTGCAGCACTGTTTGTATTAAAAGGCCGCAGAATGAAAACAGTGCGTCTCACGTTTACCCGCAGAAACGTCGGAAATTAAAAACGATTTCGCAAAAATACAAACGTAATGCAAAGATGCAAAGCTCCCGGCCTATAGAAAGATACTTTTCTTCTTAATATCTTATAAATCATAAAAATCTACCACCTTCGTGTTGCCTTAAGGAAAATCAAAAGCGGAAAAAAGAAGTGGTGGGCAGGAGACGGAGGGGGCTCTTAACTCGTCTCCAGCTTGGCCATTTCCTGCACGTAGATGCCGATGCTCTCGCTGTCGAACAGCACGAAGTAGACGGTTTTGATGGTAGATGACATGGTGGCCACGAAGTAGCTGGAGATGGCCTTGAGGATCAGCTGGGCCGCCGTTTGCTTTGGGAACCCATTCCTGGGAGGACGGACGCACTCTTAGTGGAGCGACGAGCAGGAGTGGAGGTGCACGGAGCGGAATTTACCTCCCGCTGCCGATCGAGGGGAACGCCACCGACTTGAGCTTCTTCTCGTCCGCCAGGGCCAGGCAGTTCTTCACCGTCTTGTCCAGCATCTCCTCACACTTGTCGGAGCCCCAGCCCGGACTGTTGCAGTGGATCACGTACTTCGCGGGGAGTCCAAAGCCGGCCGTCAAAACAGCTGAGGAGGAGAGGTGAGGGAGAGCGGTGGGGACAGGAGAGTCAAATAAGGATCAAGACAGGTCCAATGTGCAGATCTGAAGGCGTTCGTTCAGGCCCAGACGGCCCCCGGTGCAGACCACGTCCAGACCATTTAGTCAAATTGTTACTAAATTGGCTTTCCCAAGATAATTTGTTCCCGATCTGCAACATTATTATTACAAAATGAGCTCGTTCACCTGGATTTCCTCGTGTCGCCTCCAATGTTTCCAGTCCACATCAACTTAACTGTTCATTTCCCCAAAACCTAAAATGTTGTGTTTGAAGGCCAGAAATGCTGAAATAACATTCCAGAGCCTGGCCAAGGCCTCCAGAACAGACCAACAACAGTGTGTGGTGAGGAGCACAGAGGCTGGACCTCAGACAGCAGCGGGCCCGGGGACCACGTTTGCCAGGTAGAGTGTGTGTGTGTGTGTGTGTGTGTGTGTGTGTGTGTGTGTGTGTGTGTGTGTGTGTGTGTGTGTGTGTGTGTGTGTGTGTGTGTGTGTCTGTGTGTGTCTGTGTCTGTGTGTCTGTGTGTGTCTGTGTGTGTGTGTGTGTGTGTGTGTGTGTCTGTGTGTGTGTCTGTGTGTGTGTGTGTGTGTGTGTCCACACCCGTCATGTTCAGATCAGTGTTAGGACTCGTTTCACAGGTGCTCTTGCTGCCTTTGTCGCACGGCTCTGCTGATCACTGACGTTAGAAACCGTCCTGGCTAGATTCTCGATCGGGGCCTCGGTATTCAGCCCCCGGATCAGCAACTACTGAGCTCCGGGGGGGGGGCTGAACATGAGCCGGTGAGAAACAAAAAAGCCAACTACTTCTGTCACCCACGACTCTGAAAATGTTCTTCCCAGACTCTAACACCTATAAATAACTAGAAAGTTACTCTCGTCATGTCTAGACTTCAGAGATCGGCTCCTTAACATGCTTTGAAAAAAAAACAAAACCTGCATGTGGTTTGACTTTTAGGATCAAAAAGCCTTGGTACTTTAAGAGGGGGGGGGACTAAAGTTCTCCAATCTGGAAACTTGCCTCCAGCCACCTCCAGTGGGCCGTTTTTCTTCTTCAGCTCCTGCAGCGCGTCAGTGAACTCCTTCCCTCCTTTCTTTTCCAGAGCAGAGCCTGTAAACAAGAGGGCTGCAGTGATTACACCCCGACGTGGAGCCAAGAGAGGCAGGCAGCGCGGGGGGGGGGGGGGGCACACGCATGCAGACAGACGTGAGCAGGCAGACGTGGAGACACACAGTGAGGGAGGGGAGCAGGCAGACGATGCTGTCAGTCACCTCTGGCCCAGGCATCCGTGGTTACCTCCCCCTGAGGTACGAAGTCTTAAGGGACACATCTATAGCGTCAGACATGCAAAGGGGGGGGGGGGCTGATTCCACACTGACCTCACCATCTCACCCAGAAAGCAGCAGCAGCTACCAGAGAGGTTATTCACAGGAGCAGGTTAACATCAGCCTCTCTGAGGAAGGTTAGTCCTTTACTGGCCCTCACGCCCACCTCTCAGTAGAACTGACAGCACAGTCGGGGGGGGCACAGAGGGGGTGAAGCAAGTCCCAGACTGCCCACATTTCAGCCAAGTGGACGAAAGCGACAAACAGCAGCACGATAATAGATCTACACGTTCTGCAGTCGTGTATGAACTCTGTTAGCAGCTCTCACTGCGCTAAGGACGACGGTGGGGGGGGGGCTGTGGCCCCGCCCTGCCTGCCTCGGGCTAATGGTGGCTCAGATGTAAGATCTGTGATGACGCAGACACCGCAAGGCGGTCTGACCTCACCCTTTGGCCCGCGCTACAGCGAAAGCAGAGGCGGCCCCGAGTGATTTGCGAAACAAAAACGGCGCCTTTTCCCTGCAGCCTCGCGCTATCGCTTCTGCCTCCGCCAAGCGGACGCTCATGCAGCTCGACCGAAAGTCCGCCAGCAGCCGCGCCAAACGCTCGCTCCAGCGTCCACATCGCGCTCTCTGGCAGCTGACGAGCACCCGCAAAACAGGCTCATCGAGACAAAACGAGTGGTGGGGGGCGGGGGTCGTGTACAGGAAGTGCTGCTGCTGTGATACTTGTCCACAAAGTGCAATGCAGACCCTCGGCAGGTAGAAAGCGGACAGGCAGCCGCGGTCTCTGCGGTGTCAAATGGCTCCTTTACCTACTTCACCACCTGTATAGAAGGAGGAGCTGGTCGGGTGAACGACAGCGTCGCTCTCCACGATGGAAATGTCGGCTTGGACAACTTGCAACTACGGAACACAACAACGACAAACGACAGGCAGACGAGACGGTGGTGAAACTGTGAGCGGTCAGGATAAACGGTGGCGGGGCAAAAATGAGCAGGGCGTTAAAACGGTGGAGGAGGAGGAGGAGGAGAGAGAGAGAGAGAGAGAGAAGTGAGCGCACTGGGCTGAGGACCGCGCGGGTCATGCAGGCCCTCACAGGCAGAGTAGAGAACCAGCTGGAGGTCCGGAGCTTCAGCTGGTTCTCTCCCGAGGCCACCTTCGTCTGATTATGTGTGTGATCCTCGTTATTTTGCGATCGCTGTCCAGGACACCGGCCTCACCGGCGGGCTGCGGGGGGGGGGGGCAACGTGCACTTTTGCAAACTGGTGCATGTAATTCAGAGAGTTATTACAACGAGAGAGCAGCCATCGGAAAGGAGGGTGACCTGGAGAGGAACCTCCAGAAGTCTACAAGACGAGGGAGCAAACGGGATTACGGCGGAGCGTTGGTAGAAATCCCTTAATGTGTCCACAGACATCAGCATTTGGAATTTAGTCGAGACCTTCAAACATTCCAGAAGTGAAAAAAATTTAGCGCCAATTTAATTTAATGTCCAATTCAGGAGGAGATGTCGAGCTGTTTAACACTGAGGGATTTTTAATGTCCCCGCTGTGTTCAGACTGATGGGGGTGTGGGAGGGGGGGGCTCACCTAGATCATCTTTAAGCTCAAGCTCAGCATTGGTGGGGTTGATGACCCCCTCCACATCAAAGCCAGCCAAGTTACTGACCTCGCTGTGGATGAGGTTGAGCTGCAGAGGAGGGGGGGCATGCCGAGGAAGAAGGGGGGAAGCAAAGCCATTAAGATTAGATTCACAGCACTAACGTAAAAGATACCTCGACTTTTTGATTTACACTTAGAGGTCTTTGTTGTGTGCTTCCTTCTCCCGAGGTAAAAGTCCAGATTTCACACTATTTACGTTAAAACAGGCCAAATAAATGGATATTTTATGACCTAAACTGGGGTTCATGAGGGGTTAATCACTCTTTAATGTGAAACTCTTATTTTATATTTGGTAAAGTTGCACACATGGAGATTTGATGCCGAGTCAAGTCGAGGTATCCTGATTAGAATGTTTCAGCGTATTGATCACTTCCTGTTAGTTTCATCACTCATCCGTAACGTCAACACATTCCGCCCACGAGGATTTAAGGTTTAACGTTTAATCAAATCATCACCAAAATAAAGCAGTGGGAGTAGAGACAGCAGGGTGTGTGTGGGTGTGTGTGTTTGAGTGAGAGAGAGAGGCAGAGGGAAAGAGAGAGAGAGATGAGGACAAAGTTTTGAGAAATACAGTTACGATCATTTCCTGTTATGATTCATCGTTGTAATATGTTAGAGATCAACTGCACATATTCGATTAATTATCTGTGTCGTTGGTTATTGTTTCCGAATTTCACATTTACCGCACGTTAGCACGACAGCAGAAAGAGATACGTGTTCAACATTTGTTAGTGATATTTTGCGCTGTTGGAGGAGATTTTAGAACATTTCAAAAAGACCTTCTTGCATCAGACAGTCCTGGTCTGCTCTGATCTATAACACATCAACTACAAAAGGGTTTTTTAACACAGCACATCTAATCAGTTCCATTTGTTAAAAGTAAAAGATGAGAGGCCGGTGACACCTCTTACATCACCCTTGAGTCATTCACACTCAAAACATCTTCGCCGTTTTTCATCTTGTGCTCTTAAAACTTAGAATCCAAAATACTTGTAAAAAAGAAAAAAAAAAAAGATTTAGAAGTTAAAAGAGTTTAAAATAACCTGTTTCATTCACCACTGTTGACGTGATTTTTACTAGACTGACCTGAACTCACCCCAGAACCATCTAATTAACTGTAGTTAACGCAGCACTGTCTGGAGCGGGAGCGCGGTCCAGGAGGGCGCCGGTCCTGCCGGGTTTTCTGCCCTACCAGGTAAACAACACTCCCCTGGGGTCCCACTTTCCTCTGGGAAAGCCTGGCAGGACACAAAACCCGGCTGGAACGCCGCCCCGTCTGGGGACCGGGTCCGGGCTCCCCCTGGTCTGGCACGAGCCCGCGGGGGTGAAACTGACCTTCTGACCCAGAAAGAGGCTCTTGGTGGAGAGCACGGTGAAGCTGTCACCTGGAGATCCCTCCGTCGTGCTGTCTGCCGACGCCGCTTTGCTCACCTCGCCCTGCTTCTGTTGAGACAACCGAACGTCACCCGGACGCCCCGCGACCCCCCCCAGATCGAACCCAGAAGGCGCTACCTTCGCCTTCCCTCCCGTCTTCTTTGCGCTCAGCTTCTTGGCGGCCGTCTTCTTGGTGGGTTTGGGCTTCTTCTCGGGGGCGGGCGAGAGCGGGGTCTCCAGCTTACCTTTGGCCCCCCTCTTCTTGGCCAGGAGCTCCGGGTGGATGTTGGGCAGGACGCCGCCAGCCGCGATAGTCACGCCT
Source organism: Lagocephalus sceleratus (assembly GCA_911728415.1). NCBI lineage: Eukaryota > Metazoa > Chordata > Actinopteri > Tetraodontiformes > Tetraodontidae > Lagocephalus > Lagocephalus sceleratus. The sequence continues at coordinate 2,336,492 of CAJVRN010000213.1, forward strand.
TTGAGCAGCTGGAAGAAAAGGAAACACAGATGCAGCGAACATGGAAGCGTGCGTGTGTGTGTGTGGGGGAAGGGGGGGGGTGTTGGACGTGGCGGCGGCTGACCTGGTTGAGCTCCTCGTCGTTGGCGATGGCCAAGAGGATGTGTCGCGGCGTGACGCGGCCCTTCTTGTTGTCCCGGGCAGCGTTCCCCGCCAACTCCAGGATCTCCGCTGCAGCAGCGGGCACGACAAACCAACACACACGTAAACCACCTGCCAGACCCCCCCCACTGTAAAAAAAAAAACACAAACAGGTAGGGTCGGGGGTCTCACCGGTGAGATATTCTAGGACAGCAGCCAGGTAGACGGGCGCCCCCACGCCGATGCGGTACTTGGGCAGCCCCCGCTTGATGTAGCGCAGCATGCGCCCCACCGGGAAGATGACCCCGGCCTTGGTGGACCGCGACGTCTTCGTGGTCTTCTTCTTTCCTCCTCGGCTCGACATGGTGCTGAGATTGAAATAGCGTCAGGCTCTGTGGGGGGCACAAAAGAGGTCCGTCAGTGGGTCAACATGTGGAGGAAGTGATGATCCTCACCCGGAGCACTGCTGAGACCTTTGAAATGTCACTAGTTCAAGTAAAAAAATAAAAAAGTATCTTGATTTAAAACTGATCAGGTCACACGACCATCAGTGACGTCACCAGGAGTGTGTGTGTGTGTGTGTGTGTGCATGTGTGCACCGTCAATCACTTACTCGTTAACCCAGTTACCTTCCAAAGGTGTGAAAGCTCACTTGGTGTCAGATTTGCAGCAGAAAACCGGGAGAACAAGAAGCTCCGCAAACTGCTGCACGTCGTTTAATTTATAGCATGTGCTGTTAGCATCCCCGACGGGGGGGGGCTCTGCGAACTTCGGTGTGTTTAAACCTCTAAAACCCCCCCTGACCTCCACCAGGGTCCGTCAAACCCCCCCCCCCGGCCGCGCCACGGCGCCGCAGCCCGCTCGGGCTGCCGCAGATGCGGGCTCGTCTCGGGGTGCCGGCCCCCGCCGCCGCCGCCAATTAGCCGGCCGTCATTGAGCCAATTACCCCGCTGGAGAGCCTCGTCCGGGCGGGCGGACCGCCGCCCCCGCCGCCCCCGCCCCGCCGAGCCCGGCCGCCCCCGCCGCCGCCGGGGCGACCGCGGTCGGCCGCGGGGCTCCGGGGGGGGACCGAGCCGCGACGGCCGCTCAGGTGCGGGGGGGGGCGGCCGGGGGGGGTCGACCCGCCGCACCGGGCATTCGGTTCCGAGGGCCGCTGACAGCTCCGCCGCTTCCGCATGCCGACGGCCGAACCGAGCCGCCGCCACCGAGCCGCGGTCCCCCGCTCGGACGGGGCCGCTCTCCCGGCCGAGGCGGCGGCGGCGGCGGCGCTCCGGTCCGCCCCGGAGCGCCGCCGCCGCCCGCCCCCCCGCCGCCCGGCTGTCACCCCCGGCCCGGTGCCCCCTCCCGGGCCTCGACGCCAGAACCCGGCGGGGGGAAGGCGGCTGGCTCGGGCCGGGGGGAGCGGGCCGGGGGAGCGGGAGGCGGGTTACCTTCGGAGCAGGCCACGGCGAAAGATGTCTCCGACCAGCCTGGGCGAGGGAGCGTCGACTCCCAGAATCCACAGCGAGCGGATCTACCGCAGCGAGCCCGGGGAGCGAGGCAGCTGCCGGGGCACCGCACGACCTGGCGCACGTCAGCCCGCAGCCCCGGTCATCTTTAACCCTTCACTGGGCCCCGGGACCGGGGCTGCTGGGCCGGGACCCCCCCTGGTGAGGGGGGTCGGTCAGGGGGGGGGTGACCCCTCCAGCATGTCCCCCCGGGGGGGTGAGGGGGGGTGCAGATTAGGTCAGAACGTCAGGTAAATGAGGATAAGTCAGCACCTTTGTGGGGGGGGGGTTAACCCTTTGTGGGTCCTGACGTCAATAACAGCGGTCCGGACCGAGTCACGGGTTCTGGGGGGCTGGGGGGGGTCCTTTATCCACAGAGGAGCGAATGGACTTCACGAGGCGTGCGTCGATGGCGCGGGTGTCCGCACAGATGTAGACGCGACCATTAAGAGCAAAGATTGAGGCAGCTGTTCGATTGTTCTCAGAGACCTGGTCAATACCTGCAGCAGGTCTAATTCCCTTAGTTGTTATGGGGGGGGTGATTACTGGGGGGGTGACTCCAGTGTGTTTAACCCAGGCCATCCGGATCGATTTGTCCTGTCAGACTTCATCATCGCATCGACCCCCGGAGCAAAATCCACAATTTAGGGTTTTGGGTTACGAACCAACAACATTCAGATGGGGGGGGCTCAGTGGGAGTTCAGGCTTTAGGGCTTTAGGGCGGGTCCAAAATAAAGGCACGGACACATCGGTCCATCGGGTATGACACAGTCATGGCACTTCTTCTGCTCACCGAGCCCAAAGGTGCGGGTTTGATCACAAATGTGCAGGAAACGCGACGTAAAGAGGACTTGCGATGGCGTCACACCACCGCCAGGGGGCAGGCGTGCGATGAACGATCTACACACACACACACACACTTTTAAAAACTGAAAAGTAAAATTACATTTACTTTATTTACACCTGGCACCCGTTTCGCATTATTTAACACACGTGTGGTGATTTGTGGTCGTGTTTAGATTGCTCTGGTTTCCCCCGTCTGTCACATGTCTGGTTTGTTGGTTTGCCCTCCGGGGTTGGAACCCATGTTGTTATTATATAACATTTATGGCTGGATAACCTTTCTGCATGATAGTGAAGGCACACGTCGTGGCTACCTGGGTCAAAGACTGTCAGCTAAAGCAGAAGATTAAAAAGTGCTTTCTCCGTGTGTTGAGTCATTCTTTTTACAATCACTGATCAATAAGGATTCCTTAAAAAAAACAGAGACATCCATGTGTGACACACGTCACTGAAAGCATTGGCAAAACACTTATCTGATTATGATTACAAAAAGAAATTAAAGGAAGCGGGTTATTTAATATATCAGAATATTGAGAGTAATCTAATAATAGTAGCTGATTGACCTGGTTGTCTGACAAGTTCTTGACTGATTATACATTATAGACTTACAATAATATAATTTAATACAATAATATAATATATATGATAATAAACTTTCACTACTCTGATATAAGGTATTAATATAATATCTCATCGGGTGCTGTTTAACAACTGTTTTGACACAACCGCTGCAACCAATGTTATAAGAATAAATGTTATAAAAATAAATGTTATAAATAAGTGTTATAAATAAGTGTTATAAAAATAAATGTGATAAATAAATGTGAATGTTCACAACAACAGCCTGCACAGGCTGAACTTTCACCCCGCTTCCTTGTTGAGCGGGAGTCAGCTGACCGGGATCAGCCAATCAGAGGCCAGCCCCTCGCGTAAATAAGACGGCCGCTCTGGGCCGCGCTTTGATGTGCGGGGCTGCGTTGATCATCAAAGAGCGCTGACATGACGGTGGGGACCCGGGGCCACGGTGAGCGTCCGCCGCTTTCCGGCCGTCGATCGGCCTCGTCGATACGCGTTCGTGCCGACCGCGGCGGAGACCTCGCACCTGAAGGTCCCGCTCGGTCAGAGATGATGGACACGGACCGACCTCTGCCGACCCCCGTCAGACCAAGCACACCTGCAGGAGAGACAGGGTGCTGCTGACTCTATGGGGGGTTAAGAGAACCAGGGAGAAAAGAATCGTGACAGTGAAAGCATCAGATGATGTGGTGTCACCCCCCCTGCTGAGACACGGTTCTAAGGGTGCATGATGATGGTCACATGGAGGTCCTGCAGAGCCCAGTCCAGAGTGTGGTGTGGGGCAGGAGGCCGGTGTGGGTTGTCTTTAATGGTGTTTGTTTCTGTGCTGACAGGCAGCAGGGAGGCGTCGGGAGGCGCAGGTGGACAGGTGAGAGCGCACCTTCACAGCACACCCGCTCATGGGACGCACGCACGCCTCCCTCGTCCTTTCAGGGTTTTCGCTGTCAGGTCCGATGTCACGCTCCAGCAAACGCCTCTAAAGGAAACCAGTGTTTTTGTTGTCTGGTGGTTTTCCATGTCCTCACCATGCTTTGGTTGGGGGGACGCGTTCCTGGTGCTCGGCCCCTGGCCCCTGAAGGTGTGAGAGGGAGCGGTCGTGGTTGTCCTGCTGATGCGTCCCTATCAAATAGTCCCCGTGGGAGATAAAGCTTTTTACATGACAAGATAAAAATGCTTTTCAAAAGGTCTGTTTATCGCTGAGCCGGCTTATCTTCCATGTTGTTTAGATATAACAGGACTGAGTTCAGACACAAGTACACACAAGATGCTGCTGTTTCATAATAAAACGTAGAAAAGGGCTTTTGAGGAAGGGAAGCAACTTAGATCAGCACTTCTCTCATCATGTCGCTCTGTGGGAAAATCACACGACTGCACAGTGTTAACAATACCTGTTATTAACCTGTGTGTGTGTGTGTGTGTGTGTGTGTGTGTGCAGGAGAGCACTGGGGGTCTGTGGGACTCTGTGAAGAAAGCTGCTTTTGTCATCGGATCAGGAATCTTTTTCTTGGCTGCGTTCGGGAACTCGCTCACATGGTAGGATTTTATTACGAGTGCGCGAACAAGCAGCAACTTTTCTCCCAACACCGTAACCAACGTGTGTGTAATCGTGTGTGTGTGTGTGTGTGTGTGTGTAATCGTGTGTGTGTGTAATCGCGTGTGTGTGTGGGCCCCCATGGCGCTGGGAAATTGGCAGGAAGAGGAGGAAATATGAGAGTAGGCTCTAATTTTTCCTCTGTTTGCTGGGTTGGTGTCATCCCTGTTCTCAATCCCAATTTGACTGGAGGTCAAAGTTCAGCCCACGACCTGAATCTGCCACCTGAGAAGAGGTAGCAGTGTGACTCCTGAAGGGGAGCGGATGTCTGCAGGAGTTCCACAGACCTGTGGACACGTGGAGACCCTCCACAGAGTTCTCAGAGGACAGGGGACAGTTCCTTATGTCCAGTGAGGGACTTGTCCTGCGTCAGGGGTCGTCTGAGTCTGAGATATGAACACAGGCTGTGACGCTTGTCTGTCCGGCCCGGTAACCTCTGCCCTTTGACCCTTCCTCCAGGCACCTTCAGAGGTTCTGGGGGGCTTCGGGTGACTTCTGGCAGGACCTGTGGACCAAGCTGGTTGTGGCGCTGGACGGTGACGATGCCACGCTCTTCTACTTCGGTGGGTCGCCGTTCTCTTCGGCGTGTCGCTTTTGTAAAAGAACATGAACCGAGCGGACCAAACTCAGAGCACCTAAACACAACAACGCCCTGATCATTGAGGACGGCCCGCTGCAGACCCCCTCGTGTGTGTGTGTGACACAGAAACACACTCTTGTTTGCGCGGTTGATTTATTCCACTGGTGAATGTGAAGTTTGCCTTGAACCCTGGAGGGTCGGTCAATATCTAAGTAGGACATCACATGAGCGCTACACACACAAACATGTCAATCAGGGCAGTTGCGCACACACACGGGGCACGATTCCGCTCAACCTGTTTTCTGACTCTTTATCTTGTTTTCTTTTTTCTTTTAAACCTCCTCAGGAACGATGCTTCTGCCCTCCATCACGTTCTGGGGGCTCAACGCTCTGCTGCTGCTGGTGGACACCACAGACAAGCCCTCCTTCATCACTCGCTATCGCATCCAGACGGACAAGAACAACCCGGTACGGGAAAAGGGGCGGGCCGGTTCTGAGCCTCCGCGGGGCGTGAGGCTCGCGCGCGCGCGTGTGTGTGTGTGTGTGTGTTTGTGTGTGTGAGGCATGTCGGTGCGTGACGTTGTTACGCAACATTAAACTGAACTAGCAGATCAACGGAAGCATCGTCTTCTGAATCCTTTGATTTGATGGCAGCCGTTGGACGGTGCCCGTGACCCTGACGCGTCAGCCCGATCAAAGTCCTGACGATAAGACACGCAGAGGGACACTGGACAGATAAACATTTGTATTTCTGATAACCGCACCAGAAGGTCGCTATCTAATGTTTTTGCCGTATTTTTCCCCACCGCCAAAGATAACGAACAAACGCCGCGTTGTCCGGAACTCGCCCGTCCTCGAGGCTCACGCTCTCGTGATCGCTGCCCCCCGCAGGTGGACCCGGCGAAGCTTCGCCAGGCCTTGAGGTGCGTCACCTTCAACCAGCTGTGCGTCTCCGGCCCGATGGTGGTGGCCGCGTACCACCTGACCCGCCTGAGAGGGAGCCCCTGCGGCCCCGAGCTGCCCACCTTCCACCGGGCGCTGCTGGAGCTGGCCTTCTTCTCCATGTTGGAGGAGGTCCTGTTCTACTACTCGCACCGGTGGGGACTGGCTCACCTCTGGGAGGGGGGGGGGTCTGTTTAACCTCGTGACACCACCTTAAACGTCTGCCCTCGCCCCCTCTTAGGCTGTTCCACCACCCAAACCTCTACAAACGCTTCCACAAGCAGCACCACGAGTGGACCGCCCCCATCGGCGTGGTGGCCACCTACGCCCACCCTCTGGAGCACGTGGTGGGTGGAGCCTTTCGGCGCCCCCCCCCCCCGGGGGGGTCAGGACACACCCAACCGTTTGCTCTTCCTTTGCAGATCTCCAACATGCTGCCTGTGGTCATCGGGCCGGTGGTCCTGGGCTCGCACGTCTCCACCACGTCCTTGTGGTACTGCGTGGCTCTGGTCAGCACCACCGTCTCCCACTGCGGCTACCACCTCCCCTTCCTGCCCTCCCCCGAGTTCCACGACTTTCACCACCTCAGGTGCGTATCGGCGAAGCCGCCGCGGCCACCTCCGAGCCCGAGACCCGCCCGTCAGCGCGATCGTCTCCCCCGGCTCCAGGTTCAACCAGTGCTTCGGCGTGTTCGGCGTGCTGGATCGCCTCCACGGGACGGACGACAAGTTCAGGCAGAGCAAACAGTACGAGCGCCACACGCTGCTGACCAGCCTCACCCCCCTGAACGAAAGCATCCCCGACGAGCCCAAGAAGGCCCGCTGATGACCTCTGACCTCGCCAGACGGGATCCTCTCCTTTAAAGCTAATTTAATCAGTTTTTATATATTTTTAATCCAGATATTGATGACCAGCGGTTTCAACGGTAATTTCTGCTCTCATTTCCTCGTAGAAACGCACTTTAAGAGACGTGGTAAAAGAAAAACGCCGTTAAATTTGAACCTTTTTCTCATGATGGTGTGATGTATTTTTTTTAAGAATGTAATTGTCAAAACAACATAAACAAACCATCTCCAGGAACAGACGACCAGTTTTACATCAACTCCACCTGTCAAATCACTTTCTGTGTTAAAATTATGGGATTGTCAGTATTTATTTGTTTCAGCTGAGTTCTGGGATGATTTGCGTCGCTTCTTTTTCTGACAAATCTAGAAAGCCTTTTTCCCTCCCTAGCTCAGTCTCATCATGCCTGTTGCCATTCTACATGTTCACTGGGTTTATTTTTTACTCATACCTGCAGTGAACATGTAACTGTGATGTTGTATGTGGCAGGACTTTGATGTTTTGTAAATTAAAAACATAATGAACCCCAGATTAAGCACTTTAACCAACACCCGCTAAAATATGACTTTAGCAGAGCCCTTAAACATGTAATAAATCCAGGTAATAGCTCTTAAATTGCTGCTCTGTGAATCAAACAAATGCTGTATTGTTTTGACTTGTTATTAAAATGTATATGTATCCTTACATCTGGACCTTTTTAATGCTGCAGCCACACACCACCGAAATAATCAGCCAGGAGTCAAAGGGTTGAGGTTTTTTTGTCCGTTTTGTGTTTTTTTCTTTATTAAAGGAAAGCATAATTACTACAAATTACAAATAACACTAACAGCGAATCACGTCAGCCTACAAAGCAGATATGAATATTAAATGTTATAATACAAGATCTCATTCAAGTATTTTACATTTTTCCATTTTATATATTTTTTTTGTTCCTTTTCCTCGTTTTCATCTTTTTTTTCCTCGTGACAGGCCTAGGATATTGTAATGAACTATTTAAAATGTTCATAGTTTAATCTTAATCATATGGCTTTATGGAATTTTGTCTTTTTCCTCAGTCCAGACATCATGATCGTCCATCATCCTCTGAGCGACATTAAGCGCAGCCGAGCTTCCCGTCTCCTTCCCTACATTTCCAGGCCCACTGTTCATCTGTCTGGCCCAGCTCGTGTACAACTGATGGAGGCTGCGGCGCCCCCTAGCGTTAGTGAGGACAACCTGCAGGTCCATGCTGATGAAATGGAAGAATCCCAACACACCTGATGGTTGGATGTCAGGTGAGGATCACATTAGAGGGAAAGACAGAGGAAGAGCGCCCTCTAGCAGCAGCCTGCAGCTACACACGCTCGCACGCACACACACACACACACACACGCACGCACGCACCCACACGCGCACACACACCAAGTGATCCGTCGCAGGGCTTCGTCTTTCCACGTCTGACTGTAGTTTTCATCTCTACACCTGTAGCACTGTACCCGGACTGCAGGTCTCTGAAAAACAATCCAAGTCTCCCTGACGAATAAGCGACATTTGCATTTTTTTTATGCTTTCAACGGCTGAAGGAAGCGAGCAACAGAAAGATGAGACGATCGGAAATCTACTTCCAGTCTGCCGAGACACCGAACAACAAGCGGAAGCATTTACACAAGGGGAAAAGTCACCAAGACGAGACAATTGTGGAAAACAATACCGAAAGAGTTGTGTAACTTTGTGCAAATTAACTGTCATCTGAACTTTGTTTCTCCTGCCATAAACCAGCAACATTTTAGGAACAAAAGCTGGGACCAAAAAAAAAAAAAAAAAACCTTGAAATTTTCTCATCAATTTAGGCAGCCTCCTGTTTCTTCATAATTCACACCAAAATCAAATCTTTTCAAGGATTTCCGACTTTGCTGATGAAGCTGGTACATCTCTCCCACAAAATTTAGCAGAAAAAAAAAAATATATAAACTTTCAGGGGACAGAAGTGGGCGAACTGAGTGTCATTGCAACATAAATACTAAAAGCATAAAAACTCCTCGCTGATACCTGTTGACCTGTGACCTCGACATTCCCTTTTGTGTTGTGAATAATGTCACGGCTCCTGAAATCCACCAGAATCAAACCTCCGTGGTAACAACAACAACGCTAGAAACATTGCAAATTGAAATTAAAAAGTATTAAAATATAATCACGAGACCATTAAAAAAAATACATATGCGTGTAAGGCAAATATAATCATCTGGTCTATAAACAAAATGAGTAGCAGGGAGCTGAAATCGTGTATCTTCATCTGTCCAATTCACATTTGCATTAATGGAAGAAATGGAATCACTCTTCTATGAAAAAGCATCGCAATGCAAGCAGGACTTCAACACCCACGATGTAGGTAGCGCCGTAACCGAACAGATCGGGAGGGAACGGCTTCAGTCTTGGATGTCCGTCTACGCTTAGCTCTGCTACATCTGTACCTGCGCCACTGTTTGTGCCTTCAACTGAAGAGTGGTGGTGGTGGGGGGGTGTGTTGGTGGTGGTGGGGGGGGTGTTGGTGGTCGACGAGCGCCCGGGTCCGAGGTTTTAGCACCTGCAACAGAATCTGACGGCTCCGCTCGAAAATTCGCTTCAAGTAATCCAGAGTGATGATTCCAGTCCTGAGCGCCGATCTGTGATGTCAGCTGACGGATGGATGTGGAACGGATGGATGCAGCTCATCTGGTGGGAGGAGGCAAAAAAAAAAAAAAAAAAAGCAGGAAGCACCCCAAAAAAAAAAAAAAAAAAAAAAAAAAAATTGACTCTTCATCCCAATGGAGTATTTCTTTTCCCAGGAGGTTTTAGCACAGAAAGCCACGAGTTTCAAACACAAGAAAGAATTACAGGACTTGTAACAGACCGACAAACTTGGAAGACAGTCCAGAGAGGGGGACAAATGGGAGTGAGGGACAGAAAGGGACATCCGTTTGGCACCACCTAGCGGCCGTTGTAGGAAATGGCGCCCAGATGTGTGTTTTCAACGCTGTACAATTGACATTAAAGTGGCGGCACATTAGAAGCAATAAAATAACTAAATAAGGCAACTTTCAATGATCGTGAACACACTGAAGGATCGGTACAAGTCTTTTATAGATTATGTGGTTGTTTAATATTTTCTGCTCAATGTCCAGCCATTTTGAGGAAATTGTTTTTTTGTTTTTTTTGCCCTCGGCTGAGGGGACTCGGAACTCCGCGAGTGGAAATGTCAGTCGCTTGTTTCACACCACTTTGGTCCGGCTGAGTGTCAGGAGCAGTGTAGCACACCAACAAGGCTTCCAGATGCTCCATGTTATTCCAAATATTGTCAAGTCTCCAATCTCACCACATGCCAAAGCTATAAGAATTATCATTCAGAGCCTAAAATCAAGTATGATCGAGCTGGCGCAAAAACTGGTGATGAAAGGGGGGGTTAGAAAAACGACAAGTCTGTAAATTATTATCCACTGTGTGGACGGGCGATGATTATGACCAACTCATCCTTTGCTTGCCTCTTTAAGACAAAAAAAAGTCACGTTCGAAACTTAAAAATAAGCCATGTTAGTCATGTGTCTCTCCTCAATCAAAAATCAAGTTGGGAAAAAAAAAAAGAATCCCCTCCCTCCTCCAGTGGTGCAGCGAACCAGCAACTTGCAGAAGTAGGTGAGTGTCAATCCATGTTTGCAGACTTGGTAAAGTTAATTCAGTGTCTTGGCATCTGGTGCGGGGTCGTTGGCGGGGGCCTTCTGGCTGCTGGATTTGGCATTATCCTTGGCTGTGGAGCCCTGGGCAGTGGGGGCGGGGCTGGGGCCGGAGCCCGCCTGGCTGTGAGGCCTGCTGGTGGGCTGGGAGGGATGTCTGCGACGGCCGTCCCCGCTGGACGAGTGTCTCCTGCGACCGCCTTCTTCTATGGGGGGCTGCGGTCAGAAGGGCGAGAGGCAACACGTCCATTACTCTAATAGTGACGCAAAAGTAGCTAAAATGGTGGAGCGGCACATCAGATAAGCGGAGCCGACACATGACAGCTGAGGCTAACGGACTGGTAAATTAACGGAGGGGTGGAAACGCCCCGGGAGTCTGTCGTTGACGTTGACAGCGCTGCGATAAATCTGCAGAGACCTCAGAGAAGGCGCCACTTACGTCAATCCTGAAATCCTCCAGACGCTTAAACTTGCTCAGGTGTATTTGCAGTTTCGGGTCAATCTCCAGGTTTTTGGCTTTGGAGTACTTGAGGAAGGCCCAGAACTTTTCCAGTCCGTAAAGCTGGCCTGAGGACACGAGACAATCAGTCCCCGTGGACACAGGGGCTCGGGAGTCAGAAGCTGCCCTGTGTTTTGGACTTCTTACCAGCTTCGTAGTCCTTAATGGTCTCCTCCTGGAAGTCCTTGAAGATATCAGGCCTAAACTTCTTCTCTAGACCGTAGCTGTAGTACCTGAACAGGCATTCCAAACCGTACCTGCAACACATCGACCACCAGGGGGCGTTAAAACCACTGAACAGACCTGAACCAAAGGTGCCCCTGAGGTCACTGCTCTGGGCTCTCACCTGTAGCCTTCTTTTCCATCCTCGACTACCAGCTGCCTGAATTCCTCGTACATCTTCCTGTTGAAGTGATCGCGGAGGAAAAACGACCAAAAGCGGAAGAGCGTGTTCATCTCCTGCGATTGGCCGATTCCAAGTCGTTTTCTCTCTATGGTTGAACGTCGAGGTGGACAGAATTGATTAAAATGACAAGATCAGGTCATTAAATGTATCGCCAGAGAATCCACGTAGAGGAGGAAGACGTCCGTACCATTTAAGCAGCGCCGGCGGTACTTGTGATAAACGTGTTGCGTGAAGCCGTTGTCCTTAAGGAGCTCGTGTGATGGGTGCTGGAACTTGGGGAGGGACTGGGGCGTGCAGCCGATGTTTCCCAGGACAGGGGTGCCCTCGGATGGGCTGGCGTTGGAACTGAAAGATCATTTTAGATTCCGTTTTTTAACGCTCATTTAAAACCTTTTCGCGGCCTACTGTGAGAACCAACTAAGATAACATAACTGACCTGACAGAGGCAGTACGAGAGCGATGCTCCCGGGAGTCCATCACCCAGCCAACGTGGCACTCCATGGGGGGGTTGGAGCTGTGTCGGGTCTTTCTCTTCCTGGGAGTCTGTAAGGTTACAAACAAGACTGCGTCAGGGTCTGGAGGTCCTTCAACGCAGGTAAAAGAAGGCAAATATAAACTCGGGCGTCCCACCTTGGCATCTACAGGTCGACTTTCCTTTACTACAGGGTAGAAGCGCGGCGTCATGGTCTGGTCCTTCCGGTGAGGCGTGCGAGGTGTGCGTGGCGTCCGGGCACTGCGGTAGTTGGGGGAGTCAGGCACAGTCGTAGGAAGCGAGCGAGCTATCGAAGAAGGCTCAGGGGCACCGAAGAGTTTGTTCGCCAAAGCATCTGTGGGGACTGATGACGCACGAAGGTTTAGAGTCGAGAAAGAGAAGCCGCTTTAACACACACACACACACACACACACACACACACAGATTTAGAGCGGATGCGTTCTTACTCTGCTGGGGTCGAGGTGGGCCTGGAGGCACTTCCTGGTTAGGATCAACGGGGGGCTCGGGCGTCAGACAGTCAAACTGTTCCCGGCTTATCAGGTGGACCTTCTTGAAGTTCTCCACCTCTTGCTGTGAAAAAGAAGAAAAGCCAGAAGTTAACCCTCGAGCAGCACCGTCAGACACCACAATGAAAAAACTCCCCAGTCCTCGTGTTAAAACAACCATCACAAGAAAACAACTTCCAGAGAATCAAAAGGGGTTTGTTAGAACCAAGAACGCGCCGAGTGAATTTTAGGACCTCGTCACCGAAGAACACACATCAAAGCTACAACAGGGCAACACAAAATAACCGTCAGTGATCAACAGACCTTATCTGCATCAATCTGGAGATGGAGATGTAGCAGCAAAACATGGCTGCCATGAACACTCTTTTCACCTTCATGCTAACCGCTCTGACTACAGAGACTGCGGACAGGCAGTTTACATCAACACATCAGCCCTGTCGATAACAATGAGGCTCCTCCTACAGCAGCAGCTCACTTACATCACAGCAACATCGCGCGAAGTTGAAAAGACACCCATAAAAGTTCGGATTATTAATCCATCATGTGACTCACACTTGGCTCTTCACGGGACCGAGTGTCTTCATATCCTCGGTGCTCCATTGCTACCTCGGGCCACAGCCTTGTATGAGGGTGTTCATTTATAAAAAACTTCTACTTGCAGCTGGATGTGTGCTGGCGAGCATGTGAACCTCCCACAATGAGCTCCACAATGCTACAATGGCCAACAATGACAACAACAAAACAAACTTTCTGTTTAGTGTTTGGTTTTCAAATCCAGAAACCGCTCCAGCTGAAGGAGAACCCCCCCTCACGTTATTTGTTTTTGGGCAGAAACGCCTCCAATATCCCAGTGATGTAATGTGGAACCCGCGAGAACGTCATTTTGAGCCCAAAACTGACACACATCCAGATTCGTTGGTTTGTGATTTGTGGTGTTTGTAGACAAAAAATGATCTGCAATTCAACAATTTGTTCCGACCGTTTTAAAGACAGAAGTCTATTTTTTTTAATATTTTATTGAACTCCAAACAGACTCACCTTGATGGTGGCGTACTCGGGCTCGTACTTGTCGTCCCACAGGTCCTGCTCGTAGTAGAAGAGCCCATCGTTGATCACCTTAGCCAGCTCGCTGGTCAGCTTGGCGCGCGACGTGTGGTGTCCCGTCCGGTCGCCCCCCGGGTGCTTCTTCAGGTAGGGAGGCGTCTGCGTCACGATCAAGATTTTGTTGACATCTTGGTCATCGATCTCGCCGTCCGTTTCCTCGTCCGACCAGTCGGTGAAGGTGTTGCGCCGCCCGTCAATCTGCTCCATTTCCTCATCGAACATGAAGTCAAGCTCCTCCGGTTCATCCTGATCGGCTCCGTCCTGATCAATAATTGACACAGTGAATCAGAGGAAATGCTCTCTGGCTCCTAATCAGCTCAGAAGTTCACTTTTCTGTGACTGAAGTCAATTTCACTGAGGAAAGAGACCGACATCAGGAATAACAACTAAGAACGCCCCCCACCTTGTTTCCTGGAGCAGCAGGAGATGGTGAGGAACTGGTCTGTGGCAATGGGGAACGAATAAAGTCATCTTTTTCCTTTTGCTCCTGGAACAAGGGAGTCTGGATTCAGTCAGCCACAGAGCCATAAGAAGAGGAGAAGATTAGCTATTATTCATTTTGGTGCTAAAAATCACAGCAAACTTGGATTTTACACGAGTGAAGCGTTCATTTCACCTTCTCTGCGCCGACCTTGGGTCTGGCCGGGGAGGGTCTCGGTCTCTTTTTGACCTCTATCCAGGACTCGGAGTCCAGGTCCGGGAGACTGGCAGAGAGGCCTCTGGGCATGGTCTTGAGGTTTGAAGTGTCCATGTCAGTCTTGGTCTTTTGCTTTACTGGGCTGGAGGTCCTGGGAGAACCTTCAGATGAAGACGAAGCCATTAACATCAGTTAATCAAGTTATTAGTCTATGAAACAACAACTTCCACCAAAATCAGGATCAAGAACATTCACCTTTGGGCTCTTCAGTCATTTGTCTGGGTATAAACTCAGGACAGTTGATGAGTTGAGAGAAATCGGTGTGCGTCTGGTTTGGCACGGTCAGGCCTGGAAGAGGCCACTTCAACGGGTCTTCCTTCCGACGGATCTTCAAGTCAATCACCTCGACTTCTTTACTGTCCTTCAAAGCCTGGCAGGAGAGGAGTTAAGAAAACATCACATCTCTGCATAAAGAACGCACCAGTCGGCAAAGATCATTTTATTTTAAATATGTAATTAAAAACTAAATTCAGATTTCAGTTGGTGAAAATGTCCCTATTCTGTCTTCTTTGGACTCTGAGGATCTGTTTTTTGATGAGACTGCTCCTCCAAGACATGAAGAGGTTTTCTGAGCCTGTCAGCCACAATAAAATTATGGAAAATGCGGATTTCTCTCCACAGTAGGAAGAAAATGTGCTTACTTCCACAATGAGGGCAATGTTGGTGGTGAGGGCCTGCACTCTGTGGAAACTGGCGATGAGTCCGATTGGCAGAAAGCCATCCTGGTCCATCTTCCTCCGCAGGAAAAAGTCCCGTTCCAAGTTGTCCAGGCTGAAGTAGTACTCGCTGCAGACAAACACAAGCTCAGCTCGATTCCAACAGAACTGACAAACAGCGCCTTGTTTTGGAGCATTTCCTGTGTTTGCCAAAGAAAAAGGGGACCTAAACTCACATCTGTCTCTTGATGTAGTCCTTCAGAACATCGTGATCGACCGAGTAGAGATCGTTGCTGCTCATGTTGTCGTAGTAGTAGGTCACTGTGTTGCTGAACTTTTGACCGTAGGGGGAATCTTTCCCATCGTAGGACTTGTAGCTGTAGCCGTATTCGTAGTGGCCTTGACAGGACAGGAAACGATCACGATTAGGATCCGTCATCGCTTCTACTTTGGTTTTTAATCTAGTAAACTAAAGATGCTTCATCGTCGTTAAGGACATTTACTTAGACAAAGCCTCTCAGATTAATGACTCTCTCACAGATTAACTGTATTTGACTATCTCTCAAATATTTCCACCATGACTGAATAGTAATTTCCTCAGCACTTATGTGTTACTTATGTGGGACAAAATCAAACTAACAAAGATACACGTTAACACATCTGCTATCACATGATATGGAAAAGCATGACAATAAAGAAAATACCACATTTGTTAACTTAAAAAAGCAGGAAGTGGACATCACAACCCATTTCCCACATTCCAGTAAACAAAACATTCATAAGTTGTCTCTATTAGGCACTTTTATGCAACACGTCTTTTTAAATGAGCCCCGGTGACAAATAATCTAAATTTAAAAAGGGTGAAACTACATGTTTTTGACAGTATTAATACTAATGGTACTATTTTTATCATCATCAACGCTCATATTTATGTTATTTGATGCTGAGATCAGAGTTGTGAAAGTTCTCTTCACTTGTATTTAGTCAGAGAAGAGACATGAAGAGCTCATCACATCTACAGCAACATCGACACATCAGATCCGCATGACACATCCAGGATACGCTGTAAATAAACTATACTATGCATTCTATTTGTGTTTTACTTACAGTATTCAGACGGGAAAAGCCAAGAGAAGTATATCTGAGGTATTTACATACACAGTCCCGGTGTGGCAGAATCTTGATAGATGTGTAGACTCTTGTGTAAGAGGAAATATTCGTGTGCCTTTCATCATACCTCTTGCACCACCTCTGCCACGTCCTCGTCCCCTTCCTCTGCCACGTCCTCGTCCTCTGAATCCGCCACGGAACGGCGTCCCCTCGCTCTTCACGCTGGACACTTCGTCGTGGTCGTCGCGCCACTCCCGGTCGTACTTTTGACTGTGCCAGTCTACGGGGACAACGATAACATTCCGATCAGCGCAAACACAAGAAGCGGTTTCTATTGGGGGGAAGAAATGAAATTGACTAAACAGAAGATGCTGATCATCTTTCTGCTACAGCCCACAGCGTGAGCAAGGTACAGTTCTGATGTCACAGACGGACCTCTGAGGTCATTCCTAGCGTTCGGAGGGAGGCGGGCGTGTTCGTTCTGTCTGCTGTTGTTCCTGGAGGCTGAGCGTTCTCTCGGGCCCTCAGACTTCACTTCGATCATCAGGGGAACCCATTTCTGCTTGTTTCCTGATGAAAAGCAATAAAAATATTAAGAGATAAATAAAATACAACCCTTGTTAAATGCTGAAACCCTACAGCTGGCACTTTTAAAATTGCACGGAGTAAGTCGCTCCACTACCTGTACCGACCAGCAGAGGGCATCACTGGTGTTTAAAACAATCCCCATCACACAACTCTTCGTGGACTAGTCTGAAGTCTGTGTTGGAGCCAAGTGGCTTTTTCACTTGTATCATTAAAAATAAATATTTTAAAGCACTTTAAGGCAATTTACATTTGGAGGCTTTTTTTTTTTTTTTTTTTTTATGCCCTAATGCTGAGATCAGAGTCGAGAAAGTCCTCTTCATTGATGTTTAGTCAGAGAAGAGACATGAAGAGCTCATCAGTTCTACAGCACATCTGCGGGCTGCCCTGTTGATAAAGCCTCTCTGGACAGAACCGGGCCATCACCGCGACCTACGCTGACCTTTTTTCTTTGACCCATTCTTCTGGGAATTCTCATCGCCGTTCTTCTCCTCTCCAGAGTCATCCGACTTGGCCTTTAGGTTCTCTTTGCTCTCCTCGATGATCTCCCTCTTCTCCTTTGACTCCTTCTTGGCTGCTGTCAACGTCTTCTTATGACCCTGGAGACAAAAAGGATGAGTTTATTTATTTTATGGGTTCATTGCAACAGTTTTGCAGACCGTCTCCAATGCAGATTATCTGGTTAAAGGAAGCATGCAACATTTGTTTGGCAGTAAACAGACAGCTTTACTTTTCAATAATTAAAAGGTCAAATATATTTCATAATATTTATGGTTTCGACCGGTAATATCTGACGAGTCCAGAAAGACGAGCAGGACACTGATAAGGACCCCTGACTACAAAACAAGTTAAACAATCAGTAACCATTTGATCTGTACATCTACCATGCACCACGTTTTTATCTCGTTATTGTTTTGCACTGGGGGGTATGTCCTTTGATGGCTTGGGGGCACCCGACGTCTCATGTCAGTGTGTGGGGAAAGGCGGTAAGCCTGCACTGACACGGCCATGCAGAGGTTTCGCTTTCCTGAAAATGACTTTTATTTAAGTAACGCAAATCCAAAGAAGGTGGAATGATGTCTCCAACGTTGGTTGAGTGATTGGTGCTAAGCTGCACTGAGTACACCCCACCCAACAATCATCTGTGTGTTACCCCCTACGTCATTGATCTGACAAAAAAAGTGACAGAAAGTAATTTAGGTACAGCATACAAGTCACAACGCCCAAACTATCTTTTGTTACTCCACTGTCTGTCTGTTGTGCAAGTATTTTACTTTTAGAGGGGGACAAGGAACCAAATGTGGATGTGAATGAATGAGCCAGTGAGGTGGACAGACAACAGGGCAGAATGTGAGAGACACACTCCAATTAACCACCAAGTAAACGCCAAACGACAACAAACCAGTTGAACCTTGACCCTACTGGTGGGGGCAGAAGGAGCAACATGCATGTGTTGGGTGATAACAAGGGACGAAGACAAAAGAATGAATGAATGGCATACGTTTATGTTAAAGAACTGGTTTGAAACACTACTAAAACTATCAAATATATCAGTCACAGTGCAAACGGGGAACTGGACGACCCGCCAACAATGCTCACTATCTGGATGAGGAGAGGGCGCCACCACCTGGTGGGGCTGCAGTTCAGCATGCGAGGCTACAGAGCTAATATGTTCACTAGAGGCAGATATATTTTTAGAATCAGAATAACTGATGCAAACTCTAGCAACAGTAAGTCTGCAGCGAGTGTAAATACAACACTAGAGGGAAGCTCCTTAGAAAGTTCTTTATCTTTCAAATTGTTGAAGTCAGGGACAGGACATGTATTTGTTCACGCATTTGCTTCGCAGGTCTGTTTGCAGGGCTGATATCTTTCTTCATTCAAATCTAAAGGTCGTTAGTCATTCATCACTACTACAGAAGCTTGGCTATCAAAAGCATGCATATCTGCACATGTCTGATAGCCGCGGGGCATCTGCAAAAGCTATGCACAGGGTGCGACTCAAATGACAGGAGGCAGCAGACGTGCACCGACATCGGGTCGATTCAGTAAATCTTGATGTCATCAGGCTGCAGAGTGTCACACTGCAAAGTAATCTAATCAAACCAATCTTAAGTTTAGAACTTTAACACGCAATCAAGAACAAGCTTCACCTCTTCCCAATGTGATTAGAGATTATCTTTGACAAAATTAAATCCAAATAAACCAAGTGTTTGCGCTTAGCCGCAGCTAAAAGTGTACGTTCCCAAAGCTCTGCTGGGACGGGGGGGGGGTAAACCAGGCCTGGTAATCAGACAGAACACGGACAAAACGTCACAATGAGCGGCTTTGTCCTACATATGCAGCCAAGTCAAGCCGGAGTCTGGCCCCTCAAGGCAACATTTGGAATAAGTTTGAAATGAGCGCTCCGGTGGGGGGTCGGGAGACGACCAATCACGGTGCAGGCATATCATTGAAATCATTCCTTTAAACAGTCCTTGTTTAAAAGGGTCCCAGATAAACGAGCCTGGGTGTTTAATCTCTCAGATGAATCAAAATTGGGTATGCAGGCTGCAGATTATACAGGTTACAGATGGGACTTACAGTGGGTTTCCATGAGTCTCTGACCTGCCTGACAGTCGGCGGGCAGGACAGAGTCTGTGTCGCTGAATCGATCTGAACAGAAGGAGGGAAAAGCAGTTTAGAGAGGACAACAACTGGACCAGGGTGTAGAACACACAAACACGATGGACATGTACACACTGACACATTAGGTCAACTTTACTGAAGACAGTCCTGCAGCTACGTTTGGTGATTGTACATCTGACAGGACTGCCTGAAGGCATGAAGCACAAGTTGGACAAAAACCATCTGCTGGCTACTCATGTGCTCCCTCTGGGTTTATGAGACACAGCTGAAGTCATGTCAGCGCTTAATGGGTCAGACACAGACAAGCGGTTTTGTTCTGGATCCTGATCATGAGCAAATTATTTCAGTCATGGAGACCAAGTGTGAAATGAGTGACCGAACCACAGAGTGATATAGTGGTGTATAAAGCCTGGGCGTGCTCATTCAATAAAGATGTGCAAATGACGAGTTAAAATAAAAAAAGATCAGACAAATGTCGATTGACCTTTCTGTCACTACTGAAGCCTTACAGATGAATCATCACTTTAAGCTACAGCGTCACCAGAAGATGCCCATTACCGTCATTCTACCCCACCTTCTCGAACTAATGCACTAAGTGCTTCATCAGGGAACACGTGCTTTTGCTTTTAAACACAAAATAAAATCTGTCCAAGTCGTGCTGCTTGGGTGGGAGGAGACATGAACTGAGCAGGCCGTCCTCCATGGGGCCGCAACCACATGAGTTCACACTGCTGAGGGAATGCTGTCACAGGTAGTTGAGACCACCCTCAACACTGCAGAGTTGGAGACGGGATCTTAACACCGCGTTGAGGCGCAGCGTCACTCCTCTTCAGCGCTGACCGTCTCGAGCAAAGTGAAAGCAGCTCTGCTGGCAACGCGGCGGGGGAGATGTTAAAACGCTCTTCTGCGCCGAGGGGCTGCTCAAGCGTGCCCTGAGGAACTTCTGTGAAGAACCAAACCGCAGCGCCTCAGACGGAGCAACAGGGCAGATAAATTTGCGTTTTACACCCTGAACGTCCGGGCTTGTTCGTGCCGGCCCTCTTTCACCATCGCAGATCTTCTTGATTCATCTGTAAATGTTACGCGACGGGTCTTGAGCTCAAAATAGCAGCAGGGCTGGGTTAATGACGGGGATCCCTTTCTAGACGCTAGCTGCAGGCTCTGCATTACACGGCTCCCCACCTTTAAATTCTGACACCTGAGCTGCAGGTTATTACTGACTTGCGCGATGTGACCCACATTATGTTGCTGCAGGACATCTGCCATGCCAGGCAGCCTAAAATAGTGTAGGTTACTGAGGTTGCTGTCCCAGAGACGCAGGGTAACCCGGGAATAGAAAATGGTGCTGAGGGGTGGGTGACTGCTGCAGCTACTGTAAGGTGATAAACTCTGGGGGTGGGGGATTGGGTCAGTATGTTGCCCGTATGGTCCAAGGGTGCAGTGGACACCCGAGACGGGTCAGGAGAGAGCGGCCTAAAGCTTATGTAATAGGGGTTGAAGACCAGTTGCTTTACTCCCCTCAAGTTTAACACAACTCAATCCCCATTTCACTTCACTTGTGAAATTGTCCGTTATCAATAATAACGTCTTTAATAACGAATCAAGGACAGAGGATCAAATGTTTGGCTGCTGTTTTTAGCTGTTCAGTGCTTTTTAATCAAGTGGAGGAGGACACCGCTCCTCTGCGCTCTTGGAATGCTGCATGTTGAACCCACCCCTCAGCCATTTTTGAGACACGAGCACCTACCTGCATGTCTTTAGTTGCAATCTCTCCAGGAGTCGGCCAGCTGTTGGCGTCCCCAAAATCGCCCACCTGAATATGCACAGGACGGGTTAAAAGATGGACCCCAGTAGGCATGAACAATTACTCTGCTTTATGTCCCTTCCCAGTGTTTAGAGGGACACAAAAACAGCCGCCCTCAGATCACACAGGTCTTGCGTGCTGTTATTTGAACCCAGGAGTTACATTTTAACCAAAACGACCTTTTTTTTAGCGTTTTTAATGTTTATTTTTTTCATTTCTGAGAACACGCTGCAGTTCATTACCTTTCCTCCACGTTTGGCCTTGGGTGGGTTTCCTGCTTTCACCACCTTGGTTGGGCCAGAAGGCTCTGTGGAATCACATAAAAGGACAAGCAACATTAAAACCTAGAAAATGGCACATTTATATTTTTCCATGTATTGTATGTTTAAGCTGTCAGACCAGTACTAAAGTGGAACCGTGACTCTCGTCCAAAACAAAACTAAAAAATTGTGCCATGCATGAGGAACGAGGGTCATACTAACAACCAGTGTAGCCTTTGGCAGAGACCATAAATGATGTTTGGGGATCTCTTTAAACTCGTAGTCCTCTTCACATCATGCTGACTCACATGATGTCTCAACAGTAAGCGCAGGAGAAAGAACAGTTTTTAAAAAAAATAAACCCCAGCAGTCACATTCCCCCGGCCTGAGGACCGTCTCTGGAGGTCATAATCGGACCAAGGTCAGTTCAGTAGCGCTGAAATGTCATAACACATGACCCCTGAGCACAAAAACTCAATGTTTACGTAGTACGGATGGATGAGGTTCAAAGGGACTTAACGTGGGCTTCCTGGCATGACAACTTTGACCATTGTTTCATTTTGCTTGCTCAACTGTGTCACAGTCCTACATCCTGGCATTTCTCAAAAGCAGCTCAGAAGGAGCTAGAAACTAATCTGATAGGGGGCTGTGTTGTAAATCCTAATGTATAATCTGCTATAACATAATGGGTGATATGATTCACTGGTGAGGCGCACCGACCACAGGCTGAGCTGTGGGTTTGTTTCAGATATACCGGTCAAGGTTTAATTGACTGACGTTGATAAAATGTTGACAACTCTTGGTGACGCTGGACTCAGAAGGAATAACATTGACTCAACGGTCTCGTGAAGCATACGCTAATCATGCCAACCATTCCACCAACAAGGAAGAATACAACCACTAATGCTGGTATTATACACTGCCAACCAATCACAGAGCATTTGTTCATCTGAACTTCTATCCAGAAGCTGGATTACAAACGTCACCCATTCATGTGACAGTTTCACCAGCTCCATTGAGAGAAACCATAAAACTAAGTGGTCGCTGCTATAAAAAAAAAAAAACAAACAAAACCCAGCATTAGCTGACTAAACCAGTCGATCCAGATATGGACAGGCGCCTAGAACGTCCACAGCAAAGGTTGTTGGTGGAGCATCCACTGCAACAGAGTCCCCGACCACATCTAAACAAACACAACCGTATCAAGTCCATGTTTATTTACGGTCCAAAAAAGACCCAGTCACACAAATGACGTGTTGAGCAGGGCGTTACGACAGCACGGATTTACCAAAGTATCTGACCAAGATGGAGAAACTCTGCCCCGGCAAACAAGGAATCTGAAAAAATAATTCCTTGAGTAATTATGCAGCCTTATCTGCTTAGCTAGAACAAAAGGTTTGGATAACACAAGTGTGAACGGTCTTCTAGAGGAATGTAAATCACACGGCAGCTTACAGTGACATGACATTTACGCTTATTTTTAATACCGAGGAGAAAAAGTGGGACAGTTGAGGCATTTCAGAGCAACTGTCAAGAGGAGAACCATTGTTTCTAAAATTACTTCAAAGTTGTTGTTTTTCTTTTATATTTAGCCTGCGAGAGCCACAAACACACACCGCTGAACGAGACACGCGAGTCTGGGTACCGGCGCGGGCCCAATTCGACGCGGCTGCAGAAGATCCACCTCCTGCTGGAAATCAATGGGCGGTTTTGTGGAGCTCTGCCGCATTCTTTTGATCAGCTGAGTCGTGCACCGTGATCCCACCACCGAGGGCATGTCCACGTCACCGCCCAGTGCCGAGTGGATATCAGATGATATCAGGTGATAAAATGTCAGGGCAGCGTAGCTGCGGCTCGTGGAGCTTCCAGAACCGTGACCTGCAGGACCACCAGGACACCAGTTTGCGTTCCCTCGTCCAGACACAGCAGGGATTCATGTCTGTGCATCCCACACTGATGTATACGTAAAGAACATTTATGTAAACACCAACACGGTGATATAGATCTGAACTATACATTATCATATGCATATGTGATGGTCGGATGCTGGAGTTAGGGGGTCCTCAGCCTTTAATACTGGGGCTGGGCCGTCACGCTGGGCTCTAAATGTTAGTGCTGACGCGTGTCACCGCTGCGCTGGAGCGCATCAACGAATGCGTTTCGCACCCTCTCGTGTCAGCGGCCGTCGCTCTCCGAGTCTTATCAGACAAACCTGGCTTCAACGTCTTCGATTATTTAGCAATTTAACAACGTTCACAAACACCACTGTGTTTACGTGCTGCACACACGGTCACCTTGCAAATCCTGAAGCTTTACTGCCCTTTTAAAACTACAACAAACTGTCTCTCCAGCTGAAATGCTTTTTTATTTATTTAAATGCCTCAACAGCTGTAAACCCCCCCCACAGCTCAGGTGGAGTCCCAAGACTGATTCCCATGAGCCCTCCAGCAAACACCGGTGACAATACCTGCTCCAAAGGCTCAAGGGTATCGCTCCTGAATCCTATAAATAAACCTAATGCCACGTCGGCTCTGCGTTCTTAGATAAACGCACTGATGGAAAACAGGCCCAGGCCTCAGACACACTGGATATGTCAGGTTGTCACAATCTGAGGTCAAAGAGGATTTAAAGGACTTAAAAAGGAGCAGACGTTTAACACCACAGGCACGGAGGGAAAACAATACTGATGAGCTCAAGGAACTGCTCCAAAAACCCCAGAAAGGCAGGTTTTTGGTCCAGGTCGGGAGCTATTCTGGCTCAGGGAACCACAGGATTTCTTCAAACCCAACAACAGCTGGACACGGCCTCGGCGCAAACCACCCACACCCCGATCTGCGCTCGGTGCCAATCCTTCACAGGAGGGATGTTCCACTATCGCCAAGACCAGACACAACCACGCAACAGATAAACAGAGCTGGACTCGAGGTGGAGTCCAACACAGCTACAATAGACACCAAGCATGACTTTAACAGCCCGAGCTACACCCCCGACCATCCCAGAGCAGTGAAACATGAATGTTTACTTCAGGTTGGGGCAATAATTCCACGACTGCTCCATCAGTGGTTCATTTTAATTCACTTTAGTCTTATCTGTGGGCCTTGTGTTGGTCTCTTTACCGCGGTGCGCCCATAATAACTTGTTTTGCTTTAGGACTGCTGCTGCAGAACGGAGCGCTTGTGTGAGCACTTTCTAGTCCCGTGTTTAACCTCAATCTGTTACTTTCCTCGGACCATCTCCCTCATTATCTACCCATTTGTTGGTAGCATGTCTCTTAGCCGTTATTCGGCCGACACCGCATCGGCGCAGCTAATTCAGGAGCAGCTGTAGCGGCGACAGCTGCTCCTCTTAACCGTTTCCAGGTTCGTGACCTCTGCTGAGCCCCGGGAGCCCGTAAGCCCAGCTAGAGGTCCTCAGAGGTGTCTGGTGATGGGCAGTGGTGGGTCTGCCAGGCCACAACAAACAGGACAGTCTCTCAAAAAACAAGACACCCATATTTATTCTAACGGTCCCGTAGAGAACTCTGCGGGGCCGACAACGGACTTTAGAATGTCGCAAATTTCAAAGTTGGTCACGATAAGTTCAGAACTTTCCATATAGAGGAGCCTGAACTAAAAGAGATGTTATAATAGTGTCTGTTACAGTTAATGTGGTGCTAAATAATTTCAGACATTAATTAGACCATAAACATGGCATTAAAACAAAGATAAATTAGATATGTAATGATTTTGCTTCATACGTGGGTGTTAGTGAAGGCTGTCAAACCTACACTCACGGCTTATTTTAGGAGAGGTGTCAGTCATTTGTAATTTTTCAGTTCCTTCCATGAAGAAGAAGAACATGACAGCGCTCCGCTCTATTTGTTTTACAGTCAGCAACAATGTGCACATAGCTGTTTGTATTAAAGATTAAGACGTAGTCTGGGGTTAAACCAAGCAGCTTTAGTCAACACCAGCCTGTTTTGCAGGAATATTGCTTCAGTGAGTGTATTAATATTGAAGCAGCAGCCTGGAATCAAGACACATTCACACATCACCTCCTGCCCTGCGACGCTCAGACAATCGGCCTTTTACAGAAAACAATACCGAGTTTAAGATGACGTCCATCTCCAACCTGTGGGACTTTGTGACCCCCCCTTCTGGAGAGACTCGCTGCAGAAGGTCGGTTTTTAAAGTTCCTGACCCGCAGAGCGAAATAAACAACATCTGACGTCACGATTCAGCGACAACGATGATTCAAAGGCCCGTGAGAGGCGACAGATGGACCTAATGCAGGTGTCCAAGCGGTGGGTCCGGTTTCTCTTAAACGCAGCACGTGTTCCTGGACAGCGTGGGCTTTGTCGGGGGGGTCACGGGGGGGTCCAATCGATGACGTGGACTGAAAGACGCCCCTGCTCCGCCGACCAGCTCCGCCGTGACCCGACGAGACGACGCACGAGTCTGACTGGAACTGAAAGGCTCAGGGAAGTCGTGATTGGGTCTCCAGCAGAAGAAGCAGGAGCCCCACCACCGGGGCCCCCGCGTGGCCCCCCGGCCCCCTCGGACGCCTCCATCGTCCCGGGACAGTCTGCCCCCCCCCCGACCGTGACAGCCCCTGGACCGGAACCACGGGGACCCCAGAGAGGAACGGCGCTCGTGCACGTCGCCGTGGCCCGGGTCGCCGCTTTGATCCCGGCGCTTTGATCCACGCGCTTCAACCACGCGACCCGACGCCCGGCGGACCCCACCCCCGCCCCGCCAGGAGCGCAGCCCCCCCCCGGGCCACCACGCCCTGCTCGCCCCCCCCCCCTCGGGCACTTCGCGTCGCCTGGTGAAAGAATTCGGGACGGCTAGCCTTGCTAGCTAGCGGCGCTCGTGCCTTTCTGCGAGGGGGAACACGTGGAGCGAACACGTGACGTCTCACAACAAACCCGCACGGTTTTGCGGGATAAACGGGCGCGAGGCCCCCGCGGTTGACGCCGCGTGCGTGAGCGACGCCCGATAAGGGAGGGGGAACCCCCCGGTGAGGGGGGGGGTCCGGCGGGCAGATGCTAGGCTAACATCTGGGTGGG
Source organism: Lagocephalus sceleratus (assembly GCA_911728415.1). NCBI lineage: Eukaryota > Metazoa > Chordata > Actinopteri > Tetraodontiformes > Tetraodontidae > Lagocephalus > Lagocephalus sceleratus. The sequence goes on from CAJVRN010000213.1 coordinate 2,362,955, forward strand.
ACGGGCTCGCGACAAGCTAGGCCGAGCACGAGCCGGGGCACCATTGTTAGCCGGCTGGGTAGCAACACCCCCCCAACAGGACCCCCCCCCGGGGCGGACACGCGGAACAGCCCCACAGCTCCATTTAGAACAAAACACGTTGCAGGTGCCGGTGACGTTAGCGCGAGACTGACAGCGCCCGCGCGCGACGTCGCGTGCTTCCACACTGTCGCCCCGGTGTTCAGACTTTAAAGAGCCGGTAGAGGGGAGGGGGGGGTCCGGGGGGGTGAGGAGCCCGGGGGAGGGGGGGTCCGGGGGGGTTAAAGTCCGCAGAAGTCGAGCATTCTTTAAATAAAGCGTGTTGCCGTCCCGCGAGGGCGTGCTCGCGCCCCCCCCGGGTCTACTGTACCGGACACCAGGAATAGACCTGGTGAGTGTGTGTGTGTGTGTGTGTGTGTGAGTGTGTGTGTGTGTGTGTGTGTGTGTGTGTGTGTGAGTGAGTGTGAGGGGGGGTCCAAATTTAACCTGGCTGTGAGGGAGCAGCCTCCAGACGCTGCCCCCCCCCCCAAAGGTTCTCGTGGGGTCCTGGCTGCATGCGGGGGTGACAGTGGGTGGGGGGTGAGGGGGGGGAGGGGGGGGGGGGGGGGGTGAGGGGGTGAGGGTGGGGGTGAGGGGGGTGGGGGGTGAGGGTGGGGGTGAGGGGTGGGGGTGAGGGGGGGTGAGGGGGGTACCCACCGTGGTGCGCCTGTCCGTTCACGCTGACCGCGGTCCCGCTCATCTTCCTGGTCCAGGGGTTCACCTTGGGGGGGGGCGCCTCGGCGAACTCCCTCCTGCCGCAGCCCCCCCGCCGCCGCCGCCCCCCTCCTCCTCCTCGGGGGGGCCGTCGGGGCTGTCACGGCCGTCCTTGGAGCCCTCCCGGGGGCAGCTCTCCCCCCCGGCGCCGGGGGTCCCTCCCTCGCCGTCGCCCCCGGGCCCGGCGACCCCCGCCCGCCCCCCGGCCGCCGGGCCGCGGCCGCCCCGCTCCTCCTGGTCCTCCTCGCCGCGGGCCCTCCCGGGCTCCCCCGCGGGGCCCAGCGGGTTGCCGGGCCGGAGCGCCTCCACCTGAGTGGCCATTTCCCACCGCCGTCGTCCTCCTCCCCCCTCGGGATCACCAGTCTCCCCCCCCCGGCCCGGATTCGAGGAAGCGCCGTGAAGTGGGCCCTGGAGCCGGAGCGTGGAGCCGCGGGTGCGGGCGGTGGGTCGAACAGGGTCGCGGCCGCGGGCAGGAGCGCGTCTTCGGAAGGCCTGTCCGGATTAGGACCCGAGCTCGGCCACCAGCAATATGGAAGATCCTCACCACGCGATAGAGAGGGGGGGGCGCGCACGCACGCCGCGGGGGGAGTGGTCACGTACGCGCGGGGGCGCGCCCGGGTGTCACCGCGGTGCGTTCAGGGGCCGGCCCGGCGTCAGACTTCCGAGCGTCTGTCAGCCGCGTCGGGCTGGCGCTGATCCGAAAACGTGCTTTGCTGCCCCGGGCCGGTGTTCCGTCGGTGACCGGCAGGTGAAGCAGCCGTGGTGGGTACTGATGGGCTTTCTGAACAGCGCTTACGGGCGGCGTGCTGAAGCACCGTGAACTACACACGGCAAACAACATTGTACATGTGAACAACATTTTACATGTGAACAACATTTTACATGTGAACAACATTTTACATGTGAACAACATTTTATATGTAAACATTTTACATGTGAACAACATTTTACATGTAAACATTTTACATGTAAACAACATTTTACATGTAAACAACATTTTACATGTGAACAACATTTTATATGTAAACAACATTTTACATGTGAACAACATTTTACATGTAAACATTTTACATGTAAACAACATTTTACATGTAAACAACATTTTACATGTGAACAACATTTTATATGTAAACAACATTTTACATGTGAACAACATTTTGTATGTAAACATTTTACATGTAAACAACATTTTACATGTGAACAACATTTTGTATGTAAACATTTTACATGTAAACAACATTTTACATGTGAACAACATTTTGTATGTAAACAACATTTTGTATGTAAACAACATTTTACATGTGAACAACATTTTACATGTAAACATTTTATATGTAAACATTTTACATGTAAACAACATTTTACATGTGAACAACATTTTGTATGTAAACAACATTTTACATGTGAACATTTTACATGTGAACATTTTACATGTAAACAACATTTTACATGTAAACAACATTTTATATGTAAACATTTTACATGTGAACAACATTTTACATGTAAACAACATTTTACATGTGAACAACATTTTACATGTAAACATTTTACATGTGAACAACATTTTATATGTAAACAACATTTTACATGTGAACAACATTTTACATGTGAACAACATTTTACATGTAAACATTTTACATGTGAACAACATTTTACATGTGAACAACATTTTACATGTAAACAACATTTTACATGTGAACAACATTTTACATGTAAACATTTTACATGTGAACAACATTTTACATGTGAACAACATTTTACATGTAAACAACATTTTACATGTGAACAACATTTTACATGTAAACAACATTTTACATGTGAACAACATTTTACATGTAAACATTTTACATGTGAACAACATTTTACATGTGAACAACATTTTACATGTAAACAACATTTTACATGTGAACAACATTTTACAGTCGGTTACAGCAAATGTAAAAAAAAAAAAAACACGCCAGGTATAAAGCCATATATAGTTCACTGTATCGTGTTTTAACCACATTCGATTGAGTAATTCGACATACGCGAACCCGTCATGAAGCATTTTCTTTCACTTCATCTACTAGCACAACATTTAAACACTCAGCTGTAAAAGCGGAAGGAACGTCAACCTTGTGCAAAAGTTATTTAATCACATCGTTTCACTCAAAGTGAAAGCACGGACATGTTGAAATAAGCAATTGAAATTTCATCACGTGCAAAGTTTTAAGTTATTTTCGACACGTGAGAGCCTCTCCTTGCGTTTCAAGCCCATTAGACCGTATTTCAACATTTTATCTGCTGGGAGGATTCCATCGAACACGTGTTGCCGTCGACGCTCTAAAATCCGTCGTTTTACTTGAACATGTCGGGGTGACGTGAACGCATCACGGAGCCCTGATGACGTATTTTTCGCCGTGGTCCTCTCGTATTTAACTCCTGTAAATATCTGATCGTCAACCAGCGTCGTTCTAACCATCACTTGGGATAAGCGCAGCGTCGTTATTTGACGTTGCCCCCCCCTTCCCGATCCTTCGGTCGTCGCAAATGAGCAGATTTTCTAAAATCCGCCACCGGACACGAACGTAAACACTCCACTCTTCCTCGTTACACACACGTGTCCATACCGGATCTGCACGTGCGCGTCACTTGAGTTCAGTTTTTACAGGAATTCCTTTTCCCCCCCTGAGAAGTCCCCTTTTCCCCCCTTTTCCCCCTCAAGATTTTTGATTTCGCACAGGGGTTGGGTGTCTGTGTTGTTACTCCCAACGCCAACACCAAGGACGTGTCTTTTTAAACCGTGTTGTTATATAACAGCAGTATTGGTTGGAATGTGTGTGTGTGTGTGTGTGTAGGGGGATGACAAGTCAGAATGGAAGTTACAGCTTCTGTTGAATACTCGTCAGTCATAAGGTCACAGTGTGTGTAGTAGAAGTAAGTGCACGCGTTTATGAATTGGAGACTACAAGGAAACTGGTTTTAATGCACATCAGTGAGCGACAATGCAAAACCAGAGCGTGATGCAAACAGGGCAGAACATCTGCAACATTTCTCCAAACTGCTTGAGAAAACGGGCAGTTCGGCTTCTGTGTCCTTTTTTTTTTTTTTACACTGTGGGGAGTGAAAACAGCCTTATCGAGCCAGAGACGGCGCAGATAAGTTATTCAACACGGCGTCTGAGGGTTCAGTCAAAGATCACGATAAATCAAATCTGTGCTGCGCTAGATAATCTAACCCAACGCTCTTGTTCAGTTCTGCTCACAGAGAAAGTTGTTAGTGGCCACTGTAGCTTATTGGTTATTTATAATAGATGCTTCTGACAGGAACCCTTAAAGGACGACTGTAAATATACACATAATGTGGACGGCCAACCAAGATTAAAGGACGGCAGACTAAGTGGTGTAGACTAGATTTTGTGAGAATGGAGCTTAAAGTCATCGAGGTGTGGCCAATAATCTGTTATTAAAGGCTCTAATATATGTTTAAAAGTTGTCTTTTACCATGCTACTGTTCTGACTTGTATAAACAGCCCAGGAGCATGTATATGGTTACAGCCACGGTATGCACTTAATCTCCCGCTGCATGATGTAAGTTACTTCTTTACGTCTCTGACGATGGTTAACGTGTGAGATCAAAGTGACTTCAAAGCCGGAGCTGGTGCAGGTTCACTGCTGATCAGAATTCCAGGTTGTACTCTTCAAATGGGGAGGAACGTTATTCAGTCTATAGTTGCGCAAATATCCCACTGGACTGACTGGAACTCAACCCCCCCAACACACACACACACACACACACACACACACACACCTGGTTGGGGTGTGGTAGACAAGACTGAACCCGCCACCTTCCTTCTGGTATGATTATGTCAACACAAGTGATAATGAGTGTCAAACTGGGTATGAGAATTCATTTGAACCATTCTGTGGTTATTTGTGTGTGTGTGTGTGTGTGTGTGTGTGTGTAATGTGATTTGAACAACAAAATTTAAAGTGCAAAAGCCTCTCCTCCCAGTTGAGTCCTTCGACACAAAGGTCACTTTACAGCCTGAGACTTTTTTCACAGGCTCACGTGAGGCTTTGCAGCGTGCGTGGACGAGCACGTCAGCCCCGACGGCGACGATCTCACCCAGGCTGGGAGGGATGGGACACGAAAGGTCGGGCGGAAGATAAATCCCCCCGCCGTGATCGAGTGAACCCGGGAAGAGAGCGGGGCCCGGTAAAGAGCCGTGAGGTGCCCCTCTGCCTCTCCTGGGTGGTGGTGTGATCGTGTTTGTTTTGGCCTGCGGCTCACCACACGTGTTTGTTTCACAGCACTGACTGAAACCTGTGCTAAACCCGTTTGAACGGCGAGGCGTATCTCTGTCGCCGGGGAGCCGACGCCCGTGAAAGCCGAAGAGTTGACAAGCGCGGTCCTTCACAGACAGGCGGCCCACACCTGTCCGCCCGTTTCTGGCCCCCTCACTGTCAACAGGCTGATATTTTGTTTAATGGCAGCGGCCTATTCTTTACAGGCCCGTGACCACGGCGACAACATAAAGCTCTCAGGCTTTGTCCGGCTCTCTGGAGTTCTTTTGCAGTGCAATCAGCAGTGAAATGGCAGAGGGCCGCTGGGATGAAAACACAAGTCAGCAGCTGGTCAGCAAAGTTGAAAGCCGGTAAAAGGGGGATTTGCCCCGTAAGCAAGACGGGTTTGTGATGGGCTTTGTCCACCGGGTGACCAGGGCATCAAAAAATAGACTTTTTCACACCCGCTCATATATATTTTTAGAATACGGACTGATACAATCACACATCAAGACACCTTTAGTCTATTAACACTTGTGTCAGAGTCCACACACGGGACTATGAAGACAAATCAAAAGGCATTCTTTTAAATATTACCTTGTCAAGAGCAGTCACTACTTTAGAAGCCTTCTGGGAGTGCTTTAAGAGGGGTCACCTTTACTGGTGTACTCTGACCTCCACAGTTTTGGTGCTTTAAATTGTCTATTGGTGACTCACGTTGACAAAATGATCAAGTCGACCGTCGCGCAGCGCTCTGTCTCCACCTAGTGGACACACACGGGTACTGCACCGAGTGGATATGAAAGCATGATAGTAGAAATATTCAAATTACATCTTCGTAAAAAGAAACCCCCATAATCATAAAAAAGTCACAAGCAGTTCAACATCCCAGAATATATATTGATATATCTGCATTTTTTTTTACTTTACTTTGTTAAGTAATCGATTTGGTTCCAGGATGCTGTTACAAAATACCAATTTTGTAACATGTCGGTTTTCTCTTGCTTTACCGCATTCTATATCCACGGATTACAACATGTCCTCAACTACCTTAATCAGAATGGGCGGAGTTAGCCCAAAACGACCAGTCTCTCCAATTTCACCAGTAAAAAAAAAAAGTGAAGGCGTCTCCCCCTTTTTCTTTCTCTGGCTGAGGATCAGAAATGGCGTTAAGTGGCCGAATCGCCGTCGTGACCGGGGCAGCAATGGGCATAGGACGAGCCATCACAGAGATCCTCCTGCAGAACGGTGCCAAGGTAAAGTCTGGCCTCAACTCGAAGAATTACTCGAAAGGGCTCCTGTTTTTTTTTTTTTTAATGCAATTGTATGTTGATTCTTCTAACGGAGTTTTCTTGGTCTTGCTCTGTAAACTGCACAGCATCGTGTTTATTTCGGTGTTCCCTGTATTTATTTTTTGTAAATTGCTGCTTTTGTAAAGTCCATCTAACGGTTTTGACGGTGGTCGACAGCGCCCCCGAGTGGCCACTTTTGGGAGCAGCTGAATTAAAACCACTTGCTGAATGTTTACCCGCGCCTGCACGCCATGTTTGCGACCACCCCTGCAGCTGATGGGGCTTATAAATGCGTGTGCACGGCCTTTTCCTCCCACAGGTAGCCCTGATAGATGTCAATGAAAGCGCAGGCAGGAGCTTAACGGAGGCCCTGGAGAAACAGTTTGGAGCCGACAGGGTCCTGTTCCTGAGCTGCGACGTGGACTCAGAGGAGAAGATGAAAGGTCCCGCCCTCTCTTCCTTCTTCTGACACAACTTCCATCTGTCCCGCTTGACTCACGGGTCTAAACACAACAGCACAGATGTTCCACTGTGGAACATGTGTGCTTTCACAACCACAGACTGGCTTTGTTTTCCTCATTGTTTCCCAAAGATGCCTTCCAGAAGATCGCAGAGACATTCGGAGGCGTGGACGTCTTCTGCAACAACGCCGGCATCCTGAACGAGATCGAGTGGCAGAAAACCATCTCCATTAACCTTGTAAGACAGTGTGACCCCCCCGCCCCCACACACACCCCCCCCCTGAATTCTTGAGCCTACGTGGTATTCATGACTGCTGTGTGGTAGGTGGCTGCCATCCGGGGGAATTACCTGGCTCTGGAGCACATGAGCAGGCTGAAGGGGGGCCGCGGGGGGGTCATCATCAACATAGCATCCATGGCTGGTCAGTACTCTCAGGGCATTCACCTGGGGGGGGGTGGAACTGGTCCTGGGGTGTTTAACCCTCTCGTCCTGCAGGGATCGGGCCTCTGCCGTCGTGTCCCGTCTACACGGCCACCAAGCACGGCCTGGTCGGCTTCACTCGAGCTCTGGCGGTGAGGGGGGGGGGGGTCAGCTGATGGCCCACCGGGGTTTTGGTTCTGTCTCATTGTTGCGTTTGAACAGGCCGCCTCCAAAGCATCAGGCTGCGGCGTGCGCGTCAACGCGCTCTGTCCGGGCTTCGTCCAGACGGAGCTCTTCTCCACCGGCTCGTCCAAACTGGGACAGTTCTCCCACCTGGCTGACAAGACCTTCCAGGTGGTGGGGAGGATCGGGATACTCAGGTGAGACTCCCTATGCATTCTAACCTTCAGTTCGAGCCCTAATAGTCGTTTTTGCTGAAACGAAGCGTTGTCTTTCAGCGTCGGCGAGGTGGCGGAGTGCTTCCTGGAGCTCGCCACAGATGAGACGAAGGACGGCGAGGCCCTCATGCTGGTTCCAAAAACGAAGCAATATGCGACTTTTCCTTCACTAGACTAACTTCTGAGCTTTGAGCTCAACAACAGGCCCAGCAGTGTGCTGTCGTTGATGAGTCACCATGTAAAACCAGTATCATACTCATACTTGGTGCTGGTAAAGTCGGCATCTGAGAAAACCCTGTTAGGACTCGAGAGAGTTTAAAGCAGCCCTTTTTTACTTTGAATATAAGGAAATTAATCAATATCCAGTTTTGTACGACACCAAAATGTGTGATGAGTAAAAATATTAAATCAGTTGATCCCAAAAGCTGCATGACATTCAGAACTTGAGGGTCTGTGTTTCTTTTTCAACATCTGGCCAAACCCCAGGCTTCGATGTCAGTTTGTAAAGGTGTTGCAGGGAGCGGCCTGTAGGGGGCAGCAGAGCGTCTGACTGAGGAGAGGTGTGTGTGTGTGTGTGTGAAGGTCAGACTCTTAAAACACAGACCATTCTCTCAGTGTTCCTGTCAACTGTGTATCAAATGTAATATTTTAATCGGTTTCAATTGAATTAACCATTCAAACGGAATCCCTTAAAGCGATGCATATGTTTAGACATATATAATTCACATTAAACATGTCGTATGAAAGCACCTCATCATCTAGGTCACTGCAGTAATCATAATAAACCTTCCAAAATCTCATATCCTGGCTGTTGTTATACACTTATGTACTACAGAGATAATAAAGATGAAGAGTGAAAGTGGAGCATGTGTGAACTCTTTGGTCTCTTCCTTCTTCCTGATCCAATCAGCTTCTGTCACGGCTTTGTCCTCGCTCAGTAACATCAGAGCAAATGGCTGCAATCATTCCATCGACCGTTTGGGGAGACGGAGATCTCGTTACAGGCTGTTATTCTAAAACAGCGATACCAAAAAGAGCTGCTCATTGCAAACATGATACGCTGAAACCAAATTTGACTCCTCAACAAACACCTCATGTCACAGGTGTGACAGCACTTTCTGTCAAACCAGTTTGTCCTGTAAGCCTCACGTCTGAAATCTAATACACGCAAATGAGGGGAAACAAGGGCCGCCATTTTTTTTTTAATTCAAGCCGTTTATTTAGATGTAAACATACAAAAATCCTTCATTGGTGCAGAGCCAAAATCCATAAAAAAAACCTACCAATAGTTCACAGGTGATGACACACAAAGTCTACCTTTCATTTGAGGGAAGTGTAGTTTATGTTGTCGTAGTTTTAAACTTTTAGGGGGAAAAGTGACACTTCCTGCATCAAATTACCAGAAACGAACGTGGACGGTTGATCGATGGTTTTATACCCGCTTTCATTTTAGGGGATGTTGTTCCTCTGTTGATTAAAAGACTGAGGTAAACAGATAAACATATGAACCGATAAACAGATGAACAGATAAACATATGAACAGGTAAACAGATAAACAGATAAACAGGTAAACATATGAACAGGTAAACAGGTAAACAGGTAAACATGACTCGTCAGTTCTGCGTTTCAGACTTCGTACAAACACGCTGAACCATCACAGGTACGTCCTTGAGGGGTTCATGGAAGAGTCCTCGTTGTCCTTGGCCGGCGAGCCCTCCTCCATCGCCCGCATCAGCTGCGACTTTGTCGACGGCGCCTCGCTGAGGTCGGACTTCGTCGACTCGGGCCTCCTCAGCTGAGACTTCCCTGACGGCGCCCACGACGCCTCCGACTGCCGCCCGGAACCCGGCTCTGGCCCCTCCCCCCCGGGGGGCTTGGTGAACAGTTTTGTCGAGGACCTCTCGTAGCTCGCGGGCCCGGGGGCCGGGGGCTGGGTTTGTGCCGGGGGCCCGCGGGACCCTGCGCGCACGGAGCCGTTGGAGGAGCGGACCACCAGGTAGCGCACGGAGGGGCTCTTGTCGCTGTCGTCAGCCTTGAGCGGGCACGCCGAGCTGATGAACAGACCCCCGCCCAGAATGAGCAGGATGGAGGCCCCCCACCCGATGTAGAGGCAGGCCCCGATCTCCCTCCGCTGAGCGTCGATGGAGGCGCTGTAGAACCTCCTCACGATGGCCCCCGCTGACCAGGACGTGGGGATCAGAAGGAGCACCCCCGTGACTATGAGCACGGCCCCCGCTGCTACAGCCACCTTACCCTTCGCGCTGTTACGCTCCTCGTCGAGGAAGCGCGTGCATTTCCCTCCGACGAAGGCCAGTATCAGGCCCACGGCTCCCGTGGTGATGGCGAGGACGGTCAGCGCCCTGGCGGCCTGCAGGTCGGCGCCGAGCGCCAGCATGGAGTCGTACGGTTTGCACTGGATCTGGCCCGTGCTCTGGATCACGCAGGTCATCCAGATGCCCTCCCAGATGGTCTGGGAGGTCACGATGGTGCTCCCCACGAAGGCCGTGACGCGCCACATGGGCAGCATGCAGCTGATGATGGCGCCCGCCCACCCCGCGAGGCAGAGGACGCTCGCCAACATCTGCATCCCCATGGATGCCATGATGTCGGGGGCGGCTAACCGGCCCCGAGCGAGCTACGACGCAGCCTCTCCCGCAGCGCTCCTGCCCTCGGCCCCCGCCTGTCCGCTCGGTCCCTCCTCTGACTTCACCCCTCAGTCTTCGCCCGTGCCTCCATGCCTCCTCTCTCCCGGGTAGCGAGCGGCGTCAGTCGCCCAGGCGCGGCGTGTTGACAGGCTGCTCTGCCTCAGTTCATCCCCTCCTCCCTCCCCTCGCTTCAGTCTCCTCTCAACGGTGTTCCGTCTGCGGCTGCCTCTGAGCTACTGGCCAGGTGGAACTGCACCACACCTCTTTTAGAAAAAAGAAAAGGGGAGGAGGTAGACAGAAGGACGGGGGGGGGGTGGAGAGCACCTGTGGAAGAGCCACATCATGAATTGCTTCCCTCATCTTTACCTTCGCTCGGTAAAGACTGATTTCCATCAGCTGTCCAGAGAGGCCCCGTCACTTTGCTACTTTGTTCTTCATCATTGTTTTTTGAATCGTGTCATTTGTGAACTAAACATTCATTCAACAATCACGCTCAGTGTGTAAGCGCAGCCTCGGGCGATGTGTGTTTGTGTATGTGTGTGTGATTCAGGTTTTGAGAATGCAGAAGGAACCAGGCTACAGCAAAACCAGTTTAACTCCAACATTCTTACGTGGTGATCATCACAACCTCGTCATATTGGTTCAGCACTAAAAACCCCGTGATGTCACTGTGTCTGCTGAAGTGCTGTACGGGGACTTCTTTTGGGCTTATGTTACTTTTGGTCAGGTGATAAATCCTGTTGGTGACTAAACCCTTCACTTGTATCAGCTTTGCCGGAACAAAAGCTCAACCTGGTGAATACCAGCGAGGGCGACCTTTGACCTTGCTGATGAGAAATAAGACCTCGTTTGCGGAGCTCCTGAACAGCTCCCGCCAGATTTCCACCTTGTTGACACTTTTTAAACATAGTGGCGCTAAATTCCGTCTTCGTTGTCCCAAAAGCTCCGCGTGTAGAACACAAGAGCGCCCCCTGCCTGTGTCCTGCTGCATGGGGCCACTCCAGAGGTCACTGACATTTTGAGTCGGCTCCTGCGTGTCAGACAGTTTCACTTGTGGGGGGGGCCTGTGGTCTCTTCCTGTATTTAAATGACTGTTAATATTTGGTTTACTTGATGCTGCATAAAGGAACAAAGTGAACAGAATGCTTCTGTAATGCAGAACCTAGTTGATGTGACTTGTTTTGTTGGGACTACTTTGTCTGTTCTTGATGTTGCTATGCCCACAACACTCACAATAACCAATAAGTTCAATGTAGTGGAACAAATACGGGCTTTTGTTATGATGAAACAGATTAACAGGAGCAGGGCTGGGGGGGGGGGGCATTGCACTAGAGAACAAAGGTACAATAAAAGTGCCTGCCCGTCCACTAGCTGTGACTGAAATCACAAAGAGCACTGAGGGTGGGGGCGCTGGGCGATAAACCCAGGATGTTTAAACAGAGACCGTGGGGGGGGGAAATGCAACTTACCAGGATCCACAGCCTCTCAGGACCTATTTCAACCCAGCCTGGGAGACACAACCTGCCTGGAAACTGGAAGTCCAGAGGGAGAGAACCGCTTTAGGGTTGTGAACAATGATTGGACAGAACCGGGTCAGGAGGGATTCAAACAGGTGGAACCAATCAGGAAGACGGCAACTAAGGCCGGAGAGAAACCTTAGGGTTGTTGAACTCCAGCAGACGCGAGGACAGTCTTGTCTTAAATGGTTCTGGGTTCCTGTTTTGCTGCAAATAAAAGCAGTTTTGACCTTAGATAACAATATAAATAGAGAAAAAGGAATGCAGTCATAGATTCTGTTTGAGGTTTTAATCAAATTTTCCAGCCATGGGGGCAGGTTTGGCTCCTGAGGTGCACCAAATCAGTGTAAAATAATACATATACAAAGAAGAAGACACTTATTAATATTAGACACATAACACACACGTATAAGAAGAGACAAGAACAGATCTAATGCCCTAATACACATTTAGTCTTTGTGTCAGGGAAACAGGGAAGAACAACCTGTTTGCATTCAAAGACTTGATAAACCAGATTTTCTGGAAAAAAAAAAAAAAAAAAAAATCAAATGGTAGGAAACACTCAAAACAGGTGAAGCAAATCAATAATGTGATCAGTGTCAATAACTGTGCTGACAGATGTATAATATATAACACGTGATTGTCATTAATAATATCACACAAACCTATAAAAACAGCATATACTGGAGATAAAACGTTGTATCCATCAGTAGTGATTCTCACAGACATTGATTCAGTCCTGTCCCGGTTCTGGACCCAGGCGGTGGGGGATCTACACGTACGCTTTGCTGCTGTCCACCGAGCGAGCTTTGGAATACTTCACGTCGTACTCGTTGTCTTTGGGGGGGCAGGAGCTGCAGAGGAGACCGCCGCCCAGGAACAGCAGCCCCGCGGAGGCCCAGCCGATGTAGAGCGAAGCCCCCAGCTCCCTCCGCTGAGCGTTGGTCAGGATGGGGTTGTAGAAGTCCCGGATGATGGTGTTGGCGGACCAGCAGACGGGGATCAGCACCAGGAGGCCCGCGATGATGAAGATGATCCCTGACGCGATGGCCACTTTGCACTTCTGCACTTCGTCCGGAACGAAATTAGTGCACTTGCCGCCGACCACGCCGAGGAGGATCCCGAAGACCCCGACAATGATCGCTATGACGACGAGGGCCCGGGCAGCCTGCAGGTCCTGAGGCAGCGCCAGCAGGGAGTCGTAAACCTTGCACTGCATCTGGCCCGTGCTCTGGGTCACGCAGTTCATCCACAGACCCTCCCAGATGACCTGCGCGGTGACGATGTTGGCGCCGATGAACGCCGTGACTTTCCAGGTTGGGAGAGCGCAGACGATGATGCTCCCCAGGAAGCCGATGATGGCCAGGGCCAGACCCAGGATCTGTCTTCCAGTGGACACCATGCTGCGGCTCCGCTGCTATCTCAGACTGAGAGCTTGAGACAGAGCAAGACGGGGGAATTTATTTCCCACTCAGACACGGGTTTCACTGTAAAGGAAGTCAGAGGAGGAGTGTCCACCATTGTTCCCCCGCTGAAACTGGTTTGTGAAGAAATCTCGTCTGACCAGATTGTTTCTGAGCAGAGAAGTGTTACAGAGATGCTCCCACGCGTGTGACCCTCATATGCGACTAAAGTTCTACAAACCTGCATGTATCAGTTTGAAAACGAAAAAAGGGACGGTGTTTACAGAGACGATGCGTTTATGGAAAAAGATACCAACTAAGTGACCGATACTGGAGAGCCTCGGCCTCAGTTTCAGTGCCAGTTTCTACCACTGTTGTGGACCGAAACCTTTAAAAGTGGTTCACCACATAAAAAGACGTTAAGATGGTGGATTTATGTGAGTAAAAGTAACAATAAGTAAGTAAGTAACAATTTACCCCTAAAGTGTCATTTGGTTGGAATCTAGGTCATTTTAACTCTCAAAAGAGCGATTCAAATATAGTAAAATAAAATATAATTTCAAAATGTGACACAAAATGTATTAATTCATGGCTTTTCAGACTTTAGTTGAAGTTTGTTGATCACTGCTCCTTCACCGCTGATTTCCTGCAACCGCCCAATATCAAAACACATGCCCTTTTGTCAGTCTGGAGATAAAAAGCTTTGAGATGTTCGTCGGTGGGGAAAACCGTCTACCGATACCGGCGGCGGTGACATGTCAACACTGAAGCGCGTGCACGATAAAGAGGACACGCTCCCTCCTCCCATCAATGTTTGCTGCCTGATACAGCAGGCGGTCAATAAAACAATGGCCTCCTCCAGAGCGAGTGATGTTCAGATACACAATCAGCCTTCTTATGAAGAAGAATTCTCTGGTTTCTCAGATTAAGACCTGTAGCTGCCTGGTTGTGTCCACTGAGACTGGCTGTAGACCCTGTACACGTTTGGACCTTTGTTCAGGGAGATGTAGGGTCGGACCTCCGTGTCCGTCCTGGAGTTGTTGGACCTCACTGTGTCGGACCTCACTGTGTCGGACCTCAGGGTCGCCGGGCGGGAGGAGCTGCCGCCCAACGGAGCCATGCTGCTGCTGTTGGGCATGTTGAGGTACTGCAGAGGTCGACGCCCCTCCTGCTGCCCGCAGACGATGCAGAGGACGGCCCCGCCCAGCAGCAACAGCAGGGAGGAGACCCAGCCTATGTAGACCGAGGAGCCCACCTCCCTCTTCAAGGCTGCTGTCACCAGGGGGTCATTGTAGACCGAAATGGTGATCGCTGCCGACCAGCTGGCTGAGATCAGACAAAGAAGGCCTGCTATGACACAAAGAACTCCACCCAGCAGACAAGCCTGGAAAAATGAAGTGTATCAGTAGTTTAAAACTAAGGTCTCAAAGCAATCAGTGAAACCTTCATATTTACATTTCAACACCTAAATAGAGCTAAAACCTTATCTATAAATGTATACTTTCATTGTTTATGTCATTGGGACGGCGGCCATGAAAGCAGAGGATTATAAATCAATTTTAAAAATGTAACTTCTGGACCTTCTTTCTGGATGAGTAGTTGCTCTGAGGCTCCAACTGGTCAGGCGGGCTTCCACTGCAGTTGGCCACGCCTCCTCCCAGGAGGGCGACGATGAACCCCAATAAGCCGACGATGATGGAAATCAGCGTGAGGGCACGTCCGGCCTGGATGTCGGAGGTCATGGTGGTGGAGATCGTGTGTCTCTTGCACTGCATCTGTCCTGTGGCCTGCAGGACGCAGTGCAGCCACAGACCATCCCACACCTACGGGGGGGTGCAAGAACACTCAGGCTTCTACGCTTGTGGCCATTTAGGATCGATTTCAAATCTATTTCATTTAAGGCAGTTTTACGTGTACACTGTTGTTTTACTGTAACCCGGAGTCTGAAAGCAACAGTGGCCTAGGAAAACCTTTTTAACAGGAAGAAACCTTCAGCAGTACCAGGACCATGTAATAATGAGCTTAAGTAGAATTTCTTCATTTTGACATTTTCGCAGCACATGAACTTACCGACTGCGCGGTCACGATATTTGCTCCCACAAACGATGTTTCCCGCCACATCGGTAGACCGCAGGCCAGACATACTCCTAAAACACCCAGTAGAGCCAGTGCAAGGCCCCCAATCACCCTTCCTTGACCCTCCATCTCGATCAGGAAGCTCTTTTGCAGCTGTACTAAAATGTATCCAATAATTTAGCTAAAAATAGAACCCAGCAGGACTAAAACGGGCGCGATTTCTCTTCTTCTCTCCGATGAAGTTGGGAGCAAGATCCTGTTGTCGGCTGTTTTCATTTCTTCGCTGTTGTATTAAGGGGTCAGATGACACAAAAACCAACAGACGGTGCGAGATGACAGTAAATATTAGCTCACTAAAATGCCTCGGAGTAAGAACCAATTCAAGTTTTACAGGCTGATGCAGTAACTCTTTATTTTATGTCAGTTTCTAACTTTACCTCGCTTCTCTCTCTGCAACATCTGACAGAAGACTTTGTGAGACTTGCGATGCATGAAAAGCCCTTCAGTTGTTCAATACTGGAGCCAACGTAATCAACTACGAACAGGAAGAAAACATTCCACATGTGACGCCAACTGAACTAAACCACTTATGTACAAGTGACAAATATAAAAATTACTCATGTCAACAATTTTACAAACAAGAAAAACTCAAGTTGAAATTGTATTCTACATATTGGACAGGAAATGAATCTAAAATTGTCAGTAGAGTGCAATTAATGAGACTGCCAGATCATCCTTAGCATCTGTAGGTGCTGCACAAGACCGCCCCCCCAATGACGAGCAGAGCTCCGGATGCCCAGCCCACATATATGGAGGCCCCCAGTTCCCCCCTCCTCTCCGATGTGGGCAGGGGGTTGTAGAAACCCGTGATGATGCTGTGAGCGGACCAGCTGACAGGAATGATGCACAAGGCTCCTGCCACGATGAAGACCACCCCCCCGGAGAGGCCGATGTTGGACTTGGTCAGCCTTTCGTCGCGGTAGAAGTTGGTGCAGCGGCCCCCGACCACGGTCAGCCCGATGGCCACCACGCTGACGGCGATGGAGACGCAGATGAGCGCCCTGGAGGCCTGCAGCTCCTGTGGTAAAGCCAGAACCGAGTCGTAGGCCTTGCACTGAGAGTGGCCGGTGCTCTGGATCACACAGTTCATCCACAGCCCCTCCCAGAAGACCTGAGCTGTGATGATGTTGGCGCCCACGAAGGCCGTCACCTTCCATGCGGGCAGCCCGCAGATGAGGATGGTGCCGAGGAAGCCGAGGATGGCCAGGCCCACGCCGCCCAGCTCAGTTTGCATTCTGTCGGCGACTCAGACGTCCGAGCCCAGAATCATTTTGTTCGCCTGCTGCGACAAATGACGCCGGTTGTGTTGCGCCGAAGTCACTCCTCACTTGAACAGGGTGGAGACTCTGCTAGTCTGTGGCTCAGGTTTCCTGCTAGTCCTGATTCCTGCACACCATGAATACCTGGGAGGAGCAATCAGGGGGAAAAAAAAAAAAGCTTTGACCCAAAAGAAAGGACTCACACAAAGAGCCATCACATTTCCTGAAAGCTGCCCTGTTCAGCCTAAAGTGGGGCTCTTCATCACAGCCGAGAGCCACTGCAGGTTTCTGTCCCACCAGGTAGATGTCTCAGGTGAAAGCAGTCTACCTGGGAGGAAAGAACCTGGACTGTGGCCCTTGTAGGATTGATTGAGAAACTCTTAATCTGATGATGGACCTCTGTTCGACAGATTTTCCTAATCTTTGATACTTGAAACCTAATCTATGCCCAATTAGGTCAGGAGACAGGTGTGGAGCAGCAGGCTGTGAACTAGAAGCAGGGTTCCAAATCCAGTCCTACAAGCTGCATTCCAACAGATTCTCTCTCCTATCAGTTAGAAAACTGCACCTGGGACCACCTGCTGGGAGCACTGAAGAGCCCAGGGAGTCCCTGTAACACCTTCTATCTGGTTTTAGTGAGTGCAGGGCACCCAAAACCGATTTGATGTAAAGCAGTCAAGTTCAATGTCTTTACCCTACAGTCATATTTACATGATCAAAACCAAAACTGTTGAAGCACGCTGAAACCTGACGCATCCATTTGATACGAAACTTGAGTCCCTCAGTTTGAGGAACGAGTTCAAATCCAATTTGAAGGCGTCTAACCCAAGCTCTGTTTTAAGCTACATTTAGCCGAGTTTAACTAAATCCAAGCAGCTCCTTATGAAGACCCAAAGCTTGATCATTAACACTTCCCAGTTTAGTCATAAAAACATTTATTAAAACAAACTCAGGTTAAAAACAGTTCAGTCTGAGGAGAAGCTGGACACGTCACACATACGCTCCTGTGCTGGCTGCAGACCGAGGGGCTGAATACTTGATGGAATAGCGGCTGTCCTTGTTCTGCTTGCACTGGCAGCAGAGCAGAGCGCCCCCGATGAGCAGGAGGCCAGCCGCCCCCCAGCCGATGAACAGCGCCGCGCCGAGCTCCCTCCTCTGGGCGTCGTTCACCATGGGGCTGTAGAAGTCCCTGATGACCGTGTTCGCTGACCAGGACACTGGGATCAGGCACAGGATCCCGCTGATGATGAAGAACACCCCGGCAGCGATGCCCACCCTACCCTTGGCCGTTTCTTCTTCGATGCAGTTGGTGCACTTCGCCCCGGCGACGGACAGCAGGATTCCCATCAAGCCGATCAGGATGGAGATCACGACGAGGGCCCGGGCAGCCTGGAGGTCACGGGGCAGCGCCAGCATGGAGTCGTAGACCTTGCACTGCATCTGGCCGGTGCTCTGCTTCACGCAGTTCATCCAGAGGCCCTCCCAGAAGATCTGCGCCGTCACGATGTTGTTTCCAATGAAGGCAGAGACCTTCCACATCGGCAGAGCGCAGATGATGATGTCGCCCAGGAACCCGACGGTTGCCAGAAAGATTCCAAGGATCTGGAGTCCAGTAGAGGCCATTCTCTTGCCAGGATGTACGGGGACAAAGCACAGTCAGAAACGAAGCACCAGGTGGACACTCACCTGCAGCGTTTATACTCTCGTGGTCAGCCGTAGCTGACCCTGATTGGTCGCCCAAACCCGAGCTTGATCAAGCTGAGTGAGCTCACCTGCTGTGATTGACCAACAGGTCTCAGCTGGGGTGATCAGTGTCATCAAAGATGGTCTAGGAGGTGCGATGCATCACCACCCAGAGGTCTGATCGATCGCCCCTTCCCCACACTCACGTGGCGCTTTTCAGTCTGAGAAATGGAGAAAGAGTGTCAGCCTCACACACTTCTGGAACACCAACATCTGAAAACAAAGAGCCGTAATCAGGTGAAGCTCATGTTTACGGCTATATTTATATTTCCTTGTTTTTCACATTGAATATGAGCATGCTGACTTTTGGTTTCCAGTTTTGTGGGATTGGCTAGAAATTATTCACCCAAGAATAAACTGTTTTTCATTGTTCAGCTTTTCCTTTTTAACTCCAGTTCTCTAAACTAACATTGCTCAGTGATTATTTTGTCAAAATAGAGACTTCAGATTTTAAGTAGAAGGTTATTAGTTAATTTAGCTATAATTAAATGCAAATTATATTCCTATTGTCATTGTATTTGCTCATACACAGTCTCTACTGTTGTATTTACCTCCACAGAACTGTCACTATCAACTGTCTTTTAGAAATAAGCTTAAAATTTGATCAACTGCATTTCAGTTATTTTATTCCCACCTTTTGTTTTGTCCTATCCAAGACCCCGACAGAAATGTTTCACTCTGCTCTTTTCCTCAGCTTCAAAGGGCCTCTTTGTAGAAGACAAACGCCTCTGAACTCAAAGGAAGGGTGATAGATATTTATATCCAAGGCCAAAGCCCACCCAGAGGAGAGGGCATTGGCATTTTTAGAGGAAGCTGAGGTTGTATAAAGCTCCCCAACGGTGGTGGAGCTCCTAGTCTGCAGCCTTCCTGGAGCAGAGACACACAGCCATGGCGTCTTTAGGCTTGCAGATACTGGGTGTCGCGCTGGCGGTGCTCGGGTGGCTTGGGAACATCTTGATCTGCATGCTGCCCCTGTGGAAGGTGTCAGCGTTCATTGGGAACAACATCGTGGTGGCTCAGACCATCTGGGAGGGTCTGTGGATGACCTGCGTGGTGCAGAGCACGGGCCAGATGCAGTGCAAGGTCTATGACTCCCTGCTGGCACTGCCCCCGGACCTCCAGGCAGCCCGGGCCATGGTGGTCATCGCCATCCTCTTCTCTCTCTTTGGCCTGCTGCTCTCTGTGGTCGGCGGGAAGTGCACCACCTGCGTTGGCGACAAGGTAGCGAAGGCAAAAGTGGCCATATCGGCGGGGGTTTTCTTCTTCCTGAGCGGTGTGCTGTGTCTGGTGACCGTGTCTCTGCCCGCTAACACCATCATCAAGGACTTCTACAACCCCATGGTTCCGGACGCCCAGAGGAGGGAGCTGGGAGCGTGCTTGTACGTGGGCTGGGGCGCGTCGGGACTACTGCTCATCGGCGGCGCGCTCCTCTGCTGTCAGTGCCCGTCGGGAGGAGACCGCTATACTGGAGTAAAGTACTCCGCGCCCAAGTCCACGACCCCGGCGAAAGAGTTCGTCTGAGCAGTGAGCGAGACACTTTAAATATCCGTGACTCCACAGTTGGAACGTGTCGCTTATCAAGATGTGATTTGCATTCTGACTAACCTTTTTTAAATAACACAGTATTGTCTTTGTTTCTGAACCAGATGTGAGCATCTTTAGATACTAATTCATTTGGAAATTTCTGATGTTTTTGTCTGAATGTCTTGTATTGTCCTGTTTTTTTTAAAATAATAATTTAGAGATTAAATGTTTTATAAGCATAGTTTAAGCATCTCTGATCTGATAAACCATGACAATACTTACAGCGAATTTTTGAGAATATTACTCACCCTAGGTGAGCCTGTTGGGGTGTTTTAACAAGGTTGTTGAAATAAATTAAGATTCTTCATTATTAAATACATTTATTGCAGTAAGGGCTGTGGTCAAGATCCTTGAAGGGCAGAATCTCTTCCCATGGGCCCCATCCAGCCTAAAACAATACCCCTGATCTGCCCCTAACCCAAGAGCTCTTTAAGCATCGCTCCAGTTAATCTTTACTGGTTTCTTATAGCTAAATTATTTTTTCCTTAAAAAAGAAAAATAAAAAATTCTGGGAAGGAAACTTTTATTTATTAACAGTCACATCATTTTTGAACTACAAATTTCAAAATAAAAATCAATCTTTTGAAACTTCAAGTACTACAAAATAAGTTTTAATTTGCACATTGAATTAAGAATAAAGAGGGGCCACAAAAATACACAAAAGAGAAATATAACAGGCAAGTTTTGTTTTTCCTTTGGGGACTGGCTTTGAAAACCGTTAAGGTTTGAAATTTATCAGCCTGACAGGACTTGGCAGATGTGCTCGTACTGGGCGATGTGTAAATATCCATTCTTCAGAGATATAAACCAGTTCCTTGGCAACAAGAAACCAGGCGTACGCGAAGCGCCGTTGTCTCTGACAGTGGCATCCATTTAACCCAACACAGACGCTGTAAATTACCACATAAAACAAGGGTGCCCGAATGAAGCAGTGCAAACATGTCAGCCAGATACAGTAAATTCCCAGGAGTGTACTCCCCTGAATTCCTGCACGCCTTATCACCACTGAAAGGTTCAGTTGCAGTTTTGTTAGTGAAGGGTCAAGGTCAACCATTATTATGTGGAATTTTGTAGATTTTTGCTTCTATATTTGGCTGTTTTCCCTCCTTTAACTGTTTAAATTACTTAACTAAGATAACAAGAGGGATTTTCTCTTAGATTATCTTTAACAAGGTCATTTGGTCTTACACGTAGTCCACATTTGAAGATGTAGCTCTTGTTGGAGCAAACTTGGCAGGAACGTAGGGACGGCCATCTTTCGGGGGGCAGTTGTTGCAGAGGAGGCCCCCTCCCAGCAGCAGCAGCCCAGAAGAGCCCCAGCCAATGTAGAGAGCGGCGCCCAGCTCCCTCCTCTGGGCTGCGATCACCAGGGGGTTGTAAAAGTCCCTGATCACCGCGTGTGCCGACCACGACACCGGGATCAGGATCAGCAGGGCGGCTATTATGAAGACAGCTCCGGCGGTGATGCAGGCTTTGGCTTTGGCCGCCTCGTCCTCCATGCAGTTGGTGCACTTCCCTCCCACCGTGGCCACGAGGACGCCGAACACCCCTGCGATCACAGAGATGACCACCATGGCCCGGGCGGCCTGCAGGTCCTGAGGCAGCGCCAACATGGAGTCGTAGACCTTGCACTGCATCTGGCCCGTGCTCTGGACCACGCAGTTCATCCACAGACCCTCCCAGATGACCTGAGCGGTGACGATGTTGGCCCCCACGAAGGCGGTGACCCTCCACATGGGCAGGGCGCAGGTGATGATGGTGCCCAGCCAGCCAAGGAAGGCTAACATCACACCCATTATCTGGAGCCCCTGAGAAGCCATGCTGGTTACTGCGGGTCCGACAGCAGCTTACAGACGTGTTTGCGCGTTCTGGTGGTCAGAAGTCCAACTGTGAGAAGAAAACCGCCTCCCCATTGTGGTGTGAACTTTCAGGGTGGAGTTTTCCTCCCACCAGACAAAAGGGGATAAAGCTACCTGATATCCACAACCATTAGTCCCCATCTGCTCATTGTTCCAAACACTGGAGCTTTCTTTGTTTCCTCCAGCTAGCCTTCAAGGGTGTAAACAATGGTCCCGCACCCCCCTGTGCTGACTCACAGACCCCCTCACCTAAGACCAAGCCTTGAGCAAACACCAGAGTCTCATGTTTGGTTAATGACAACAGAAATAAAGTGGAAAGTGGACTTTTTTTGATACCAGATCAGCCGCTAGAATTCCATCTTTGCTGAAATTCCCCGTTTTTCAATTTGCCCTCTAAAATGTCTGAAAACCACGACTCCCGAAATCCATCTAAAACACAAACGCTTGCACCTTCCCCGTTTGAACAAACAGCACTCTCCAGATGACTCCATTTTCTTGCCACACCTAAACCTGTTCCACGAGAAAACAACAATAGATGCTTCTCAAATGCTGTTGTAGGTTGTTTTATTCCAGCACAAGTTTGTGATTGTGCGAAAACAATCAGAAAGTACAAGAAAGTACAAGTCTTTTTTAAAAACAAAATGTATTTACATTTATTTGACACATTAATCACACATACAAATACACATTCAGAATAACAGAGTATGATGGGGACTGTACTATTGAGACATAAAAATGACCCAGTCACTTTGAAAAGCAATAACGTATGCATATATATATTTTTAAAATCATTTTTGGGGTGTGGTTCCTGTTTTGCTACCTGTCTTGTCAAAACACACAAGAAGGTTTTGGCACTCTGTGACAGCAACACTCACGACCCAGTAGCAACATTTTATCCAGTGTGGTAACTGTGGCTTTATCGATGTGGAACTCAGACATAGTCTTTCCCTGACGCCGGTGCTGAGGCCTCAGATCTGGCGGCGTTGTATCGGGCGGTGTAGGATCCCCCTTCCTTCTTTGGGCAGTTGCAGCACAGCAGCGCTCCTCCGATGAGCATCAGGGCGGCCGCGCCCCAGCCGATGTACAGCGCGGCGCCAAGCTCTCGTTTCTGGGCCGCAGGCACCAGCGGGTTGTTGAAGTCCCGGATGACCACGTGGGCGGTCCAGCAGGTGGGGATGAGGCAGAGGACCCCCGCCACGATGAAGGCGACCCCGGCTGCGATGCCCACCTTGGCCTTGGCGGTCGGGTCCTGCACACAGTTGGTGCATTTCCCTCCGGCGACAGCGAGCAGGATTGCGATGACGCCCACCATGATGGCGATGATGATGAGGGCCCGGGCGGCCTGGAGGTCGGAGCTGAGGGCCAGCATGGAGTCGTAGACCTTACACTGCATCTGGCCCGTGCTCTGGACCACACAGTTCATCCAAATTCCTTCCCAGGTGGTCTGCGCGGTGATGATGCTGCTCCCGATAAAAGCGGTGACTTTCCACATGGGAAGGGCGCAGGCGATGATGGCGCCGATCCAGCCCACGATCCCCAGGGCTGCGCCGAGCATCTGAAACCCGGTAGACACCATCTTTAGGGCACACTGCGCTTCTGAAGAGGGAAAGTTCTCGGCCTAGGACGTCTGTCTCTGTACGCCTTCCTGAGACGTAAACCTGTTGGGCAGTCGTGTCCCTCTGTGACAAGGCCGCCTCTCCTGTGCAACTCAGTGGAAAAAGGAGGAGCCACGGAGGACGACAGCCATCAGGCCCTGCTTTTCAGGTCCTCCTCCGAGCTACACACACCCATAACGTGTTTGTCCTCTCCCCCAGCAGTGTGCTTAACAGAAGAAACACACCTCTCAAAATTACACGAAATACCCAACCGTAACTCAATACAACTCAAACTAACGTCTAGAATTCTCAAAAACAACACAATCTGACCACCCTACCCCCCACTCTTCCTGCTTAAATTCCCCTTCCATGTGGTTTCACCTGAGGGGAGGGGTCTGAGTGAGCCACAACACCTGAGTGAGGGAATTTCAGGATGACCAAATATGGGCTGGTGATTTTGTCACACCTTCGAATCTACGAATGACGCAGCTAGGTGTGTGAGGGTTCCCCCACCCTCTGCCCCATCAGAGGCCCTTGATGAATTAGCTAAAACTACAATGAATACTCTTTTGTTTAACATTAACATGTGGGTGAATAAAAGTGTTTTGAACTGATGAGGTTTGTCTGAATAAATACAACCAAAAACGGTTCTGTAATATCCGTTTCAAGGTTTAAATCACCTGATTGAACCTTCTTAACCATCAAATTCTGACCTCATTTGTAGATGTCTGGCGGCTTTAAAAGAAAATCTGACCCCAACCTGACATTTGAATCAAACCCTCCAACCCCATAACTGTGCAATTCCTCTTCCAGCACCAGAGAGAGTGGACGAAGAGTTATTTTAGTTGGCAGGAGAACCACTGGAATTCTGAGAAAGGTACCTTTTCAACATCAGCCTGTGGACATATTTGCTGGCACGTATTCATTGGCAAAGCCTACACAAGAACACAGAGAAGCTGATAAACTCACTCGTTCTGTTTCGTAATCTACATGTTGGCCCATCCGATGATAAATGGTGGGTGGTCTCCTACGACCCCTTTATATCAGATCTATATTGCTGATGGTCTCAAGATATTTCCCCATTACTTCAATGTCCTAAAAATAGTCCGTGTCCATTTATTCAACGAAGTGTCAAAAGGTCAACGACTTTGACGACTCTGGCGCTCTGTGAGGGCCGATTGTCAGAGCAGACATCTGACGCCGTTATGTTCGGGAAGGATCACAAGAACGGGGAATTTGCTGTGATATTTATGTGACCATTGAAGATGAAAAAGGGAGCGGGAGAGGAGAAAAGAATGAAAGATCTCTGTGTGAGTCAGTGAAATACAGCGTGACATATTTCTCAGTTCTGGACTTTGCACCCTCGTATTACGTAACTCTGACATGACAAAAGATTTTCTCTGAAGTTGTTTGTGTGTGGCATCCTGCACGTTGTCCAAAAGGAGGCAGCAGTGTGTGTGTGTGTGTGTTTGTTTGTGTGTGTGTGTGTGTGTGTGTGTGTGTGTGTCAGTGAGAGAGAGAAAGAGAGATAGTTTGGTCACAATCAGAACTTCCTTGAAACATCAATCAGATTTTCTCTTTGAGGGAGCGGTTGAATTAAAATAATCTCGTGTTCACTGAAAGCTTGTGATGAAACCGTGACACAAACAATAATAAATAGGGTGGGGACAGAGAAGCAGTGGTAATGGGGCGTGCCATCCACAGTGTTGAAAGGGCACTAAAATGTTGTTTCTAGTGTCCATAAATCTGTGAGGTAGCACTGAAGTAAATGGCTTCCAACCCTGTACGGAGGATTTATTACTTAGAAACTGGGCCTTCTCGCTCACGTTATCCAGTGTCGGACTAAACACTCCCACTGGAATTACCCGTCTTTATTTGAATGATGCAGTGTGGAACGAAGGCTGGTGATTGGGTGAACCGGAGGAGTCCAGGTCAGCCAACCCAGTATTGGTGTTGAGGACCAGAGAAAACCTCACAGACACAGGCAGGGTGTGAAAACCAGAACCGGAAGCGACCATTCCAACTCTGCGAACCCCCCCTCCCCCAGGATGGCAGGAACCCCGCTGTCAGCGGATCGCACACCACGGGTGGAATCGAGTGTGCACAAACTCACACAAGAGGAACCTCAAGTGCTTCTGTCCTGCTTCCCAGTGTCAAGTGTCCAAACATGGACACAACATTTCTGTCAGTTTGTACAAAAACTCTGACATGGGTGGTTCAAAAAGAGTTGGATGTGTGTGTGTGGAGGCACTTCATCATTATTTTAACTATATGTGTGATTCCTCTACACGATGCAAAGTGGTTAACGATGCATAGTGTTACATTTTCATGGCTGACTGTGCTGTATCTACAGTACCATAATTCATCCTGATCAGCTCCTTATCTCTACCCTGAAACAACTCAAGGTCTTTCTGGATGGAAGTCTCTGCTTTATCAGTTAAAGTAACAAGTTCTTCAGCTGACAGTGGTTGGAAATGCGGAAGTAAATAGTACTTTTTTCCCTTTTTCCTGTTTTATTTGCTTCCAAAATTTCCCCCGTAAAGTAAAAATCAGTTATCAGAGTTCAGCGTCACCCTTTGTAAACACACATTAGCCTCCCTTGTTTAATTGATGACTAATTTTAAAACCAAACTTTGACTCGTTTCTCGGGATCTTGATTGTACAACAAGCAGGAACATTATTTAAAAATAATTCTCCTGTCTGGAGTTCCCACTCCCACTCTTACTTATCTATGATTCACGAAATTGACACAAACCAAACACTGACGTCAAGCTTTCTGCATTTTTACCATATTTACAAAAGAGTTCTGGCTGATAGGGCCTGATATACTTTCACTTTCTGATGGTTTTTATAAAGTCTGATTAAAAACTTCCCCCCTAAGATTCTCTGGTTACCATTTAAACAGGATGGTTATTGACTGAAACCAGAAAGTAGGACACCCGTGCGTGTTAATCTATCTTCTTCTTTTTTTATTTTTTGAAAAGCTAATCCACAAGTTCAGTTTTATAACCAACTTCCCTTTTTACGCACACCCAGTCTGGGTGGCTGATATCTCACCGTGTTTATACTGCAGCGGGTGAGAATGGTCAGATTACAATTGTGCCGTTAAGCATGAGGAAGCAACCCGCGGATGAATAATCCTTCTCCTTACTGAAACTCACTTGTGCAGTGTTCAGGCGGGACTCCCCACACTGCACCAATACGTTACCATCCAAAGAGAGCGTAGATCTGGGAGGCTGTGTCGAGGTTGTGCACACCTGGGGTTCTGTGGAGGTGATTTTAACAACGAACAGCGTCGGGAGACGGGACAGTATGGGAAGCTTCACTTCAGAGTCCAGGCGGAGTTAAGGACAACATGCTGTACATTTTTCATTAAAATGGTGTTTTTAACCACGTTTAACTGCATGTGTAGAATGCACAGGTCGTGCCTCAAGTGAAGTATTTATTGAAAAATACGGCAACTCACTATGAACACACTTTATCAGCTTATTTATCAGTTTACTGATATACAATAGGCATGTAACAATTGTAAATCAAAATATTGATAACACAAAATAAACTATATCGTGTATTACATATTATATTACCTCAATTATCTAATTTATTAGCAGACATGTTTATTAATTGGTCCAATATATGGGCCACATAAAATGTGTGTAAGTGACACAAACAAAGGGAATTCTAAATAAAGAGGCCCAAAACTAAGATTCAAGTAGAATGACATAAAAAAAACTAAGTCAGTGAATGCTGTTAACAAGAAGCAGATCAGGGGGCAAAGGTCACAACAACAGGAAGCACAGCACTTACACATAAGGTAAGGATGGACCTACTCGGAACAGGAGGGAACACACCTCACACGGGGGGGGGGGCAACTAACAGGACATGAACAGGCACCAGGCACTATCTCCAAGGCAACTTTCAAAGGAAACTGGTTTCATTTTGTGGAGAGAAGAGCTCTCCATAGATCTACTAGTCTGACATTAACTTGCGAAGAGCGGTGGGTTCAACTGGGGGCCATAAAAGCAGAGAAGACGGTGGAAACGCACCCGCGTCTATCAGAGCATAGGTTTGGAGCTGTCTTTGCATATCTGTTACAGTCTCGTGGTCACCTATCAACCACATAACAAACTCTGCCGTGGCCACTCATTACCTCGGGACGGCAATAAAGCAATCACGCCCTGAGCTACCATGGGCAAAAGGTTAAACGATAAAGACACAACCCGCTCCAAACAGCACAGATGAGCGCCACGCCTGCGTAGACGGGGAGCGAGGCCGAGGCCCAGGACTCTCCTGATTGGCTCATTTGAGCCGCTGATGTCATCTCCGACGGGGCTTGACCGCTCGCTGGTGGAACAGTGCACACATAAGGGTCGTCGAGTCGGCACGGGCAGGAACGACGGACGAGCGGGCAGAGTTTGAGGAGCGAGAACGCCGCGGCGGACGAACGTGCCTGGGTCGAACAGCGGAAGCCGTAGCTACAGGACCTTCCGAGGAGGAACTATAAGAGCGAGGAACCCAACGGAGACTCTCAAAGCGGGGACCCCCAACCGGGAGCGCGATGGCCTCTTTTGGACTTGAAGTGACGGGCGTCTCCCTGGCGGTGCTGGGCTGGTTGCTGAGTATAGTCAGCTGCGCCCTGCCCATGTGGAGGGTGTCGGCGTTCATCGGGGCCAACATCGTGACGGCGCAGATCTTCTGGGAGGGTCTGTGGATGAACTGCGTGTTCCAGAGCACGGGCCAGATGCAGTGCAAGGTCTACGACTCCATGCTGGCGCTGCCTCAGGACCTGCAGGCCGCCCGGGCGCTCACCGTGGTCGCCATCATCGTGGGCATGGTGGCGCTCCTCATCTCGGTGGTGGGGGCCAAGTGCACCAACTGCATCGATGACGAAGCGGTGAAGGCCAAGGTGATGATCTCGTCGGGGGCGGCGTTCATCGCGGCGGCCCTGGCGCAGCTGATCCCGGTGTCCTGGTCAGCGAACACCATCGTGGCGGAGTTCTACAGCCCGATCATCCCCACCGGGCAGAAGATGGAGATCGGGGCCGCACTGTACCTGGGCTGGGCCGCCTCCGCGCTGCTCATGGTCGGGGGGTGCATCCTCTGCTGCAGCTGCCCACCAAAGGAGGAGAAGACGCTGCACTTCAACATGCCGAGCCAGAGCCGCGTGGCGTACTCGGCTGCACCGAGGTCAATCGCTCAGAGCTCCTACACCCGGAGGGACTACGTCTGAGGCCTGAGGGGCCCCCGCCATCAGACTTTTACATCCGAGCTGAGAAATATTAATAGAAATAATCACAGATGTTCAACCGGGATGTTGAGCAAACGGTTGGAACCTTAAATGTGCGTACTTTTTTTTCCACACAGATGTGTAATATTCCTGTTTACAAGGCTCTAACACGACTGGGGAGGGGTGAGTTCACGTAGAAAATGTGACCAAACATGGTAAAAATGCAGTAATCCACAGAAGATTGTAGTTTCAGCCCACATTTATTATTTGTGCTCAACCTGTCACTGGTGATTCTGTACATACTTTAAAGACATGGACTGTTTTACACAAGGAGCAGATGTGAACTGTAAATGCTGGAGGGGTCTTCATTTACAAAACTATGGTCACGTTTCACCGATTATTGGCTGTGTTTTATTCTACATTTGGATGCTTTTATAAAACGTGCTTGCTTGTATTAAGCTATTTTTTTTTCCAAAGAGAAAGAACAAGAAAAGGGAGAAAACATTTGTAAATATGTGAGTTTTTGTAATGTTTTGATCAAAGATTGAAATCGCTCATAATATATAACGTAATTTAATAAAGATTTATACTGAGCAACACGTGACCCTAATTTATCCTCCTCACCACTAGTCTCCTCTCGGTCTGTGACATAGATTGTCAGCTGTGTTGATACTGTCTTTTCCTGCTTTGAATAGGCAAATTACACCAGTGTGTTCCAACAGAGACAACCTTCTTTTCCACCATGTGTTCAACATTCAGGGGAAGTACATTTAAAAAAGAAAAGCATATTAATGGGCAACTTATTCACCTCTATTCCAGAATAATCAGTTAGTATTGGATCTTTGTGTGAGGCCGGATCTCCACTTTTAGCGAGATCCATTGAAAATTCAGTATTTTCTCTCACTAAATAAATTTTTCAGGAGAAAAAAACATGTAATGGTAAATATTTAGAGCTTTGCTTGTACCTCAATATAAAATAGTGTAAAGGTCTGAAATATGGTGGCTTTTAAAGACAAACAGGCACCTGACAGGACCTGGATGTCCGCTCCTGCTCCAACACACGACTTGTGTCAACACACGTGCTCACCTGCAGGTCGCAGCGGTTATCTCATACGTGATGCATCAACTCCTGTTGTCACATAAACACAAGAAAGTAGCAGATGAAGGTGAGGAGAGAGCCCACGGGAGTGCTTAGGCGTCGTTTACCCATCGTGTTTGATGGCAAACACCGGCTGCTGGATTTGGCTGACTGGGCAGACTGGGCGGACTGGGCGGACTGGGCCAGGGCTCAGCTCTTCAGGGAAAACTATAGATTTTCCCAGCCTGTTAGAGCATTCCATGACAAAATGTGGAATGTTGAAAATGCTTCTATTTAATCATCCACCCAGGAGTGGAGCGTGTATGACCTAGTTTCCTGTCTGTTTCACTGGTCCAGCACTGGCACCAGTCTGGATCAACCCATCACCTGTCTTCAGCTGGGTGTTATTTTTCATCACAATACCTCGACTCTGAGTCTGTTTTCACTGAACAGGAAGCAGCTGCTCTGCACTGATGTAAATGATTCACAGTGAATGACTCTATTGTTGCCTCTTAACGTTATATTCTTCACCAAAAACACTCGCATGTGCACTTTTAACCCTCAAAAACACTTTTCATCTGGCAGGAGTGCGCCCGCGTGGGGCTGCGCGGTGAAGATATCGATACTGGGTAGTCTGTATGCTAAAGGTGTCTAAATATCAGCCCATTATGTTCTCTCTCCTCGTGTTGACTCTGGGTGCAGTTATTCCGGTTCCCAGAGTTGCTGTGGATGTCCTTCCCGACACTGAATCCTGATTGTTTAAGGAACCACCACAAAGGAAACAGGGAAGTAACCGAAGGCCAACGCCATCAGGTGAAGTTTGGGTTCTTCATCTTGTGTCCACATACCAGCTCGCCATGGCAACCTAACCGGCCCGGTGGAGGGTTTTGGGCGTTAGGTGGGGCTGGGAGACTCACCTGGTCTGTTGTGTCAACAGTGGCGGGGTCGGTCCCTCCCCCACACCGTACAACTCCTACATCAGCAGATGTTCCACAAAGAAATGAGCAGCGACCGACGGCTTTCAGTTTTGTAACGTTGAATCTGTTAAATTGGTCCAGATGTGGGTCAAGCACATTTAGTGGTTTAGTGGTCACGCTACAAAGGATATAACAGGGTACACCATTTGTTTCCTGTGACCTATTTAGACAGATTAATCAGTGTTTACTCTCTTTCATCATGTTCTGATGCCAGTGACGGTAAACAATGGGGATATTGGCTGAAAAGACGCCAACACTGATGGACGAATCTGTCTGCATCTCCGCTCCCTGCGACCCGCCCCCACGTACACCCTCCCGCCGCCATCACATCCCTGTCTCCAGCTACCCTCCTCCACTGTACACACACAGGTGGTGTTTTTTTTTTTTTTTTTTTTTTTTGTTTCTCTCAGTGAAGACAACCTATCATTGACATGACGGCCCAGGGACTCCTCCTAGCTCCCCAGCGGTATAAAGGATCTCCGGTTTCCGCGCCAGCATCTCATAGCAACATCACACCTTGCTGCAGGTGATCTCTCCAGCGGAGCCAGGCACACACCGGGAGAAAGAGCCTCTTCTGAAATCACCGAGGAAATCACCAAGCCCCAACATGTCGATGGGGATGGAGATCGTGGGCATTGCCCTCGGGGTGCTCGGATTCATCATTACGATCTTGTCGACAGCCCTGCCCATGTGGAGGGTGACGGCGTTCATCGGGGCCAACATCATCACGGCTCAGGTCATCTGGGAGGGTCTGTGGATGAACTGCGTGACCCAGAGCACGGGCCAGATGCAGTGCAAGGTCTACGACTCCCTGCTGGCGCTGTCTCAGGAGCTGCAGGCCTCCAGGGCCATGATGGTCATCGCCATCATACTGGGAGTCCTCGGAGTCATGATCTCCATCGTTGGCGCCAAGTGCACCAACTGCATCGAAGAAGAGGGGGCCAAGGCCAAGGTCATGATCATCGCCGGGATCTTCTTCATTCTCGGGGGCGTCCTGGTCCTCATCCCCGTCTCCTGGACCGCGCACGTCGTCATCCGGGATTTCTACAACCCCATCCTGACCAACCCGCAGAGGAGGGAGCTGGGAGCGGCGCTCTACATCGGCTGGGCCGCCGCAGCCTTGCTCCTGATTGGCGGGGCCATGCTGTGCAGCAGCTGCCCGCCAAAGGAGGAGAAGTACAAGTCGCCGCGGATGGCGTACTCTGCCCCGAGGAGCGCCAGCGCAGGTGGAGTTTACGACAGGAAGGACTACGTTTGATAGAAGAGAGAAATGTTACCATACAACAAAACTACTGGTGCACATGGAGTGCTTATTTTTTTGTATGTATGTGTGTGTGTGACGTTCTTTTGTGGTTTGCTGACAGGGTGAGCCTCAAGGAAAGACTCCGAGATGAAGAAGAGTGTGTGAAAGCTCAATTTTCTGCTTTGCTTTCCTTGTTTTAGCAATTTTTAACTATCTCTCATCCTTATAATGTGTATAATGTAATGTGCTTTACTTTAACGGCCTGAATCTCTGTGGTTTTATTTATATTTGAATGCAACTGCTGTCCTGTGTGTCTCTGTGTGTGTGTGTGTGTGTGTGTATGTGCTGCTTGCTGTAATTACGTGCTGGCCGGCTGGTGTTGAATTTCACTGAGATTCTTTTGTTAAAACTCTCATTTTACCGACTGCTTAGCGAGATCGTTCAGTTTCCAAGCGCGTGCGTGAACTTGCAAGTGTGTGTGTGTGTGTGTGTGTGTGTGTGTGTGTGTGTGTGTGTTTTGCATATGATATTTGCTTAGGAGAGTTTCTGCTGAGACCGAAACTGAAGATGGACCCATATAGTGACCTCAGGTGGACAAGTTTAACCCTTTGAGGATATGATGGGCAACGCTCCAGTAGGAAACGGACTCATCTATTTAAACTCAATTTTACATTTCCAGGCCGGAACTAACGTGGTTGTGATATGTTTGAACAATGTATAATGTTCATTTTAAGCATCTTAGACTCTTTTACATATATTAGAAACCTGCTCGTCTGTATCATAACAGTCAATGTGTGTGTGTGAGAGCAACCCAGAGGGAATGTCGCTGCAGGATAGTCCCTGAACAACAGGGTCGAATCAACATTTCATTAACTTATCTTTAACTGTGGTGTGTTGTTCAAGCACTGTAAAAAGATTTTTTTTTATATATAATAAAACTCTTTGATGTTGAATGTTTAACAGTTCTGAAGAGTGAGGTTTTAATCTTTAACCCCACCACACTCACAAAAGATCACTTAATTTTGTTTGCGTCGGACAAACATCGGTCGGGATCAGGATTCAGACGGGTTCTTTGAGTTTAGTTTAACGGCTGTTTCAGCAGTGGGAGAGCACAACCCTCAGTCTGGGTGTGGCCTCGTTACCTGGCCGACACGCCTGCTGGCTGCAACAACAACGCGCTTGCGGCTGCGGCTACGGCTCACCTTCAGGACGGCAACACACCAAGGGGGAAAATTTGCTCAAGGCGTCAACAGGCGCTGGAGTGGGACGTTAAAAGAAGAAAAAAAAACCCATTAAAGTGAGTGAATAATTGTTCGACCAGTGTTTGACTGTGAATCACCGTAAATAGGTCAAGGGTCACTGACCTATTTCAGTATTTGAGTATTAAAAATATACAGGCTGAGAAAACTGGAATTCAAGAAGCTGCAGTATTTGACATATTCGGATGCTTATGCAGCAGCTAGAGCCCACATCCATCTGAACTCCTTAGCATCTTTGTATTGACTCAAGACTGCTACTAAATCCAGATAAGTCCAAGTGTATGTACAGTATGTACAAACTCCACGTTCTGGGTGAACCCAAACTCAACTCTCGGCTCATTTTCAGATTTATATCCTGTGTCTTCACTCCTTCATACGTCAGTCTGACGTTCCATTCTCCCAAAACCAAACACAAGCATCTAGGACTTACTATTGTCGCTACACCTTTGCGACTGTTTCTCTACACTGAACAGACAGGTTCTTGTCATTATTGTTATTTCTTCTCATTAATTAGCCCCACCCCTTCACAGCAGTCAGGTGTGAACAGAATTCATTATTTTGAACTACTTTTTTGTAAAAAACTAAACATTTTTTTAAACTTGTAGACACTGTCAGAGTTGAATGTCATGTCAAGAGTAGGCAGGACCCCCCGCACACACACACACACGCACACACACACACCATGTCAAAACACTGACAGACACAATAAAACCCAACGGCTCCAACCTCAAACATTGGTCTGCCTGTTTTACCCATTCTCTGCTTATTTGTACTACAAACAAGGTATATGTGCCTTTTCAACCTGGACTGTGTTTAGCTCTTTCTATAGGTTACACGCCAGTGGCACCATGTTGACAACCAAACTACAACCTTTTTCAACAACAGCTTCAGTAGTTGTGGCCAAACAGTCACAGAAAATGGGAACGTGTTGGCACTTGCTTTTAGGCAGTAGAGTATATTAAACTGTTTAACAGAGAGCTGAGACTCATTATGCAATAATAAATTAAGCATAAAGAAATAAGGGTAAAAGATGTATTTTGGTTGTATTTTTACCTGGAAAGCTCTTAACAGACCTTTTACTGAGGCAGCAGATAAGGTTGATCAATACTATCATTGTTAATGCTGAGTCAGAAAACACAATATTTCACTGTCTTATCTGTAGAAATATTAACCAGAAGGGCTTTATCAGTCTCATAACGGCCGGGTGCTTGCTACACAGTTCCCAGCCTGCCACCAGGTTTTGAAACAAAGCCCCAGACCCCTCCTCTGTAATCTGAGAGGACCCTGATCCAGGACGGACAGCCGGTGGAGTTTGATCGACTCCCTGGAAAAATATCAGACACAGTCGATGTAAACATAATTGTAAATAAAAAAATTCATGCTGTTCCAAGGTCAAAGGTCAACTCAAGACCAATATAAGGACACGTCCTCATCGTAACAAGTCCTCCAGTAACACGATTCTTCGTGTTATCATGGACATCATTTGTGTTATTATTCCCAGATGGCGTTCCTCGCTGATCTTAGACTGCTGGTTTCCTGACTTCCCACACCATTTTCTTTTAAAAAAACAAAACAAAAAGCACATTCCTGTCCTGACAATTCTGCAGCTCCTATCGGGGAGCCTTCTGTCCTTCTATATGACTTAATGGGCCGTCTGACCATTTAAACATGAATAAATACAGATAGATTAGCGCTGTTGTGAAATTCTCCTTTAGTAACAGGGGTACTTATATGTCTGTTTTTGTTTGTTTTCTTTTAATTTAATAAACTAACCTTTGATAGAAGTTTTTGTGACACTACTGTGATAAAGAGTTTTTCATATATTTGCTTTAGGATTTTAGTACAAATGAAAATATATTTGAATTTACATTAGTAAAATCATCCATCGTATTGCATCTAAGGAACCTGTGTAAAAATCGGCGCTATTTCATTATAATCTAGTCAAAACCATCCAGGTCATTAATAATAAAAAAAATAACTAGAGTTCCTGTGACCAGAATACTTTAAAAGATGAGCAGTTTTATTCCATTTGTGCAGACTCATCTGATATTTTACGTTTTCCACTCTTGTTTGTGTCGTCTCCCTCCATACATCCCACCCCACCATCTCCATGGTGACAGTTCACAGCACGCTTCATCCCCACACACACACACATCTCCCATAGTGATGGCTGTTGATTCTTGCCTTACTGAGCTACCCTGGGACTGATTAAGAGCTGAGCTGAGAGGGATTTAAACTCCTGCCGACGCATATTCAGTCCCACACTCCCGAACGTGCTGATGCGATCCCACACAAGAATCAGGGTTAAACCTGTGGAAGAGGCTGCTTCAAACCTCGGTGCCCTCTAATGATACCCTTGTGTGAAGGAGTAGAGGCCGTCTCCCCTGTGGAGTGATGACGGTCCCTCAGAGGAGGAGGATGCAGGAACCCTGCAGGCCCGAGGGTCGCTGCTGCCCCCTGGCGGCACCCCCGTGTAACTGCGCCCGGCGTCGACGTCGTCTCTCCTCGCGAGCGGATCAAGGCAGAAAGGCCCGATCAAAGCACCATCAAAGCACACCCACGTCCTCGCGGTCACGCCTGAAAGTGACCCCGGTCGTGGCCCTGACGGTAAAAGGCGTGTGTGTGCGGGACGGGGGGACGGGGGGGGCGCCTTCACCCCCGGCGTGCGTCTGACGTCATCACGCACGGCCAGCTGTTGACAGCTGCTCGGTGCGGGCCGGAGCCGAACCGGTGCCGTCGTCGCGGGCTGTTCCGCCGCTCCATGCCGCCGCTCCGCCTCCCGGGGCCCGTCCTGCTGCCATGAGCGCTCTGTGCCGCCTGGTCCGGAGCGCGCTGCGGGGCCCGGCCCGCCCGCCCCGGCCCGGCCCGCAGCGCCTCTGCGCCCCGGTCCGGACCGCCGGGTCGTCCAGGTAACGACCGCCCTCGGGCCGGGCCGGGCCCCGCCGCGGGGCCGAGCCGCCGGGGCCCGGTCCGGGGCCCGTCCGGGAGGCCCCGGAGCCGGTGCTCCGGGTTAGCGGCTAACGGGGCCGAGCGTGCCCCCCCCCGGAGCTACGAGACACCCGGGGGGGTCGGGACGAGGGCGACACACACACACACACACACACACACACACACACACACACACACACACACACACACACACACACACACACACACACACGACGTTAATTAACTCAGCATCAGCTAAATGAGGACAAGTGCACCGGGGGGTTTAGCCGGCCGATGCTAGCTCATCCGCTCATACCTGCTTATAACGCATTAATAATCGGTAACAATTATTATTATTATTATTATTATTATTATTAATAACCACAAACGTCTTGTTAACAATCGTTTGAAAGCACGAATGTCTGTTTATTTACTGACAACCCTGTTCGAGACCCGCGCTGGCCGTTTCACACACGTGAAGATTATACTTCTCATCATGACTCTGTAACTTTACTGACGCCCCCTGCGTTCCCCCTCTGTCCTCCCCCCTGCGTCCCCCGTCCTCCCCCCTCTGTCCTCCCCCCTCTGTCCTCCCCCCTGCGTCCCCCGTCCTCCCCCCTCTGTCCCCCCCTCTGTGTCCGTCCTCCCCCTCTGTCCTCCCCCTGGTCCCTGTCCTCCCCCCGTCCTCCCCCTCCCCCTCGTGTCCCCCCCCTCTGTCCTCCCCTCTGTCCTCCCCCTCTGTCCTCCCCCTCTGTCCTCCCCCTCTGTCCCCCCCTCTGTGTCCCCCCGTCCTCCCCCCTCTGTCCTCCCCCCTGCGTCCCCGTCCTCCCCCTCTGTCCGCCCCCTCTGTCCTCCCCCCTGTCCCCCCCCCTCTCTGCACCCCCCCTCCCCTCCTCTGTCTCCTCTCTGTGTCCTTCCCTCTCTGTCCTCACCCCTCTGTGTCCCCCCGTCCTCCCCCCGTCCCCTCCCCCTGTCCTCCCTCTCTGTCCTTCCCTCTCTGTCCTTCCCTGTCTCCCCCCCCTGTCCTCCCCCTCTGTCCTCCCCCTCTGTGTCCCCTCCTCCCCTCTGTCCTTCCCTCTCTGTCCTCCCCCTCTGTCCCCCCCCTCTGTCCCCTCCCCCTCTGTCCCCCCCCGTCCTCCCCCTCTGTCCCCCCTCTGTGTCCTCCCCTCTGCCCCCCTCTGCCCCCTCCCCTCCTCTGTCTCCTCTCTGTGTCCTTCCCTCTCTGTCCTCCCCCTCTGTGCCCCCTCCTCCCCCTGTCCTCCCCCTCTGTCCCCCCTCTGTCCCCCCTCTGTCTCCCCGTCCCCCCCAGCAGCGTCGCCCCTGTCAACCTGACCTACGACGTCTTCGATGGGAGGGTGGACAGCACGCCCCTGGTCTTCCTGCACGGTCTCTTCGGCAGCAAGTCCAAC
This sequence comes from Lagocephalus sceleratus, assembly GCA_911728415.1. Taxonomy (NCBI): domain Eukaryota; kingdom Metazoa; phylum Chordata; class Actinopteri; order Tetraodontiformes; family Tetraodontidae; genus Lagocephalus; species Lagocephalus sceleratus. The sequence continues at coordinate 2,400,425 of CAJVRN010000213.1, forward strand.
TTCCACTCCATCGCCAAGTCGCTGGTGCAGCGCACCGGCCGGAAGGTAACGCATCAACCGACGCGCCGGCACGTCCAGGCACCACCCCTCATTCCGTTAAGTGCCGTGGCGGTCGCCGCCCGACTCCCGGGCGGGCCGTGGTCCCGTACCGGGTACCGATAGCTAACCGTAGGCGCGTGGAAGGATCCCGACTCCTCGGTGACCTTTGTCTGTGGGCGCCGCCCGCCTGCGCTGGCGCCCGCCGCCTACAGACCTAGACAGAGTATGTACTTGGTTCCCGCCCTGTCGCCTCATTCCGAGCGCCCTAACTGTCCCTTGTCCAGTTAGGTGCTGACTGTAGATGCCCGTAACCACGGCAACAGCCCCCACAGCCCGGTGCTGACCTACGAGGCGATGGCCGAGGACCTGAAGCACCTGCTGGCGCAGCTGCGCATCGAGAAGTGCGTGCTGGTCGGACACAGCATGGGCGGGAAAACGGCGATGGTGACCGCCTTGACGCAGGTTAGCGCGGGGGGGGGGGGGCGTCGCCCGACCTTGCGGTCTCGATCCTCCGCGCCTCTCCCCGTTCCTTCGCCCGTTTGAGCCGCCGCCGTCTCTGTCCCAGCCCAGCTTGGTGGACCGGCTGGTGGTCGTGGACATCAGCCCGTCGCGGTCGTCCACCGCCTCCAACTTCCGCTTCTACATCCAGGCGATGCAGGAGATGAAGATCTCCAGCGACATCCCCCGCTCCACCGCCCGCCGCATGGCCGAGGACCAGCTGCGCCGTTTGGTCGAGGTCAGACGCCAACGCCTCGCTTGAATCCCGACCCCGGGCGCCGCGGTTCAGACCTCGGCCGCCAGGGGGCAGCCGGGTCGAGCTAGAACACGGCGAACCATCGCTGACGATCCATTGTCGCCGTTCGGCCTTTGCGAACACGGTTTTTGGCGTCTTTCAGAACCGGTCGGTGCGCCAGTTCCTGCTGACTAACCTGGTGGAGCAGAACGGGCACTACGCCTGGAGGGTCAACCTGGAGGCCATCTCGGCGCACCTGGAGCACGTCATGAGCTTCCCCGCCTTCGACGCCACGTACGGCGGCCCCACGCTCTTTCTGGGCGGAGCCAGCTCCGCCTACATCAGGTGAGCGCCCCTCTCGTCCCTGGGCGTCTCTGGGGGGCAGATGTGGGGTTACTGAAGCCGTGGTGTGCCCCCCCCCCCCCCAGCTCTGACAGCTACCCAGAGATCCAGAGGCTGTTCCCCAGCGCCGACATCCAGTACATCCCTGACGCGAGCCACTGGATCCACGCGGACAAACCTCTGGACTTCATCAGCTCCATCAGCTCCTTCCTCCAGTCCTAGCTGCCCCCCCAGGACCCTCGCCCCCCCCCCCCTCAAACGCTCTTCGTCTCCGAGCGTCTTCCTCAGCGAGGAACCATTTAAGGTACTGGACACTGGACCCCCCCCAGCCTCTTCCTATGTTAGTGCAGGTAACCCCCGTAGTGTTGCTCCCCCCGTCGTGTTTTTATCGATGTTTTCCGATCGCTGCTTCTGTGTTTTTAACGTTTATGGGACGACAGAGGTCGAGTACTAACCCAAAGAGACGTCTGTGACCCCCCCGTACACATATTTATGCAAGTGTTACAGACAAGCAGAACAATCTTTTGGGGGGGGGTGAGGTTTTAACGTTGTTGGTGGTTTTATCTTTGAGATTCTCCCGCGCAAACATCCGCCGGCGGAGTCGCCCGCCAAGGCCGGAGGCCCCGCGCCGCGGCTTTCGTGCTCGCTCCTCCCCCCCGCCGTTGCCGCGGCGACGCGGGCTCTGTCCATTTGACCCCCCGCTTCTCTTCGAGGGGCGACCGCCGTCTCAGGCGGTGTTCTACCAGTCAGTGTTTTCTAGAAGGTCGCTGGACTTTTCTACCTGTAACGGGGGGTGGGGGTGGGGGGGGTCTCACCTGTAGGGCACTTATCTGTTGTTGCACAGTATGAATAGATGTTTGTGAGTTGGGGTGTATGTGGGGGGGGGGGTCTGACCTTTGAATGCAGATTCTATTATGGAGGTCGAGTCCCCGGGGCTCAGCCCTGTGGGGGGGGTCTACTCAGATATCAGAGGATTGTACGTTGTTTCACTCGGCATGCCTTTTCTCTCGTTAGTGTGTGACGTCGCTATGCTCCGTCTGTTTCTGTTCGTCGAAGGCGTCGCCGCGGCGACGGCCCCCTTGGAACTATGATATATAGATTTTAAATGTGACACAGATGCATATGGAGTGGATTATATATTATTGAACAAGCTAATATTATACAATAAACACCTGGGAAACGCCTCCTCGCGTCTCACTCTTTCACGACCCCCCCCCGCATGTACACACTATTTACATCGGAAGTGTCCAGCGTCTCTGGCTCAGTCGAGCGACACCACCGTGAAGCCGTTGTCCAGCCCGTCCCCCCCCTCCGGCTCCGGGCGGCTGGGCCGGCCCCTCCTCAGACGGTCCCTCCAGTTGCGCTGGGCGCCGGGAGTGGGGGTGGTGGAGGGGGGGAGGGCGGCGTGGGCCGGGGCGGAGGCGGGGGGCGCCGCCGGCGCGGGGGCGCTGGGGGGCCGCTGGATGGGCGCCTTGTTGTGCCTCCTGAGGAGGCCCATGCGGGGGGGCTTCTTCTGGGCCTGCTCCGCCTGCTGCTGCTGCGCCAGCTGCTGGCTCAGGATCAGCTGCACGTCGTCCTGCCACGGGAGAGAGCGCTCCGGTCAGGGACACGGGCGGGAATATGGGCGGCCTCGGCCCCTCCCGCCTGGTAGTCCACGAACTCAGCCTTTCAAATTAAAAGCGTTTGTTTCTGAGGGCCGTCCACCCTTGCGTAAGGTCAGGAGATCGTGACGCTCAGAGTGACGCGTGTTTACAGGAACAGGAAGAAACCTCCACCAGGACCCACGCCTACTTAAATTCCGGCGACTGGTTAACGCCTGTCAGCCGCGGCCTCACAGTCACATCGTGATTCCGGGCATGCGGCTGCCAAGGCCTCGTAGACCGCCTCATACATGCCCCCCCCCCGACCCCCCCGTACCTTCCAGGCCTCCAGCTCCAGCGACAGCTCCAGGCGCTTCTGCACGGCCTCCAGCAGCTGGTTGTTCAGCACCATCAGCTCCGTCTTGCTCCTCAGCAGCTCCGCCTCCATGGCCTTCTTCCTGCGGGGGGGGGGGCACACGGATTACGACACCCCCCTCTCAAAATCCCTGACCTCAGCTACCCAAGGGAGGGGGGGGTGCTCACTTCTCCAACGCCTCGTCCCGGTCGTACAGCGCCTGCTGCAGGACGGCGCTGTCCTCGCCTCCTGTCCCAGACTTCACCTACGGCGAGGACAGGTGGGGGGGGGGGGGGGGGTGTTTACTCTCGTGCCGCTCATTCCTCACCAGAATGTGTGGGCAAACATTCCTCCCGGGTCACGTGACGAGCAGTTTCGTGTTTACCTGCGCGGTCTGGCTCATGGCCAGCTTGCGGGCCACGTTCTGCAGCCGGGCCAAGGCGGCGTCCAGCCCGTCCCCCCCTCCTGGGAAGGGGGCGGGGGGGCCGGGCTCCGGCTCCGTCAGGGGGCTCAGCAGCCTCAGGACCGACAGCACCTCCTCCTTGACCTGGGGGCAGAGGGGAAGGGGTTCAGGACCGGGGGGGGTGCTGGGGGGGCCCGTGGGGCGGGGGGGGGCACGTACCCTCTCCCTGTGCTGGCTCCACCCCTGGCCCTCCTGCCTCCTCTGCAGGTGGTCCACCTGAGCCTTCAGCTTGATGCTCCTCTTCCGGGAGAGCTCCACCTCCCGACGCACTTCCTGGAGCTGCCAACGAAAGGTCAAGGGTCACGGCCTCGTCAACGCTTCACCGCCGCCCCCCCCCGCCCCGTGCCCTACCGTCTCAGAGACGTGGCCCAGCGTGCGGCGCCGGCCCAGAGGCCTCCCGCTCCGGACCAGGTCCGGCAGCGTCCCGTCCTCGTAGCTCCTCGCCGGGGGGCCGTCCGGCCCGGCGGCGGGCGAGCGCTCGGACGCGTCGGCGGTCTTCGGGGCCAGGTCTCCGGGGACGTCCTTCTCCTCAGAAGGGGACGTCCCTGCGCCCTCCTGGTCGGGCCCCTCGCCCACCTGGTCCCCGTCCTCGGCGGGCCGGGGGGGTTCCGCCGGCGGCCCCTGCTCCGGCTCCTCCGGGGGCCCCTCCGCTTCGGGTTCCGGGGTCGGGGGCAGGATGGTTTGCCGGTAGGCGGAGGGCAGCGGCTTGAGCGAGCCCCCGACGCCGTGCTCCATCCTGTACAGGGAGGAGTAGAGCATGTCGCCGACGCCGAGCCGCGGCCTCAGGCTCTCGTTGAGGACCGAGAAGGACGGGCGGTACGCCATGACGGGACACCGCGGGACGACGGGGCCACACTGACGGAGCCCGGGCACGAAGGCGCAGGCAGGAAGCCTCGGCGAGGGGGCGGGGACGAACGTCTGCCAGAATGTCTCCGGACTGGTTCTACCTGAAGAGCCCCGACGCACGCGGCCGGTCGGTCCCTCCCCCTCCGTCGCCGCACAGGCGAACGACGTCAGCGAACATACCAGAGCCGCCCAAGCACAAAGGAGGGACGGTTTGGCCCAATCAGACGGCGCAGGGCTGACGTGTGACTCCTGATTCAACAGCTTTTATCAGCTCAGGCAGATGGAGACAACAATAGGAACTCTTTTTTTCTCCCTTTTACCAACATAATACTGTATTTAAAAAAAGATTAAAAGCTCTTTCAAATTAAAAGTCTTAAAACAGGAGAATAGAAGGTAGAGTAAGCTGGGAGTTTTTTTATCTTTAAATCAGGAAACGTGAAACCACAGACAGTCAGTTCTGTATTTGTTTCTGATGCATGCGCACTTCTTTCTTCCTTTGGAAGGTTTAAGTCATTGCGTAAAATAATCTGAAGGGGGTTTTTGTCTCCCGCCTCCACGGACGTACAGAGATGAGTCAGTGGCAGAAAGATTTACCATATTCTAACTCGAGATGTTTTATCACCCACATCTAAATTTGTGTAGTGTTTTATTAAATGTATTTAATAGGGTTTAAATGGATTCTCCAACTTTCTGTGGGCCTTGAAGGGATTACTGAACAGAACTGCAGCTCTTCTAAAACTCACTCATGACGAGAACCAAACACCGAGACAAAGAAAGGATTAGAGTGTGAACAAACTATTTAATTTACTCTCTGGTCACATATGGACGTGTCACAAAATAAAACCTCCCAGCACGCAGGAGGACCCAGCTGACTGTCCTAGTTTACCTTTTCACATGCCGACGTTCCAACAAGTCATTTCATGTGTGCAAAATGATGATCACAAGTTTTCAGTTCTAAAAGAATACACTGGAAATTAAAAAAAAAAATTATTAAGCTAAGTAAAGAAGTTATTGAAACTAAATCTCACGTTACAGGTCGTTTATTACTATTCATCCGTTCGTTATTTAAAAAAATCTCCATTGGAGAAATAAAGTTTTTAGGCATCTTCCTGTGTTAGTGGTGGGGGTCTGGCGCCCCCTGGTGGACAGAGGTGATACGACAGCTCCACTGTGACACGCGGGCCAGGAGGTCTTTAAATGCTCCTCAAATTCATCTTGTCTGAAGGTGAAACTCAAACCGGGCTTCTTCTCTTTCGGGTTACAGTTCAGTCTGGTCCTTCTTCTTCTCTTGTTTCTGCCCCTGGTTGGCAGCGCACCTGAATCCGAGGTTATCGGAGGCGGAGTCGGGGGTGTTTCCCATCCTGGGAAAACAGACCGCGTCAGTCGTCTGGTTTCTCCTCCGCTCCGCGTCCGGCTTCTCCCTCTTCCGAGTCACTCACCTGGTCGTGACCCGAGCCCTGTGGTTGGCCGAGCCGTCCGCCGTGTCGATCCAGGAGGCGCCGCGCAGGACGTACATGGGCTGAGCTCCCGGGAACGGCGTGGCGGTCCACTCCCACGTGTTTCCCATCATGTCGTGAAGTCCTGCGGAGAGGAAGAGCTGGGATGAGCGCCGCCCGCCCGCCGCACCGCGCCCTCCCTCCCGCCTGCGCCGACCCACCGTAGCTGTTCTGCGGAGGGAACGCCGCCACGGGCGAGACTCCGTGGAACCCGTCGTCTGCGGCGTCTCCCTCTGGGAACGGGCCCTGCAACAGAACCCGCCACCGTTACCTCCCTGATCCCGCCGCCGCCGCCACACGTGTTTGTCCGGCGCTCCCACCTGCCACAGGTTGCTCCTGTTGGCCTGGAACTTGTTTCCCCAGGGGTAATTCCGACCTGGAGCGCCAGATGGTGAAACGGGATGAGCGTCAGGAGCGTCGGGGGCCGGCGCCGGGCGGCGCCCTCGTACCTTCCAGCCCCCCGCGGGCGGCGCGCTCCCACTCCTCCTCCGTGGGCAGCCTCTTCCCTTTCCACCGGCAGAACGCACGAGCGTCGTTCCAGCTCACGTGAACCACCGGGAAGTCCAGACGCTCCCGAATCCCTGAACCGGATCCTGAGGGCTGAAGGTGGAACCAGGTGAGTCTGTGTGTGTGTGTGTGTGGGGGGGGAGTGTGTGTGTGTGTGTGGGGGGTGTGTGAGTGTGTGTGTGTGTGAGAGTGTGTGTGTGTGTGTGTGTGTGTGAGAGTGTGTGTGTGTGAGAGTGTGTGTGTGTGGTGTGTGTGTGTGTGTGGGGGGTGTGTGAGTGTGTGTGTGTGTGAGTGTGTGTGTGTGTGTGTGTGTGTGGGAGTGTGTGTGTGGGGTGTGAGTGTGTGCGTAGGTGTGGGGTGTGTGTGTGAGTGTGGGGTGTGTGAGTGTGTGTGTGGGGGTGTGAGTGTGTGTGTGTGTGAGTGTGTGGGGTGTGTGTGTGTGTGTGAGTGTGTGGGGGTGTGTGAGTGTGGGGTGTGTGTGTGAGTGTGTGGGGTGTGTGTGTGTTTGTGTGAGTGTGTGGGGTGCGTGTGAGTGTGGGGTGTGGTGTGTGTGAGTGTGTGGGGTGCTTGTGTGGGTGTGTGAGTGTGTGGGGTGCGTGTGGGTGTGGGGTGTGGTGTGTGTGAGTGTGTGGGGTGCGTGTGTGGGTGTGTGGGGTGCGTGTGTGGGTGTGGGGTGTGTGTGTGGGGTGCGTGTGAGTGTGTGGGGTGTGTGTGTTTGTGTGAGTGTGTGGGGTGCGTGTGTGTGTGCTTGTGTGTGAGAGTGTGTGTGTGGGTGTGGGGTGTGTGTGTGGGGTGCGTGTGAGTGTGTGGGGTGTGTGTGTGGGTGTGAGTGTGTGTGGGTGTGTGTGTGTGTGGTGTGTGTGAGTGTGTGGGGTGTGTGTGTTTGTGTGAGTGTGTGGGGTGTGTGTGTGTGTGTGTGAGTGTGTGTAACACCTGAAGAGCCCTCACCTGTCTCCAGAAGGCTCGTTCCACCGGCAGCCACCAGGGGGCAGACTGGGGCCGAACCAGTCCGGGTCATGGTGGGAACAGGACGTACTGGTCAGGCTCGGACGGGACGTGGGTTCGGGACGGGACGGGGGTTCGGGACGGGACGGGACGTGGGTTCGGGACGGGACGGGACGGGACGGGGGTTCGGGAGTACCTGGATCCTCTGCGTGACTGCGGCCCTCAGCTCGTCCGACACGAGGTCCTGGAACACGAAGCTCCAGCCGAACCGCTCCGCTTCGGTCCTGAACCTCTGCGCCCTCACGAACTCTCTGCGGCCACAGAACCGGCTCAGGGGCCCGGACCGGACCCGGGGGGGCCGAACTGAACCGGACCGGACCCGGGGGGGGGCTCACCTGAACTGGGCGTTGGTGACGGGGACCCTGTCCATCCTGAAGGGGGACACCTGGACCTCCCTGGGGGGGGACTCCCCGTCCCTCCCGTCCGCCGCGCTGGTCCCCATCAACATCCGTCCTCCTGGGACGTCCACCATGTCCTCCATGTCCTCTGCGGCCAGAGCTGGAGACATTTAAGCCCCGTGAGACCCGGTGTGGTGGTTGTTGTGGTTGTTGTTGTTGTTGTTGTTGTTGTTGTTGTTGTTTCTGCTCTTACCGGCCGCCAGCAGACAAACACTCAGCAGAGCCGCCGCGGGCTTCATCCTCCCGCCGCGGTGGCCCCCGGGGGGTCAGATGTCCTCGGGGGGGGTCAGATGTCCCCGGGGCCCCCGCAGGACGAGCTCGTCCACATCCTGGGACGCTTCTGCAGAACACGCTGGACAACCCGGGAGCGGAAATGGGCGCGACGGCAAAACGGTTCCGGGTGAAAACGGCGCGGCGCTTTATTTTTCCGTCTTCACGTTTAACTCTATTGACCCAAAATATAAACCTGCACTCTCAAAAAACTGCTTTCACCGCCCTCTGAACAGTCGTTTTGCATCTGGCTTTTACAGTTTTCAGATATATTACTTTTGCTCATAATTGTTTTGTTTCTAATTGATTCCATCATCATCTCTGACCCAGACAGTCTTGAGCAGGAGGGTTCCCCCAAAGGAGCACAGCACTGCTCTACAACAGTCAACAGGAAGAATCCAATCCAAATAGTGCCCCCCCCTACACACACACACACACACACACACACACACACACACACACACACACACACACACACACACACACACACACACACACACACACACACACACACACACACACCACCCAGTCAAAAACAAAACGAACTTTCAGGATTGGAGAAAATCTTTAATGGTAGAAACAAAACCCGAGCGTGACAGATCAGTGCTTTTAACATGTATAAATAAACCAATCGGGGGAGGCATCGACAAATTCATCAGAAACAAATCCCATGACTAACGTGACACTTTCTATGATGACTGATGCTGCGGCGTTGACAGCGGGTCGTCGGCCACACCGAGGGGCTCCGGAGCTTCGGGAGGGGGACACACGACAGAACCAACGAGTCCTGCCAGCACGACAACGGCTGCTCCGGGCGACCCTTAACCTTTGAGGGAAGACATTCCAGCCCGCATGATCTCGTCCACCAACAAGATGTTGGTGGCGATCACTGTGCTGTAAAGGCAAACACACACGGGTCAGTGGAGGGACTCAGACGGCCGACCAGTCCAGAATCGCACCGTCGTACCATGAATGGAGAAGCTGCTTCTTCACGTTGTAATTGTCCCACACGCCCGCCTCTCCCGCCACCATGGGCTCCCCTGCAAGAGCGAGTCATGTGATTCAGCACATTCACCCAAGTCCAGTAGACCGGAGGTTCTGCCACAGCGTGTTTCTGTGGTTCCGACCTGTGCTGAGGTCTGCTCCCACAAGCTGTCCGGTCTGTTCGTACTCCGTCTGCAGCTTCAGCAGGGTCTCCTGAGGGTCATAGCCGGAGTTCTGGGCCAGGACCTGCAGCAGAAGAAGAGGCCCGTTAAAGGAATCATCAGAGGCTACAAAAGGAACACGAATGATCCCGTCTCTTCAGAAAACGCAGAAGCTGTTCGGTCGACCTTGGGGATGATGAGAAGAGCGTCTGCGAACGCCTGGACCCCCAGCTGGGCTCTGCCTTTGACGTTGGGCTTGTGTTTTACCAGAGCGTTCGCCACAGCCACCTCGATGGCTCCGGCGCCAGGCACGACACACCCTGAGGCGCACAGATGGACAGAGGATGAGAACACACACACATGCGCGCGCACACCCTTCTGAAGAAAAACACGAGTGGTTTGAAGAGTTTGTGCTGATCAGCTGAGCACGAGCAGAAGAGGCCGAAACCCCAAAGGACCAACGGACCCCCACGTGGACCCCCGGCTGTTTGCTGCACCATCACGACTAAACTCACAGAACAACTGCACAAGAACCTTCGCTGCCACGCCGCTTACCGTCTTCTATGGCGTTCTTGACCGCCCGTAATCCATCCCTTATGGCGTCTTTGATCTGTGTGATGGTGTGCTGGTTGGGCCCCTTCACCAGCAGCGTGACTGAACGAGGGTTTCCGCACTTCTCGATGAACGTGTACTTCTCCTCGCCCTGCAAACACGGCCCAGAAAAACAAACACCGACTCATTTAACGCGTGCGACACGGAGCACGCGGTACATACTAGAGAGGAGAGGCGATAACTCACCAGTGTGTGTTCATACACCAGCCCAGCGTTTCCCAAACACTCTGGTGTGAGGTCATCAATGGAATTCATGGCGATGCCACCACAAGCCAGGGCGAGTCTACAAATGAAATAAATGATGTTATAGTCACAACTGCCCCCTAAAACTAAAACAAGACTCAAGAAGGATAAATAAGAGGTTTGTTCTGGTCATCTGAATACATGCAGGAGAGATTGAGACTCTGAGAATGCAGAGGAAATGACCAGAGTCACTGTGGCACAGACATGAGGGACCAGGGGGAGCCACCGGAGCACCCCTGGGTGTTCGCTGTGCAGAGTGGGACACAACTTCATACACTCATGTCACCGTCACTTTTACAAATCTGATCTGGTTCGATGACCACACGTGCACTTTTCAAGCACTTGGTTAGGAATACTGGACACCAACACACAAAGAGACTGCTCGATAAACGACCAATGTGGCGATTACCTCTCCATGTTCCTCCTCTTTGCCCTGCGTAGAGCTACAATACCAGCCTTGGCGAGGGCGTCCAGGGAGAACGGGTCGATTCCCTACAGACACACAACAAACTTGTCTTCATTTTGTAACCTCGTCCAGAAATAATTCCTTTTGAGCTTTTGAATCTATCCTGATCCGCTGAATACATTTAAGAGAGGAAACAGCTCTCCAAATGCAGAGGTACAGATCAGAGTTACTTTAGCACAGATTCAAGAGACCAGGGGGAGCCACACTAGCATCCTTGGGTGTTCACCGTGCACATGGACTGAAGGTCCCACAAGGAAACGGATTCAAATTAAGAGGAAAACAAATGTGTGTGTGTGTGTGTTTTATAGGCTCAAGCGTCATTAAATATAACGAAACAAAATTAAAACATTACCTTTTGGTTGATGACAACGAATCCCTTCTCTCCATTGGGACAGACTTTATTTTTCAGGGCGATGATCTTCTGCACGCGATCCTCGATGAACTTGCGTTCTGCCACCACAAGCTTCTCCCTCTCCTCAGCACTCTTGTAGAAGAATCCAGCGTTCACCTCCGTTTTCTCATACTCCAAAGAGACGTTGCAGGTCAAGATGTAAGCGTCCTCCACCCTCTTCTTCATGTCTGGGTGCCGGGCACCGTGATCCATCACCAACCCCCTGATCAGTCTAAAAAATAAACAAACGGCTCCACTTAAGATGATATTTGAAAGGAAACATCTGTTATATTTAGGACCCAGACACACTCAGACCATCACAGGAACCGTTCAGAATGATCTAGTCAAAACACTCACTGCGTATCACAGTCAGTCTTGTGCTTCATATCCATGATTTCCACCATGTACAGATCAATGGGCTCATTCGGTTTAGCAATGGCCAGCACAGCATCCACGACAGCCTGAACGCAAACATACCAACAACTGACAAAATGGTTCGAGACAAACAGCCCTGTAGCTAATTAAGATCATTTCCAGATCAGGCTCCGTATGAAAGAGGTCCTGTGTTCCCAGTTCTCACCTCAGTCAGCAGATCAGCCAGCTCTTTGTGGACCTTGGTCCTGAGGGAGGTCCGCGCTACATTCAGCAGGGTTTCTCTGTCCATTTCTTTAGTTACCTTCACCTCCTCCAAGGTAGCCAGGGCTTTCTCTTTTGCCGCCTCAAATCCCTCAGCAATGATTCTTGGGTGAAGACCCTTGAAAAATAAGCACAAATGATTCATTTCAAGGTTAAAACATTCTTCATCTTATCCATTTTTTGGGTCAACACAGAGCCAGGTCTCTCTTTTACCTCTGACACGTAAAGATCAGCCTGCTTCAGGAGTTCTCCGATGATCAGGACGTTGGAGGTGGTTCCATCTCCTGTGATGTCGTCCTGTGCTGTGGCAACTTTTGCAATGAGTGAGGCTGTAGGATGCTGGATTTGCTAAATAAATTTAAAAAAATAAAGAGTTTGAATGACATAAACAGACAGTACATGCACAGGACAACAGTCTGACATCATTATCACTAGATGGGCCACTGATCTAGCCAGACTATATATAGGACCTCAACCATGACGTTCACATCGTCTAACAAACAGGACAATGTTCAGAATTTAGAGTTAAAGCAGCGTGGAAAAGGACGAAGAGAAAGTCGTGTTTGGGTACTTCCTCACCATTTCGTGTAAGAGAACGTTGCCATCTTTGGTCAGCTTTATGTCTCCCGCACCAGACACCAGCCTGCAGACAGACAGAACTCCTTCATTAGACAAGTATTATTATTATTGGCAACACCTCCACCCGTCCAGAAACCTGCATGTGCAGACACCGGGAGCTGCACCCAGGAGGCTGCCGTCAGCCTGAGTCAGTCTGAGTCAGCCTGAGTCAGCCTGAGTCACCCCCCCCCCCCAACACCCGGCCCCAGGGGCCACAGGGGCCCCCCGGGGCAAACCCGCAGGGCTCAGACCCGGTGAGGGCGGCCGCAGGGCGCCCCGCGGAGCAGCGGCCGCAGGGCGGCAGCGTCAGCCTCATCGGGGATGACGGGGCACGACAACGTGCGCCGGCTAGCGCGGCTAAGAGCTAGCGGCCCGCCGCGGGGCCGAGGAATGAGCGGGGACGCGCACCCACGCGGGCGACAGACACGCCGCCGAGAGGCACGCGAGAACGAAGAGGCAGCGTGGATGTCACACCGGTGCCGACGCGACACGGACCGGGAGCTCCCGAGCGGCGTTAGCCTGTTAGCAACATTAGCTCCTTAGCAACATTAGCCCGCTAGCATTCACGCCGCACAAAGGCTCCGCCGGGGCTCACATCTTCATGGTCCCCTTCGGCCCCAGGTTGGTCCTCAGCACGTCCTGCAGCCCGCGGGCGGCGCTGATGTTGACGGCCAGGGCGGCCTGGGCGCGGGCCACCTCGGCTTTGGGGTTGAGGGCTTTGACGGCGGCCATGGCGAAGCGGCGCGAGGGTGGAGAAAGAGGAGCCCGCTTCCAGAAGCCTCCACACGTGTCCGCGCGCTGCCTTCGCAGGCCGGACAAGGGTGGGAATTTCACAACCTCAGCGACCAGGGCGCACACTACCACACGAACTAACCACAGACGGGAGTTCAGCCCGACTCGCTGAATTATTATAGGTTCTAGATATTATAGACGAGCAAAAAAACGACCTAAACAAGCATTACCGCTTTGTTGTTTAGTGGATTTTACAATATCCGACAGCACGTGAAGGCCGCATAAGTCACACCCTTAACCACGCAGACGAGCTACTTTAATCCTCCACAGAAATAAATCGTTTATTTAGTTGACTTCAACAGTTCAGGCTGCACCCCAATGCAGTGAACGAATGTTAAAGTTATGATAGAAGAGTGGATAAACGTCACCACAATGAAACGACAGAAAGGGAGTCAGATTTTCATTCTCGTTTAATTCAGTATGTACAGTTAGACTCCTAAAGCACTGCAAAACATGCTTTTCAATTTTAGAAAGTATTCTCCTCCAGTCCTCTGGATTTAGATCAGATCGTATGGACAGTTTGCAGACACAGCTACGTCTGTGCTGTCTACCTAAAATCTGATCATACAAAAAAACATTCACACACAATCAATGATCAGATCAGCAAACAAACAAAAACAATGTCAGTGATTCGATGCGTACGTATCGATTAATGGACTGAAATCTAGCATAAAAGCTTCTGCATCGTCGTACCATCAATACAGCTAGAACAATCATTTTCTAGAGTCAATAGGGATGTGACCAGTTTTAACAGAGAAAACTTCAGACCTCCAGCACAGATCTTCACTGGATTCCTTTTAAATCTTCACCGTCAATACACACATTCAGAATCACAACAGCCCAACCAGATGAAACCTTTTAAAAACAGTACTGAGGTGTGAACCTTGGAGCCGTGGGCGGCTTGAAATATACTGGAAGCTGATCTGCAAAGTGATTTTATTTATTGGAAAACTGAAAATGATGAGTTATTATTACTGACATCATGACCAAGAAGACGTTTTAAAATCAGGACCTCCGCGTGATGGATGATGAAGAGGACGTCAAATGATAGATTGGCTGAACATGAGCTCTTCAAACATGGACAGAAAAACTAAAACAGATGAAGGCCGGCGACCTCTTCAACTGAAATAAGACTTTTGAAACCAAAACTGAAAAACTGGGACACAGAAACTGAAGAAAAAGAAACAAACAAACCCAAAACAGCATTCAGATGTCACGCAAGACGATCCTGGCAGTCTGAAGGTTGGCAATGCTCGCTGCTCAAGAGTGTGATTCCTGCAGGGGCTGCTGGGAGATTCCCGGAGGCTGAGATCACTTCAGAGGTGAGGTCTTCATGGGGATCATTATTCTAGATTCCATGTGCTGAATAAGAGGAACTGCAGGAAGAACACCGTCTCTTAACACGATTTGATTAAGTACATATTTAAAACACATTGAATCTCCTTCCTGAATGAAAAGATGGTTTTTATTATAGTTGACCCACCGGTGTAATAGACGATCTCATCCCAACCATCCCGCTGCCAGGCGGCGTTCCTGGTGTTTTCCCTGGACTGAAGGTCTCTGTAGGCTATAATTTGAAAAGAAAAGGATGCAGGTGCGCAAAGTTTTATCGACTTTTAATCGCCGTGGGTTAAATGTGCAGCTGAACAGGTTTTCTACAGAAACGTCGGCTCTCCAAAAGCCTTCTGAAAAATGTGACCTGGGGCCAGTGAGATGATTAACACGGAGAAAGCCTGTCCTCTGCTGCCCCGGATGGGGCAGAAGTGAAGCCCCTGGCTTATCTGTAGCAATGAAACTAACTGGTGTTACAGCGCCGCCTGGCGGCGACGTCTGAAAAACCTCCAAACTTTTGTGGAGCTGAACACTGATTCAAAGATTAAGTAGATGAATATGGCTCCAGTGGCGCTGAGGGAATAGAGAGGTATTTACCCCATAGGTGGTGGACCGTGTATAAACTTCCAATCTGGGAGAAAAATCCCCCCACCGCCTCCTGGTTCTGCTGACGGATCTCAATGGCCCGCGCCCTGCACAGCAGCACGGCACAGTTACACAGCCATAACGAACATCTGTAACCGGGTTTCTGCATCGTTTAAAGCCCCAGACACACATCTGTGGGTTTTAAACTTAAACTGAAATTAATTTTTAAACGCCCCCAGTAATTTCCGATAATGTTAACCCCTGAATTGTTCTTCCCATTTTAACCGCATTTTGCCTAAATACACAATCAGGCAAATTTCCCATTAATCAGATGCACGCATCCATTACGTTTAACACGGGGTAAAGGGATCAATCACGTATGATTTACAAGATGCATCTCGTCATGCTTTGTTATCATGCAGATATAGTGTAGCTAAAATAAATAATACCATTGACTCAATCTCCTGCTACAATCTGTAAAACCAATGAAAATGTAGTGAGGGAATGTTAAAATGACTAAAATATATGAAGTCTGCTGCGCTTCACGGGTTAACTTTGAATACAGATCCAACATATTTCTGATCATGTCAAAGGGAAATAAATAACAGAAAGGTTAGACTTTACCAGTAATTTCCCCACTCGATCATCGTGCCTGGCTGGAAGAGGGAGGAAGCGAGTTATCTCACTGTTTTATGCAACAACTAGTATGCCCCAACGCAACGCTGAGTGTAGGTAGCGATCACCCTCAGCTGGTAGGATCGAAGCTCGTAGATGTTGGGTCCTGGACGGGGGACCGGCTCGTTCCAGAAGCTGAACTCCAGCAGCAGCTGGTTCCTACGGGAGAGCAGCATCTTTCCCCTCTCGTTCCTGTAGTCCATGAATTTCTAAAAGAACAACAAACAGCAGCAATGACCCCACACATCTGGAACGAACACTGAAAACTGATTGAGATGCACTGAAATTGTTTTGACAGAACTTCGGAGAAACCGATTAAAATCGCACGCGCGGAGACACGGCTGCTGAATTTACCGTGTTCTGCCTGAGTTTGTTCATGACTTCAGTGAGAGCCGGGTATCCCCCCCGATATCTCCACAGGTGAACTGAAACAGAAGAGCAACCAATCAGCTTTCAAACATACTCAAGGACACAAGAACCTCCACACTCCGTTGTGATTACATCCTTAAAAACAAAAACACACAACTGAAGAACGATACAATCCCCACTCATATTTATTTATTTATTTATTTAGTCAAATTAAAATTAGCCGAAACTTTAACGTAGGAAACAACTCAATCCGATTGAACACGATCAACAGTCTTGTGTCCGTTTCTGTGTGCAGGCCTCTGATATGACCGAGCTGAAACATTAGACGCCGATCACAAAAGTAAAATGAGAAATGTAACCATGGGGACACGGTGGACAGCAGCCAGGGAAGAGTGCAACATTATCGGCTCTATAATTAACTAAAACATTAGAGGGGCCAAAGACCCGGGCGGTGTTCGTGGGTTGAGAAAACCAAGTGGACAAATCTTTAAAACCTTTGAAAGCTGAAATGAAAGCATTCAAATTACGCAAAAACACTCCGCAGGTTTTTATTTAACTTTAATATTTCTGGTATGGGCCTATATTCATGTTACATGAGCGAAGGGGCAGCCTGATGTGGGCACGTCTCTTGTATGGTGTTAACCACGGAGCGCTCACCTGCCTGGTCCTGCTCTCCGTACCATGTGTTCCAGGTTCCCACGAGCTCGCAGGGGTACTCAGGGTCAGCGTGAATGGAGGGCAGCACGTCCTCGCTGAAAGAACGACACAGCAGCGTGAGCACGCAGCGGCCCTCGAGGGCGTACGCGCTCCGACCCAGGCGGGTTCCGAAACTCACCAAAGCTCGTTGTACGCGTCGAGGCACTCGGGCTTGACGTTGTGAACTGCAAGAGAAGGACCAAAGGTGACGACGCTGGGTGACCTCGGGAGAACGAGCACCGCAAAGGTCACGCGCACATTGGATTTTGTACAGATTGTTGTCCTCTTTTTTGGCGAGGAGGTGAGAGTGGGCATCTTTCCGGGGGTCAACCTTCCGGACGAACAGGGACTTGAACCAGCTGTCCTGGAAAGCCGAGAGACTCCTGCGGGCACACCAAACACACACGACACCATCAACACCTCAACTTTCGCCAAATGAAGTCAGGACAGCCCAGGGGGCTGCGCACCACTTCCACCAGGACCAGGGGAAGTTCTCCTGAAGCGCACCCAACTCATGAGTGACCTGGACCGAACGGGCTCGCGCTGGCGGGTCACGTGCTGCTCAGCTCAACAGATCGTGTCGTCCGAGCTCAGGTCCTGGACCCCCGGGGACACGACGGGTCCGCCTGGAGGCCGAGCTGCGGTTCACCTGAGGGTCCCCGACCACAGGTGAGCCGCAGCGCGTGCTCGCCCCGCAGGTAGCGACCCCTTTAAGGGGCCAGGGAAGATGTCCTTTAAGGACGTCAAGGGCCGAAATAAGTCGCGCGGACGTCAACCCGCGGCCGGCGGCCGTGACCTTGAGCCCCGCGGCCAACACGGCGTCACTGTCGTCCCGGACCGGCCCTGAAGGCAGCGGCCGGGTTTCCCGGGATGTCCGTGAACGCAGCGGCGTCTCGACGCTTAGCGCTTAGCTTTAGCCGCGTAGCCCCGGGGGGGGGGGGGCAGGTGAGACGCCCCCCCCCCCGGGGGCTCGCTGGTGTCGGCAGGTGAACAGGTGAGCTGCGGGGCGGCGGCGGTGACCTGGAGGAGGCCAGGCGCGGCCCGGCTCTGCGGCCGTCCAGGCCCCTGGCCGCGCTGCGGAGGATCCGAGTCGCCATGTTTGCCCCCCCCCCGGTGGTGACGTCAGCAGCAGGCCCTGCCGCGGGGCGTTCACGGACGCTCCGGAGCAGACAGCACCGCTGCTGACAGCCCGACTATAAATACCTGGTGCAGGTGTGGGGCGCCTCTCGCCCACATGAAGGACCAGGACCGGCGGCGGGTGGCGCGAGGCCGCCTCGTCCACGACATTCTACCTGCTTCATCGATTATCCCGCACCAGCAGGTCTTCTTCTCTGGTTTGGGGGGCGGGTCCAGTCCTCCAGGACCCCGGTCCAGCCCTCCAGGACCCCGGTCCAGCCGGGCCCTCGGTCCTACCAGGTCGCCTGGGGTCCCACTTCCCTGGGTGAATCCACCTGGGAGGGCAGAAGAACCTGGACCGTGGCCCCTGAGGGCCCCCCCCATTAACCCTTCACACGGGGTGGGTTCTGAGTGGGACGGGCCCAGAGTTCCTGTGGGCCCGCAGCCCCAGAACCGCCGAAGAGCGAGGGGTTCGTGAGCGACGCCACCCGTTTCTCGATGTTTTATTGAAAGGTCCTCACAGTCGCGTGCTGTTTTAACGTTTATTGGGTCGTGGCTGCGGAGAGCCTCAACAGTCCGTACATCGGTATTTACACCACGCCCGGAGGAGGCGCGGGCGACGCCCGAGGGAGGCCGCCTCGCTCACGAAGAGGAGGGAGTCTGCGACGCGAGGCTCCGGTGGGGGAGATTAGGTCCTAGCTCGGTGTAGCTTCTTCCCTCTGGGGGGGTGTGGGGGGCTGGTCCCCGCCACTCGGCTCCCCGACAGCGGGTCCACCACCTGGCCGACTTTGTAGACGATCTCGGACAGCTCGTGCTTCACGTGCTTGGACCGGGCCTCGGGCAGAGCCTTGAGCAGGACGACGTCGCCCACGGTGCACTGCTCCAGGGCATCGTGGGCGAAGTAGGTCTTCCTCTTGTTGAAGTACTGAAGGACAGACAAGGGCGGAGGTCACGCGTGTGCGTCTCCAGGAGAGCAGGATCAAACAGGCGTGAACACGCGTGGCTTCACGAGTGTTGAAGAGGCGTTTGTGCGTGCAAAGGCCGGGAGAAAAGACTCCCTGAGCCCAGAGAAGCACTAGCGACATGTGTGTGAGTGAGTGAGTGAGTGAGTGCGTAGTAGTGTGTGTGTGTGTAGTAGTGTGTGTGTGCAAGAGAGTGAGTGTGTGTAGTAGTGAGTGTTTGTAGTAGTGATTGTCTGTATGTGAGTGTGTGTGTGTAGTAGTGAATGTGTCTGTAGTAGTGTGTGTCTGTGTGTGAGTGTGTGTGTAGTAGTGAGTGTGTGTAGTAGTGAGTGTGTCTGTGTGTGTAGTAGTGAGTGTGTCTGTATGTGAGTGTGTGCGTGTAGTAGTGAGTGTGTGTGTAGTAGTGTCTGTGTGAGAGTGTGTGTAGTAGTGAGTGTGTGTAGTAGTGAGTGTGTGTAGTAGTGAGTGTGTCTGTGTGTGTGTGTAGTAGTGAGTGTCTGTGTGTGAGTGTGTGTAGTAGTGTGTGTCTGTGTGTGAGTGTGTGTAGTAGTGAGTGTGTGTGTGTAGTAGTGAGTGTCTGTATGTGAGTGTGTGTCTGTGTGAGTGTGTGTGTAGTAGTGAGTGTGTGTGTGTAGTAGTGAGTGTGTCTGTATGTGAGTGTGTGTGTGTAGTAGTGAGTGTGTGTGGTAGTGTTGTGTGTGTGTGTAGTGAGTGTGTGTAGTAGTGAGTGTGTGTAGTAGTGAGTGTGTCTGTGTGTGTGTGTAGTAGTGAGTGTCTGTGTGTGAGTGTGTGTAGTAGTGTGTGTCTGTGTGTGAGTGTGTGTAGTAGTGAGTGTGTGTGTAGTAGTGAGTGTGTCTGTATGTGAGTGTGTGTCTGTGTGAGTGTGTGTGTAGTAGTGAGTGTGTGTGTGTAGTAGTGAGTGTGTCTGTATGTGAGTGTGTGTGTGTAGTAGTGAGTGTGTGTGAATGAGTGAATGAGTGTGTGTGTGTATGTGAGTGAGTGTGTGTGTGTGACCTCACCTTGAGCAGGTAGGGGTCCAGCACCAGCCGTGTGACTCGCACCTTGGCTGTCTTCTGCATCTTGGTCCCCGTCACGGTGCCGATGATCCACTTCGCGTGGACCGTCGCGCGTTTCACGGACATGCTGGACGTTTGACTGCCACACATCAAAGAAAACACATTTACTTTGATCTTTATGTGGACTCGGATCTATTCAGCGTCCCACTTCTCACTTTACTTCCAGGTGTTAAACCGATGCCGTATGTGTGGCCGAATACATCGTCGGTATTTAATAAACTCGGTGTTTTATACTGAACATCTTAATTTTACCTTTTATGAGAAGAACCGCGTCAGCTAACGTTAGCCTCGAGGCTAACTGCTTCTAACTTCCGTCACTTCAAAACGAGGATTTGCGGGTTGAATACACGATGGCCGTGATGACTCTTAGTCCAAAGGATGAGCTCACACTGGTCCTTAGGAGGGTAAATCCAGAAGGTCAAGACAAATCCTCATCAGGAAAGATGCGCCATGCTGCCCGGGCGGCTTGTTTTGATGACGTCATTACAGTGACACAAGAGGGACAAAAGAGTGAGCGTTATTATTCTTTACTACGTATGTATGTATATGTGTAAACATATATTTAATGTTATTTGTTTTTTCCTTGAACACAGCGACACACCGATCCTCATGTTTGGGGATCGTTTAACACACAAGATAGTAAAAGTCTAGACAAAAGTAAACCATATAAACCAAGAAGTAAAATATATTACAAGTCAAACCAAACTCCCAGATTTTGTCTGCCCCTCAGAATGTCTCTATTTCTTGTGAGACAATTCTCATTTTGACCTGGGGATGGCAGCAGAGAACCGAGCCTCCCTGAAAATGAGGAGAAGTGACAGAAAGATTCCTTTTTACAATTGGCAGGAACTTCAAATACCCCAGAGAATCTCAGAATATAGGCTTTCCCCGTTACTGTATTTCAGCAGGACAGACGCGAATGATTAACATCACTTTGCAGGCTGTTGCTGACAGCGCGATGATGATGTTTCTCCACAGATGACATAGACAGATGCGCTGATGTGAGCGGGACTGCAAATAAGACATGACGAGCTTCGGCAGCGCCAAATGATCGTAAAACATAAACGTGACATGCAGCAGGGGAGCGCGGAACAACGGTGGCCATTCACGAAGGAATCTCAGGAAGGAGCGAGGGGAAAACAAGAGCTTTTCTTATCGGGTATCTGAAGATCAGGGGAACATTCGTTATCTCTGAACAATGCGTGTTTGTGCTTAATGGATGTTTACAGTTTTCACAATATTCCTTAAGGGTGTCAGCGTGCTGGGCTTTATTAGTTAATCGTGAACACAACACCGCCTACAGCCGAGGCAGGAATGTGGGCCTCACATGTGTTTGGTCATAAACCAAAGTGCAAATTAAAATATAAATCTGATGATGGCACAGGATAAATCCTGGGCCGGAATCTTAGAATTGCGCCATTGTCAGGAAACTATGAATATCCGCGCGCACACACGCGGTTCGCTCGGCCCCGACGAGGCCTTGTTCAGACCAACACCCGCTAACAGCAGGTACGGGCAGAGCAACGTGGACGCGTCCACAGGCTGGTCTCGGTCCCCTCGTTAGGTTTGGCCTGGACTCAGAGCCGACTACAGGCAGAACAATCTGGTCTTAATCAGAGTGACGCTGTAAAGCACAGGTCTCGTTCTCTGTTTCCCATTTAAGGCAGCGCAACAATGAGACACCTCTGCCAGGATTGCTGCATTAGCCCGCTTTGTCTTCGTACGAGAACAGTGAGACAAATCACAGAGAGCCGACTGTTCTCGTGCTGCTCCCACTTCAGTCGGAGCCCAGTAAACGTCCGTCTGAACCGCCATTCTGACCTAGAACTCAAAATTTCGCTCGCCGTGTAGGATTTGAATTCCCCTCTAAGCGCGAACCTGCGGCGCTCAAATCTGTGTTAAATCATGAAGCGTAGATCGCGCCGACCCTGCTACAATATTTACTTTAAGATAGCCGTGCGCGGGCCTAACTCCAGCCGCCGTGTTTGTATTTGTGAGAGAGCTGAAATGTTCGGTTATCGGCCCTGCGGCGTGTGAGAGCGCGGCTGCCCCGACGCGAGACAGATAACGCGCGCAGACTGGGGCGAGTACACGCGTGTTTTCTGTGACAACACGCTGACCCCTTAATCAGCCGGTTTGAGATTGGCATGCTGGCCCCCCCCCCCCCACTTGTGTGCGATACTGGTCTCAAGACGTTTCTGAAGAGATTGGCCTATTTAGCCGGAGTGTTTTTGTATGATTGCGTCTGAGCGTATCGCTGAGTAGAATCAGCCTCGGGGAGCAGTGCATGGGGTGGTTATGCTGGGACCAGCTGAGTGATTATTGTGGAAAGTACTGGTAAGGGTTTGGGGTTGTGAGGCATAAATGTATTTTCAAAGTTAACATAAAGGTCAGAATTGTTCCACATGACGCTATAGCTCACTTTATATATGTTCAGGGTCAGGATCAGGCTGAGACGTAAGCAGTGCATGCTCTTGCAGCAGGTTTGGTAAACGATGACTGTTTGGACCCTTTATGAGGTGTTTTATTCCTGATTTAACTGGCGGCAACTGCAGGTAAGCCTTACAGGTCACCTGGCTCGCTCTCAAAGCCTCGACGTATTTCCACCAGTGTTCCTGCTGCCTCTGAGTCATTCTACTGGGACTCGGACCAGTACCGGCTGTCGATCCCTGCACAAAAAAGGAGCTGAGAAGTGGGGATGAAGCCTCGCAGGGTCACGTTCAGGCGTATTCAGGTTCCATTTTAGAGCGCCTCCCCTCAACGCATCAGCAGAAGCGTCCGCCCTGAGCGCACCTGTCCAGGCCTCTCACCTGAGTTTGGACATGTCTCTAATCTGAGGGTGGGCTCCGGCGATAGAACCTGACCTCTCCGCGCTTCGCCAAGGGTTAAAAGTTCAGTACAAGATACAGCTTTTGTCACGGCGAGAACAGGGGAAGGGTGAGGTGCAGCGTCCAGGGAAAATGCTTGGCAGTGGTGTTTGTGGTTGATCTGAAAGGGCACTGAGTCATAGCGAACGGGCGAATGTGTTTGTTTCCACGGAGGGCTGACTGTAGGGTTAATGATGGTGTTCCTGTTTGAGCTCACAACCTTCGAGAGAGTTTGTGTTGCCTCAACCTCTGCTACTGGTGATTCATCTTTAAATAAAATGCAGCATGTGACCCCACGGGTAAAGAGTTTACAAAGACTTAACTCGGTGTCCGGCAGGGCTTGTTGTTTTTAATCTGATTATTTTCTTTAGCCCGTTGCCGTTCACAGCCCATACGCAGGATTACACGATAACAATTCTCCCAATTGTTTTTTCTATCCTGATAAAAAAATAACATCGTTTATCACTGATATCTCCGACATGGACCGGGCCATTTTGGAGAGCAGTGGCCCGGGGTAATTATTTAATTTCAACATTTGTGCACTGCTGTAACGTGATGAATGCGGAGGAGTGTCTGTCGGCATCCAGCCGTACTAATGCAATTCGTCTGTAGGTCCACTGTTACGAGACCCCGACCCACACCCTGGGCTCGATTACCAATTTCATCGCATCTTTGAGGGTCCGGATTCAGACTGAGCTGAAAATTAACCGCCAGCGAGCTTTATCTCTCCAAAGGCTGAAGTCATGATTATTAAACCATGATGTCAAGTGGAAGATCACCATAGTCTTAATCTAAGTTTTGCAAACAATTACTGACTCACTCGAAGCTGATCATCTCCTACAAAGATGAAGCGTTTGTTTGAATTTCTACATAATATTTGGTTCATTGAGTACGAGCAGTCAAATTATCTACCCGGGGTACGCGATAGTTTTTCATAAGATGGCAAAGAGAAGCATTATGTTTACCTAATCAGAGCAAAACCAGCATTCTGATTCATTCTGATTCAACTCAAGAAGGTCGGGCAAGGACACTCCAGCTGATGATGAGGAGCTCTCTGTCAGAAAGATGTCTTATAAACGAATAACTACCTAATAAATCATTCAATTGTTAATCTCAGTTTATAGACTGCTGCACAGCTCATTTGGGATACACCGTGTTTACAATAAGTCACGATGACGCTGATTTTCTAATACAAGGCAGAGAGAGCTGCTCTGATTGGTTGGAATGGGTGCTTCAGCATCGTTGATGGTGATTCTGCTCCTTGGACAGTTGCGGACTGACAGATGTGCAGCGTCAACAGCCTGAAATGTAATTCTGCAACCGTGCGTGAATTATTTGCGACGACTACGCTTCATGTTCACGCTTTTATTACCTCTGGACTATCTTCCGCTTGAGCGGAAATCTAATCAGGGAGATAAGAATGAGAATTTGAGGAATAATAAAAATACTTTCACATCATCTCACTGACCTTTCAGCACCAGACTAAACCTCCATCCCCTCATGTGAGGGGATACAGCTGTGTGCAATACCTCACATCTGGTGCAGATGGATAAATTGGTGATATCAAATTTCTAAACAAATGAGGGGGGTTCCTGGAGCTGAATTTTTGCGCGTTGAATTAATCCTTCACCGAAGAATGCCGAAAATGGATCGGATAAGCCTAGGTTCAACCTGTACTTACACAAATAAATCAACACAACAAGGAGCGGGTGCTGTTTTGGGGCGACCCGATGGATCGTCAGGTAACGTACGATGACCTCGGTTGATGCCGCGTACGTGCAACACGCTTGTTGTCTTTGGATTTCAACGCGGCGCTTCCATCACAGAGGCCGTAAGAAACCACAGCTGTTGTGTCCTCCCCCCCCGCAGATTAGCACAAACCTCCGCCTGCGTCCCGACAGACGTGACGCTCTTACGTCACCGCGCGGTTCGGGTCCTCGGGGACAGGGTCGTAAATCACGGCCCTCGCCGGAAAACATCCAGCTTCCCTGACTCACGCTGACAAAAGCTTTGCCACACCCTGACTCGCTGTATCGATCACTCTCCTGCGGTTTCTGCCATGATGGGACGGAGCATTCCGTTTTCAGGAACATGTGAGGACGCAGAGCGTGCATCCGCAAGTTCACGCAGTTTGCACATTTATACCAAAGGTTCTGAACCAGGGGCCAGTCTGAATGCTGGAACAACGTGTGTGTGTGTGTGTGTGTGTGTGTGTGTGTGTGTGTGTGTGTGTGTGTGTGTGTGTGTGTGTGTGTGTGTGTGTGTGTGTGTGTGTGTGTGTGTGTGTGTGTGTGTGTGTGTGTGTGTGTGTGTGTGTGTGTGTGTGTGTGTGTGTGTGTGTGTGTGTGTGTGTGTGTTTTCATACCAGCTCCCTCGGCTGTCGTTTCCATCACTGAGGTCAAGCAACACTTGACTCTCTCTGTCATTATCTACGAAAGACAAAGGGAGGGTTAGTGTGTGTCTCTCAGCAATGCTTACAGGCTGGAAGTTGCAACCGTGTGACCGAGTTGTGACACCCTCAATGTGCACGGCACCAGATCCAGACCTGTTCTGGGTGAAAAGAGGGCCCCACTTTGGCCAATGTGCTATGCATTAAATATCCAAGTCAGGAGGGATTCTGAAATATTCCCCCAGGGCAGTGACATAATTTCATCCCATGTCTCCCGTGAGCCCTCTGACCTCCTACAGAGCGTCCTGTAAGGCCACGTTACCACCAAATGAAGTGCAAAACAGCCACTATTATCAATACCTGTAACAGAAACACACGCTATTCATGTTTGAGCTACGTGTCATATTTCTGAGCATATGAAGCAGGCATGTTATCATTAATCCTTCAGCTTTAAGATGTTGTGCCAGCAATGTGGTTCATATTTACAGGCCATAACTCACGGCTCAAGTATTTGATTGGGTTTATTCAGGCCTTTTCTGCAGTAATCTGGGTTTTGTCTATGTGTAATACAAACAGTGTGAGTGTTAATGCATCCAGTTAGAGTACAGGCAGTAGTTGGAATAAGGTTTTGTCTCGGTGTGCAGAAGCTGGGCCTCACAGATGCTTATTAAAAGGCTGAGGTGAGGTTAATATACACATCATATTTGACTCTATTAGTAATCAATGTTTAGGAGTTGGCAGCGTCTCCCCCTCACTGTCAGGAGACAGGAGGGATTTATTTAAAAAACACCACTGGACTTAAACAGTGTTTCAAAGTGAAAATGTATTCTGTCTCCTCAAGGCCAGGCCTCCCAGTTTTCTGATCAAATCATCATCAAACACTTTCAGGACTTTCAAACGAAAGTACTTCACCAGAGTTCTGCAGTCGTGTTTTAAGCGACTCTTTTATTTAGCAACGTGTGCAGATGTTGATGGCACTCCTTCAAGAAAGTAAGAGACCTCCTGATCTGATTGGGCTCCTAAATCTGCTTTGTATTACATCTCGTTTTAATCTTCTACAGTTTGTAGATGCGATGGGAGCGTTTATTTCTCTGCACTGGCTATGTTCTCGTCCCCATTTGTCCAATGGTTTGTTTATTAGAAGGGTTTTGCCGAGACTACCATGTATATTTCAATATGGAAGGATGGACAACAGGCCAAGATTGCTCTCTGTAGTTCGTTTCAAACGTTTGTTCTTTTCACATCGTCATTTGATACATCATTAGAGAAGCATCAATTATATCCACCATAGCTAATAAATTAAGCCGTGCTTAAAATGTTCTGCGTCCTTTGAGCGGGATTAAAGTCCAGACATGAGTCAAAGTAGTTTCTCTGGATATTTAAGGACATGTTTTGTCATGAGTCATCTCGAATCCCCCTCTCATTTATAGCTTCATCCTCCATGAAAACCAGCTTCCAAACATCATACAGGCATTCTCTCCGCCGTTAGATAGTTGGGTGTCGACACTTAAATATGTGTAACAGCACCGTTCTGCTAATTATCTCAGAGAATCCCAGCGCCGTGCATGAGAAGAAACAGAGAAGAAAAGCATGATTGAATTAAACTGCGATGGAGGTAAGACAGAAACATTTCCCAGAGCACTGAGGTCATGGTTTTTGCTCAAGCCTGTAGGGATCACGGCAGATAATAGGGCTCTATCTTCCAATACGCCATGAAAAGACAACTTCTAGTTGGCTTGACTGTTTCCCAAACTCCAGCACATAAATATTCAGTAAATTTATGAGGACAAGGTTCATTGAGCAACAGTTGTTACAAAAAAGCTGAAATGTTTCAATCGCAAGGGGCCTGGCTGCATGATTTGCTGCAAATATCCCTCTGTGGTTTAAATCTATAGAAATCCCATACATGCTGGTGTAAACTTTTGAACTTTGTACGACGGAATAAATCTGTGGCCGGGGTCTCATATTGTTGAACACTTCACTGATCTCTCCTGACGTTGTTTGACAGACCACGAAGAGGAAAAAAAAAAAGTCCCATCGTTTAATTCACATGGTTTTAAACTGATTCACCGAGTCGAATTCACTTCACGGCTTTGTAAAAATGTTTAAATTCCAGCGGTGAAAAACGAAGAGAAATTTTGGATCAGCCAGCTCTGAAAGCCCATCTTTGACCAGAGGACTATTGCTTCTCGCTGTTCCGTGATTCAGACTCCCTTTGTGGGAGGATGCACGCGTGGAGCAAACAAAACGCTGTCGTATTTGCATCACACAGAGAATCAATGATCAATTCCCTCATTGTGATTGGCAGCAACCGACCGCACGCGCACGAACAACCTCTGAAGTTAAATCAGCACCTCTGAGAAGGAACCTAAAGGATTATTCTAATACGGCTGCAGTAGATCACATTAGTGTCAGCCGGGACTTCCTAATTATAGGAAGAAAAAGTTTAGAGTGTATAACAACATTCTGAAAATAGGACCATCATTCATCAAGACCCGGCTCTGGGTTCTCTTCCTTGCCCAGGATGTCTGAACCACTCTTGCTCTTCATAAACAAAATCGTTCTCATGCAGCGTCTGTTTACAAGGGAGCCCTCCGAAATGTGCACCGAGCATCACAGCTTATTTTTTTGTTTTAATCCATCTGACAAAGAGTCTCCAGGAAACCAAGCGGGGAAGGCAATAAAAGCAAAGCATCTCCATGGCCACTGTTGTTACACTATACATCAAACCCACATTTTTGGCCAGTGTGTCACCGGTTATGATTGATGACACAGTCATCCAGACGGATCAGTTAATCTCCGAAAAGATTACAGTAACTTCACAAGTTTTATTTTCTCTCTTGCCTTTAAAACACCGCCTTGCTCATAGTTTGAGCATTCAGGTCACAGTTTAATTTGCCAAAAAGCCCAAACTCGATATTAATACCGCGGCCGCCCGATGGAGCTTGACTCTATGTATGGTCAAGACAGGCGGACGTGTTGCAGGTGTGCGCCACAAGCAGGAGCTGGAAATTCTGCTGCCAAAGTCTGGACTGGCAGCCCAGTCTCGAATCTCTCTGCACTCAAGCTTTTTCATTTCAAACCACTCTCACTCTCCATCTGTTAGTCTCTGCCCGTGATTCATTTCTTCCACACAGAGATCAGACGCTTCAAAAGATCCAACTTGGGAGAGAATGTAATTGTAATTGTTGCACTAAGACACCTGACAAGCTGTAAATCTATTCTGGCAGGACTTTTAAATGACATCATTATCTACTTGACTGTTTTTGGTCATTGGCTGTCAGGGTAAAAGTGGGATTATTTGAATGCCTGATAAATAAAAACATACGTTTCCTTTTGTTTCTGCACTTGTTTATGTCTGCAAGGCAGATTTGTTGCTTATTCACGTTTACACAATCATAAATTATTCAAATTATTTTGCTCTTCACATACCAATGAACCTCCTTTGGCTTCGTCCTGGAAAATAATCTTAAACATCTGAGTGGGTGAAATGCTTTCCATATTGAACATGTTGGATATTTTCACACCAGATTCATGCTGTATCTCCGTGGTACACGGTTATCTTTGTTTCTTTTAGGCCCTTAGGCAGTCAAAGTAGCTGCGTTTTTGTGAACGTCTTCTCTTCACTGTTGGCAGATGCACCAATACTAATGAAGCCAACAGTCGAGAGAACACGTCCCCCTGGTGACTTTTGTAATAATGAAAACCAGTTCATCATGAAGGCAGCGAATTTTACAATCAATTTTCAGCTATAGTTAAAAAGAGGTGTTTTTGTTATTACGTACAGTATTTATTAGGGGCTTTCTGACATGATGGCTAAATTGTTAGTAATTCTGATGTGCATTGAATTTATTAAATGGTACTGACGCATGATTGTGAACATAAAATTGACTGTGAAGTCTCACTTGCACAGATTGTAAATCATTTTGACTTCTGTTGCTTGACGGTATGACAGTGTCAGAACATTATATGATGTATTGCCACATTCCTTCTTGACATTCTCCCTTGAAACATTTTTGTTACATCGTCTCTCCTATAATTCTACAAACATCCTGCGAAAACTGTCCCGTGTGTGTCCAGTGGAGATCTATGTGTCCAGTGATTCACAATCGAGGGAGTGTTCTCATCTTTAAATGTCCTTCACCCTGCAGCCGACGTGAAAGTGCTCGTGAACACATCTGATTGTACTAATAAAAGACAGTAATGCACTAAAGATGACTCATTTTTGTGATAAGCCACTTCTCTACCGTGTTTGTAGCGATAAATCACATTCCTTTTCCTGTTACTTTATTAGCACTTAGAACCACATGAAGCATTTTAATGGTTCCTGACGTCGAGAATCAGGAATAAGGTGACTCACAGAACTGGGGAATGATATCAGACTGCCTAATTTTGAAGCAGTTCTGATTATATTTGTAACACAATGAGCTGATGTATAAATCTTTTACAAGATTCAGCACAATCTTTTACAAGGTTTAACACATCAAGCTTTTACCTGCCGTTGTGATTTATTGTGTTGTCCTTTTCTTTATTGGATCACTAAATCACAGATAAAACCCTAAAAGCCCATAACTCAGTGGCACAGGCATTCCTTCTGTGCAAACGTTTCAGCTGCCTCTATAGGACTCCTGCGGTGCTCCTGCTTCATATTAGCCGGGTGACATTAATTTAGTATCAAGGGTTCTCCTAATATTCCCACAGTAGTTCAGTCAACAGATTAAACAGCAATCTAAACAGGTTCCAGTGCCAACAAAAGCGTGGTTCGACTCTGCTGTGGAGCATGAATGATGCACACGTTACAGTCTGATGTGTGCTCGGTTCTGGATGACTGCATGTGATAGGGCGAGAGCCTGTGTCTAATGTCACATGTGACAGACGCAGCGGCCCTGCCCGCACGTCAGCTGCTGTGGCGGCAAATGGATGACATCATGTTGTTATGAAACCGAAGCCCGAGAGTCCGCAGAGAGGCGACGGTTGGAGAATGAAGCGTAACGCCACACACAAAGAGGGTTAATGAAGGTGATGTTTGGAATAAGGGGTTGTAAAAACATGCACATGTAAAGGTGGATTCCAGTGACTTGTTGTCCACCTCTGACATCGATGACATTCTACTCTTTATTTACCAAGAAGCAGACAGCCTTCGACTAGTACGCCTGATTTCCGGTGAATGCAGCACACAACTTTGTTACTGTTTATATTATCGATGGAGGTCTGATTTAGCCCAGTGATTGTAACTACAGTATGTAGGACACTGTCTTTTACACACCCGTGTGTATTTTATTGTGAGTGGGCCCTCGAGCACATGCTTCCTCAGACCCATGCTGGTCAACAATGACTTTAAAACTCCATCTTAAAGCATATTTAAATGTAAAATATTATTCAATGGGCCATCGGCTGTCCTCCTTATTCAGTTCAGGTGTGCCTTTGTTCATGCGTGTCCACATAGGGATCATCAACATCCAGGGAGCAGCTCATCATTCAACGCCAGGGATGGTGACTGGCGAACATCTGTATCTCCCTGCTCCGGATAAAAACCCCTGTTTCTGCAGCAGCTGCAAGTGCCAAAATGTTAACTCTCTTTCAGAAAGTTGACTCACACAGTTTGTTTTCTGTGTTCTGAAAAACGGCACAGAAACTCAAAACAGGGATGGCAAATAAATCTAGGCTTACACTATTGTTCACTATTTGGACGGGGTGACAAAGCACTGGGAAGGGAGGTCTGGGCCCACATGCAGATGTGGCAGATGGAGCAGGGAAAACTCCTCGAGAAGGTAATCAAAACTGCCAATCAGTCTGAAATGCAACGTCTGAACGAGGGCCAAGCAGAAGTCCGGGTCCAAGAACAGCCCAAGGATTTAAGAAGCACAAAATCTCATCAACACTGCGGACCAGCGGTCCACAGAGGTGATGGCAAGGCGTTCACATCCTCCAGATGGACGTTAATATAAAGATATCTTTTAACAAACAAATCAAGGAGAGGGAAGAATGCACGTAGATGGACGTTAAAATGGCAACACGCACGCATACACACTCAAACACAGCACGCTGAATGAATGCTGCCAATACAGACATAAACAAAGCCATGTGATGCTCACGGTTGCTGAAGCTGCGACCATTAAACAGCTGACAGCTCAATGAGATAATGGCTGATGTGACCTGTGCCAGTAGAGCTCTTGTTGGGTTTTCAGCGTGCAGATTCCTAAAATGCTATCCGACCAGGGAGAAGATAGATGAGCCCACTGTCTAATCGGCCCTCGATTATGATGTCAGTAAAAGAATGAGATGATTTCTTCGCCTAAATTGCCTCCAGCTGACTGCCTGGGCCCTGGTGCGTTGATGACGGAGGCTTCGGTTTGGGTGATCCTCCGTTAACAGGGAGCTGTATGACCTCAGATTGCATGATGGGGTTCCGATGGCTGGAAATTTGGTCTGAGTTTAATCAATCAGAACAGCCTTTGTATGGTGCCGATGAGTGTGTCTCTGCTTCAACTGTCTACCACTGAATGAGCCGAACTTCAACACAATTTACATTTGTTTTTCATCATAAAATCAATCACTGGAAAAACAGAATTCCCCAGAATGCTTCAATTTACCTTCAAGGTGGTGAGAGGCCATGAACAGTAGAGTGAATGGCCCTAAAACCTGTTTAGCATTTGGTATTTATAAAATCACAATTGCCTGTCCCGTGTACAAACAAATATTATTTTTTGTGCTCTATGAAAATTTAAATGTTTACTCGTGTTTACTCTAGTGCGCGTGTGTTTGTGTATGTTTCCTGTCAAAAGATGCCTGGCATGAGACAAAGTACTGATCTCATCATTCCAATTACATCAGCTTGCTTACAGAAATGTGCTGGTGGGCGAGAGATGCACGCACCCGAAACGGTCCGCATCCTCGACTTACATGGTGAAATCTGTCTCACTCAACTACTCGATGAAGTCTCGGTTAAGCGGCAGAAAAATGACATTCCAGTTCACACCGTTTGCGGGTCATGTGCAAACTCCATCCTTCCAGCCTAATCGCTTCTTGAGAGTATTTCTAGGTATCTGCAGTCCGGCCAACACCACTGCTGCCAGTGCCCAGGGCCTGGACGCATTAACGCAATGTCAAACAACTCCGCAACAACAAAGCCGGGGTTGTTCCACCGACCATGTTCTCTGTAAGTCTTCTGGCTGAACCAACCTGGAGGACTACATCGCCGGCATCAAAGCCAGGCGATCATTCACCAAACTAGAAGGTGCAGGCTTTGTTTACTTCATTCATAAACTAAGGTTCTAGAAATCGCCAAGAACCCAAGGAGCCTTGGTTGTCCTGGTTGTCTTTCCCTCACAACAAAGTCCAACGGGATCTAGCCCTCTGCTCCTGCTCTGAGTCAATCCCAGCATTTGAGTGCGCGCTGGAGCACTTTAGTGAAGACGGCCAACAATTTCTGACAGGACGCACCTCCACTGAGAGGAGGCTGTCAGGTCGGTCTGTCCCGACCCTCACACACTGATCTCTCACTCATCCCTGCAAAACCTCCCAACTCTGTGTTTTCAAGTGTCTTCCAGGTTTTTTTTCCCCCATTGCTGCATTTTTGGACAGCTCACCCTGTTTGTTTGCATGTCATTCTGGTTATGTTCTACCCTCATGGAATAATCCCCCCCTCATTAAAAGTCATGTCGCTAACGAGTGACATCATGCTGGTTACCTCGTCTGATGTCACAGTTTATGATGTAAAAAATTTCTTCATTCCCTGTGGGATTCTTCTTTGAGGGTTTGGTAAGTGTTTCCAATGCTCTTGTAGCATAAATTGGGCCACTTTTGTAAATTCTTCACAGAATGAGTTAATGTTCCATCCCAAATTAGACCACTACAAACTGTGACTTTTGCCAAGTTTTTTTTTTTCTTTCTTAAAACCCGTTGCTTTCAATATTTGTCAGAAATGGGAGAGAAGAAAATAAAGTCACAAAGTAATCACAGAAAGCAAGACCAAACTTGATAATTGCACTCATCGGAAAAGCACAAGTTGCAGAAAGAGAAGTAATTATAGAATTATTATAAAGGGCAGCTTTCATATTGCAGTTTAAATGTTATTCATAATTTCTGCAGCGAGCTGAAAAATACAAATTCCCACTACTGGAATGAATTATAGGAGAGTTCACTACCAACTCAGTGGAGATAAGGGAAAAGAAGCTGGGGAGCAGGTGATGAAGATGGAGCCAGTAGCAGCATCACTACTACAGGCAGCCTCCCAATGTGGACTGATTCTTCACTCATCAACATATAAACTAAGGCAGGTGAAACCAGCCGTTAAGCGCAGGGTCAATACAATTAACCTCTCCACAGATTAGGTGAGGGATGATTTGCACTTGGATCCAGTCTGCGCCTGTCTGGATCCCACCGTGCTGCCAAAGATGAGTTTTTCCACATTAATTCACATTAAATGGGCTCATGTTTGGCTCAAGACCGGCAGATTTGCAGATGTAATTCTTCACCACAGATCAGCAGTGAACATGAATACTATCCAGCCTTTTAACCCGATATTCATCAGCTCTTCAGCCAGTTCATCATGTAAAACAAGTGAACATGTCAGGATCCGTGTCTCGCTATCTGTCTGTCTGGGTCATGCGCTTTCTCTGCCCTCTTGCTCTCTTATTCCATCTTTTACTCTTCTTTCTCTTTCTATCACATTTACCCTACCTCAGAGCAGTAAATTACTCCCCTGGTGGGGTGAGCACGTCTTGCACAAACATACACAAACGCCCATATATAGGCAGCAGACGTTAGGTAAACGCTAGGTAGACATTAGGTAAACTTAAAATGGGCCCAATTTAGACTTCTGCATTAGTAACACCAGTTCAGAGAACCATAACACAGGGAAACATGAAATAGTTTGTGTGGACGGATGTTGGATGTGCACAGCAGGTGCATGACAGACGTGTGGCCACATAGCCGAGACCGTGAGAGTGCATGCGAAAGACGCAATTTACACACCGCGATGGCCGTATTGATTTAAAGAAAAACACCTCACCCTGTGCTTCAGAATAACTTTGGCAAAACGTGCTTAGTTGTGTGCCAGTGCTTTTTTCTTAGTCATGTGCTCTGCAGGCCAAATTCTGACAACATGATGTCATGTCTACATGTTTTCACTGTAAGTACAGTTAAGAGATATATTAATAAGCAGAAGACAGTGAAACATTGCACTTTCAGAGTGTGCACAGCAGATAAGACAACATCCTTTGAAGAGGAACCAAGAATCTTTTTTTAGTTCAGGATGTTGTGCATACTTTCGCTTAAGCTTTTCCCACATCTTCTATACACTAACACATGAGTACTGCACATGAATGAAGTGTGGTGCAGGCTCACAGCACTGTCTGCATTAACTATGATTTTCAGCACTGATTAATGTGCAAGATGCTCAGAAGACTTTGCCCAGAGACCAGAGTGATGCACTGCAGATTGCTTCTATTGTGCAGCCAAAAGTTCAAAAGCCAAACACTGTTCACCGACTGTCCTGGGTGACAAAGGAAAGCTGCAAATGTTTGGCATTTTCGCCTGAAAAATGACTAAATTGAACAATCATCAAAACAAGTGGATTAAGGGAATTGGAAAAGCAGTTCTGAAAGTAGAAATTAGTTCATCTTTAAAACTGTGCTCCATTACATTTAAGGTCATTTTGGTTTTAGTTTAGATTTGCATGAGTTTTGCCTCTTTTTTCACTTTTTTTTGTACATAACCATGTGACACTGCACACATGGACAAAACACTGCATGTTTCTCGTTATCTGCATTTGAAAGCAATTAGTCGCTTTGAAATGTTCAACCTGTTTAAGAGTGGCTTTAAAAACAAAGGGTCACTGAATAATTATGCATTTCCCCCAAAACCTTGACCTAAAAGCAAACTGGGACTGAAAACAGGGTTATAAAACTACAGTTTAAGACCAATTATGGGTGCTCAGGTAGCATTGCTGTGCTCCCATTGTCAAGGTAACACACACATAATATGTATGTGTGTAGTGTGACTGTGTGAGCACACAGCTATACAAACACACTGTACATAGTTTCTAATTGACTTGTTTCGAGGAGAACTCAGCCAAACGTTTCTACATGATCACATCTCAGAAGCATTTGCCACATACCAGACTGGCATAACTCACATTAGGCCCGGCTGCAGCCGTTTATTCAGAGCCTTTAATCATTTATTTGAGACCCGGGTCTGTAATGTGAGCAGGCTCACTAATGAGATCACGGCCTCATCTACCAGAGACGCTCAGTTTGTCAAAGGGTCAAAGGTGAGCAGGACGAACCTGAAGGACCTGGTACAAGGGTTTGGTCTAATCATCATATACCCATTATCTGCGCATTAATTGTCTTTATTAAAAGATGTCGCAACTGAAGCCTCTTCATGTTTAGCCATCAGGACTGTAGCTCACTCACTTCATCTGGTTGTTTGCCCATTACCTCCAGACAAAAAAAGAGAAAAAAAACAGGATCTGGCCACATTCAGACGTCGACCCTCAGGAACTGGGACAGGACCAGCCAGCCCAAACATGGAGAAAACCCCAGCAATGCAACTTGTTGGAAAAAAAAAATACCCTGATTGCTTCCAGGTAGGCTGGCTGGTGCTGGTGCCGGTGCTAGTGGTGGTGCTGGTCCTGCCACCACTGCAGCTGGACCAGAAAAATATGAGGCAAGTAAAACCTCTCACTGTAAATGTTAGCATGACCGACCTATGGAATGAGCCAAACACCAGCAGGCACTCTAAGGCTGAAAACACGCCGTGTTGTCCTTTATTTAAAAATAAAAAGGAAAAAAGTAAGCATTGCTCACAAGTATAAATTATTCCATAAATGGACAACAGAGATTAATGAGCCTAATCGAGTGTGTGTTTCTCATCTACTGTGCTGACATGTTTCTGGCACAGCTCCCCTTTTTTTTGAGGTGTCTGGAAAGTGAAAAGCAATGCGCCCCCCCCTTTTATGGTTTAGGGGCTTTAGGGTTTAATGTCTGATGTGTTTTATCTGCAACTCCTTCCTTGTCTATCACTCTGTACTAACCAATTACACAGTGTCCTGTCTTGCATCCTGCCCCCCTCTTTTTTTCTCTGCTCACACTGGTTTTCCCTCCTTCCCTCCTAAGGCCTCGTTGAGCCCTGATAGGCTTGCTGGGGATAAAACCTGCAGCTTGGGAGAGGAGAGGGACATTTGGGAGCAAGATGGCGAGGGGGACGGTGGTCACATACCTACATGGAGTCCTTCTTCTGGCTCTGTGGAAACCATCATTACAAGGAGGTGGGTCATCTTTCTGCATGTGTGCAGCATCCAGCTGTGCAGCACCTGTGGTTCAAGTCGTGTTTAGGTTTTGTGGCAGGCTAGGCGCAATTGAAGGCAGCTGAATGAATCTTCTGAAGGATATTTAGTTCTAAGATGATTTCGAGCCTCACCTGATGGGGTGATGAGGATGTTGAAAACAAGCTTGTCCGCTGTCAAATTATCGAATCAAAACTGCTAATTTTTCTTCTTTAATGAACACAATAACTCCAAAATCTACCAAAAAGTTTATCTCAGACGCATTGTCGTGAAAATTAGTGTTAGAAGTGATCTGTAATGACATGAATTTAATGTTTGCAGTCATGAAAGATTAATCTCTTCATCAAAGCCATAATGATGAGCTATGATAAAGGCCAACATTCCCTGACGCCAGATGAGCAATGTGATTGTGGAGAAAAAGACTGAGCTAATGTTGGACAAGACATCTCTGTATAGTATTAGTTTAATGAGTGCTGACAGCTTTGAGTGAAAAGCTTGTTTTTTTTTCTTCTAGTAACTGACAAAAAACCATCACTGCTGAATTATTAAATCAAATGATGTAACCCTGCACACATTTATTCTAAGAGACTGACAGACAGCTGAGCAGTATTCAATTTCCAGGTATTTGTCTGGATAGAAGACAGAGATAAATCTAGATGATAACTATCAGGCAGACTGCATTATAACATTACATGCTCTCTGTGGCTTCACAAATCCCAGATGTATTGTTCTGTTCTGACTCCTCTTGAGGTATGACATCAGGACAAAAGTATAGTTAGAGGACAGCTCAAGTTTGATGAGGTGTTACACCTCATTAAAAACTTTAATAAGGTCCGTGTGGTCCAAATCTCATCTGGCCTTGGGATAAACTACGACAAACACACTCAGGCCTTCTTGGTTGGAGCAGGATCAACAATCCCCGTAGCCCCAGTTAGAGACGAGTATCAAGAACATGTTTACCAATTTAACCCAGATTTTCTGCTTCTGGCTCTGTGCATGTTCCCATAAAAGAACTGTTTTATTCTAAAAAGCACTCCTCAGTGCCTCCTATTTCAGAGAAGAACAGATTGTTATCAAATGAGCTAAGAGCTTTTCTATATTGGTTTATTTCTGATGGGACATTAACATTGGGGAGCTATTAAACTCTAAATTTCCTACATGAGGTATAAACATTTTGCAGTACTATGTGACACAGTTTTGGCAAAATGGTTTAGTTTCCTCTTCATCTGTTTATCTGGGTCTGGGTGACGGGGCAGCAGCAGAGGAATGAGCAATGGTCAGTCACCTGGTACTCACCAACAAACTGCTTCCCCTTGCTGACCTTCGGGGTGAGGCACCGATGAGGTTATACTGGTCCGTGGTTGGGTTCTTCATGTCTTCTTGAACTCACATTTGTCCAGTCTTTAAAAGAAAAAGCCCACAATGAATCAAACTGTTTTCAATTGTATGAGAATCAACCAGTCAAAAATTCAATATGTAAAAATCTCAAAACACCAAGCACAATGACATACATGAATGCACTCTAAACAAAGTCATCATTGTACCCTTCCTCTAGTGGTAATTCTTAAATAATTAGGTTGGCAAAAAATAATTGAAAAAGATGTTTTTGACACCAAAATAATGATACATACTCATCTCTTTATGTTGTTGTTCTCATCTTCCTCATTTCACCACTACTACTATTAAAACATAAACGACTGAAGCATTGATTAAATATTAGTGTGAATGTTGTTCAAAGTAACCAGTAATATGTACTTGTTGCCTTCTACTCTAAAAATCTTTACCAATCAGTGGAAACTGTTATATGTCCATCTTTATACAGACTTTCACCTACTAGTAACACTAACACCAACAGCTCCCTGAAACGCACAATAAAAATAAATAATCAATAACTATTTCCAACATCTTCAGCTGCTCAAAAACAAAAGAGATGAACTGAACTGGTTGATTTACTCACTTTCAGCACCACTTGACTGTAACAATGAGAGGACCACATCAAAGGAGTGGTAAAATTCTAGAGTGAAATCATGGTCATAAAATAAGGCAAACACTGAGTGTAGTGAGATGTTAGTGTCACTGCAAAAAATACAGTGAGTCATATCGCATTAAAAAAAAAATCCCCTCTAATATTTTTTTGACATGGTGAGGGCTGTGTTTATGTTCTGCAGGCTTCAGCAGGCAGAGATGAATGAACTGAACAATAATGTTATTTATTGTGTGTCATTAATGTTATTAATATGCTGAACATGACATTGTGTGAGATAAGTCATTCACATTCTTTAAGAATCCCCAAGGCCCCTTTTATTTCACATCTGGATTTAGCGATTCAAATAAACCTTTCCTTTTATAGTTTTCACTCAGGGTGATTCTATTTTTGGCTGATATGGTTTGTGAAAATGAATGTAGGTGCAGGAAAATGTCAGAATTTTGACGAAGAAAGCATGCCTTCAGGATGAATCAAAGTTGATTATTTGCCACAAAGAGGAACATGACAGTGCATAGGGATAACACACACACACACACACACACACACACACCTGTTTCACCTCTGCTCGTTAGGCATTTTCTCAATAAAATGTGGGGCTCTTTATTACATTTAAATTGGGCAATTATTAGGCAATGGTACAAAGAAGAAAGAAAGAAGAAGAAAAGCATTCCAATTTAGCCCCAAACCTTTGCTCACAAATTCTACAAATTTGTTCTGGCTCAATAAACATGTTTCACTATGAAATTGTGCATATATAACTGAACCTTTCCCACTGGCCGAACCAGGTGTATATGTACCTGCTGGTGGGGCGGCAGGAACTGGACCTGGAACAGGTGGGGCCGGAACTGGCTTTGGCCCTGGTGGAGCTGGGACAGGATTTCAGCCTGGTGGAGGAGCAGGACTGGGAATTGGAGGTGGCCCTGGATTAGGTAAACTTGAAGCAGGTGGTTTCTGAAACTGAAAATGCGCTTACTTATTTTACCTTTTTTCCCGAAGGGGGCTATGGTGGACAAGGTCCTCAAGGACTTGGTCCCGGAGGAATCAGACCAGGAGTCGGCCCAGGAGGGGTTGGGCCTGGAGGAGTGGGTCCTGGTGGATTTGGTCCAGGAGGTGTTGGTCCAGGAGGAGTCGGCCCTGGAGGAGTTGGCCCTGGTGGATTTGGTCCGGGGGGAGTCGGCCCTGGAGGATTTGGTCCAGGGGGAGTCGGCCCTGGAGTTGGACCTGGCGGATTCGGCCCAGGAGGAGTTGGTCCAGGAGGAGTCGGCCCTGGTGGATTTGGTCCAGGAGGAGTCGGCCCTGGTGGATTTGGTCCAGGAGGAGTCAGCCCTGGAGGAGTTGGACCTGGCGGATTTGGCCCAGGAGGAATCGGCCCAGGAGGAGTCGGCCCAGGAGGGATTGGCCCTGGAGGATTTGGACCCGGAGGAGCTGGTCCTGGTGGGGTTGGACCAGGAGGAGCTGGAACTGGAGGTTTCAGGCCGAGTACTTTTGGTCCAGGTAGTGGAAGTATGAGAAAAATGGATGCTAACATTATCTACAACTTGTACGTTTATACATACGATGACCATTTTATTACTTGCTTTTCTTTTACAGGAGGAAAGCCTCCAAAAACAGGTGAGAATCCTTCTGCTACAAAAATCAGGGGGGATCATTTACAAACATGTGCTATGTAGGAATTAACCTTCAGCATCACCATGATAACCTTTTGTTTTAATGGTGTCTAAGGAGGAGGCTATGGCAATCTTGGAGGAGTATTAGGAGGCTTTGGTACAGGACAGGGAGGTCCTGGAGGAGGACTTGGACCAGGTGGGTTTGGACCAGGTGGTGCTGGAAACTATGGAACCAGACCCGGAGGTGCAGGAGGCCAAGGCACAGGTATGGAGCACTAACCCTCTGTCTCACTTGCACTCAATGGCCTAAGCCGTCCTAACAATTGTACTTCAGTTTCACAATAGTTCCAAAACAGAATAACCAGTTGTCACTTCCCTTATGTGAGCATTACAATAAGTGGAAGTTCGGTCTCCTGCACTGTAAATATTTTTCATGTATTCAGTTTAAACCAGCAGGATAAGGCTTACATACATGTACCATTATTTCACTTCCTGATTACCGCAAGGACATAAGCTATGTTGAGGCCACTTACCCTTAAGAACACACATAGAGTGATAAAGGCTAATGTTTCAGGCATGGCAGCTCTCTGATAAATGCTGGAAGCCATCACGTCAGCCAGAGAGAATTTCAGGCCTCTCTGTTTGTCGTACCTCAAACGTGCAGTTTGCCGGTGCAGGATGAGGAATGACAATGATAATATCCAAATTAATCTTTAGAGGTTAAACTTTCGCTTTTTCTGTGTAACCTTTTAAATTCCACCTATTATATCAATGTGTGGAAATTAGGTCAGTGAAAACCAACTCATCTATCACCCTTTCAAGTTACTAAAATCTGGCCTTCTCGGTCAAATGCACGCTACTTGCTACACATACTGTGATTGCAGCTACAGTGTGTTTGTGTTACCTTCTCTGAAAATACATCCTGGTTTGCCTGTACAACCCACCAGATGGTAGTTACCCCAGTAAGGATCTGTAGAAAAAATAAAAATTACACAAGCCTCACAAACTCCTACATATGCATATTGATCCGAAAAGTTGATTTACTTATTGAAAAGTTGCCAAAAGAAAGAACCTATAATCTTATATATTTATGCATCATCTGCATTCCTTCAAGTGGGGTTAGAGATTTTAATTTATAGATTGATCTGGCAATAGGTTTCAGATCTTGGTTGTTTTTCCTCTTTTCTCACGCAGGCTTTTGTTCCTTGCCTGGCTTTTTTTTTGACCCAATCACACTCAAACCCTATAAGAGATTTAAAAGTCAAACAAGAACACTTCAAACATGCTTTCAAAACCTTTGAGTATAACTTAATCCTTATAAGCTTTCTCTCAGGCTGCCATCATATATGTATAAAGTTTCCAAAGGGTGGAGCAGAGGACATGCTGAATTCATTAATGTATGACATAGTGTATTCTAATAAAAGCAAGTATAGGAAGAACTAATTACACTCTGACCGGAGGCCTAGAGCCCAAACAGGTCACATTCCTCGTAGTGAGCTGTTTGCATTAAAATATGTTCCAATTTTAGATCATATAGTGTATTAATATGCAGGTAGAAGTATCAGAGGAGAATTATTCTACTACTACATACATTTTAACTGTTGCTTTGTGTTTATTTTATATGTATTAACCAAGCCTCTCCCCTGGTTCAGGTGGTTACGGAGGTTATGGACCAGGCGCTGCTGGTCAATACCCAGGAGCTGGGCCAAAACCTCCTAAAACAGGTACTTTTCTGGTTACTAATAAATAGCACGTAGTTTGACTGAATTGACTGAAATGAAAATTGAAGATGAATTGTTGCATCATAGGTGGAGCTGGAACTTCACTTGGGGGAACTGGCTATGGGCCTGGTGGCACAGGATTTGGGCCTGGT
Organism: Lagocephalus sceleratus; assembly: GCA_911728415.1. NCBI lineage: Eukaryota > Metazoa > Chordata > Actinopteri > Tetraodontiformes > Tetraodontidae > Lagocephalus > Lagocephalus sceleratus. The sequence continues at coordinate 2,442,186 of CAJVRN010000213.1, forward strand.
GGTGCAGGATTTGGGCCTGGTGGTGCAGGCATTGGGCCAGGTGGAACAGGATTTGGACCAGGAGGAACTGGATTTGGGCCTGGTGGTGCAGGAGTTGGCCCTGGTGGAACAGGATTTGGGCCTGGTGGTGCAGGAGTTGGCCCTGGTGGAACAGGATTTGGGCCTGGTGGTGCAGGAGTTGGCCCTGGTGGAACAGGATTTGGGCCTGGTGGTGCAGGAGTTGGCCCTGGTGGAACCGGGTTTGGGCCTGGTGGTGCAGGAGTTCGCCCTGGTGGAACTGGGTTTGGGCCTGGTGGTGCAGGAGTAGGCCCTGGTGGAACAGGATTTGGGCCTGGTGGTGCAGGAGTTGGCCCTGGTGGAACAGGATTTGGGCCTGGTGGTGCAGGAGTTGGCCCTGGTGGAACAGGATTTGGGCCTGGTGGTGCAGGAGTTGGCCCTGGTGGAACAGGATTTGGGCCTGGTGGTGCAGGAGTAGGCCCTGGTGGAACAGGATTTGGGCCTGGTGGTGCAGGAGTTGGCCCTGGTGGAACAGGATTTGGGCCTGGTGGTGCAGGAGTTGGCCCTGGTGGAACAGGATTTGGGCCTGGTGGTGCAGGAGTTGGCCCTGGTGGAACTGGGTTTGGCCCTGGTGGTGCAGGAGTTGGACCAGGGGGGACTGGAATCCGTCCTGGTGGAGGTAAATAGTGTCAGTTTATTTTAAAGTGTGATCTACATAATTTTACATAAAAAGCATAAACATTAAATCTAAGATTGGATGCGCAAGTGTTTTATCCAGATACATTGAGTAAGATTTTAATTAATATATTTTCCAAGGAAAACTTCATTGTCAGTAGTATTGGTATTATTAGTAGTATTAAAAACTTTTTTAGGCTCAGATTCAGATATCAGATGAATAAAATGTATTTGAGCTCCATATAATTCTTTAATTCCTTCTTAATCCCAGTGCTACCACAGACTGGTGGAGGTGTTGGAGGAAAAACTGGTGGAAAAGCATCAAAACTTCCAGGTAAAGTCCAAAAAAAAGACATTTAAAACAATGTTCAGCTGCTAAAAATGTCAAGTATAAACACTGAATATTTCAGGAATTGTGATGCCTGGACCCTATCAAGGTGGCTATGTACCAGGCCAAGGTCAGTGAACAGCATATAACAAGCCATGAAAAAGAGTCAAACTTTGGTCTGAAGTATTTCAGGTTTCTTTTTGTTATTGAATAAGGTTTTGGAGGCCGTGGAGTTCTGCCTGGGGTGGCTGTAGGATCTGGACTTGGAACTCAAAATGGTGTGCTAATGAGCCTTAGAAAACAATAGTATGGCCTGGCAAAAATGCCAGAATTAAACCTTTACACCTTCTTGTTCTCAGGAGCTGGAGTGCTCGGACAAGGTGGCATCGGACCAGGAGTAACTAGCAGTGAGTGCAGTGAAGGACACTCAATCATAGCAGAGATCCAGCAGTTTGCACACTGATCATTTCTGCAATAAATGTGTCACCTTAGATGGTCGTGGACAGCCGTTGCCCGGTGTTATCCGTGGCTACCCTCTCATTTCACCAAAATCAGGTATTAAAATGCAACATTTAACAGAGTAAACCACCGGTACGTACAAGAACAAGGCATATAATTCTTCTTTATATTGCAGGTGTGGGAAAAGCCAACAAAAATCCAGCCAAATTGGCCGCTAAATACGGTGAAGACACACACCCACACAACCTCTAACAGTAATATCATAATGTAATGTAAAATATTATTATGAAAATATTCTGAACATTAACCTCACCAGGCATTGGTGCAGCTGGAGGCCTTGGAGGAGTGCTCGGCATTGGTTCTGTTGGTGGTATTGGTCCTGGTGGTGCTGGCATTGGCCCAGGAGGAGCTGGGTATGGTCCTGGATTAGGAGTTGGCCCTAGTGGTGGTGGTACTGGCTTTGGACCTGGAGGTTAGCTGGCAGATAAACATACATGAGATGCATCAAAATCATGCTTCATTGCTCATTTACAATATAAAATATTCTAGGATTCTAATTCAGCTAAAAAATTTTTTTTTTTCCCCAATAGGGCTTCCTGTTGGTGGAGTTGGGCCTGGACGTACCGGATATGGACCTGGTGGATATGGCCCAGGAGTTGGTTATGGACCAGGAGCTGGATATGGACCAGGTTTAGGAAGCAGTATAACTTCTATCCAGGATCTTCTATTGTCTAATTAAAGAAACAGATACACTGTAAATGAATATTTACAGTGTATCTGTTTATATTGAATATTTCTTTTTAATTGCAGGCTATGGCTCTGGATTAAAACCTGCTAAATATGGTATTAAACTTCTTTATCTCTTTTTTTACTTATTGATGGAGTAAAAAGCTAATTTATTGTAACTAATTCTTGGCTTAGGTTACGGCTCAACAGGATCTGTTGGAACTGGACCTAGTAGAGGTGGTGAGTTGCTGAATAAATGTTATTTTTAACAACCACATACAGACACATGCATGCTATGACTCAAAACATATTTTTTTAATCAATAAAACACTCAAAACCTCTTAAACCTAATTTAAAGTGTTCTGTTTAATTTCACCACTCAGCATTTTTGAAACTGGATTGGAAATAAATGTAGAACTGTAGGTAAGAGTATTCATCATAGCACTTGTTAAGTAATGCATGTTTAAGTTCAACATTTTAAACCGTCGTTTTATAGACCTCTACTGGTGGAGGGCAAGAATTACAGCAAAAGGGTTTATGGAACTACTTTGACATCTTATTGTTAGGAGTACTTACTATTTTATTAACATGTATGGATTTATAATAACATGTTACAACAGTGAGAATTATTTAGGTGCTTTAAATTAGATTCCAGAGCCACGCCTTTGCTGATGCAATGTATATGAAATATTTATTTTCTGAATTTACCACATCATGTCCTTTCTGAACAGACACCTCTGGTGGCGTTGTACCTGGAGCTGGTGCTAGTCCTGCTGGAACCGGCCCCGGAGGAGCAGGCACTGGAACCGGTACTGGAGGAGCAGGTACCGGAAGCGGCCCTGGTGGGGCAGGTCCCAGCCCTGGTGTGTCAGTGAACGGAACAGGCAGCGGAGGCACAACTGGAAGTGGTGAGCTTGTGTTTTAGAGCATTAAGAATTATGACTATGAATTAAAACTGATATAAGTGTCTGTACCTGCTGGACCGGAAGGACGAACTGCACCCACAGGAGGAACGCCGTCTTCTGGATCAGATGGTCAGTTTACATATCACCCTGTAAAACTTTAGTTGATACAAAATGTTCTTCAAAAATTATGGAGGTCAACTAAGGGAACTAAACAAGCTAAAAATCCCCATTGTTTGATGCTTTTAATGTATTCTTTTCTTAGAATTTGATACATTTGTGTAAAATTTGTTTTGAGGCTGCAGCCTGCAGGATTGTATCCTTTGCATCTGTCAATATTGTGAAAACGCTACCCTGTTTGCAGGAGATGGCAGTGTAATTGAGGGGTCTGGAAGTTCTGGAGGAGACGGTGTGTTTATGTCTTGACCATTTGACATAGTGTGTTAAAACAGTCTCATCTAAAACATGTATTTGTTGTATATTTAAACCAGGAGGCCTTGGTGTAACTGGCAGACCAGGGGCTGCGGGAGGGGATGCAGATGGCCTGGGTGGAACAGGAATCCCCATTATTGGACTGAAACCAGGTAAAAGGCATTTCACTCTATAAATCTGTCATCGCTATTAAAAAGTAGTTCAACTGCTATCTTTTAAAACTGTCCTTTCACTCTTATCTCTTTTTACACATCAGGAACTAATGGAACTGAAGTGTCAGGTCAGTTCCTTATAGACAAAAACATTTTTGTCTACAAGCACATCTTCAAAATCAAGTCACATCTTTTTAAGATGTTTCTTTCCTTTATCTCTTCTTTCTCTCAAAATTAATGCATTTACATTTCAGTGATGGAGCTTCACATTAAGTTATTCCTCCAGCATTTTTTTTATTGTTCCACATTTTTCCCTTAATTCAAACATTACTATATTTCATTGTTGACACATTAAAACTATACTAACTATTATTTGCAGTTAATTCATTGTTGACACATTAAAACTATATTAACTATTATTTGCAGTTAATTCATTGTTGACACATTAAAACTATATTAACTATTATTTGCAGTTAATTCTTGTGAAGAAACTAATCATATTAACAAAAATACATATTAACCTCATGAAATGGTAATTTTTCCCCACTAAGACACCTAAATGGATCTTACATGGGCCATATAACAATACTAATTGTTTGTGGACATTTCTTAAAAGTTCTTCTGATTTTGCAGGGGATGGTGGGACGTTACCCGGAGCTAGGCCTCTCAGACCCCCAGGTAAACAAATATCAATAATAAATCAACATCTCTAAATAGATAAATATACATAGATAGATAGATCTATGCAATCTCCTGACTTGTATCTAGGAGTCCCCAGAGGTGACACCCCAGGTGAAGGTGACGGGGAAGGAGGTCCTGATGGAGACAGAGATCGCACTGGAGCCAGAGGACCTACAGGGGGAGCAGGGGGAACAGGAGGCACTCCCACAGCTGGAACTGGAGTCAGACCAGGTAATGTAAAATGCTCAGATCGTAATGGCCCATCGGCCATTACGATCTGAGCATTCACCCCAAGTTATGTTTACACACTCTAACATCAGTATTTAAACAGGGAGAATGTATCTCCAGACATTATCTGTTACATTTGATTATTATTATGTTAATTATTTAAACAGCAACTGGCCCCGGCGTAGGTGTTGTGGGTGTAGGAGGTACTGGGGGAAGAGGCCCAGGACTTGGGGCAGGAGTTTTGCCACTTGGAGCTGGTGGAACAGGAGTCCTAAAACCTGGAAAAAGTCAGTTATATGCACGTTACTCTTTTTTAGAAGTTTTGTCCCAAATTAATACAGTCATATCACAATGATGCCCTGTTCTTTTTATACATCTCACGTAGACTATGGTGCTGGTGGATTTGGAGTTTTACCAACTGGAGGTATGCTATCATATCCATTACAAACTAAGTAAAATCAAACATTCCTAAACAGTTTAAAGTGCAAGTGTCTTTTTCCCTTTAGGCTTACGTTACCCGACTGGAGCTGGTGTGGGTCAAGTAGCTCTAAAGCCAGGCAAAGGTTGGACACATTTTCATTATTATTCTTCAGTTTACTGAATTTATTTTGACATATCTGAAATGTTTAACATTTTTAACTTTTTAACAGTTTATGGGGCCCTTGGTACAGGCCAAGGTAGGGTTGGGCCTGGGGGTTATGGAACTGGTCCTGGCGGCTATGGTACTGGTCCAGGTTATGGTATAGGGCCTGGAGGTTTGGGGACTGGTCCAGCTGGCTCTGGTCCTGGACTTGGAGGCTATGGAGGCAGAGGTGTTGGTCCTGGAGGCGCTCTTGGAGTTGGGGGCGTTGGAACTGGAGGTTTAGGAGGTGGCCTGGGAGGAGGACTTGGTAGAGGCCCTGGAGGATACGGTGTTGGAGTTGGTCCTGGTGGTAAGTGCTGTATAATGAAACCAAATATATCAGTTTAAATACTTCATTCTCATATTATTATACTAATATATATATTTGATGCTTTGTTAATTAGGAACAAGATATGGCCCAGGCCAGGGATTGGGAAAACCACCCAAAAGTACGAGAGTAACTGAGAGATATACAACGTAAACACAACAGAACGTATTGTGGAATTTTTTTTTTTTTTTTTTTAGATTACGGAGCAGGAGCTGCTGGTACTGGAATTGGGCCTAATGTCTATGGGACAGGACCAGGTGGAGCTGGTACTCGACCAGGAAGCTTTGGACCAGGAGGCGTTGGACCAGGAGGATTTGGACCAGGAGGTCTTGGCCCAGGAGGCTTTGGACCAGGAGGCGTTGGACCAGGAGGTGTTGGACCTGGTGGCATTGGCCCAGGAGGTGTTGGACCAGGAGGATTTGGCCCAGGAGGCGTTGGACCTGGAGGCATTGGCCCAGGAGGCATTGGACCAGGAGGATTTGGCCCAGGAGGTGTTGGCCCAGGGGGTGTTGGCCCTGGAGGCGTTGGTCCAGGAGGATTTGGCCCAGGAGGTGTTGGCCCGGGGGGTGTTGGCCCTGGAGGCGTTGGTCCAGGAGGATTTGGTCCAGGAGGTGTTGTTCCAGGAGGTGTTGGACCAGGTGGTGTTGGCCCTGGTGGTGTTGGTCCAGGAGGATTTGGCCCAGGAGGTGTTGGCCCAGGAGGCATTGGACCGGGAGGTGTTGGACCAGGAGGATTTGGTCCAGGAGGTGTTGTCCCAGGAGGCTTTGGACCAGGTGGAATTGGTCCTGGCACTACCAGTGGTGGTAGTTATGGACCAGGTGGCACAGGGACAGGTCCTGGTGTTTATATTCCTGGTGGACAAGGACTGGGCAAGAATAAACCATCAAAATCAGGTTAGAGTTTTGTGCTACACACTAAAAGAACATCATTATCTTTCATATTTAGTTATTTTTGTATGAGATGAGAGTATGACATCCTCTTCATGTATCCTAACAGGCTATGGCGGTACTGGCTTCGGACAAGGTTAGGAACAGCTTGTGCTTTTTATGTATTTAGTTATACAAGATAGTGGTGGTGACATATAATCATTCTTAAACTGAAATTTTGCTTTTATACTTATTATACAGTTTTATGTTGCATGATGAATAAGTTTGGCATGGAGCCAGGTTCCACTGATACAGGCCATGTCACAGCTCCTCCTAAATCTCACATGAGTGTATTAGCTGTCTTTTATATACAGAAAATAACAATATAACCTCCACATTAGGTGCATGGTAACAGTGCTATCTTGTTCACCGGCACACTGTTACTCTGGTGTATGATGACCAGACACCTCATCTATTAAAATAAATGTACTACTTAATAATAATAATAATAATAATAATAATAATAATAATAACACTGCTAATATAAGTTTTAGTTAGGCTGCATAAAACGCATGATGTGTTATTTTTATACTACGTACCACAGTAGGACCTGGTGCCACAGGAACTGGGACTGGTACTTATGGACCTGGTGGTTTTGGACCCGGGAGTGTTAGACCAGGAGGTGCTGGTACTGGGCCTGGCGGCTTCGGACCAGGAGGTGCTGGTACTGGGCCTGGAGGCTTTGGACCAGGAGGTGCTGGGACTGGTGGCTTTGGACCAGGAGGTGCTGGAACTGGGCCTGGAGGTTTTGGACCTGGAGGTGCTGGAACTGGAGGCTTCAGACCAGGAGGTGCTGGCATAGGAACTGGAGGCTTCGGACCAGGAGGTGCTGGCGCAGGAACCGGAGGCTTTGGACCAGGAGGTGCTGGCGCAGGAACCGGAGGCTTTGGACCAGGAGGTGCTGGCACAGGAACCGGAGGCTTTGGACCAGGAGGTGCTGGCACAGGAACCGGAGGCTTTGGCCTGGGAGGTGCTGGCACAGGAACTGGAGGCTTTGGACCGGGAGGTGCTGGAACACGACCAGGCAGTTTTGGACCGGGAGGAACAGGAAAAATTAAATCTAAATCTGGTAAATATTGATATTACTGAGTTCAATACAAATATTGTTTGATATTGTTGATGGTGATCACTCTTCACTTAAGTAATTAAAATTTTTCACATACTTTTCCTAGGTTATGGAGGAGCAGGATATGGAACAGGTGAGGGTTACATTTTTAATACCATGGTGAATGTGGCATAAAATTGTGGTTGCTGAACTTTTTTCTGTCAGGAGTTTTAGGAGGAGGTGCTGGAGTTGGTCCTGCTGGAGTAGGACCTGGCAGCTTTGGTCCTGGAGGCGCTGGAACTGGTGGCTTTGGTCCAGGAGGCGCTGGAACCGGTGGCCTTCGTCCTGGAGGCGCTGGGACTGGTGGCTTTGGTCCAGGAGGCGCTGGAACCAGTGGTTTTGGTCCAGGAGGCGCTGGGACAGGTGGCTTTGGACCTGGAGGCACTGGAACCGGTGGTTTTGGACCTGGAGGCGCTGGGACCGGTGGCTTTGGTCCTGGAGGCGCTGGGACCGGTGGCTTTGGGCCTGGAGGTGCTGGAACCAGTGGCCTTGGTCCTGGAGGTGCTGGAACTGGTGGCTTTGGTCCTGGAGGTGCTGGAACTGGTGGCTTTGGTCCAGGAGGTGCTGGAACCGGTGGCTTTGGTCCAGGAGGCGCTGGAACCGGTGGCTTTGGTCCTGGAGGTGCTGGAACCGGTGGTTTTGGTCCAGGAGGTGCTGGGACCGGTGGCTTTGGGCCTGGTGGACAAACACTGGGGAGCGGGAAGCCTCCTAAATCTGGCTATGGTTCATCATTAGGAGGAACTGGTTATAGGCCAGGTAATGTATACAATATATTTTATACTTTAATTATGTTTACTGTAGTAAGGTTATATCATCACTGCCAGTAAAATTAACAATCTTCTTTTAGGATTCCTTGAATATTTTACAAAGATTTCAAGACTTTACTAATTTAACTTTTTTCCTGATTTAATGTATCTAACTTAGGAGGAGGAATAGGAGGTGCAGGGGGTGTTGGACAAACAGGACCAGGAGTGGGAGGGGGCTCTCAAGGTATAAATATTATGGTATAAAAATATATAGTGAGAGTATCAGTGTTTGGGCTTTAATGTCACGACCTTTTGTAAAAATGTAGACCACTTCATGGAAAACACTGCACCCTAGAGGTGAGACCAGATATTTGTCACAATGATGTTTGTAATGCGTGTATTTCTCCAGCAGGAGGCGTCGGTCCAGGCTACGGTGGAGGGGCTGGCGGAGGGGCTGGCGGACTATATCCAGGTACGAGATGATTAAAACACTTAGGAAGTGCAATTGATATCCACATTTTTGATAATGTAAGAGAGTCATATCCATTACAAAGTAAGAGAGTTCACCTGAATTTTGCAAATACTGATATGAATTTTTTTTTCAGGGCTTGTAGGAGATGGACAGAAATGTAAGTAACTTCGCATAAGCATGCAATTTATTGTATGTAAAAGTTATTGTGCAGTGATTTAACTGTAGGCCCAGAGTCAGAATAATATGTGTTCTGCATGTGTGTTCCTCAGCCATAGCACAGAAGGCAGCCAAATATGCAGCACTTCAGGCTATCCTGGGACCTGGAGCCAACAGAGGTACATTATTACTTCACAACAGGACAAGTATCAAACAATCGTCTCTGTCTTGCATCAATCAATCGTCTCTGTCTTGCATTTGAGGTGTGGGGTGCCAGGGTAAATACTGTGGCCGGAGGAGGAAGTGAGAGACCAACAGAAAGGAAGTGACCTCATTGGAAACAAAAAGCGGTGCTATTGCATTAACCCAAATGGTAAATGTCTTATAATCATTGCAGTTAAAACCTTCAGCACATTCCATATAAATTTTATACCTGAAACCTTTCAAGATCAAAATTTTTCAGCCTGCAAAAAAAGACTACTTCGAAAAACAAAATATGGCCATGTAATCTATATTTTTGTGGATGCTTTTTTTTTTTTTTTTAAAAGATGACTCCATTGGACCTGTGTGCACGCCAACACTACATTTACTATATGTACTGCAAGGCCTCACTTTGTTCAGTCTGCTGATTTTAACAGCCACGCAATGTCAAGATTGTCTTAATAATTCCTCTTTGGCTGACATTCAAACACAACATATGCGCCCAGAAGATTCTACAAAGACAAAGACAGATGCTATTTTGGGGGTAACTGCAACAAAAGAGTCTTCACAAGTGGAATCTGTGTGGCGTGTCTTTCTGAATGGTCATTATCTGATTTCTGAAAAGCAGTCTGTGTTCATTATGATTGTGCTCAGGCGTGAGCGCAATCAACAGTTGGGGCCCGACGGTCTGCGACTGCTAACACTCGTGATATTCTGCCACACTTAGCAAATTGAGAGGCACTGTTTTATCGTAGCTGAATTTCAGTAATAAATATTGATGTTAACTTTTATTTATCATGTATTTTTTTTCATTATTCCAATGATGCATTTGTTAAAATATGGGATAAATTTGGCTCTTGTGTTTCTTGCTGAAGAACTTATCCAAATTAAATGTAATAGGTATGAGGTAATACGGTCAAAAGTCGTGATCATAATTGAGAATGCTTTTTTTATTTTGCATCCTTGTCTTTGGGAAATGTTTATGTTTGCTAGTCTTTATAAATTAAGCTATTAAGAGCAAAAAAGAACACAGAATGCATTTACGACATTAAATATTTGACTTTGACATTGTGCGTGTGACTTTTAACAGTACTATAACAAGAAGTGGGTTTTTTTTTCTACATTTTCCTTGAATGCGTGCAAAAACACATATAGTTTGTTGTGTCATTTGCAGTGAGTCCCATTATGCAACTGACCTTTAACTCGTCTCTGTTGTGTTCAACTTTTGTTTTAAACATCCGTCTTTATGGATGATAAAGGAAATGATGCACTTTTGTATTCACTGAGACGACGCTCTCTGAAATAAAGAAGTTGCCATTACAAAAACCCCTTTCTTATTGCAATGTGTGAAGTGATGTAAACTGTGGATTTTGAATGCACAGAAAGTTAGAAAACAATGGGGAAGCTGCTGGGTTAGATATGCTACGGTCGTGTATTTTAAAAGGAGAAGTCGGCAGTCCTGAGTTTTAACTGCATTCTCATGCTTCCAATGAGCTCTCCTTTGTTTGTTGTGTGCGGCGAATAGAGGGCTTTACTGTCGGGTCATGACAGTGCAGTAATTGGAGCGTTCATAAAGAGATTACGTATGTGATGACAGGAACAAGGCTCATTTCAAACACGCCCGTTTTAACGCTTAGAAGCCCCACTAAGCTCAGAAATGCTCCTCAGAGGAGCGTGGATGTGTCTTGCAGAGGTCTGCACAGTTCAAGGAGCAGGAGAGGGGGGAGAGTGAGAGAGGAGTTACCCAACAGCCACCAGGGGGAGCTTTGGTCTGGAGTCGGTGGGTCACAGTTTTCTCTCACCAAGATATCATGCACATTAGAGAGACCTCGACTACACAGGAAGCCTGTGAGCACAGAGTGAGGGGAGAGGGAAACGCCTGCGAGCAGTCAGAGCGTGGTACGTGTCGGATCTGCCCATGAACAGATGCAGCTAATAACCTTCTCAAACTGGGTGGATCTCTCCTGATCTGTCAGTGAACCGAGAGTCCAACATGTCACGGCGGGACCAGAGGTTTCGCAGAGGGATGAAGGGACGGTAAGGGCGACCGTCGGCGGAATGTTCGTGTTTACTTGGATGAAAAAAAAGAAAGTGGTTGAAGGTTAATTGTTTTGAACAGTACTTCCTCAAACCATGACAGCAGCATGAGTTAGCCCTATTCTACGTTCACATGAACAGGCAGCATTGTTTGAGAAGGCAGCATTGTTTGAGAAGAAAACCAGAAAAACTCATCGACCAGCACACTTTAGCTTACGTAAAGCCACTGGGACCATATTCCCTTGAGATCAAACCCATTAAAAACATGTGTCCTTAAAACTACTGGGTTTATACAACAGTTCAGCAGAAAACAGAGGAAACTGTGGCGTGAGAACACAACATCAGAGTCTTAACATTTGACCTGACATTATGTGTTCTGTAAGAGCAGCCGGTGCTTAATGTGTCCACCTTTAGTGGTTCACTGATATCAGATGCTTCTTAAAGAGGGGTGTGACAAAACATCATGACTGTGTTTGACAGTCAGCATGACAGTGGATACTCTACTGCGCTATTGGTTATAAGAGGCTTTCCATGAGTGACATGGTTACAATCACAGTTTAATTTAAATTAAAGTTAATGTTTGAAAACACAAAATACTGGCTTGTGTATTGGCTTTAAACATTTATTTAATTACACAGATATTGTAATGTATCTTAAATAATATTTTTGGTATGTTTTAGTCATTACAGGTTGACATATGTGAGGGGCTCATAAGTCTCCTCACCAGATTATCAATGCCTAAACCTAACATTTAACATTTAGAAATAAAAAGCACCGGTGACAATAATACACTCTGGATTTACTTCAGCGATTTTCACTGCCAGATGTTTAGGTGTAATTGCAGATATGGGGCTGCAGAGTTTCACCTCCGTTGCTGGTGGCACAAAAACACAGGCAGAAGGTCTAAAATAAATAGCTGCTTGATGTTTTCATTACCTAGATATTTCCACAGAAAAACAAGATGATCAGCTGGTCTAATAGACCCTGCAGTGTTTCCTATAATACCCCAGCAGACGCAGGGGCTGTTGAGACAAAATTTCCTGTTAGTAAGTGTATTTACTCTACTTAAGTGATGCTAAACAGGAGCAATTACCTCCGCCGAGACTGTCGTGTTTTAACTGTATTAAAGAAGAAAATATTGAGTTAGGTGTAATTCACATTGCGTGACAAAGGAGAAAAAAAGGGTTCCGCCACAAACCTATTGAAGCCATTCAGTTCACAATACTGAGTTTGTTCCCTCTCACTCACAATAGCAAGGCCACCTTTTCATTCCCTATTGTAAAATCTGCATGCCATTAACAGCTGGGGGGAAACATGGAGCTATACCCTGTCAGGAAGTCACCTCCCACTCTGGCTGTAGATAAGGAAGTAGCTTTTCTGTTGAACTAATGTGTTATTCTACATTTAGTAGGAACCAGGCTGATATGTCTGAAATAGCGAAAGTAAAATGTAAGGACGCAAGGAAAAGAGAAACATCTGTGGAAATGCTGGCATTTTTGTCTCATCATTTAGACGTTACTGTGGGAGTCTCAGTGACCCTAAAGGTCTTGTTTATTTTATTATTTATTTAGACCCAGCAGGGCCTCACTTCCGACCCCAGCAACGCTGAACCAGAGCTCATTGTCAATTAATGAATTGAAAGAGATATTGTGACAGAGACAATGTCACCGAAGATAACATTTTAAAGGAACACTGACCTGGTTGCATTCAACCCGATCCTGTGTTTAACCATGGAGCGGGTCGACTGTCCTCACAAGTGTCGGTTGTGCATGGCCGATTGGGCTCGCATTACTGTAACGCACCTCTTCAGCAATGTAACACTGTACAGCCTAAATTTAAACCTGCATACTCTCATCTCATTGTTTAACCATGCCTTTTGACCCCACTTCCCTCTGGATTTTAGGTGCTGTGAATGTAGCTGTATCCTGTCTCACTGGTACTATGAAAGAGAAGGACAGCTTTACTGCAAGAAGCACTACTGGGCCCGTTTTGGGGAGCATTGCCATGGTTGCAAGGACACCATCACCACTGGACTTGTAATGGTAACAATCAGTGAAAATTAAAATTGCCTTTAGATCATCAACACTTCCGCATGCTAAAACACAAAGACAATTTTAAGTAAAGGGTGTCGAGCTACGACACCACACTAAGCCTTGCATCAAACAAACTACCTGTCAACGTTTCATAATAACACATTGTGCAGCCATTTATATTTTGTGGTCTCATAACACAACACCTCGCAAACCAGATCAAACAATATTCTGAGTGTTCTCATAACTCTGCACTCAGCCAGTGTTAATCAACACACTGATCAATAGCTAGTGAAACAGTTTAAAAATAGCTTTCCAATCGACCCCTCAGAGTCAGCATTTGTTTAAACTTAAAAGTGAGCGTCGTCAAACAAGTACATTCTACACAATGGAAATTGGTCCGTCTAGAATTAAATACTGCTCCAGATCTCAGGATGCTGTGCCATTATCCAAGGATTCAAAGCCTTCCTGCTTTCTTGTTTCCACTTGCAGTGAAAGAAAATGCTTTTTTTTTCAACTCTCATATCTCAGGAAATCCTCTGAAAACATCCCGATACTATGAGGCCTTGTTAGAAGACTCTGAAAGCAAAAACAGCACTAAGTCAATAAACTAACTCTTCTCTATAAAATAGGTTGCTGGAGAGCAAAAGTACCATCCAGAATGTTTCACTTGCACGCGCTGTGAAATGTTTATTGGAGATGGAGATAGCTACATACTTGTTGAACACACCAAGCTCTACTGGTAAGTTTAGAATTAAAAACAAAGATACAAGATTGCTGTTAAAGAAGTTATAAAATAAAACAAGGATATGTTTTTTTCTTTTCTTTAATCTGTCTTCAGTGGCAGCTGTCTGTATCAGGGAGTAGTGTCTTCTTCGCAGTCAAATTCTCCACTCACCAAGAGCCCACATATGGTGGCGCTAGTGTCCTTTCCCCCCTGTGCAGGCGGCCGGCGAGGCCTGACAATAGCCACTGACCTCAGCCAGGAGACGGGTCTTCTTGTCAGGGTCACAGGGTGAGTCTCTGAAGGCCAGACATGACGCACAGCTTTCGTCTGGCGAAGGCCAAACTTTAAATTTCAATTAAACAGGCTGGACTCGACTGTCCTCAGTGGTGACGCGCTTCTCTCCGTGCACACTGGGGACCGGATATTGGAGGTTAATGGCATTCCCATCAGGAACATTACAGCTGACGAGGTAGTGTTCATACGGTAGTGGTATGACAGGTAGATCTAACAACAGGACGCACTTATATAACCCCATGTCCTTTCCCCCAGATAAACTGTGTGATCCAGGACACAACCAAACCACTGCAGCTGACCATTGAGCACATCCCCCAGTCTCCCGATGACCTCCCTGACTCAAACCACCCTCACGAAGGTAGCACTTCCACTGACAGCCCAGAGAAAGTCAGTTCAACCCACAAACTCCCGAGTCTGGAGGAAGAACCAAATCCAGGACAGGAGAGCGAACCAATCAGGATCGGCCCCTTGTCTACACAGCGCAAAGGAAGCATGGGAGTGCGCTCCAGACATATTATGTACGGACAGACTGAGCTTTCCTTACGTAATCATCAACAGTTCTCTTCTGCTAACTCACGTGTGTTCGTCAGGCGCAGCTGCAGTATTGACAAGTGTCCGCTGTCTCCCGGTGCGCTGTCGCTGATATCTCAGAAGAGAGACATGGTTCGATCGGAATCTCTTCGCGTGGACTCTGGAGAGCGCACCCACCGCATCTTCAGACCTTCTGACCTCATACATGGAGAGGTTCTGGGAAAGGGCTTCTTTGGACAGGCTGTCAAGGTACAACACTTATTGAATTGAAACATCAATGATAGTAATTCTGGAGGAATTTTAACCTTCATTGTTACTGACCTGCTCAAGGTAACACATCAGGAGACAGGGGAGGTGATGGTGATGAAAGAATTGATACGGTTTGATGAAGAGACGCAGAAGACCTTCTTAAAGGAGGTAGGTGGCTTCAGTTTGTTGAAAGCGAGACTCTCACAGGTTTTTTAAAAAAATACAAAGATCAGTTATTGGTTATTTGCTGAGGAATTAGTTATAACGCGCACCTTGTTAATTTGTGCAGGTGAAGGTAATGCGGTGTCTGGACCACCCCAATGTTTTGAAGTTTATCGGGCTGTTTTATAAAGACAAAAGGATCAACTTTGTGTCAGAATACATCCAGGGAGGAACTCTGAGAGACAAAATCATAAAAATGGTAAGCTAAATTTCTTCTTTTGAGAATATTGTCAGACCAGATCAGTAATGTGATCAAAAAATTACTTCCAATCTTGCAGGAAAAGGATTTTTCCTGGAAAATAAGAGTGGGTTATGCCAAAGACATAGCAGCTGGAATGGTGAGTCACTGAATCTAATGCAAGTAATAGCTATTATTCAAAATTAGGTGCCAAATTTCTCTAATTTATGCAAAGTCTCTCTTTGTAAGGCCTATCTGCACTCCATGAATGTTATCCACCGAGATCTAAACTCACACAACTGCCTGGTCAGAGAGGTAAAAAGCTATTGTATTCCATACATCATAACAATCACAACAGATAAAAATATATCCACTAGTCACTAAAATGCATCTAAATATCACGCATCTATCCAATCCTCCTTAAACCGCAACGATTTTTTCATGATTTGGTTAGAACCAATCTGTGGTGGTGGCAGATTTTGGGCTGGCCAGGCTGGTGATGGAGGAAAAGAATCGGGGCAAAGCATCATCTCTCGAATGCCGGATGAAAGGATCACTGTCAGAATTCCGAAAACCTGACCGCAGGAAGCGTTACACGGTTGTAGGAAATCCCTACTGGATGGCACCTGAGATGATAAATGGTAAGTGTCTAAAATTTTGCACTGTATGAGGGATGGTTACTAAACACATCCAACATGCATTATTGCAGAACAATAGAAAATGGAGCTCACACTGCCTCTACCTTGCAGGGAAAAGTTATGATGAAAAGGTGGACATCTTCTCCTTTGGTATCATGATATGTGAGGTAAGACCCAGGGGCGAGGCGAGGTGTTGCTTGATTAGTGACTTTGGATTATTCTCTTGAACATCTCAACAAATTCCTCTTTTTTTCCAAGATAATTGGACGGGTTAGTGCCGACCCTGACTACCTTCCACGAGCAAATGATTTTAGCTTAAATGTAGCCAGCTTCTTGCAGCAGTACCACACCCCAGACTGCCCATCTGCATTCCTACCACTGGGTGTTCTTTGCTGTGACATGGATGCTGAAAAAAGGTAAGACGGTTTTTGTTTGTGCAAAAATAAAAATTCACAACCGTCATATTACATATAGGCAGTTCACATGTTTGTGATTTTAGACATGAGTATCACTGTCATTCATTACACAACTGATTAATCATAGAATTACATTACATAGACAGTCTTGGCTGATGATTTCTGTGAAGACATAAAAAGGAATTTATGCTTCAACAGCCAGACAGATGACATATAGACAGAGTGAAACATGACTGTGTCCTCAGAGTAAGAAGTTGTTTGGCTTGGCTATGAGGAGGCTACATGTTCCCCATTTTCAACCACAATCCAAAAACATGTACATTATGATGAAGGGAAACTCTAAAAATCCCCTCAGCATAATTCAGTGACTGAACAGTTTTGTGTCCTATGATGGATTGGATGGACTCCAGTACTCAACATGACCCTGATTAGAGCAAAGCATTTAGTAAATAAGAGATAAATAAAGAAATGTAAGCGACATATTATTGAGAGAGCTTTATGCCAGATTAGTCTCTGAAATTTACCTCAGTTGAAAAACTCTTTTTCTATTGGCCCTTTCAGGCCTCCTTTTTTAAAGCTGGAGGAGTATTTGGACAACCTACGAATGCACTTGGACATTGGTCTGTCTTTGCTGTCTGAGCTGGAGCAGCTCCGTAAAATCTTCTGGGAGAATCACCAAAACCACATTCACAACCTGGACAAACCCCCTGGGTCACAGGAACAGTCCCAGCCACAGAGACGGAGCCCTGATCACAGGCAACATCCAGGCAATGCAGACATCGACAAAGGACCTAACCATCTCAGTCAAGTCCAGGATCAAGGTCACACACCTGAATCTCTTTTAGGACAGCAACCTCCCCTGGACAGACATGCGCTGAGGTCTGAGAACAATCACATGGACAAAGAGTGCAAAAATCAGACATGTTGCAGGTCAGACGAGACTGAACCTAGTGAACACATAACACACCCACAGCAACCTCAAGAAGAGATCGCACAGACTCTGGACAACCCGTCCAATGGGATCAGAAGGACGTGCAGTGCACTGTGGGACAAAAGCACAGAGGACAGCTCTTTACTCTGAAGTCTCATAGACAAGCCCAGTTTTGGGATGGTTGAAAAAACAATCCAGACATTTGTGCCTTTTTTCCTATGTACTGCTCAATGAGCCAATATTTCTACTGTATTAACTAAAACTGGACCACAACTGTATTTATGACAAAAATAAAACTGGACAGAACCCTGAAACGTCCTCAACGGGACAATGCTAGTTTGAGGTGACTTTGTGACGTCCATCCTACATGAATTCCTGTTTCAAACATGAGAGACTGTGACAAGACAACACCTTGGACAACATCTACGCTTTTAGGAATCCGGTCAAGTCATAAGTTTGTCAAAAAGCTGTGACACACGCTGCACTTTATATGTTAAATTCCAGTAGAAACCACAATCAAACTTCAACTGCCACATCACCATGGTAACTGAAATGTAAACTAATACGTCAAGAGCCGTTAGCCGAGATGCATGACTTGCTATTTAACATACCTTAATAAAAAGCATGTTCCTGATGGAGTCTTAAATTTATTCATTTTAAAGCGAACAATGATCGACATGAAACTTTGATCATTTCTGATCAATGTGGCCGCTCGGGATTAGCATTAGCTTGTACGTAACGCGTAGGGTCGGAGGGGCGTAAACGTTACAGCTACACAGAATATATCCGCTTCGTAAATAATACCTACCTTAAATCGACTCCCACGTTTTGTTTTGTTTTTCAAAAGTGTTTCGCATTTCTGATGTTAATTGAGAGTAGGGCGCTAACAAATGCGTCCGAAAATACGGTGACCAAGAGCTGACAAAAAAGACATAGAGACAAAAAGACAATTATTTAGAGAGTAATGAGCAAAAGATGCCGCAATAACAGTGTTACAGGATGAAATATACATACATTCTGTAGTATAGTGCCCGTACATAATCGTATGTATAACTTACGTGCGTAGACGTTCAATCAATCAGAACAAAATACGGACACATGGCTGGTTTGGTAACTTGATCGGAAGAATAATTCATCTGGAATATATTCTTTGAATTTTGTTTAAAGTGTTACATGAAACATGGTGAAGATGGAAAAGCCATATGGACAGTTTTTTGGAGGAGAAAGGAGCACCCTGGTCATGCTGCATGTGACAGTGTTCCACCTGTGTCTCTGAAGCTGTGTAGGAATCAGCCTCCCCCTTGAAAACACATGCAGGTCACACAGGTGACTTACTGACCAGGTCTGACGTGCTCACTTATCTAATCTGCATTGTTTTTGACAGAAAAAAGTACATAATGATAGCTACTAGAGAACCTTTAGTATCAGGAGAGATGCTTTCCTTTTTAATTGATCCACTATTAAATGGGATTGGTGAAATTGTGTTGATGAAATGAAGAGCTGCTAGAATGTTGCAGCCCAGTACCATCAGAGAAACGGGCTTTGCAGGTGTCTGGTGATAAGTTGGAAGCTCAATTCGGCCTAGAGGAGGTGACATTTCTGGATCGTGTTCTGTGTGGCTGCAGTATTTCTGTAATAGGGCTTCAAATTACAAATGTGTTTCGCTATATTTAGGTGCAGTCTGATGCAGATTGGGGAACCTCTTAAATGTCCTTTTATACCCAGTCATGACACTGACCTAGTTGACCCAGTTAGTTGACAAACTCTCCTCAGGTTGGACTAATTGAGTGTGTGAGTTTTACAGACTAATTCATGCTCTTTTACATGTTACATGACATCCCAACATTTTTGACATTTGGCTGTACTTTCATTACTCTTCTTACTGGTTCTATTGTTGTGAGAAAACTAAATGTGTTTTATCGGGTTACATCAGTGAAAACAGACTTGCAGCAGCTTGTAGCAGTGTTTTATCACTGATTATCAATACTCCATATTTCTGAGAGAGATCAAGGAAAGTAGATGTAGGTTTTAAGTACAACATACATTTGATGTAGGCACTAGAATCAGAGAGTCCTGGAGTGAGGGTGGCTCTTTTCAACAATTCCAAAAAGGAGGACACTTTGGGGCATTTATTGAAAACTGGAGAATCTCAGCATAAGGGAATCAAGGGACTGTGCTGGACGTGGGTTACACATGACCGGCTGTCTGATCCTAAAGCTGGATGGAGGGTAACCCAGCCTGGAGCTCAGCAAAGAACCTGCTGGCTGTTTCCAGCGCAGCGTGTTTTCCTGGTTGGTTTCTCTACTCAACTTCCACTGCAGGAAAGTTTCTTCTTCAATCATTCCCAGCTCCAAAAAAGCCACAAAGAGCATCCACAAAAGATCTGCAGAGACACAAAACAGACGTCAGTACCGATGCACAAAACCACAATCTGAGAACACAACACTGATGGGAAAATCTGCCACTCCAGTCAAGATATAGTAAAATTATCGTGTAAAAAACAGCTTTGCATGCTTTTGTAGCGTGTTCAAGACTTCACATGTTTCATTCTACAGGTACATGAGAACTCTGACAACTACTGTACTTCATTGGTTTAACTTTCGTGCTGTCCTGTGAGGTGTGGCGCCCCCTGCAGGCAGATCAAGAACACACACTCACGTCGTGGGGCTCCATTTCCACCATGGGGTCCTTCAGGGCGTTCAGGGCCTCCAGCTGTTTGTGGCAGTCACACAGGACTTTCTTCAGGAGACCTGATCTAGATCCCAGCTGACCATAGTCAACCGTGTGAACGCCACCTGAAACCACAAACGCTCTTCATCACACCAGCGATGTGGAACCAAGAGGTCTAGCTTAAGAACTGAACTAAAGTACAGCTTTAGATCCTCTTTCGGAAACTGTCACTGACGTGAACAGAGCACGAACACACTGGGGAGACGTCGTCTGCCCTTCATTGTGGTTGTTCTGAAGAACGAAACAACCAAACTGTTAATGCTACACAACACTTTTACGGGTGTGTGAAAATGTTGAGCAGCAGAGGAGCTGATCTGGACCCACTTGATGACCTGCTGCTTTGTCCTGTTGTCCAGCAGGAGTTTATCCAGCTCTGACTTCAGCTCCTCCTCTGGGTCACTTTTTTGAGATGCTCTCCTGTCTCAACGTGAACTCCACTCCCTGAATTATAGAAGAAATCATATAAAGGATTTTTAGACACTCTTTCAACGTTTCCTGGTTCACATTTCTGCTCACTAGTATTTCTGAAGTATACTCACGTGATCAGCGACAAACGTCCTAACGTCCTGACATCCCTGACCTTTAGGCAGACCACGCGAGACCACCCTGGGTCCAGATGGTTCTGGCCTTCTCTGGGTTCTGTTGGGAACTAGAGCAAACACACTTAATGAAGCAGGAGGAAAACGTGTAAAGGTGTGACAGAGCTTGGAGCCTGTGTGAACGAGGCTGGCGCAGGGGTTTCTGCTGGACGTACCGTTTGTTGAGAGAGGAGCTTGAGGGTGCTGGCGAGCAGCTCAGCAGCCTTCTCCTTTGGGCCAGGTAGAGCCAGATGTTTGGAACATCCATGGCCAAGTCAAGATGGAGACGCCTTCATGGTCATTAGTGTGACCCTTAGGGGTCTGACTGATTGACTGCTAACTTTTTATTTTGAAAGTCCAAAATGGCAGCGCAAATATAGATTAATTAAATAAATAAAAATGATGGACAATAAGATATGAATAAGAAACAAACGGTTCCACACGCGTCTTTTGCGTGTCGCCCAGATGTGTGGCCAGAGTTTCCAGAGGTGATCACAGCTGGATCTGCACAACAAAGATATGTGACAGTGTAATCAGGGCACAGCCCCCCACACACACACGCGCGCGCGCGCACACACACTATTATGCGCTTACGCACAGCCGCGCGCACACGCGTGCGCACAGGCAGAGCAGGTGCCTCGCCACATTTTCCGGCAGCATCGTGAGTTGTTTTAGATTTGCCGGCAGCATGGAGCAAATGTCCTCCCCGGTCAGGTTCCGCAACAGTAAGAAAGGTAAGAATATAGAGAATATAGAGAATATAGAGAATATAGAGAATATTCAACAAGTTCAGGGCTAATACAAACACAACACGGTCCAGAGCGGCGGTCATCTGTGCTGCTGGACGACTTTTAGGGAATCTAAGTCCTTACTCAAGTGTGATCTTCAGCCCAATGTTTACTGTTAAGATATATCAAGGCCAGTTTATCTTTCTGTTGTTATTTTCGTCAATCGTGTTCACCGATGAGCTCTGTTATGTCGCAACAAGTGTGTGGACGCTCAGATCTGTTGTCTGCGTTCAGGTATTTACTTGTTTTGTCGTCCAAGCTAAGCTGGGGTTGTTGTTTCTGCAGCCCATAATCACATGACACACACCTTAAAGCGGTTTTACTCAGTTTCATTAAATGTTTCTCTGCTTTCTCTTCTTATTCTCTCTGCTGAACAAAAAAAAAAAAAAGCTGCAACTTTCTCGCAGATGGAGGTAGGACGCAAATGTAGTCTTTAACACTAATGTTTATGGTGAGACTAGCCTTTAATGCTAGTGTGTGTGTGTGTGTGTGTGTGTGTGTGTGTGTGTGTGTGTGTGTGTGTGTGCGTGTGCGTGTGTTTGCGTGGGTTTTAAGAGTTAATTCTTAAATCCTCCCCACTCCCACAGCATTAGCAGCTGGGTTAAGCCTGCTGCAAGGCCTTGTGGGTAATGCAAGATGACAGGGAGGCCAGATGAACCGTGGCGAGACCGTCGTCTCAGATCGAGGCGTCCGCCCGCCTCCAGATCGGGGTCACGGCGGTCCTCGTTAACAGTCGCTCCCCCCTGGCCCTGCCGACAGATGGGCGAAGGCCTGTGTAATGGTTTAATGGGATCCCAGGTCGGCTGTAATCGCCACAGCGAGCCCGTTTTAAAGGAACAGACGTCTTTCTCCCCCCCTCGAGTGACACTTGTCGTTTTGTCGCTGGAGGTTTGTTTTTTCGAGGACGCGCGCACGTGAACCGATCGCACCGCGAATTTGACAAAGGCCGAAGCTCCGTGCGCTCCTCCGTAGGTGTCCAGCCTCTCCATCGAGGACCCGGAGGACGCCCAGTTCCCGTACGCCATGAGGGACCTGCCTCCCGTGTCCCGGGTCGGCGACCACCAGCAGAGGCCGGAGCAGCGGGCGCCCGCGAGCCGAGCGGCGGACAGAGCGACGGTGGCGCTCAACGGGAGGCTCCCCAGCCCCTCCAGGACCTCCTCGCTGCCCCACCACTTCCCCGTCCAGACGGCCCGGTCCCCCTCGGTCCCCCGCAGGCCGCTGATGCAGCTGGCGTCTCAGGGGTCTCTGGACCGGCCGTCCAGCCCCGCCTCCCGTCCTCAAAGCCCCTGGTGTCGCTTTGATCCCTACGACTCCCCGGAGGTGAGGTCTAGGCAGGACCATGCGTAGCGCTTTTAGCGTATTTTAGTGTGAGAACCCGACAGCGTGTTGAACCGTCCTGTGATCTGGGGCCGTCCTGCAGGACCAGGACAAAGAGTACGTGGGGTTTGCCACGCTGCCCGGCCAAGTCCACCGGAAAACGGTGAAGAAGGGCTTCACGTTTACGCTCATGGTGGCAGGCGAGTTCACCGCATTCATCCATTTTGTAATAACTGAGCAGGAGGCTGACGAGGAGAACCTCCCACCATTCTGAAAGAGCCTCAACGTGGCTGTAAAAAACTCCGACGTTTGGCCAGGTGAGCCGGTCCAACGGTCCCAGTGGCTCACCTGGTCTTTCCCTCCGTAGGAGAGTCTGGCCTCGGCAAGTCCACGCTGGTCAGGAGCCTGTTCCTCACGGACCTCTACAAAGACAGGAAGGTTCCCAGCGCTCAAGGTGAGGAGATCAGTTCCAGCAAAGAGGGGGGATGAGCGCTCGTTGATGTGGGCTGATCCTTCTTGGGGGGGGGGGGTGGTTGCTGCTTTCAGAACGAATCGACCAAACCGTCGACATCATCAAACACACGGTCGGGATCGAGGAGAAGGGGATCAAGCTGAGGCTCACCATCATAGACACGCCGGGGTTTGGGGACGCCGTCAACAACGAGAAATGGTGAGAGGGTGTGTGTGGACGGCAGCGCCGGGGCTTCAGCCAATCACAGGGCTCTCGTGTCTGACACACGTCTGACCCCCCCCCCACAGCTGGCAGAACCTGGAGGACTACATCGACCAGCAGTTTGAGCAGTACTTCAGAGACGAGAGCGGCCTGAACCGGAGGAACATCCAGGACAACCGAGTCCACTGCTGCCTCTACTTCATCTCCCCGTTCAGCCACGGGTATGCTGCAGCCCCCCCCCAGCCCCCCCCGGACGTCTGAATGTTCACCCACGCTCGTATCTGCGTTGCAGCCTCCGGCCTCTGGACGTGGAGTGCATGAAGGCTCTGCACGAAAAAGTCAACATCGTCCCAGTGCTGGCCAAGGCGGACTGCCTGACCCCGGCAGAGGTGTGCAGAAAGAAGCAGAAGGTACGAGCAGTCACATGACCCGCCACCCCCAACCCCCCCCCATCCCGCCTCCTGAACTGTGATGTCACACCACCCTAGATCAAACAGGAAATCAAGCAGTTCGGGATCAACATCTACCAGTTTCCCGAGTGTGATTCCGATGAAGAAGAAGACTTCAAGAGGCAGGACCAGATACTGAAGGTCCGTCGTCCCACCCTTCCCCCAAGCTTTAAACGCATCGCCTCACCCTCGCTTGGAATATTTTGCTGCTTGTCTCTGCAGGACAGCATTCCATTTGCAGTGATCGGGAGCAACGTTCAGGTGGAGAGTAAAGGGCGAAAGGTCAGAGGTCGCTCCTACCCCTGGGGCGTAGTAGAAGGTATCGCTGAGGAGATCGCCGCTCGTGCTTTTCGGGCACATTTTCGTGAATTCACGCGAGTTTGCTTTCCTTGCGCTTGTCAGTGGAGGACCCGGTTCACTCCGACTTCCTGTTGCTGAGGAACATGCTGGTGAGGACACACATGCAGGACCTGAAGGACGTGACGCAGGAGACGCATTACGAGAACTACAGAGCCGAGTGCATCCACAAAATGACGCAAATGGTGGTGCAGGACAGGAAACGGAGGTAGGAGGGGTCAGGGCGAGGGCGCTCGCTCCCTCCACTGGCTGAAACGTCGGGCTGAGGCTGGGATGTGATTGTGGGCCCTAGTTTGCTCGAGAAGCATCAAGACGGCAGCGAGGTGGACTTCCCTCTGCCGCTGGCCACCACTGACAACGAGAGGGAGAGGCTGATCTACGAAAAAGACGAAGAGGTGCGTTTCTTCACCGCCTGCCGCTCTTAGCTCTGTCACTCTTGTAGAAGTTATCTTTTGGGGTTTTTTTCTCCAATCTGTAGTTGAGAAAGATGCAGGAGGTGCTGGAAAGGATTCAGGAGCAGATGCAGCACTCCCAAAGAGGGGGCTTCTGACTCCGTCAGAGGAGGACGAGGACTCAGGAACACGTTTGTCACCGGGACCTCAGCTGCTGCTGCAGGAATCACGTTCATCCTCGCAAACAGCGGGGACAGCGAGTCTGAACAGGTCCAGAAGGTTCATCCCAGAGAAGCCTGTTCCAGCCTTAAAGACACAACAACAGATCCACCGAGATATGCTGCTTCTTCATACAACCGCTCAACTCCACTTTTTTTAATCCTGGGCTTTCTTTGTTGTCGTAGTGGTGTGATACTGCCACCTAGCGGTCAGTTCGTAGTAGTGATGTTACGTTTGAGACGTTTTTGTACTTTTTTTTGCATTTGTAATGGCAAAAATGAAATAAAATAAACTGAAGACATCCATCCACATCTATTCACGATTAGACACCAACCCCAGATGTGTTGTAAAGGTAATAAGATTTATTAAGAATCTTTATTATATCATCAGCATAATTCTTCATCATTAATATGTTGTATTTAATATCATTGTTATCTTAAACAGTGGACAGTTAGATCTAAAAGGCAGCCCAAAGTGTACAGGCGATATATAACTTAAAACTTTCTCCATAGGGAAAACATGTTTTTATATTCATATATAATATCAATGTAGCATGAGGTCCAAGTTCCTGCCCACGTCACACATTATTGTACACGGTCCCGAAAGAAAAAACTTTAAACAAAATAAACTAAACAGCAATCTACATGCAAAACAAATCAAGAAAGAAACAAGCATTTTATATGCAAAAAACGTGCATAAGATCACACATTTACAAAACTTCCACACATACATACAAATATTACAAAACTCAAACTGAATATTAGACATTGCGTTATTGAGAAAAGAGCAACAAGTTTTTTTTTTGTTCCGCTTTTTTTCCCCCCACCGCTGACATTCCGCTCCACGTCCGAGTCGATCTCGCAAAAGGGTCAAACAAATGAAACAATCAGGACATTAAGTTTTAGTCTCTTCTACTGAGCCGATGTGTACATGCCAGAGCTGTCACAGTGTTCAGGAAAACCAAGTGTAGGCACACACACACAGACACACACACACACACATACAGACACACACACACTAGCACCCAGACAGGCTCATAAATCAGCACTGGGTAAAAAAAACAGCTTCTTTAGTATGCAGACGTACATACACACACACACATACTCATCATGCACAGGGTAAACTGTATAACCAAAATGCAGCCATGCTACAGGTACAGTAGGATTAATTATAGTATATAATAGAAAATATATCAAATACAGTCACATATACAGACACACAGAAAAGTCGGGAGAAGGCCGGGCTCTCCCAACGCTGATCGCATACACACCGGTGCTAAGGTGTGTAGGCTGGCGAGAACGCAGTGAAGCCATAAATGTTGGGGGGAGGGGGGGTGCACGTAAACGGTGAAAGACACACAGAGAACTTTAGTGGCATCGGGACACAATCAGGATTCTAAATTCAAAGAGCTAAACAAATTGAGGGGGGGGGGGGGGACTCGTGGGCATTTCTGCACATTTGGACCAGTTTTACAAACCGCTCTAATCCTAGACCACATATGAACATAAACTTGAATAATTAATCACGCTCTTGAGATGTTTACAAAGTCTCCAATCTCAACAGTTTAGGTTTTTACCGAAGGCATTTCTTTTTACATTTTTTTTCTTTTTTTTTTTTAAAAAGTCTGCGTGAGAATGACATCAGTGCGGGGTCTGGAAGGGACCAGCAGAGGACGCTGCTGCTTCAGAATGAGCGGAACGATGACCTGAAACGCGGAGAGGAAGGCTGTCATTTCTGATTTGAGAGAAGTCACCGGCGATTACATGATGTCAGCATCACTCTGTCTCTGAAATTAGATTTGGGATTCAGTCTGATGTGCTACTTAAATGCTTTTAGGAAGAAAGAGTTTTGAGCATTCGCCTCCGATAAAATCTACCACGAGTACAAAGAATCAAACGTGATCAAATAGGGCAGTTACATATCCGTGTCTTACCAAGTGTGTATGTTCCTCACAGTGAAATCATCGTTGTCCATCATTTGAGTCAGACGGTGGTGTTTACTCTCAATTTAAGGCAGCACAGAAGAGCGCAAAGACGTTTTTGTCTAATCCCAGCGTGGTTTTTTTTATGGCTATTTGAAGACTTTCTGACAAACTGCTGCTCCGCCAAAGCTGGTCTGTTGATGACTATAAAAGAGCGACTGCTGCTCTCAAACCCACCAATGACATCAATCCTCCAGAATGTCACGCACGGTGCCGGCGGTACGGTAACACAAAACGGGCAGACAACTGTCGTCACTACGGCGACCGACTGAAGAAAATTCTCCTGCGTTTTGCCCCGTAAGTGGATAAGAAGTTAAAGTAATTCACTGATGCCTGAGAAAGCTGAGCTTATTCTGTTAGTGCTAAGGAAGGAGGAAGGGAGGGAGGGAGGGAGGGAGGGAGGGAGGAAGGATCAATTGATTTGGGTGAGTGTTGTGATTTTTTCAGTTGCCTGATCAACGAAAAAAATAAGACTCCATCTCCCGGATTTTTTTTTTTTTCTCCCCCGAAACGTTTTCAGGCCAGTTTCAATGTGCTGACTGGGAAGGTTGGGACCGTAACCATGGTGACAGGGTTGAGGACAGCAGCCTGTCCAACCAGCTGCGGGTGAGGCGCGAGCACCGCCGTGGGTTTCCCCAGCGACGGGCTGCCCTGGTTCATCACGCCTGTGCTGTTCACCTGGCCTCCGTTGGAGCCCGCCTGAGGGTTCGCCTGGACGTGGGGGAGGGTGTGGTGGGCGAAGGTCTGCGTGAGGTGGCCCACCATGGCGGGCTGGGAGACAGACACGCTCTGGGGGTACAGCGCCGGGAGGTGGGACGGCAGCGGGCTGCCCAGGTGGGCCACTGGGTGAACCGTGATGTGTCCGATGGGCTGAGCGGCGATCTGCTGGTGGGTGGCGGTGGCCGCCGGCGCCGCCGCGATGGGCTGGGGGGTGGAGGAGGCGGGGCCGGGGGACGGGGCGATGTGGGTGAGCTGCTTGTGGTTGGCTGGGAGGCCGTGGTTGACGGCCTGGATGACCGACGGGTGAGAGACGGCGGCGTGGGCGATGACGGTGGGCTGCACCTGCATGGCCGAGGGCTGGAGCGGGTGGGCCGGTAGCGGCGGGGGCGGGCCCGGGGCCGGAGCGGGGGCGATGACCTGAGGAGGCGGAGGAGCAGACGGGGAGGCGGTGGTCAGCACGCCGGACAGAGGCAGTGCGGCGTGCTGGATTGACAGGTGGGAGGGGAGCAGCGTCTGGGCTTGTAGGATGGGGGGCGCCGGTTTGGGGAGGGGCGTCGCGGCGAGGACAGGAGCGGGGGCCTCGTCGTCGATGTCCTGTTCAAAGTTGTCTTCTCCTTCTACGGAACAGAGGACAAGCGTTAGAGGACGGGGATCGACTCGATGGGACGCGCAGAAAGCTTCAGCCGTGGGGGGGGGGGGCGTACCCGAGGCGGTGGACGTGGAGGCCTGGTCGTCCTCGGGCTGGATGGTCTGGCGGAGGACCCTGTCGATCTCGACCACGTCCATGGACTGGCTGAGCTCGTTCTTCAGCTCGGCCAGCCGCTGCTGCGTGGCGATCTTCTCCCGGGCCAGGCGCTCCATCTCGTGCTCGTACTCCTTCTCCTTCCTCTTTAAGGTCTTACGGAGAGGAACGACATGAAGAGGTCGGCGAGGATCGACGGACACACTTTTGACATTTGATAAACACCCGTGAGGTGATTAGAGAAACGGGTAGAACACGCAGTCGGCAGTTCACGTCGAGTCACATCAGATTAAGATTTCAAATCCAACATTCTCAAAAATGAATAAAATACATTTTAGTAGGATTACAGACATTAAAGATATATGCAAAGAATGTTTTTTTAATTAAATGTTGAGGGGAACAACTAGTTAATGGACATAAACCACCACATGACCCTTTATAAACTGGCACTGGAAAAAAAAAAACCCTCAAGTCCTACTTCCTCTGTGCAGGCCTAGCCCCGCCCACATCCCCCTGGATTGCACAATCGCGAAACACAATGTTCCCCACGCGGCCTCGATTCCAAACACTCAGGCCTTCTGCTTAGTTTTTGCCGACGTCACTGTCGCGACTTCCTCTTCTCCCCAGCCTGCTTCGCTTTTCAACAAGGACGGGAGTCTCATTTGCACTTTTCAAAGTTCATGGCAGGTTCTGGCGTCGCCGTATTACTGCGGCTGTACTCACACACACACACACACGCACACACACACACGCACACGGGGGAGGGGGGGCTCCCATGTGTTCGTTTACACACTGGGTGTGATGCGGGATGAGGAATGGAGGCAGCAGAGCAGCGGAAAAAAAGGGGAGAAAACTCTTTTTCGATCAGTTTTTCCAGCGTTGCGATGCCATCTCCCTGACCCAGTTTCTGTGTGGGTCAGGTGACGCAGGAGCACCAAACAGCATGACTGGCTAAAGACAGATTACTTGGAAGGAATGAGGGAGAGGGAGGGCCTGGGGGGGGGGGCACATGAGGAAAAGTGTTTGGGTGCAGAGAGGCCAGGAGAGGGAAAGGCGGAGGAAGGGGGGGGTGGGAGCTGATGAACTGTTTTGCTCACTGTGCAACAGGTTAATTTCAGTTTTCTCCTGAACCCGACAGCCTGTAAAACACGTCCAGCCCCCCAGAGGCTCCTCCCGGAGGTGATTTACAGCAGCGGCCGCCTGCGCCTTCGCCGGTTCTCTTCTAATTTACAGCCGTCTCGGCCATTAGCCGCGAGTAATGACCTCCGCGCTCCCGTGACGCCGTCCCTCTGTGCTTGGAGCGGCCTGTGGAGGCAGCTTAAAGTCACAAGTACATCATCTGCTGCTACGAGCGCTCCTGCCCC
Source organism: Lagocephalus sceleratus (assembly GCA_911728415.1). Classification (NCBI taxonomy): domain Eukaryota; kingdom Metazoa; phylum Chordata; class Actinopteri; order Tetraodontiformes; family Tetraodontidae; genus Lagocephalus; species Lagocephalus sceleratus. Next base: position 2,471,885 of record CAJVRN010000213.1, read on the forward strand.
CGGAACACACCTCGGAAGTGTCTCTCTCTCACACAGACACAGACACAGACACACACGCGCGCGCGCACACACACACGCGCGCACACACGGACCCGGAGATCATTTGTGTTCCGTCTATTTGCTTATGGCTTCATGGTCGTCCCATGCAGACCCAGACAGTATCAGGTCGACGGCGAATCACCACGGAAACAGCTGTCACCCGTGGCCAGTTTCCTTGGCAACCTCATCCACAAAAAAAAAAAAAAAGCCCACAAGACGCTATCTAATTGGGTGAAGCGGCGGAGTATTTACTCAGGGAGGTGTGATGGGACTGGATGTTTGCCAGACGAGTGCTTCGACTCTCTCTCCCTACACCCACCCGTGCCACCTCCCTCTCCTCCTCCGCTGTTGCATTCTGCGCTCCCCCTCTCTCTCTCCCTCTCCCTCCCTCCCTCTCTCTCTACGCCCCCAACCACAGCTCCCTGGACACCCTTCCCCCATTTCCACCCCCTCCTCCTCTGCTTCATCTGTGCCTTCCCCTTTCTTCCTCCTTCAACCTACACCCCCCTCTTAAAAGAAAAAAAAGGTGAAAATGGCTGAAGAACAATGATGTAATGAGATGTTGGGACACGTCCCCGTCCGTGTGGACCAACCGCCTCACACCAGAAAAGGAAATAAGTGAGCGGGGGAAGCTTTATTTCCTAAAGGGCCGCATCGCTGCTCGATCATCCGTGAGCAGATGACCTGCACGCGCTCAATATGTCCGGTTTAATCTTTACATCACACACTCCTGTGGAGACAAACATGGAGGAAAAGCCCTGGCCACCTGCTGCCTGTTGCTATGGTTACCAAGTGTTCTAAACGGATGAGATAAAGGACAAAGTGAAAGGAAAACCAAATCCGGTCAATCGGGGCGGGTTTGAAAACCGCATCTGCATCTGCGGAGGTGCCGCTTCAGCCGCTACATCACCGTCTAGTTTCTAACGCTGTCGGAGAAACGCAGGGGCAGGTGGGAGGGGGAGAGAGGAGGGAGGGAGAGGGGGAGAGAGAGAGGAGGGAGGGAGAGGGGGAGGGAGAGAGAGGGTGAGAGAGAGGGAGGGTGACATCACCAGACTGGGGCTAGCCATGTGCTCGGAGCTCACGTGGCACGAGGGGAGGGAGAGAGACGGAGGGTTGTATGAGGATGAGGAGGGGAGGAGGATGAGGGGAGGAAGAGGAGAGACTGAGGGTTGTAGGAGAGTAGGAGAGGAGGAAGAGGTGAGACTGAGGGTTGTAAGAGAGTAGGAGGAGAGGAGAGGAGATGAGAGGAGGAGGAGGAAGAGGAGATGAGGAGGAAGAGGAGAGACTGAGGGTTGTATGAGGAGAGTAGGAAGAGAGGAAAGGAGATGAAGAGGAGATGAGGAAGAGGAGAGACTGAGGGTTGTATGAGGAGAGTAGGAGGAGAGGAGATGAGGAGGAGGAGGAAGAGGAGATGAGGAAGAGGAGAGACTGAGGGTTGTATGAGGAGAGTAGGAGGAGAGGAGATGAGGAGGAGGAGGAAGAGGAGATGAGGAAGAGGAGAGACTGAGGGTTGTATGAGGAGAGTAGGAGGAGAGGAGAGATGAGGAGGAGGAGGAAGAGGAAGAGGAGATGAGGAAGAGGAGAGACTGAGGGTTGTATGAGGAGAGTAGGAGGAGAGGAGATGAGGAGGAGGAGGAAGAGGAGATGAGGAAGAGGAGAGACTGAGGGTTGTATGAGGAGAGTAGGAGGAGAGGAGAGATGAGGAGGAAGAGGAAGAGGAGATGAGGAAGAGGAGAGACTGAGGGTTGTATGAGGAGAGTAGGAGGAGAGGAGAGGAGATGAGGAGGAGGAGGAAGAGGAAGAGGAGATGAGGAAGAGGAGAGACTGAGGGTTGTATGAGGAGAGTAGGAGGAGAGGAGATGAGGAGGAGGAGGAAGAGGAGATGAGGAAGAGGAGAGACTGAGGGGTTGTTGAGGGAGAGTAGGAGGAGAGGAGATGAGGAGGAGGAGGAAGAGGAGATGAGGAAGAGGAGAGACTGAGGGTTGTATGAGGAGAGTAGGAGGAGAGGAGATGAGGAGGAGGAGGAAGAGGAGATGAGGAAGAGGAGAGACTGAGGGTTGTATGAGGAGAGTAGGGGGAGGGAGAGATGAGGAGGAGGAGGAAGAGGAGGGAGATGGGAAGAGGAGAGACTGAGGGTTGTATGAGGGAGGTAGGAGGAGAGGAGATGAGGAGGAGGAGGAAGAGGAGATGAGGAAGAGGAGAGACTGAGGGTTGTATGGGAGAGTAGGAGGAGAGGAGATGAGGAGGAGGAGGAAGAGGAGATGAGGAAGGGAGAGACTGAGGGTTGTATGAGGGAGAGTAGGAGGAGAGGAGATGAGGAGGAGGAGGAAGAGGAGATGAGGAAGAGGGAGACTGAGGGTTGTATGAGGAGAGTAGGAGGAGAGGAGAGATGAGGAGGAGGAGGAAGAGGAAGAGGAGATGAGGAAGAGGAGAGACTGAGGGTTGTATGAGGAGAGTAGGAGGAGAGGAGATGAGGAGGAGGAGGAAGAGGAGATGAGGAGAGGAGAGACTGAGGGTTGTATGGGAGAGTAGGAGGAGAGGAGAGATGAGGAGGAGGAGGAAGAGGAAGAGGAGATGAGGAAGAGGGGACTGAGGGTTGTATGAGGAGAGTAGGAGGAGAGGAGAGGAGATGAGGAGGAGGAGGAAGAGGAAGAGGAGATGAGGAAGAGGAGAGACTGAGGGTTGTATGAGGAGAGTGGAGGAGAGGAGATGAGGAGGAGGAGGAAGAGGAGATGAGGAAGAGGAGAGACTGAGGGTTGTATGAGGAGAGTAGGAGGAGAGGAGATGAGGAGGAGGAGGAAGAGGAGATGAGGAAGAGGAGGACTGAGGGTTGTTGGGAGAGTAGGAGGGAGGAGATGAGGAGGAGGAGGAAGAGGAGATGAGGAAGAGGAGGACTGAGGGTTGTATGAGGAGAGTAGGAGGAGAGGAGAGATGAGGAGGAGGAGGAAGAGGAAGAGGAGATGAGGAAGAGGAGAGACTGGGGGGTTGTATGAGGAAGAGGAAGAGGAGATGAGGAAGAGGAGAGACTGAGGGTTGTATGAGGAGAGTAGGAGGAGAGGAGAGGAGATGAGGAGGAGGAGGAAGAGGAAGAGGAGATGAGGAAGAGGAGAGACTGAGGGTTGTATGAGGAGAGGAGGAGTAGAGAAGGAGGAGGAGAGAGTAGAGGATGAGGAGAAGAGAAGAGGAGGAATAACTCAAAAGCAGTGATGATAATGACGATGAAGAATATGTTACAGATGTGTCGTGACAGCGGAGGGAATGCAGCAGTGTCTGATTTAACTTTACAACGTTTGGCACAGACCGAGTCCTCTTGGTTCCACATCTGAGACGGAAAACAAAGCTCATCCTCTGACAACGCGTCTTCGCTACGCCAGTTGGACTGGTGGAAAAAGTGGTGGGAATGCCCTTCGGTTTTGGGTACAGGGAGTCGCGTCCCACTTGTCTTTCATCTAAAACCTTTGAGCTTCATTTTAAATCAAACTAAACGCCGTCTGATGTTCCCTCAGAGCCGCCCAGCCAGGTCGGTCTGATCCCAGCTCTCCCATCGTGAGGACCAAGCCAGACGGGCTCCTTCCCACATTCCATTCAGCTCAATATCATGAAGCTGCTCCATAAAAAACACAGCCTGCAGCTCCGGGCTGCAATTCTTCCCTCTGCTTCCTCCTCAGAAGGAAAAGCCTCCATCTTATTGTTGTCCGACCCCCCCAGCCTCCCCCACCCCCCAGCCTCCCCCACCCCCCACCCCCCAGCCTCCCCCCAGCTCACCCCCAACACGCTTGTCCGTTTCACAACTCTGACAAGCAACAAATGTTTCCCCGCGAGCCTCCCGCGGAAGTGCAACACGGCTTTCCGAAGGCGGGAGAGGGACAGCGGGAAGCGGCTGAAAGGCTGCGGACACAGAGCGAGGGGGGGGGTGGAGGTTGGGGGGTGGGGGGGGGTGACGAGGCGGGGGAGGCGCCACCTTTACCTGGATGTAACGTAAAGCGCTGCGGAGGACGCTCAGGTTGGAGGTTTTCTTCTCGTCCACGTTGGGGACGTTTTTCTTCAGCGTCTCAAAGCATTCTTTGAGGTGCGCTCTCCTAGAGGGTCGAGAGTCAGACGGAACCAGGTCAGGCGTCTCGGGGGGGGTCAACGGTTTTGAGAGAACAGCACGTCTTTAAGTCATTCATTTGCGTGATGACGTGTAAGGAACCCCCCCCCCCCCTCCCCTCCCCCCCATCCCGGAAGCTTCCGGAAGCGACCGCACTACAGCGTAAGCCGACTGTTGCGGCGGGTGAAGGCGTCGGCGGCGAGCACTGACCTGTTCTTCTCCAGCTTGTTGTGCACCTCCCGCGTCCCCGCGCTGCAAACACAAAACAAACCGGTCGATATTAAACATTTAGCCACGCCCCCCGCCGGATCTAACCCCAACACATCTACTGACCCCCCGGGCCGCCTCTTGCCCTCCATCCCTCTCATGTCCTCTATCGTGACGCCGTTGGGCCGCGGCTGAGGCGTGGGCGGGGCCTGGTGGGGCGCCAGCGCGTGCGTGGATCCGGGGTTGTTGGCGCTGATCGAGGTCGGGTATTGGATCTGAACCTGAGGCTGCGATTGGCCCGGCTTCCCGCCCATCAGCTGCTGGGTGGCGGCCTCCACCTTCATCTGGGGGGCGCACAGCAGGTGGGGGGAGGCCGCCTGCGCCTGCTGCTGCTGCGCCTGCTTCGGCGGCGAGGGGGAGCTGTTGGCTTGGGGGGGGCTGTTGAGCGCCGTCGCCGCCGCCGCGATGGGCGTTGTGAGCGGGAGGGGTGGGACCGACGGCGTGGCGGTGACGACCGGGACCATGGGGATGACGGCGATGGGGACCTGAGGCGGGAGGGAGGGGGGCGGGGGCTGGTGGGGCGGCTGGCGGTGTCCATCGTCGCCCCAGGCGATGTGGTTGGCTCTGATTGGCTGAGAGAGCGAGGTCACGAGCTCCACGCGCTTCGCCTCGGCCTCCCTGGTGAGGAGGTCCTTCTCCTTACGCTGCTCTTCCTCTGCGGGGGGGGGGGGAGAAAAGACGCAGAGTGACTGGACCGCAACGTTGACACGTGAAACGTTGGTGTCTGAGCGGCGAGGGGGGGTCGGACACGTCTGGAGACCAACACCTTCTGAGAGATCTACAACCAGGACCTCATAAACACAATGATTTAGATTTGGAAATGTACTCAGGATGTAGGTTGCTTCATTTGTACAGTGGAAACCTGAACACACACACACACACGCACACGCACACACACACACACAAAGAATGATGTCATTGGTCAAACAGAAGGGAGGGGAAAAAAAAATAATCTGCAGAAACGGTGTCTGCGTCGGTGCTTTCCTCGGAGAAAACACCCCTCCGTCTGCCCCGCCGATGGACCGCTCCAGCCCCGAGCACGCTGGAACCGCTGGACGACGTCAGGGCCGCCCGACCCACGGGGGCAGGCTGTTGCCGGGGGCGCCCGCCGGCAGGGCCGGGGGGGGGTGGTGGTGGGCACCGTGCGTTTTTTAGAAAACCGATCAAGAAGAGGAAGAGCGCGTTAATAGGAGAATGTTCCCACGCACGCACGCACACACACACACACACACACACACACACACACACCTGTGACTGAGTAGCTTCTGCACAACGTAGCAGGCAGTGTGGAAAGCCCTTCGTTACCATGGAAACAGTAACTTCAGAAACAGTAGATCCCAGGGATTCCTCAAACCCACACGATTGCAACACACACACACACACGCGCACACACACACACAGCTCCACCACCAGCGCCATTACGAAAGTAGGAGGCGCCCGCGCAGGCGGGGGCCCGGCGGCCGGCGAACGCTCGCCGTGGCCGCCCTCCCGACGAAGCAACTTCCCCTTCCAGCAGGGGAACCGGCCGCTACGCCCGGGCCGCCGCAGCCCGACCGCTCCCACCGCCACACGTCACAGCCGCGCTGCCTCATTCTGTGGCGTTTTTACAAGGACCCCCCCCCCACACACACACACACACACACACACACACCACCTTTAAAATCAGAGCTTCCTGGGGGGGGTCTTAAAGTGGGCCTCAACATCGGTTTTAGGGCCTCGCCACTTTGATCCAGAACCATTTTACTCAAAACAACGAGACTGTCGAGGATTTGCTCCCTCTCAAGACACACACACCCCCCACACACACACTGCACACGACCCACAAAGAAGTGGTCCCAGGTTGTGTAGTAGACTCTGCACACCGTGCTCCAGATCGGCGAAAGCACGCAAACGCACATTGCGTAACAGGGTTGTGGTGGGGGGTGGGGGTGGTGGGCAGGGCCCCCCCCACTCCCCCCCTGACCCGCCACTGTCAGCAGTCTGAATGGGAAGGGCGGGGACGACCGACGTGTACGTGTGTTTGTGTGCGCGTGGGGACTCTGCACGTCGAGGAGGGAGGGAAGGAGGGAGGGGGGGGGCAGCGTGCACGTGGTCGCAGTGGGCGGATCCTCGCACGCGGTAGGGTAAACGGGGGGAGGAGGGGGGGGTGACACGTCATCAGAGGGTAGAGACACACAAAGATGAGCGCTCGTCGGGTTTTCGTCGCTCGTCCCGATAAATCAGCGACGTAAGAAGCAGGCACGCGCGCCCGCGGCTCGTGCGTCGCTTACTGGCGCGCGAACAGAGCCGTGGAAGAGTCCGGGGGGGGGGTGGAGGGGTGAGGTGAGAGAGGGAGGGGGGGCAGCCCCGCCCCGCTGGGTGTCATGAGATATGTGAGCAATGTCAGGGTATTATGTAAAGAGCAGCCTGCGCTCGCCACCGCCCTGACGGCGCTCCACGGCCCACAACACCTCCGGCCCGAGCCGATGTGCACGAGAAACGCTGTGCGCGTGCGTGTGTGCGCGCGTGTGAGGAGGGGGGGGTCAACTTCTCGTGCTTTTAAACCCGATGGTCGCGGCTCCAGACAAAAGGTACAAGTGAACGCGGCACGGCGGCTGACAGCGGCTCCCCCCGGGGGGGCGCGCGCACGCACGCACGCGCGCGCACGGCGGCCCGCCTGTGTGACACACGCGCGCGCGAAGAGCGCGCAAAGTACTTGGCACAACAACTTTGACCGTTTCCGCATCGACGGGCGACAGTCGCCCCCCCCCGCGACGCTCGCGCAGAATTTAATTTAACCTTCGTTGTCTTGTTTTTTTTTACGCTTATTTAAAATAAAAATGAGACAAAACAAAACAAAACAACCCGCGTTTGTCGCCCGACACTTCCTCCCCGTCCACCGCGAGCGAGTGCGTTTGTCAACCCGAGCCCGGATCAAAGGCTGGAACCTGGGACGCAGTCGCTTTGATCCTGTCACGAGCCGCCCCCCCCTCCCCTCTCTTTCTTCTTTTCGCGTGCTGCACTCACCACGTGCGGTCTGTTGCTGCTGGGCCTGCCATTCCAGGTACCTGGCCGCCTCCAGCAGCGTGTCGATGCTCATCGCGCGTGAAGGCTGGCGGCAGCAGCCCCGGCGGCCCGGGACGGAGGGAGGAAAAACACCGAGGTGGGGGGGGAGGAGGGGGGAGGTGTGCAGGGGGGGAGGGGGAGGAGGAGGTGTGGAGGGAGGGGGGGGAGGAGGAGGTGGGCACGGTCCCGCTGGGGAGCGCCGTGTGCGCGGCCGACGCCCCGCTGTCCCGGCCCGGCTCGACCCCCGGCTGAGACCGCGCGAGCGCGAGCGCGAGGAGCCGCCGCGGACAGAAAGTAGATCCTCGGAGGGCTCGGGACGGGGCTGCAACAAGATGGCGATGCGAGCACGGGAATACACACACAACAAGGCGAGTCGTGTTCTGGTTAGGGCCCGCCCCCCCCCCCCCGCGCCCCGCCCCGCCCTGTTACTACGGCCCCCCGCAAAACGCGGAGGCCGCGTCGCGCCCTCCGGAGCCGCCGCGCCGCCGCACGCGGCCGGCCCCGGGGGAAGGGGGGGGGGGTGCGGGTGTGGGCCCAAAGGGGGGGAGCTGGGGGTCGCCCGGGGACCCGAAGAGGAGGCGTCGCCGGCGGGGGCCCCGCGGCGGGGGCCCCGGGAGGGGCTCCGCGGCGGAGCGGGTCCGCGCTCCGGGTTTTGCGGGCGGCCGCGGGGCCGCAGCGCGTGAAGCGGCGGCGGAGGGCGGCCGGCCAATCAGCGCGCAGAACAACAAGGCATGGTGCTGGTCCACATGGGCGCCCGCCCGGCCCGGGCCGGCCCCGGCTGACGGGGGGAGCGTGACTGGACCCCCCCCCCCGGCCCCCCGGGCTCCAGGCCCGGCCTGTCAGTCACCGGGGGGGCGGGGGGGGGTCCACTGTTGTGGAAGTTTTGAAGACGCTCGGGGGCGCCGCAGGTTTTACTCTACGAGGGCGGTTCTGGGGGGGGGGTACGAACCTGAACACATGCACGTACCAGTGCATCACGTGCACACTAATGACCCGCGTGGCTTCATATGTGCACATGCTTACGTTTGCTTTGATCCTCCCCGCCTCCGACCCCCAGGTCGTGCTTTCATGTCCCCGCGGGCGTGTGTGTGTGTGCGTGTGTGCGTGTGTGTGTGTGAGTGTGCGTGTGTGTGAGTGCGTGTGTGTGTGCGCGTGTGTGTGAGTGTGTGTGCGTGTGTGTGTGTGTGTGTGTGTGTGAGTGTGGTGTGTGAGTGTGTGTGTGTGTGTGTGTGTGTGTGTGTGTGCGTGTGTGTGTGTGTGTGTGTGCGTGTGTGTTGTGTGTGTATGTGTGTGTGTGCGTGTGTGTGTGCGCGTGTGTGAGTGTGTGTGCGTGTGTGTGTGTGTGTGCGTGTGTGAGTGTGTGTTCATCTCCGCACGGTGCACCTCATGAATATGCGCGCGGCTTTATTTATCACGCGGCGGCTCGTCTGCGCGTCTCCGTCTCTTTGACGCCCCCCCCCGCGCCCCCCCCCCGGAGGGGTTGTGCACGCTGGACCAGCGTTGACGTTCAGGCCGACGCGCGCGCTGCATGGTAACAGTCTTTGATTGGGCACCTCTGGGTCGCGTGCATCCTCCGCTGCATCGCAGGAGCTCAATGTCGGCCAATGGAAGCCGCGGCTTAGACCCGTGCTCGCCACGCCACGTCCTACGTGCACACACGCAAACCTACTAACACCATTACCGCGCGGGGGGGGGCAAGACGAGGTGAAGCGAGCGGTGCGTGCGTGTGTGTGCGTGTGTGTGTGTGTGTTAGGGGTGGGCTCATTTAGCAACAGGCTGAGACATCATGGGGATGAAGAAAAAAAAAAGAGTCATAGAAAGTGGGAGGAGGGAGAGATCGGGGAGGAGAGAAGAGCGTGCACATGGTAAGCACATGAGCTGCGTGGATCCAGCCCCGATAGGGACGCGTGTGTGCACGAAAAGAGGAAAAAAAAAAAAGGGGGGGGGGGGGTTGGAGGGAGGAGGCGAGGGGAAGGCATGCGAGGAAAAGAAGGCTTGACCCAGTTAGGAGCGCCGCATCACCATAAATAAATAAATTAAAAGGAGCGGAGACGCAGGACGGAGATCATAAAGTTTGAATGGACTTTAAACGGACTCTTCCGCGTCGCAGCCGCGGACGGAGGCAAACAGGCGCACCGAACGTGCCCCCCCCACACACACACACACACACTCACACACACACTCACACTCACACACACACTCACTCACACACACACACTCACACACACACTCACACACACACTCACACACACACACACACTCACACACACACACACTCACACTCACACACACTCACACTCACACACACACACTCACACTCACACACACACACACACACACTCACACTCACACACACACACACACACACACACACTCACACTCACACACACACTCACTCACACACTCACACTCACACACACACACTCACACACACACACACTCACACTCACACACACACACACACACACACTATGCATCTTTTCCCGTCCACACATGTGATAAAAACCTCCTTTAGTCGTTTCAGAGGCGTCTATGGGAAGAGGCTGCTTTTGTCCTTATAAGGTCACCCGCAGCCTGCGCGCGGGCCGCCGCCAGGGGGCGCCACGCCCCCGGAGGTGACTCCTCCACAGATTCCCCAAACCTAATCAAGCTGAAGGGTTGAGAGGATTAAAAGGCTGGTCACGTCAGCTATAGTCCAGCAGATGTAAGCTATACTGGGATGGCACACAAACCTATATATCCACGCAGACCCCCGCAGCCGCAGGCACTTTCATAGCTGGTTTCTGCCCGGGAAACGGGCAAAGTCACCCTGGACTCAATCAGGTCTTGTGGTGTTGAGGTTATGACCTTTATGACCTTGAACCTCCCCAGAGCTTCTGGGACGCGCGGGTGTGTCTGGGCCAGGCTCGCTTCGGCTCCTCTGCAACAGGACCGACAGCGGAGTGAGTGATGCGTCCTGCTGAGGGGGGAGCGGGAAGTGAGCGCGGTCTCGTGGCGTTTTAGGACGGGGAGTCAGAGGAGGCGCGTGCAATGAGCCAGAGTGGCTGAAGATGGATGTGGGGCAATGTTTCTACTCCAGTGCCTCTGACGGGAAACACGGTTTTAAGGCCCAGACACTTGTTATCCTTTCATCACGCCCATGGAGTCACTGTGCTTCACAGGCCGTGTTCTCTTATAGCTTCCCTTTGTTTGCGTTTTAACCTTTCCCCCTCCCCACTTACCATTTCTGCACCCTCAGGACAGAACATGGTGTGTGTGTGTGTGTGTGCGCACCCTCGGTATCCTGGCAACAGTAATAGCTGTGTGGGTGAGTGCTCAGGTGTGTGAGCGCAGGAGGTTGGCTGGGTTACTGTACATAATTGATAAGAAAGGCCGAGCTGTCCCTGGTGCGGCCCACCTGAAGGGTCCACCTAGAACGGTCCTGCCCCCCCCCCCTCATGAACCGGGTCACAGGGGCGCCGGGGGTCTCCATTCAGCTTGTGATTAAAAGTCGAGCCTTCTTCGCGGCGGCAGAGCGAGGTAGGTGCCGGTCGACATCTGTGCGCCGGAGTCAGATACTTATACATTAATAATCTTCACCGTCTAGAACCGTTTCCCACTTTCCGCCTTGTGACCCACTTTTGTCTGAAAGCTTCAGCGGGATCGTTTTAGAACAGTAGAGAGCTTCGGCTCTCGCTGCAGCTCACCTCAGAACCAGGAGTCACCCCCCCCGTCTCCAAAAAAAAAAAAAAAGAAAACACAAGTTTAACTTATATTTACAGAATTTTATTTAATTAAGTTGCAAACAATGACATCCAGATATACTGATACACAACTTTTACTGTGCGTGTATGTGCATTTGTGAGTGTGTGTGTGTGTGTGTGTGAGTGTGTAAAGAGAGCGGTGGGACCACAGAAAGCAGAACATCCCGAGTGAGGGACCCCTCGATGGGTTAACAAGGCAGAGATTAGCGAGCAAGAGGGCACTGGGCGATTCTCTGGGCAGACACACACACACACAAACCTCCTACAGGTGAGCGGACTCGTCCTCTGGTACGGGGGTGTGTGTCGATGCTCTCAGCAGCTTAGGGATCATTAAGGTCCTGTGAGTGTCTACTAGAAAGCAAGTTTGTTAAAAGATGTCTGAACGGACACAGTGGGTGAGAAGTTTGGCCTCCTCCTTTGGTTATTAGAGCAGAGACGACCGGTTCTCTTGTCATAATTTACAAGGACGCACACACACACACTTTGTACACGCATATACACATCCACACGCCCACAGAACCTCGTGTGATTCGTCTAAGGGAGCTGCTTGATTTTCATCTCCTGGACAGATTTGTCTCCTTTCTTCGGCACATCCATGCAGCGGCCGCGACGCCGGAGCGGAACGAAACAAAAAGCTTAATCGCCCTCAGCGAGGGGCGTGGTCAGTCAGTTTACAGAAACCCACCTGCGCCGACACACAAGGATGTTACCCCCCCCCTTTGGCCCGACTAGACGTCAAGACAACAGTATGCGAATTTTGGTAAATTTAACAATATACAATTTCCGTTTGATTCACCATGCAAAGAAATACTCGTCGTCTGAGTGTGTTTATGTGTCGGAGGTTGCGTGACATTTATTAAGCGTACCCTACATCCAGAATAATAATTTACATAAAAGGACAATAGTTATCGTAATAGGGCTGGACAGATGTAGGGGAAAGGAGGAGGAGGAGGGAGGGAGGGAGGGGAGGAAGGGGGCAGGAAGAAGCGCCATGGTCAGCTATGGTTTTAAGTGCGAAAAGTGAGGGGGCGGGGCTTGTCGAAAGGACGGGAGAAAGACGGCTCTGGGACAGCGGGGATGTTTGGACTTGGGTAAGAGGAGGGGATCGGGTGAGGAGACGGGTGTGGGTGTGTGTGTGTGTGTGTGTGGGGGGGGGGATGGGGGTCTCAGCGGCACTCCCAGACTTTGACTGTTTGGTCGACGCTGCCCGTCACAACGTAGGGAGCAGACTTGTGGAAATCTGAAAGAGACACGGACATTTGCTCAGATCAGCGCCACAGAGCGGAGGCGAGCTCAATTATTTAAACAGCTGGGGACGCAACATCTGGCCACGTCAGAGGGGCCCGAACCACCAGGACCGCGCAGGAGATGCAACATTTATCGGCGTGGATCGGTGTCTCACCCAGAGAAGTAACAAAGTGTTCGTGGGCACACAGGGTCTTCATGCAGCGCTTGTTCTTGTAGTCCCAGATCCTAAGTGTCTTATCATCGGCACAGCTCACTATGAACCGCCCTCCTGGATGAAACAACACACCACGCACCCAGTTGTCGTGTCCCACCTGAGGGAAGACGGCAGGTTACGGATCAAGTCCCCGACGCGAGCGCATGAAGAGACCGGCGGTGCTGAAGCGGCGCCCTCACCAGAGTCATGAGGCAGATGCCGATGCTCACGTCCCACAGTTTAATGGTTTTATCTCTGGATCCAGACAAGAGGAAGGGACCGGGTTTTCCGCTCTTCTTGCTCTGCAACAGACAACCGTGAGAAACGGCGGGCCCTTTGAAAGGCGCCTCACCGCCGGCGGGGGGGTTCCGAGCACCTCTGAGCCCGTGGCCTCCAGGATGGTGGGGTGAGCGTTCTCGGGGGCCCAGGCGATGCACTCCACCACGTGCTCGTGCTCCCGCAGCTCGGCCTTGCACTCCTTGGAGGCCACCACCCAGACGCGCACCGTCTGGTCGTTTGAGCAGCTGGCGATCAAGGAGCCGTCCTGGTTGGGGCGCACCATTCGGACCCACTCCCTGTGGCCGGTGAACGTCTTCACGCAGTACCTGGAAACGGGACACCGTCAGCTCCAGCAGCTGCCTCTCGGGTGAGACACACACACACACACACACACACACACACACACACACACGCACACACGCACACCCCCCCCTCGCTCACCCAGTGGCGACCTCCCACATCTTCATGGTCTTGTCTCTTGAGGCAGACACTATGTGGTCGCCATTTGGCATGATGGCTACAGATGAAACATTGTGGTCGTGGCCTGGAAACACAGACGAGGGTCGATTCAGAACAACCGTCTAAGAGTAGCTGCTGCCGTCCCGGAGTAGCGCCTACCGTGCATTGTTCTGATGCACTCAAACCCCTGAAAGTCCCACAGCTTGATGCTCATGTCAGCTGAACATGAAGCCAGCAGTTTTCCTGTCTGGTCAAAAGAGATGTCCTGTACAGAGTCTGTGTGACCCTTCAGGGTCCGCTCAAAGTCCCCTGCCTCATAGTCCCACACCTGGGGGCAGAAACGGACAGTCAAGGAACTGAGAGGTGCCCTCATTTGAAACACACAAGGAAGGAGGGAAAGCAACAATCATTCATGGAACAAACCCAGAAATCCCATCAACCAATCAAATATGTGAGAAACATCAAATCTGGACAAAATGGGCGTGGGTTAGATTTCACTCTGGACAATTAGATATGTTGAAAATAGATGATATTCTCACAACTACAACTTAACCACAGCAATCAACTTAGTGGCACTGCCTTGTGATTAGAAAAAAAAAACACCAAAAAGGGGAAAAAAGAAAGACATTAACATGGTTCCCAAAGGTGCTGGGGCCTGGCTGTGCTGCCATTGACAACGCGAGCATCACAGCATCTCCACACAAATGAGCAGTGACAAAGCAGAAACAGAGCCGGAGCAGGAAGAGACTGGCGAGATGGGGAAGAACGCTCGAGGACTTAGAGAGAGAACAGGCTCAGATCTCCATACAGATTTGAATTAAATGTTGGCTATTTAGTTAATAAGCCACAAACAGATTTTAATCATTGTAGTCAAAATAAACACATTCGTGCATTTAATCGATATTATTTTTGACTAACAAATTTGCAGTCACTCATGCTACGTCTACATGAATGCGTCGTCACACCCTCTTCTTTCAACCTTTTACACGGTTTTACTGCAGCCATTCATAAATTGAAGAGTGATGCGTCACACCACCGCCAGGGGTCACTGTATCCACCAACAAAGCAGCAGTAGCTGATGGAGCCACCAACAGCATCAGGAGGGTGGACTCTCCCGTCGTTAGACGGTGACACTGCTGCGTGTGCCACAGGTTCTACAACGACACCCCTTCCAGGTTTCACATCCTCTTTATGCATTTCCATCCGAAACATTGCTTTATATGGATTGATGCTTTTGCATTTACACTTGTGTGTCATGTGTTCTTGGTACTTCTAACAAAGTGGTTCTGCAGATCAAACCAGCCCCCGGTGTTTCCCAAGTGTCCCAAGGTGTGACTGCAAGCCATCACAAAAAAAAAAACATTTAATGCATGTTGTGGGTGGGCCAACACACCTTAATGGTGGCATCCTCGGAGGCTGTGACCATGACAGAGAAGACTGGGTGGAATATCACGCGTGTCACAGGAGCACGGTGCCCGCTCAGAGCATATCTTTCTGGAGGTCGAGGGATCCACTCCTTGGGGTCCCTTTTCTGGCCCACAGGACCTCCGTGTGTCATTTCCTCTTTTGCTTCATTCAACTTTGACTCCAACTCCATAACCTGAGGCACAGGTGAAGAAAAGCAGTGGATTTAAATCACTGGTGTTCTCCAGTAGGTCCACAATCTCAGAGGCGCCAAACCCTTCACCATTTATGCAGGTGTACGCACACCTGAGTCTTTTGATAACACTGTTGATAAGACTGTTGCAAGGTCACAACAGTGGAGCTGCACGAGCAGTCTGCCTATCTCACATCTAGATATCAACATGTCGCTGCTAGAGGGATATCCTTACCTTTTTTCTGTAATCTGATGACTGAAGTCCATTTCTTTTCCAGTAAACCTGCATACTTTTTATCTACCTCTTCATTCTAGGATTGGAGGAAAAACACAGGCAATAAGAAACACACCACACTCCTTTTAGCAAGCAAACAGGATTCTCTCCTCACCATGTCTAACTCTGCCTCTTTCTTGAAGGTGGAGTAGGCCTCCTCGTACCCATTGGAACGGAGATAGTCGGCTATAGCTCGGTTTCTGGAGGAAAGTGAAATTCAGTTCATTTTATAAGCATCAACCTTTCAGAGAAACATCCACCTTTCAAAAAAAAAAAAAAAAATCATGCATTCATGCCTTCTCTGGCAACTCTGGATATCATCACCCTGGTCTCTATTCTCATGTTTTCTTCATCCAAAGAGGGATTTGTTTATTTCATTTTCACTCAACTATGAATGATTACTCTGCAAACAAGCAGCTTGCATGTGCTTTCTGCTTAACCAGGTATCTCAACTGTGCAGTCAGCCTGATGCTGCTCCTCCCCCTCATTTCTTTGCTCTGCCATGTGGGTTATAAAATATTCACTAAGTAACTATCAAGTGAAGCCACTTGAAGCACACGGTACATTTCAATGATTGTCCTTAAGGAGCACACTTTCTCACAATAGCAGTGAACCTACACAGGACAATTCTAGCAGGAGAGAGATTGAACACGTCTCTTCTCTCTCTCTCTGCATGTCCTCTCATGTTTGCATCTCTAATGACCCTGCACACCCACATATTTGCATCCAGGCACTCACAGTTCATCTCTCTGTCGTTGCGACAGCACCATGGTGGCTGCTGTTTTCTCCCTGATGGGGAGATGCGGGCGATGCGCTTGGGAAGTCTGGCAGGAACGCGAATGCTGGCGAGCTGGACGATTTCTCAGTGGCGTTCTTCCTTTAGAGAATCAGAGGTGAAAAGCTCGGTGCCAAAGAGAAGGAGGGAAAACGGAGATGGCGCTTTCAGTCGTACGAGGATCCACGAGTGTTTGCTGGGCCAAATCTTCCTCACTGTTCAAATCTGCAAATCTGCATCTAAAGAGAAGAAAACAGGAAAATGAATGAAAAAATAAGACTCTTAGCCAATTTGTTTAATCAACTAGAACAATATAGAATAAGTGCAACATTTATCCCACTTAAAACCAGATTTTTGGTTGGTTGGTGCCAAAGGAAAAAACAGTCCAAAAGCTCCTGTAGGCAAATCAAAACACAACATTCAAGGGTTGTTAAGCTAATAAGAGCGTTCACTTCCTCAGCTTTACCAGCGCTGGCACCTGAGGCCACAACAGCACTAAGCTGCTTACAGGCCAGACCAGACGACCTATAGCCTGTGCACGTCTGTCTGTCTGAACATGCATATGTCTGCTCCCGAGTGATAAAGGCCACAAGTCCTGAGTACAGCTGACCGTGCACCGTAAAGAAGTGCCTGGATGCGGCTAACGCGATTAACTCCAGACACCGAGAGAGGACGTTCACGCCAAGCCACCCGGCGTTTGTTACTTCCTGCTTCACCGTCTGTTACGTGTGGAAGGTTCTTAAGAGTGAAGACTGAATCAAGATGATTTACATGTTTTTGCATTTTCTTTGAGGAAAGGTACAACAAAAGAGTGATCTCCAATAGGTGTCTCAGAAAGGCCTCTTTTCTTTGCGGTAAACATAATAAACTGCTTTGACATGACAGAACTAGTGATTTATGTTGAGCAGTACGCTGAGCATAGAGCAAAAATAGCCTTTTGGTAAAACTGACCAACCACAACGCTCTTACGCAACCAGAAGGGTTTTTCTACTGCATCTTTACACCCTTAACTTCAACATCACAAGTAGAATTGCAGCTGGAACAGAAACTTTAGTGTATTTTGGTAAGCAGAAACACTATCAGATATTATGGTGATTGTTCACAGGAGTTTTATGAATGATCTAAAGTTGTGTTGAGCAGGGGGAACTTGGCTAATCATAAATCAATGCAGAACGTTCAAAGTCCTCTCCACTGTTACCTACTGCATGTACCAATGTTTTAAAAAAAATTATATGTATAATCTTCAGACTACCATTTAGTAATAAAATCAGAGTTGTGAATAAAATATAAAACCCCATTGGTTTGTTACTGCGTTCTGACCAATAGCCCATTTTGGATCCTGTTAGAAGGCAAACTCGGACCTCTCTTTTCAAGCACATTGATTCTCTATCTCAGAATCATAGTCAATCTGCCTCTCAACCAGTGATCCTTCCATCGAGGCTTACAATGGTCAGTGAAAGATGATTTCCCCCACAGGTCACCACACCATTGAGTGGCAGATTATACTGGCTTTGGCACTGACAAGAGAATATAACATCCTCTTGAAAACAATTACGATACTGATGGGAAAAATAAATAGTTGGATGATAAATTGGAGGTTGAATGAGTATGAGATGGTCGTAATTCAAACTGAGTTAGACATCAGTTTGAATAGTGTACAATAACATGATTTAGTGTGGCCTCTCGTCAAGTTACGTAATTAACCATTTTTCAGTAGCAGCATGAAGTGACTAGAGAACAGAGGTACAATACCATTTTGTATTTCTTTAGGTGACTTCTTTAGGTATTTCTTTAGGTGGGAAGGAAACAAGTGTACACCAACCTATCAAAGGTACATTTATGTCATAGTATTGTTGAATTTTTGGAATCTTTCCTGTGATTTATTACGACGGAGAAGCCGTCACTCAACAATATGACATTTAGGTTAATCACTCGTCGAAAAACACAACAGGCACAACAGGCACAGCAAGCCGAGACTCGGCAGTGAAGGGTTTCCTCCCATTTTTCACCTGACGTTTGTTCGCCATCCAACCAGGAGGGCAGGAACAATTCAAGTCGCAGGATCATAAAGTGAAGAAGGGCTTATGAGACAATGTGCAATCAAAATGTGTGTGTGGCGCCGTCTGACGCTACAAACGCAGATGCTGCCTTCACGGGCCCTGTTTCTCTGAACCAGCCGAGATTCGGTTTTTTAGTGAAGACCCAGCCGGGCTGAACCGGGACCAGGAGGAGGTCTCGGCGTCACCGGATCGACGGATCCATCGATCCTTCCCCGGCTCCACCTCGGGCCTCGGTCCCCACCCCACAAAAACGTGACGACAGCTGCGCCGTCGGTCCCACCCGGCCCGGCCCGGCCCGGCCCGGCCCGGCCCATCGCCAGAGAGGCCGTGGAGGGTGGAGGGTGACGCCTCTCCCAGATCCGGAGCCACAAGGACAAAGTTGCAGCAGTGGCTCAGCAACGCCCTTCCAGCTAGCGGTAGCTTAGCACGAAAACAGACCGGGGGGGGGGGCATCAGGGGTCAGAGCCGGGGGCCAGCCGGGGGAAATTAACCCCAAGTGATGGCTTAGACGTCGGGGGGAGCCGGGGTGTGTGTGTGTGGGGGGGGGGGTTAAGTTTGGTGGAGGAGTGGCGGCGTGGCTAACACGACCACCCGGCCGACCCGACACCTCCCGGGGGCCCGGGGCCGAGGGGGGGGGCGATCAGCCCGGCAGCATCCGCGGGGGGGGTGGTGGTGGTGGTGGTGGTGGTTCTGGGGGGGGCAGCCCGGTGACGGACCACGTTAGCGGCGGCTAGCAGCAGCGCAGCGCCACAAGTGCCCCCCTCCACCGCCCTCCACCGGGCCCGGACCCGGGGCCCGCCCGGGCCCGGCCGCGCTCTCGACCCGTCGAACGGCCGAGAACCGCGGCCGGCCTCCGCCCCCGGTGTGGGGGGGGGAGGTGGGGTGCGGGGGTGCGCCGAGGCCGACCCCCGCACCTTAGCTTAGCGCTCGGCCCCGCCGCCATTTTGCGGCGCAGACACTGCAGGTGAAAAAAACACAACAAGACTTTGGAAGTGGCCAAACAAAAACCACGGGCGGGCGGGACGCGCCCACTCACCCTTCGAGGGAAGACCATCTTCGTCTCCGGGCGAGCGAGTCACAGGTTCGTTCGGGGGCCCCGCGCTGGGTGTGTTATCGGGACTTTTCTCATCCCCCGTCGGGCTTTTTCCTCCTCTCTGGTACCTCCGCATTCGCCCCGGCTAACGGTCGCAGTCTGCCGCGGCGGCGCGCACGCACACGGGAGCGAGCGCGCACGGGCGGTCGGGCGCGCCCCGCGCCATTAAAGCGGCCGCGCTCACGCCAGGGACCGTGGAGCTCGACGGGGCGATTAAATGACGCGTTTGTGATCAGAAGTGGGCTCCTAACGTGACCAAAAGACGCGTTTGCGTGCGGCGCGAGGAGCAATTGAAGAGAAAGGAAAATTGAAGAAAAAAAAAAAAACAACTAATGGACGCTAATTATGCACGCACATTTTGCTTTAGCGCCCACTGGCTCTTTGTTTCCTTGTTGTAGATTAAACTGTTAGATTTGCTAATAAATAGGAGCAGGATATTATAGAAAATTCGCTCATAGTTGTCACGTCATGCTCTGGTTTGTGGCGCGACTGCGACTCCTCGTGGACAAATGGAGAACTGTGACAGCTGCAAGGCGTTTTTTTAAATTAGCATTTTATTTCCCTCTGCATATTCCCAGAATAAGTAACATAAAGTGCACGTGTACGGCTTATTTAATTCCTAGTATTTCTGGTTAAATGTTGTATTTAACTTTAATGCTGGAGTCTGAGTTTACAAACACAATGCTTTATGACAGAATATGTGCTTCAACTTGCTATATGTTGCTCTTTCACATCCAGTTCTTCAAGGACAATGGTCAACTCAAAGTCCTCCTCCACAAGCTCCATCACCTCTTTGGATATACTTTTCTTCCGTTATATGTTAAACTATTTTATTAAAAGCAGCCATGTTTCACAACACAGATGTGTGGAGTTCCGTTCATGTCTTCCATAAGGTCCCTTTCTTGCACCGCGGTCCCCAGGTTTGTAAGTTCTTGGATACTACAGAGAAAACACATACTCATTCACAGCAATTATCAGTGACTCTTTTGACCTTATGAGTGATTCCTTTTGACCTTCACCCTTATTGAACAATTCCAAATGCCACATTGAGTTGCTGAAGGATCCTCAGGTCGCTGGGTGTGGAAATCTGGAAATAAACACAGTTTAGAAACTCCTAAATGAGCTGTGTGTATTTTTGCATTCACAATAGTGCACACACCTTTGGCGATGGAGCCAGATCTGCGGTACTGACGTGTTCAGTGACCTTTTGGAGGCTCACCGCCTGCTGCGTGAGGCTTTTCAGGTAGTCTGAGCTTTCCCGTGTAGCGATGCACTCCTTTCCTGCCTTCGCACGTGACAGAGAGGAACTTTAGCAGTGAAGAGCACAAGCCAGCAGCAACAGCAGCACATACGGAGATACAGTTTTGACATCATACCTGACCGTGATATATGGAATATGCCTCTTTTTCATGCTGCAGTGCTAACTGTAAGTCTCCTTTACTCTCATACACAGTAGCGAGGAGATGATGACTGCATAGAAAATAGAAGAAGGAATGTTTCAGAAGCCAGCTCAGACTGTTTTGAGTTACTTCTTAAAGACGGCGGCGCACACACTCTCACCATTGTGCATACTCTAAAGATGTGGGACCGTGGTATTTTGAGGTTAAAGTTAAAGCGTTCTTCAGGAACGTCAGAGACAGCTCGTGCTCCGTGAGTCCGTGGAGAACCAGGCCCAGCGCGCTCTGATGCAGAGGAAAGCGGGGGCGTGAAACATAGCGGGTTATCAGATTTAGAGTCCGAGGCCGCGGTCTGACTTACGTCCAGCGCTATGATGTGTGGATGGTCTTCTCCGCTCACGATCAGCGTGAGGTATCTGGCCCGATACAGCAGCCGCAGGGCGGTGGGGCGGCGGCCTCCAGCAAAGCAGTACAGAGCCAGGTGGGTCTGAGGCAGAGGACACATCCGTCGGACGAGATCCGGCGGGCTGATCGAACTCTTTGCTGCCTGTCAACAAAAGGACTCACGTAGTCTTGTATGGTCTGCGGATGGTCTATCCCTCGCAGGCGCTCACTGCTCATGACAGCCTTCTCCTGGTGGGTCAGAGCCTGGGAGACACGGGGGGCATTCAGAGACACTGATTTAGAGTTTCATCACACTGAAAATCCACCAAAGGACCGAGCGCTCGGCTGAGCCCACATTAACTTTGTCTGTTAACCTCGGTGCCATAATCTCTCATGAATGTGTGTATTGTTGCATCAGAATGAATATCTCGCTGTTCTTTGGCTCGGTTTGGTAGAGATCAAGCATAAATCTGATGTTTAACCGTGACGATCGATGGACACGCCGTCAATTCGCATCTCGGAAGACTACAATGTCCGCTTACATCTGGGTATTCCCCCATGAGGTAGCTGAGCCGTCCCAGCAGACGCAGGCACATGCCAGCGTCCTCGTGCAGGGCCCCGCACACTCGGACAAACAGGGCCAGAGCCTGGCTGATCAGTTCATGACCGTCTCTCAGAAGCCCTGCACAAACACAAAAGACTGCAGATGAACAACCGACGTGCTGCCGGGGGCCCTGTGATGGTCATGGGACGAGAGCGGGCTTCAAACGGCCGTCAAGTGTGAGATTCCAATATATGAAACCTTTATTCCTCCGGATGAGATTAAATGTAGTCACATTTACATTAAATGGCCTGAAAATGTTAAAGTCTACCTAAAACAGGGGGATCTAATCGTTACAGTGAAATAACCTCAATGTTAGTGTATCCAGCTGGTTCCACCACTGATCCAGACATCAGTGTGACCTGTAGACCCTCATCCTGTCTCTCACCCTGGTGAATGAGGACCCGTGCACGTTGCACCAGCCCAGTGGCTTCTCTTCCTGTAAGCGTGAGGTGTTTGACCACCGGGAACATGTTGATGACGTCTTCCTCTCCGAAGGCCGGCCTGTGTCGGGAGTCGAACACGTAGTCCCTCAGCTGCACCTGAAGACGGAAGAAAAGCCTCAAGCCCGACGGAAAGGTCTCATCTCATATTTAAAAGTGGCGGGAGCG
The DNA here is from genome assembly GCA_911728415.1 of Lagocephalus sceleratus. Taxonomy (NCBI): domain Eukaryota; kingdom Metazoa; phylum Chordata; class Actinopteri; order Tetraodontiformes; family Tetraodontidae; genus Lagocephalus; species Lagocephalus sceleratus. The sequence continues at coordinate 2,494,040 of CAJVRN010000213.1, forward strand.
TGCTAGACGTCTGACCTGGATGCCTGTTTTGATGGCGATCTCTCTCAGGAGGGAGGTCCTCTGAAGGCCATGTGCCTCTATGACCTCGTCCAGATTTTCACTGGAAACAGAGGATGGATGTAACGTCCTACACACACACACACACACACACACACACACACACACACACACACACACACACACACCCCGTACACACCTGGTTATGGGATAGTGGAAGTAATCCCGGGCTTCGGTCCTGACCCTGCTCCAAAGCTCGGTGGGGGTCAGCTTGGTCCACGTGTTGTCCTTCTGCCCACCCCCTCGGCCCCTGTGGCTCCGGCGGCGGCGGCTCCTGCGCCGGGACGCCAGCTCATCGGAGCAGGAGTCCAGCAAACAAGGGGAGGAGCTGAGGAGGCAGTTGAGGAAATGGCTGACGGCAGCGGAGAGGGCCGCGGGTTCCACGTCCTGTCGGACAAATCGCGTCAGAAGAGCGGATCCGGTCCCTCGGGCTCCGCTCGTCTTGACCCTCGGTGCGCGGGTTTCACCTGGAGGAAGGTCCTGAAGATGTGCTTCGCGCTTCTGACGATGACCTCGCTGAGAGAGATCCTCTGTGGGAAAGACTCCGGTTGAAGAGGAGGCCCTGTAGCCCTGAAACCGACCCGATGGTGCTGAGGTACAACCTGCACGTGGCGGAGCCTGGCCTTCTCCTCCACCCGCCCCAGCTCCGTCAGCAGGGTGCCCAGGTAGCGCACGTTCACCCCTCGCCGGTGCAGCGTCGCCGTCAGGGTCAGGCCGTCCATCGGGGCCTCCGCGCGGTCCAGAAAGTCCTTCAGCTGCCGCAAGGACACGCGGGCCGCGTCAGGGTCGGCGTCTTTTTTTTAACATTTTTTTTAAATCCCGGACTCACGCAGGACGATTCTCACCACAGCTGGAATCTGGTGAGACAGCAGGAAAGCTGCCGCGTCCCACAGCAGCAGCCTCTGTTGGTGAACCTGGGCGACACACTCGGAGGGGAAGCGGACGCCTGCGACGCAGGTGAGACGCAGGAAAGAGTCGACCGCGGTTCGGGAACGAGAAGAGAGGATTTTAAGCACATTTAAATGGAATGGATTCACCAAACGCTGATCCACGGGAGAGTAAATCAGGATTAAACAGGAGTTGGGTGAAACTTAAGCAAGATTACAGTATGTTTATTACCTGTGGAACAGACATCAGGATTGAAGCAGATTTCAAAGCTGGATTCACTCACAGACCCGACAGCCTTACAAGCGTTCCTAATCACGTTCCTTCTGTGAATGTCTGAAATAAGAAAGCGCGATAACAATGAGTCAGTACATTCCTCTCCACCTCCCTGGACAAGCATCATCAGTTAGTGTTCATATATTCAGCAGTGAATGTGTTATAAACACTCGATCGACTGATGGAGATATCATGTCTTTCACCCATTTCAGCAGCTTCTGCGGCTGCGTCTCTGGTCCTCTGCACTCCACTCTTATCCTCATGTCGTTCCTCCAGTTGTTCAAGACCCTGGGACACCAGCTTCACATAAAGATCATACCTGGAACACAGACAGTCCTCATATGGACAGACTCAATTATAGGTGTATCCTATAAATGCTATATGTGGGCAGATATGTCAATTTGGGTTTTATAGAAACCAAACCTCTTCCTCCTTCTCCTCCTCCTCCTCACCTGTGCTGGATGAAGGCCTCCATCAGCTCTGGTCTCAGGCTGGCCAGGCTGTGAGGATGATGCTGTGGATAACCAAACTTCCGACATTCCTCCGGGGCCTCCCCACCACCCTTTGTGTCTGAGAGCTGGAAGTTGAGGTCAGGGGGAAAAGTCCGGAGGAAGTCCAAAACGTAGGGTCTGCTGTCGTTACCCAGGATGCCTTTGGTCTCAATACCAGAGCAAAGCTCCACTTGCATGTCGTTCTGGTCAAGCACCTGGTGGCGCTGAATCCTCAGAGGGTTACATGTTTTATCCAAAAGCTCCAGAAACCTGGAAAATTCGTGAGAAAATTCAACTTTGTCTGTTTGAACATCTAAACGTGTTTGAACACTTAACCTTCGCCTACCTTGGATGTGTGAAAACAGTTTTTCCATAGTCATTGGAGCCATAAACCACGGTCTGCTCCTGATGTTTCTCCAGTATTCCAGGAACTATTGTCTGAGCAATAACACGGATGCCGCGATAATCCACCACGGCCGTTCCGAGTGTGTATAACCCCTCTACATCCACATCTGCATATGCCTGTGACAAGAGACGATTCCATTTACTTAAAAGTGAAAATTAATAGAGTAAGAAAACCTTTGTATCCACATAAACTTGTAGTTTTAGCCCTGCACTACCTGTAACACAGATTACAGTGAGGGTCTCTACCTGTGCTCCCCTGAGGTCACAGAGCGCAGCAGCATGAGCTGCACTGTTGCCCCCTAGTGGCTGGTAGTGGTCGGACATGTCGAACCCCAGGCTGAAGAAAAGGTTGTTCCAGAGGAACATCTGCATGTGAGGTGGCTCCGCAGGGTTCAGCGGCATGATGTTACCGTCAATAACAGCTACGGCCCCCCGTGTCGCAGCTCCTACAAAGTCGGTGTTGGTCTGTTCCAGCATTGAGGCCAAATGAGCCTTCGGAAGTCAACATTGCTTTGTCACACAGATGTGCTCTAAGCTGGTGGTCTCACCTTGAATATCTTCATCTCCCTGTGCAAGCGCTCCTGAAAGGAGTTCCTGGAGAGTTCCCTGCAGGCCTGCAGCTCCTCGTTCCAGTCCCGACTCTGCGGGGTCAGCACCACAGATATCATCACGCGTTAGACTCTCGTGTACTCTGGAACATCCACGTCTGCCTGGATGTTCCACCAACTCTGTAACAGTTATTTTTAAAAAATCTTTTGTGCCTCCAACCTGCCCAGCTTCCTCCTGGCCCACATGGCTGACGTGCGTTTCCTCGGCTCGCACACAGTCCAGGGTGTAGTCTCCCTCGGGGGCGATCCAGGTAAACATCTGGAAAGGTGTTGCAGCCCGCTCATAAAGGTGCTGCAGAACTCTGTTTCACAGCAAGTGATAAGAGACGTTTTCAATAAAGAGATGTTTTCTTTTTCTCTGGTCTATTTGAGTTGACTCACCTGGTCTTCTGGAGGGCACTGAAGGTTTTCCTGAAAGCAGGACTGACCTGATTCAGCAGCTCCACCAGGGAGTGGCAAAGGAGCTTGGGAGCTGCCGGTTTGGGGTTGAAGTTGAAGGCAGTCGATCTAAAGCGATCGCAACATGAAAACTCGCAGAACAAACTGTGCTTTGTTATATTTGTATATAATCATCTGCACAGTCGTGGGAACAAAGAGGTGCACCGACCGTAGCTTCAAGCCTTCGATGAGATGAACACTTACTGGTTAAGGTAGAAACCACGGGTCGAGGACGTGATGTTGAGTTCTTTGTCCTCCATAGTCAGGACATTTAGGTACATTAAGTCTCCGTGCATCTTCCTGTTTCCTGGAGGGGGGTTCCAGCTGCTCATGCTCAGCACCTTCAGGCACCGTAACGGCTGCAACGATGCTACATCGTCTCATTAAAACTGAAGACGCGCTTGATTCGCTGGCTTTACTCACGCCCTGAGCGCCACAAAAGCTGATCTCACCTTTCTGTCGGCTCTGACGGGCTGCAGCGGAGCGAGCGGACGATCCTTAGACCCGGGTAAAAGGTACTCCGGAGGCCTGAGGTCAGCGGGCTCGAGTTCAGAGGCTTGCCGGCCCGCTTCGCCGACCACATCTGAGAACGTGGGCGCGAGGTGGGAGGGATCATCGACACACACCGCGGACGAAGACCTGACGCGGGGAAATAAAGACGAGACCTGACCTTTGAGGCTTTGGGTGTAAAAGCTGAGGTACGACAGAGAGCTGCCGTTGACTCCGTTGTACGCATCTGCAGGGTCCAGGCTCCTCAGGAGGTCACGCACATGTCTGAGGTGAAGGTGAGCGTCACGCACCGAGTACAGCTCTGCACGGGGTCGGGGTTATGAGAATGCTGGGGTGAGACGCTGCGACAGACGACCTCCGGGAGGAAGAGTGGAACGGGAGACAGTTACCCTCCTCCACCTTGATCACGGCTCCCTCCCGGACGGAGCGCAGCTTGGCGTGGCTGTCGAGCGCGACGCCCCCCAGCCGGAGCGAGAAGCACGTGCGGTGGCAGGTGGTCTCGTGCTCCATCAGCGACTGGTGCAGCTCGGCCACCAGCATCTGACCTGAAACCTGATCACAGGCAGTTCACGGGAGAACGCAGCCGCGCGTCCGACCAATATTGCGACGCGGGCGAACCTGAAGCTCAAAGCTGTCTGCAGCTGGAGGTTGAATTCTGACATTAAAGGTGGCATTCTGAAGATCAGACGGCTCGTGGAGGCTTTCATCACCACACAGATGGAGGCTGTTGTTTCTAGTTTCCTCAGTGTCTCTGAGAGGAGCTGATGACAACGGGAGAGAGAGCACAGGAGAATAAAGTGCATGAATGTAAAGTGATGAGTAAATAAATGCTCTTCAACAAAAGTACTTACTTTTGTGGTATAACCCCGTCAGAAACAGCCTGTCGAGGGAACCCAAAGCCACGCTCTTCATCCCAGCTCCACCCTCCTCCAGACCGAACAGCCCCGTCCTCCCGACTCCTGCCCTCTTCGGCTGCTGGGAATCAGACAACTGTCTGCTTTGCGGCTGCGCGGGGTTCCGGCCCGGCCCGCCGTCCGAGCGTCCAGCAAATTCGAAGCTCTCGGCCTCATCGAGCGCCTCGTCCAGACCATGGCGGGAAAAGGCTGAGGTCAAAACGGAGCCTGGGCTGTGCTCAGTAACAAGCACAGGCGCCGTGGCCGGCTGTGGCTCTGCGTGGTGCTGTGCACCGGCGTCCGCCTGTTTCGCTGTTTCGTGTCCTTCACAGACGTCCTCGTTTGTGTTTCCAGTTTGAACAAGCACGGTCTCCTCTCTCTCCGTGTGTGGATAAGGGTGCATTGATACTGTGTCAGAGTGCCCGTGAAACTCTGTCTGAGTCTGGACCCCCGTGACGATCTGCGTCTCCGCTTCAGTCTGGGTCTCCACCTCATAACACCCCCCGCAGCCCCTCCCCCGTGCGTCCTCGCCTGGCTCGCCCGCCCTGGTTCCGTCTTCCTCGTCGGACACCAGCAGGCACACCATCGGCTCGATCAGAGTCACGTCCCCTCCCAGGTTGCTGCTCAGAATGATGTCGGGAAACAGGAAGTTCTCCGGCTCCAGGGTCGGGTTTGTGGAGCCGGCGGGTAGGCCCTCCTCCGTGTCTTCCGGCAGGCTGGGCGAGTCACACTCACTTTCTTCGCTGGAGAGGAGAGGGGACCTTTCCGGTTCCCCCTGGACCAGAGCATCCCGACACTTAAAGTAGTTTGACAGCATGTGGCAGCACTGGACTACGTTTCCCATGGTGCCTCTGTGCGCGGAGCTCTGGCACAAGTGTGCAGGATCTAAAGGGGGAAAAACTAATGGTTGGGTGACATTAGAAACTGAACTCAAATGAAGCAGGATCAAAGAAGGTCATGTAACAACAAAAGAACCACTGTCACAGCAGTGATAGTATTTATAAATCAGCACCCATTTTGAGCCAAAATCCCATTTCCACAGATCCCAGCAAACACAGGCTGGAACATTTTCAACATTTTCTGACGTCAGTATTTCCAGAAAAAGGCCCCCTGTGTACTAAAAATAAGGCCACAGCCTCACCTACTTAAATACTATTGTGTTCATCTGACTGTTGATACATCAAGAAAGGCAGTGACAACAGAGGGATCCGATTTGCCGCGGGTCATCATCAGTGCGGTGGCTGAACATGATTCTCACCTGAACGCTATCCTGCTGTGTGGAGTCAAAATATCCTTCAGCCTTCAGCCACTGTTGAATGTGCGTCTTTGTGGCATGTGCCAAAGCACACGGCTTTAAGAGCATTAGACAACAGCTGACGACAGGAAGATTACAAAGTGCTCCTGCAGCGGTGTCACCTTCCAGTGCAAACAAAAAGTAAATCTTACAAGATAAACTCCAGGCACGGTGCTGAGTAAGTACACTATATAAATATACCACCGTGACCATAAGGGCTAAACAGAAAAATGTACATTAGTCCAACCAAGCAGTGGGTCTTACCAGCTGGTGGGAAGAGAGAGCACCAGTGTGTGTCATCTGCTGTGTATCCAGTAGAAATCAGAGGTTTGTCTCCCCCAGGCTGTCCTCTTCAGGGAGGCTCCCCCGTCCTCGATGCGACACCACGTTAGACAACAGTGTCAGAGCATGAGTGTGTCTGTCCTTCATGGGCACCGAGGAGCTGTGAGAGAGCACGCAGGCCTCCTGCTCTGACATTCACACGTTTAGTTCCCGTCCATGTCCAGAAGAGGGCAACCGCTCTGCTCCTCATGATGTAACTTCCTGTGGTTACACCAGCCCAGGCACTTCGTCAACCCTGAAAGTGAGCATGTGCAGGAGCACGGTTACAGAGGCCCCCCATTTCTCCCCCAAACATCCCTGCAGATTCTCCCCCCTCTCCCTCCCTCTCTCTGCTCCGCTCAAGTTAGAACACCACTCTGGTTGTCATGGTAGCTGCAGAGAGACGTTAAGTCTGTGCACGGGTTCATGACAACTGTGGGAACATTCTGGAACGGGACATTTGCTTGGAGAGAAGTACATGTGCATATTAGCCCTATTATTACATCTGATTTAAGCTGGGCAATTATTCAAGATGAGTCAAACACAGGAACATTTACGAGACCTAGCTTTACCCTCTTGTCCCACTTAGTGCAATAAGCGACTTTTTAACATTACAGGAGCAGTAATATGCATTTTTAGTTCAAATAGACAGCCCTGAACAGGACAATATAAGCTGCTTGGTAGGTCTATATTCAAATGTGGGTCATTGTTACCAAATACTTATCTAAATTACAAGGTACTTACCTTCATTTATCCTTGAGATGATGGCAACACGATAAAACATTAGATCCTTCAAACAAAAAAACACATTCACCTCTGATGTCACCCTCTTTGGGTCAAGGGTTTCTAAGTAACTAAAAGGATCAACCGATTGTGAAAGTTCTTTAATCTCATGTGTAGAAATATCGCGTATGGCTGTACAAATATTGACTGAGATTAACGTGCTAACCAGTTTAGCCCATTATGTCTGGCCCGTACCCTGTAGCGGTGTTGTGTTTCAATGTGTTAAGTACCGTTTTAAAACATTCTTGACTGATATTGATGCTGTAACACATAGAGCTATCCTGATACCATGAATATATGTTTTTTTGAGCGAACAAAAAACAGTGGGCCCTCTACTTATCATGTAGTTTTTTAAACAAACCTTTGTGTCATTTAACAGTGTACATTTCTGCTGGTTTTGAATTTTTACTGTTCAATTCTGAATATCTGCAAAAAACAGATGATCTCACACACAATTACTAGGCCATTACTAGGCACATTGCATGAATTTAATAAAGTGCAAATCATACAAAATATATCAAAGCCTTCAGAAGTGATGCTCCTACCCCGGATTACAACTAGTGCTGTGAAAATGCAGGGGGGGCACTTTAGAGGCTGTAAATGTTCACACGATCACAGACAAGGCTACTAATTACAGGCAAAAGCTGTGATCAACGGTGTTAAAATCAACAGGCGTCCAGAGGAAAGTCCAGTTGTGCCGGTCCTTATTTTCTGATCCACTGATGGGGCCTGTTTAAGTTGACACACACACACGCACACACACACGCGCGCACACACACGAGTGCACCTAACTCTAAATACCTAGGCTAAACCCTACAGAAAGCCCCGCTTCATCAGTCGTCTCCTGGAACAAGCAGACTTGATGGAAGACATCACTGCCAGCCTCACAGTGCGGTTTCTCCCTCTCCTGCCCCCATGTCCACCCTCCTGTGGACCCCGATGTCCTCTATGTCCTCCCATTCATCCTCCAGCCCATCCCCGTCTTGTGTTCTGATTGGCTGGTTAAAGCGAAGGAGGCGGTACCTCAGCGGCACCAAGAAGAGGGCGGGGTCAGGCATCGGGTGTGGCCTTTGAGGTGATGTCACCCTCTCCCGAGGGACGCAGGCTCGGACCCTCTCCTCCCTGACGCTGCTGACACGCCCCCTGTGACTGGCCTCTGGGGGGTGGGGCGAGGCTGGGGGAGGTGGGGACAAAAGCCACAACGACCCTTCATCTTCATTATCACCGCCCTCGTCCTCTTCATCTTCCTCCTCCTCTTCCTCCTCCTCCTCCTCCTCCCTCCTCGCTTCCTCCTCGGCGGCCGTCCCCGCGCCCTGCCGCTGTCGGAACAGTTTTAATCGCGCGGAATGCAACTCGTGGCAGAGGCTGGTGGTGACGACATTCTGGTGCTGCAGCTCCCGGTTCAGCAGCGTGATCTTGTGGCTCCTGCGCTTCAGCTCCTCCAGGAAGCTGCGCTCCTCTTCCCTCAGGCTCCGTCCCAGGGCCGAGGCTCTGGCCCGGCCCGCCCGCAGCTCCCCACGCGCCGCCGCCATCATGCACTGCTGGTCCTCTAAGAGGCGCACGGCGGCCTCGCACCGCGCGGCCAGCTCGGCTTCCTCCTCTAGTGATAAACAGAGTTCACGCTCGTGAGTGGACAACAAACAAAGGCGTAAACACTGCCAGCTTGGCACACATCGCTCTCCTGATTGCCAAAAATGTGATAAGCCAAAGCGGGAAACAAAATGACAGGCCCCTTTTAAAAAGTACTCCTTCTATTTATTGCTATGGGGAGGGGGGTTGGTGTCTATACTGCAGCCCACCACCAGGGGTCGCTCGAGAGAGGCCGTGGGAGCCATTTAGTCCTACCTCCCAAGTTCCTGTCGGGAAACCTGGAATCCAACTCGCAGCTTAGTTCTGCAACAACAAGACACACGTGGTTCAGGGGGGTAGGAAGGAAGGAGCAGGGGGCAGCGTGGTGGTGGTGGTGCGTGTGTGTGTGTGTGTGTGTGTGTGTGTGTGTGTGTGTGGTGGGGGGCTCACCGTGGCAGCGCCTCCTCAGGTGTGAGATCTCCAGCTGCAGGCCGGTCAGCATGGCCAGGTGCTCCTGCTTCAGGAAGGCGATCCCTCTCCCCACGCTGGCCACCTGCTGCTCCAGCTTCCTCTCGTCCATGGCTCCGTCTCTGCGCCGCCTGCTGAGGGGAGATTTCTCCTGCAGGACGACCGATTGGAGGACAGAAATTGCATGCGTGTTTGGTGTGCATCTCCACCGCAACCGCGACGACTGCGCTTGTTCAGGCAAGGCAGGCTGCTCATTACGTGCAAAATTGCCTCGTTTATTTGAACGCAAATGCTGTTTTCTCCCCCGTGGTTCCTGCACGCATCGCTGTGGCCTACCGTGATTCTGAAGGGGAAATCCTGATCATGTGTCCTCGTAACGCTCCAGTATCTCCGTCCTTGATGCAGCAGAGGTGCTGAAAACAAAAGATGCGCCAAGCAGACGCTCAATGCGCAAAGCCCCGGTTTGTTTTCACTCGGACCGCCTGCAGGTCAGCTCTTCCACTTGGCCTGCCTTCCCCTGGTCCGAGCGCAATGCCGCTGCAGCCAGGACTCGGAATAACCTCCTCATCACCTTCTGGGACGCGCAGGACGGAGCCGCTGCTGCGTTCACAACAAAGCGGCCGATCCGTGTGCAGGAAGAGGAGGAGCTCCGTGGAGCCGAGGGAAGCGCTACTACTACAGAATGATATGGGAATCATATGTGACGATGCATGTTTACCGTACACGATTACGCGTAAAAGTAATTTTACCACCCTGGTTTAGTTTAGAAGGGTGTTTGCATGAGGCGGCTCATGGATAATAAAATAAAACAGATACAAGGAACAGCGTTCCGGTAAATGATCGTTACTTCAATAACCTCCAAAATTATGATTGGAAATTTAATTGGATGTTTTTGTCTGGATCTTAACCGAGTTTAAATGGTGTTAAATTAAATAGTATGCACATTATGTTTCCACTCGCCTGGATAGAAAACTAATGAAGTTTGTGTTTATTACTTAGCTTCATTGGCTGTAATGATTTCCTCTTGTTTTCTTGTTAATACAAGTAATTGAACTGGTGACAATGATGATTATTTGGATAAACGTTTCAATTAAATGTCAAGTCATACAGATCTTGTATGATATAATATCGTATAATAATTGTCAATAATCTGCTTTCGCACAGTACAACGTGAATAACAATATTTATCCAAGTCATACTAATTGAAAAGGAACAGACACCAGATTAAATCATATTTATCGTACTTTATTCATCACTGCCACCGTCTGTTTCCTGCAAACTGTTTGATGAGGCTGAGCCTCTCCTCATTGGCCTCCTGTAGGTCCCTCATGCTGGGAAGTGGAACGGGCTTGGTGTGCAGATATGTCTCATAATAAGGACAGACCTTAAGATGAGCAGAAATCTGAGCGATGTGAGTCACACGCCATGAATCCACTGTGGAGAAAAGGTGACTAAACTCCCAAACCTGCAGAGACACCAGAGGGGAGTCAAAGACGGGGACTGACGGGACACAAACGTACTGCCTGTCCGGATGATCTCACATGTCTGGCCCTCCAGCGGACTCCTCCGTGCGAGTAGGTCTTCCTCTCCCAGCGGAGGGTGACCATCCCTCTCTGCTGCAGCAGCGAGGAGCAAACCTGCCTCATGAGCCGGGACACCAGAGCCAGCTGGGACAGGGACAGGCTGTCCAGGAAGCCCGCCACGTGACACAGCACCTCGTAGGGCAGCGAGCTCAGAGCGTCCTCCCCTCCTCCTTCCTCGCCTCCTCGCCTTGTGGTTCCTGGTGGCTGGGAGTCGCCACAAAATGAGCCCCCGAGGGTCGGACGCAAACTAAAGGTCCTGAGCCGCTGACTGGAGGACACAAAAGACACAAGGGGGCAGATTATCAGCAATAGGAATGACTGGAATTGGAGCTTTGCTGCCTTGTTATCATCTTTATCTTCACCTTGCCTCTATGGTGGAGTAATTCAACCACACAGGCTCCGTGCTTACATGTAAGAGACGGTGGCTTTATGAGTGGACGGCTGAAACCTCCTCTGGCTGTAAGTGCATCCGAGATAAGCTAGGGGGCACCTCTGCTCGAACCATCCGCTCAGGGACGTCTGGATCTCGCTGTGGACGTTCCTGCAGGGGATTAGACAGCAGCGATTGAAATGCTCCTTCTGCCTGTTCCCACAGGCAGACATCCGGCTCTTTTCACATATTTATTCGATTCTCAGCGGCCTATTAATAGCTTTTTTTTTTTCCCCTTCTCTGGGTGATAGAGACCTGAAGTGTGTTGCGAACTCTCTGCGGAGGAAGCTGTGGCCGCAGAGGAAGCTGAAGACGCAGCTGGCTCGGTTGTGCCTGCTGTTCACCCTCTCCGCCTGCAGCTGAAGGCGCAGCTTCAGCGGCCTCTCCGCCATCACCTCCGCCAGCGTGGCGCCCCCTTTAAACGGAGCCGCGCGGAACGAGTGAGTCTGCGTTCCCACGTCGACGTAGAGCCCGTCGGCCCCCTTCGACTCGCTGATCTGCAGAGGCCGCACAATGCAAACGTCTGACCTTTGACCCCCCCCCGGGGCCCTGCGCTGCTCGCCGATCCGACTGACCTTGTGCCCCATGACCTCCCTCTCGGCGTAGCCCAACAAGGTGGAAGCTGCCTCGTCGCTGAACCAGTCGTCTTCGGCAGCGGCGAGGTCGGACGTGTCCACGCCGCGGGTCTCGCTTTGAGCTCGGGCCGCCGTGTCGTACAGATGTAGCCTCCGTTTGTAGTGGTAGCTGTCGGGGACCTAAGAACAAACACACCCAGTCATGAGAAACAGAGTTTAACTAGAAAGCACTCGGAGAGCGCAGACCTACTTGGCGGAGGTCTGCGCTCTCCGAGTGCCAATTCCTTTTGGCCCCATTGACCACAATGTTAACAAAAATTTCAAAGTGATCCAGAATCCAGGATTTCTTCTGGATCACCCCAAAATGAAATCAGTTCTTCCTTTTACATTTCCAACAAATCCTGAAAATTTAATCAAAATTGGTCCATAACATTTTGAGTTATGGTGCTAACATACATACATACATACATACATACATACATACAGACATACATACATACATACATACATACATACAGACAGACAGACAGACAGACAGACAGACAGACAGACAGACAGACAGACAGACAGACACCTGCAAAAACATAACCTCCTTGGCGGAGGTAATAAAAAATAACCCAGCTTAATCATCCGAATCATCACCTTGAAGGAGCGCAGCGTCTGGACCGGGATGGGCTCCAGGCTTCCGTACACAAAGTCCTTCTCCCTCGGGGTGCAGGCCTCCATTTGTCCGAAGCTGACCAGCATGCGGCCGTGATGCACCACGTACATGTTGTACTCCTGCGGGCTGAGCTCGTCCCTCAGGCGCTCCAGGACTCCCTCGTGCCACGGCGCCTGCCCGGTTTTGCTGGTGTCGGGCGGAGGGTGGCGGGCCTCGGCTGCGGCCTCGGCCTCCGTCCCTCCCGGCTTGTCCTTCGCCTTGTCGCTGGATGTTGGGTTGCGTTTGGGGTCGTTATGATTCGCCTGGGTGGCGGCGGCGGAGGCAGCGGCGGCGGCGGCGCAGCCACCTTTCTCCATGCTGAACATCCTCTCAACCATGTTGTATGTCTTCAAATTGATGGGCTGTCCCACATGGTGCTGTGTCTCACCAACATTTAGCAGATTGCTTTCCATAGCAGCTAATTTTTGGGAAATCAAAAATGGCACAAATAAATCCCTCAAATACTAAAGTTGTGACTAAAACAGTAAAAAAATCCAAAGCATTATAACATATGAATGCACCAAATGTTGTGCCCATGTAATCTAAAAGCAAACCTCATTCTGTATACATATCAATTGGATGCATCTAAATAGAAAGCCAATAGATTTTCAACTGTTCACTGTATTTCGGTGACATCGCGATGGGAAGATATCCCACAGTTAAAGACGTTAGCCAGAGTTTAATACTAAATTCAGATGAAACACTGCTGCTCTGTACCTCCATCAGCGTCACTGCTTGCAGCACCATTGACAAGCTCTCCTCCCTCTGCAGTCTCCTCGCTGTTCTCCTCGCTTGTGTCCTCCTCAGTGGCCTCCACCAGCTCTGGGTACAGGGGCTTCATCTTGAGACGGCTGTAAAGGTCTGACTGATCCACCAGAGCCATGCCAAGATCCAAAGCCCCCTCCCGCCCCTGGGGGTCCTTCATCACGCTCTCCAGAAGAGCCGAATCGCCGTGTGGGTTCGTGTCGTCGTTCAGCCACCGAAGCCACTCCATGGAGCAGCACACCACGCTGGCCGGGCACTCCCGGAGGTGAGAGGCGCGCGCGGAGCGGGTCAGGTGGAGCGGGCAGCCGTAGGCGGCGTTGATGCAGGGCACCCTCACGTTGGGGCAGAGCAGCATGTGCTCTTCCTCTTTGCACAGGTGGAAGGCGGCGCCGCAGTGCAGGCGGCAGGGGATGAGGGCGCAGCACACGGAGGCCTCCACCCGCGCCCTGCAGCGCCGGCTGTAGCAGGAGTCGCAGTGGACGTGCTGCCTCGCCCTGGGGGCCCGAGAGCGGTGGCTCTGGTCGGGTTCGGGATGTCAGAAAAAGAACGTGAGAGCGGGGTCGCGTCGGCTACAGCGAAGGAAAGATTTCAGAAGGTAACGGCGGCTAGCCGTCTAGCTTGAATAACTTCAGATCAAAGGGTTAGGTTATGTGTTGCAAAGTTATTTTTGGATAAAGAAGAAAGAGAAAACAAGGGAAACAATAAGAGTCATTGCAAATTAAAGCATAACCATACCATGATGTTTCAGGTCTGCAGAGACAGGTCCGGCTCTCAGCAAAGGAAGCGTACATGAAGCAAAGCGGTTGAACACATGAGCATACGAGCGGATTCCTGCAGGGTCAGGACCAAGACAAGACAGAATTACAGACACGACAACAGAGACGCTCCGAGTCTGAGTTAAAAAACGAAGAAATAAACGGTGACGCCAACTTGAGGTCGGATACATTCTACCACACCCAAACGTGATGCAGGTGTCAGACTCACCATGGTTAAGGCTGATTTCTAATTCTGGAACAAAAAAAAACCTGAAATGAGGGGAGTTTCTGCAGCAGTCTTTATGTCATTTCATGATGTCTGAAAGTTAAGACCTTTTTCACGCACTGTCATAGCTGACCTTCAGAATGGAAGATTAACAAGCAGCCGAAAATGAAACATTTTGTAAAAGCGCTCCAAGCATATAAAAACATTAGCTTCCTGGATTAAAGGTAGATTCATGAAATTAATTATCAAACCTTGCTTAATTGAAGAATTAATATTCAGGCCCAGACTTTGGGGTTATGTCGTCTGCATTAGCTGTACGATGTATAAACATTCTCAGATTTCTAATCAGTTTTAATGGAATCAAACCTCAGAGGAAGGTCTTCCCAAGGTGCCACCACCGTTCTCTCCTCCCCTCGCTTCTGTAATGTTGTGTTCTTGTCCCCCGTGCTGTGAACCGGCGGGTTAAAATTAGCCAAGAAACACCAACACGTTCAACCAAGCCCCGCCCCCTCGACCTCTCACGCCGCAGTGGATTCACACTCCATGAAATGTTTTCCAAAGGTCTTCGTTTGATTCTGCGCAGGCTTCCTGGGCCAAATGTCTCTGTTCAGACGCTGCAGGGGCGTTACGAAGGAGAGGAGAAGACATGACACATGGCTGAGGAGGCTTGAAACCCAAACCACCTGTGAAGCATTTCTTGGCCAACTCTATTTATAACACACACACACACACACACACACACACACACACACACACACACACACACACACGCACACACTGGACATTTTGATCCTGAGCACGAGATGGGGCAGACTCGGAGCGTCTCTGTTGTCGTGTCTGTAATTCTGTCTTGTCTTGGTCCTGACCCTGCAGGAATCTGCTCGTATGCTCATGTGTTCAACCGCTTTGCTTCATGTACGCCGTGAGAGTCAACGCTTCCTTTGCTGAGAGCCGGACCTGTCTCTGCAGACCTGAAACATCATGGTATGGTTTCATTCTTGCGTTGGTTCCTGATTCCAACGTGAAGCTCGTGTGTTTTCTGGCTTGAATAACCAACTTGACATGTTTACCTGCCGTATGCTTTAGTTTGCAACGACTCTCATTGTTTCCCTTGTTTTCTCTTTCTGCTCTATCCAAAAATGACTTTACTAGACGTTACCTAACCCTTTGAGTGATTCAACTTATTCACGTTATTCCAGCTAGACCAGGGGTGTCCAACCTCTTCCACAAAGGGCCGTGTGGCTGCAGGTTTTTGTTCAACCAGTCCAGCACACCCAGTTTGACCAATCAGCTGTTGAAGACTCAGATGAGTTGATTAAATGAGTCCAGTCTGGTGTGTGGTTGTGGAACTGGTTTGACACCTGTGAGCTAGACGATCTTACGCCGCCGTTACCTTCTGAAATCTTTCCTTCGCTGTAGCCGACGCGACCCCGCTCTCACGTTCTTTTTCTGACATCCCGAACCCGACCAGAGTCACCGCTCTCGGGCCCCCAGGGCGAGGCAGCACGTCCACTGCGACTCCTGCTACAGCCGGCGCTGCAGGGCGCGGGTGGAGGCCTCCGTGTGCTGCGCCCTCATCCCCTGCCGCCTGCACTGCGGCGCCGCCTTCCACCTGTGCAAAGAGGAAGAGCACATGCTGCTCTGCCCCAACGTGAGGGTGCCCTGCATCAACGCCGCCTACGGCTGCCCGCTCCACCTGACCCGCTCCGCGCGCGCCTCTCACCTCCGGGAGTGCCCGGCCAGCGTGGTGTGCTGCTCCATGGAGTGGAACCGTTGGCCTGTCAACGACGCCCATTCGCACCCGAACGCGGAGCTCCACCAAAACCTGCTGAAGGAACGCGAGCGGGGGGGATGTCTGGACCTCGCCATGGCCCTGAAAGACCAGGACTGTCTGTTTCACGCCATTAAAATGAAGATGCTGTTCCCAGAGCTGATTCAGACGGTGGAGGAGGAGGAGGTGGAAGAAGAGCGGGCGGAAGAAGAGAGGAGGACGGAGAAGCAGAGGAAGCGAAAAGAGCGAGAGGCCGCAAAGGAAGCCGGCGGTCGCGCCTGGGAGTCGGCGAACGCGTTTGGCCTTTTGGCGCAAGGCGACGGGGAGGACGAAGGGGAAGATGAGGCGGGGGCTGAGTACGAGCCCACCCAGGAGGAGCGGGAGGCCATCGCCAGGTCTTCAGGGGTGAACGCCGACCTGCTGGACAGCTACAACGCCTGGGAGCACATGTTCAGCATGGCCAAGAGCGGCTGCAAGGAGACCGAGGAGGCGGCCGTGGAAGGCAGGGGCCGGGGGCCTCGAGGCAGGCGAGAAAGGCCCTCGCCCCGCTGTCGGAAGAAGACCTGGGGGGCGGGTGCCGGAGGCCGGCGCGCGGCCCCCTCCGCGCCCCCGTCCTCCCGGCTCGCTGCAAAGAAGTTCGATTACGGGCACGTGGAGCCGCAGAAGATTATCACCGTGCGCACCTTTAAAATCCCGACCAGCTTCTGTGCCAGGCAGGGCCGCATCCGCAACCCCAGTTTCTACAAGAGGGAGAGCGTAGCCGTTGACACCCGCGACCTGGGGGTCAGGGTGGAGGAGATTCCCGTGTGGGACGAAGTTCAGGTGGGCAACAACTCGTTCCTTTTCCCGCGCCGCTCCGACAGCGCTGACGAGTCTCCTCCGCTCCCTCAGGCCTCCCTGCTGTGCTCCCTGGAGAAGGAGCAGAGGGGCCACCTCATCGCGGAGGTCGTGTTCACGGACGGCCTCCTGCAAGACGAGGGAACCCAAACCTACAGCCTCCCGTCGGCTCCTTTCCGGAGAAGCACGTCGCTCGCCGACCTGACCGCTCGCCAAGCGCCGGAGGTGCACCTTCAGCTGCAGGTGGAGGGCGTCACCAGCCGCCACCACAAGGCCAGCTCCACCTTCACGTTCCTCTGCGGACAGATGTTTCAGCGCAGGGAATACGGAAAGCATTACAAGTTGGTGCCCCTCTCCAAAGTCATACACAGCACCTTAACCTCCCAAGACCCGAGCTCTTTTCTGATATACATCCTTAATATGTCTTTACTATTTAGGATTATTGGACCTGATAAGTGTAAAGACTGAGAATCATGTTTTAACAATATTTTGAAACAAGTGGTTTGTGGGGACAATGATGTCCACATACAGGGACAATGATGTCCACATACAAAGACAATCAATCTAAATGTGTAATAATATAATGTTTATGGGTCCATGGATGTGGACATTTGACCCCGTACTAAGAAGAATTAGCTTTTATATGAGAGGTGACCCAACATCTAATGTCCACATATGTGGACTTTAGGTTAGGTTTGTGTAGGTTAAATTGAACGATAAAGTAGTTCCTTTGACCCGGGTTGTGTAGGAACATCCACGCAGACATCCAGATGGGCGTAAACGGCTGGTTTGAACAGCGATGCCCTCTGGCCTACCTGGGATGCACCTACAGCCAGAAGAGATTCCAACCCTCTGCCTATGAGGCAAATGTCTCCTACAAGTAAGACCACAGCTTTTTTTGTTGTTCGTTAGCGGTGCTGATGCACAAATACACACTCTCGTCAACGTCACATCCTCTCAGAGAGGATCTGGGCTGCTTCTGTCTGCACCCAAACGTCGCCGTCTCGCCCACCATGGCGTCCCAGCAGCCCCGGGGCTCGGCAGAGGCCTTCGGCGGTGAGCGGAGGAGGAGGGGAGGTCGTCCGGGAGGAGGGGAGGACGCTCTGAGCTCGCTGCCCTACGAGGTGCTGTGTCACGTGGCGGGCTTCCTGGACAGCATGTCCCTGTCCCAGCTGGCTCTGGTGTCCCAGCTCATGAGGCAGGTTTGCTCCTCGCTGCTGCAGCAGAGAGGGATGGTCACCCTCCGCTGGGAGAGGAAGACCTACTCGCACGGAGGAGCCAAATGGAGGGTCAAACACAAGGTACCACAACAGGGGATTAAGGCAGACAATGACGATTTGACTCGTCGACGATTTCCCTCGGCGTTTTTCAGGTGTGGCAGTTCAGCACCATGTTCTCTCCCGTGGACGGATGGCGCTTCCTTGACATCCCGTCCATGTCGGAGCATTTAAAGGTGTGTCCGTACTACGAGCGGGAGACCGGGACAGAAAGGATTCGCCTGCCGCGCTTCGAAGAAGACATCCACACCACGAAAAACTGCAACGGCCCCACTCTGGTTGGCTTGTTCCAGCAGAAGAAGATCAGGATGTAGTCTGCAAAGCTGACGTTATTATTAACTGAACCTTGTTGCCCTGCTTTTCCCCATTGAGTGATTCTTCTTTATAAGTACACATGAAACAATAAAAGAAATCAGACTTTTAGACTGAGCGATCCTTATGTTGTCATTACCCACAGTGGAAGTAAAACATGGACGTCACCAATATATTTATATTATTATTTATATAGTTATATTTATATTGTTATATTTATATTAACTTTATTATATGCCCACATTATCTATCAAAATACTGATAAATAGTGTCAAGAGCTGTGCCAAGCAGCGCCAAGGTCACAAATATCACATTATTAAGTATAAGAGCCTCAAGGAGAGCATTCAAAAATTCTTCTGATAAAAAGTGGGAATGTTATTTGGCTTTTTTATTCTAGATCGGTGAATATTTCTGGGCTGACTTGAC
Source organism: Lagocephalus sceleratus (assembly GCA_911728415.1). Taxonomy (NCBI): domain Eukaryota; kingdom Metazoa; phylum Chordata; class Actinopteri; order Tetraodontiformes; family Tetraodontidae; genus Lagocephalus; species Lagocephalus sceleratus. The sequence goes on from CAJVRN010000213.1 coordinate 2,512,695, forward strand.
CATGTGCGGTCTGTTCAATACAAACCTAAAAAGTTTTATTCTTGAACTCTGCAGCCATCTTGAAGCTTGAAAGGATGTGTGACATGACACCTAGCTCCGGTTTTGTGTGGGGGGCTTTGTAGCCCGGCCATTCAGGGTCGACTGCCTTGTCAGCCTTTCTCTTTACCGCTGCTGTGAAACACAAAAGAGGGCCGCTGCTTTTCTCTGCAACACTAACAGGGCTCAACCCAACCTGTGACATCGCAGAAACCAGTCATTCTTCCACCCAGAAGTGACTTTTTTTGTTGCTTTTACCCTTTGTGCTCTCTGACCCAAATCGTCCACTTTTCACAGCCGGCGTCAGGGATGAAAGTTGGGGATGGACGTGTTGACATGGAAACGGACTTCTTTCTCATCAGTGAGCTGATAAGTAGAAAACCGACTGTGGATGTGGAAACATTCTCACTGGAGCAACTGGAGAATGTTTAATGATTCTTGGAGAGTTTGATGTACTTGTGGCGTTTAGACTGATTCAGACATGTCTGGGACCAAACCACGTGAGTAACGAGGCTGAGTTTAGTGGGTAGGACAGGTTAGTAGTAGTCAAGTCAGTCACCATCACAATTACTATAGGGGTTCTCATGGGGTCTGAAAAATTACATGCAATATATAAAAATTCCGTTGAGTGAGGAAAACGCACTTTTTTAACCCCTCTGATGTGTGTGTGTGCGTGTGTGTGTGTGTGTGTGTGTGGGGGGGGGGGTGCGTGCGTGCATGTGTTTGACTGTGAGACCAGAAGGTAATAAGGTGTTGCAGTCTGATGAAGAGGAGACATCAGAGGAGGTGACGAAGGCTGTATGTCTGGAATCAGAGCTGAAGGACGGACAGTAAGTTTTAAACCAGTCGCTAATTAATTTTTACCTTCTATAGGATAAAACTGTTAATTAGCTGCTGAAAAACATCAAACAAGAAGTCCCAGATGTAAATACGCCCATCCTAATTAACAACTCATATTTTACCAACCTGGATAAAGAACTAAGCGTCACACTCTCTCATGTGTACCGTGTCATACCTCCTGATACCTCCTGTTCTGGGGCTGTGCCATTTGTGGTCCAGGGGCCTTAGGTTGCTCTTCTTGTTATTTTAGATTGCATAAATTTCTTTTCACAGTCTCATTAGTAAGTGTGAGTGTGTGTGTGTGTGTGTGTGTGTGTGTGTGTGTGTGTGTGTGTGTGTGTGTGTGAGTACAGGATGGTGGAAGTTGAAGTGGGGCATCAAAGCGTGCTCCTGACACACTGTGAGGGTAAATTCAGCGCCATTGGTAATCAGTGCACACACTACGGTGCGCCACTCAGCAAAGGTAAGAGGGGACAAACACACAGTCCAAATTTCGACCCCATATCATCCACACTTAATTGTGTGTGTGTGTGTGTGTTTCCAGGGGCTATTACAGGTCACACAGTGCGCTGCCCTTGGCATGGCGCCTGTTTCAACGTCCACACGGGAGATCTTGAGGAGTATCCCGGCATTGATAGTTTACCGTGTCACAAGGTAAAGACGGAGATGTTCGCCGTTACGTACAATCGCCGCCTTTTCAACTGGGTCGATTTTTCTCTCTCCTCCTGTAGGTCAGAATTCAGAACAACAAAGTGTATGTTTCAGTCAACAAAAAGGTCAGCTGATCACCCCTCACACGGAACACACCGAGGTGGAGGTACGTTTATTCAGACTCATGTGAAGGCGTGTTTTATGCTTGATTCAGACTCTCAGGCAAGAAAAGAGGATTAAAGCGATGGGAGCTTCAATGCCGGGGTTCACACACACTGTTGTGCTGCTGGGAGGAGGTAAGTGTGTGTGTGTGTGTGTGTGTGTGTGTGTGTGTGTGTGTGTGTGTGTGTGTGTGTGATGGAGCGCTTGCATTGCTGCATGTATTGGCTGTAGATCGTTTGAGCCCGCGTTGCCGATAACGTGACTTCTGTGTGAGCGCAGGAGCTGCGTCTCTGATCTGTGCTGAAGTTCTGCGCCAGGAAAACTTCCCTGGCAGGATCATCATGGCCACCAGAGATGAACTTCTGCCTTACGACAAAACCCGGCTAAGCAAGGTTTGGCAGCATAATTGACACATTTTTAATTAAGCAGAAGGAAGAGGCGTATTCTGCACTACTTTAGCAGGTTATAGTAAAATCTAATCTGCAGGTCATGAATGTGGAGAGTGAGAGTATTCTCCTGAGGAGGAGGGAGTTTTTCCTGCAGTATGACATTGAGGTGTGGCTTAGGAAAGAAGTGAGTTTCTTCTTGTTTTTTTTTTTTTTTTTTTTTACTCTCTGTGCTCGTGTCCAACATTACACTCTCTCTGGATCTGTGTGTGTGTGTGTGTGTGTGCAGGCATTGTCAGTGAACACAGAAGAGAAGACCGTCACGTTCGATGACGGTTCAGTCCAGAGTTATGATCAGCTTCTCATCGCCACAGGTTGCAGGTACGTGCTTTTAGAATTTAGATTTGATTTGTCCATCCCAACTGCACTGTTTATTCTTTTCAGAGAATAATCATTATGGTCCAGCTCCCAACCATTTAAAAAAGTAGTTAATGAGGACTAACTCATTTACATTTATCATCATTAACATTGTGAAGGGTTTGTCTTCTCTGTTTGCAGAAAATATTGTGCTTGAATTGAAAAACAGTCATGACCTTTGTTTCATGTGTCCATCCACATATAGTAGTCTTTTATAGTAAACCATTATTCTGCACTAACAAAGCCATAATTTGCATTTTAGAGCAAAGAGTCTGGATGTCCCTGGCATTAATCTGGCCAACGTGAAGATGTTAGAGACGCCCGAAGACGCTCGGCAAATCCACGAAGCCTGCATGGGCTCCAAAGTCGTCCTCGTTGGAACCTCTTTTGTCGGTACTGTTGTTCATGTGCACCAATCACGCTCACATTTAGTGTAACTTCTGACAGCCTGCTCAAAGTAAATGGCTAATTTTGTAAAAATATGCGACAAAACATGGAAAAAAAAATGGAATGTTTTACTAGATTTGATTTTATGGAAGGACAAAAACATGGGAATATAAACTGAAACAAATAAAACACAGAATGTTGAATGAACCTGAGTAAATAAAGGAAAAACACAGGTATCCTGACATTTCCTTTGGTGTCCCCTTCACGTGTTCCTCAGGTATGGAGATTGCGTCATATTTGATAGACAAAGCTTCCAGCATCACCGTGATCGGCAGCAGCGAGATGCCGTACCAGAACACGCTGGGTCCTGAAATCGGAAGAGTCACGATGACGGTGAGGCGGAGAAACCGAGCGGGCGGCGCCGCAGGCGGCTGGGTTTTTAAAAGTTGCTGCTGCTGCAGATGCTGGCCGAGAAAAACGTGAAGTTCTACATGAACGACAGCGTGACTGAGGTCAGGGGGCAGGACGGGAAGGTGAAGGAGGTGGTGCTTAAAAGTGCAAGAGTTCTCCCGGCAGATGTTTTTATCGTTGGCATCGGTGAGTTCACCGTCCAGCTCTGAGCGTCCACGTTTATGTTCCTGACTTGACCAGTACTCAGATATTTCCGAGCAGTTTTGAGGTTCTCCTAAAACCTGGCGCATCTCTGCAGTCGTAGTTTGCATCAGTGGTTCTTGCTCACTGGCTGCGCTGTACAAAAGGTCACATCTTCATCACGCTCTTCCCTGAACATCAAAGGGCCGATCAGGGCTCCAACAAGTCTCTTTCCACCTCAGATTCCATTCCCACCCCTGTAACTTATTCAGAGCGTTGATGGTCAGTATTGTAGTCGCATTTTATCAGAGTTGTGCCTCCTCACCTACATCCGCTTTGAACATTTCATGTAATTTAATGGATTAATGCAGCTTTTATTTTGTCAAATGTCGTCTCCTTCTATCACCAGGCGTCAAACCGAACTCGGAGTTTCTGCGCGGCAGCAGAATAGAGCTGGACTCAAAGAACTTTGTACCGGTGGACAAGGTTAGCTGGTGATCTTCATCTTTCAAGATTCAATCTGAGCCTTTATAGACCCGACTGTGTTATAGAGGAAACTAAATGATGTGGAGATCATAAAGGAGCCTGAACGTATCTGATCTGTGAGCTATCTTCTGCAATTAACAGTTTGTGCCATCAATCATCCGTTATCCGTTACCTCCCGCCCACAGTGTATGCGCACCAACATACCCGGGGTGTTCTGCGGAGGCGACGTCGCCACGTTTCCCCTCACGATGGCCAAAAATCGGCCAGTCAACATTGGGCACTGGCAGATGGCACAAGCTCATGGTAGGGTAGCGAAGTATAGCAAGCTGCCATCGTTATACCGAGCAGCTGACGTCTCCGAAACGATGTCCAAAAACAAGGACGTTTGGATCCTAGTGAGAAATGTCACTTTACAGGGAGGATAGCAGCTCTGAACATGCTGGGTAAACCAACTGAACTGAACTCAGTTCCTTTTTACTGGACCGTCCTACTGGGTAAAACCATCAGATATGCAGGTGGGAACACACACACACACACACACACACACACACACACACACACACACACACACACACACACACACACACACACACACACTACCCTCTGTTGTTTGGTTAAAAGTTACCAGGCTGCAGCCTGATGTCCACATCCAGACCTTCACCTGTGCGTTGTTGTCTGTGTTCTGCCTCCTATGTATTTTGATTTCCTCCGACTCGGTGGACCAATCTGGAGTTAATTTATCAAACAATCCACAAACTCTTAAAAAGAAATGTAGAAATCCTTCATAAAAGCTTCCAGATGGCTGCATTAAAAAGAGTGGTGCATGTATACCAGCATGTAAACTCTACATACTGAGCATGCCATGCACCAATGAAGATAAACAAAGGCCTGTCTGTGGACCTGATGCACAATAAACCCAGTTAACCCACTCTTAAATGGTGCCATTTACATGATACAGAAAAATTTTATTGAATATGTGGTTAAAAAACATTGTTAGGAAATAATAGAGGCTTAAACTGTTACCTCAGCCCACCACTAGAGGGCAAAAGAAGCTCTACTGCCTCCTTTTGTGGCGCTCCCACAATGGCTCATTTATCTGTAAATGTAACTCGTGCTTTATGTGTTCAGGATACGGGGAGGGGTACACAGAGACTGTTGTGAAAGGAAAGCTGGAAGACAAGAAGTTCCTGGTGTTCTACATCAAGTAAGTTGAGACGCTCTTGCAAACGACGGTGATGCGTTTAGGTGAGATTTACGTTTTAATCATCCCATATCGACCTGTAGGGATGATGTCGTGGTGGCAGCAGTGAGCCTGAACTACGACCCAGCAGTGTCAGCAGTGGCGCAAAGGCTCATCGCTGGAAAAGTCATCAGGAAGGAAGAGGCCCAGTACGTAACGCCTATATTTATGTTTGTATGTTAAAGAAAATCCTAAAAAAAGAGAATCCTTCAGCAATTAGAGCTCAGACTAACACACATTGAATAAAGTCCAGAGTCCTATCTTTAACTGTTATCTTTAACTTCTTTTACCCAACCATGACTTTAACATAGTCCTGCAACGCTACTGGTAACCCTGATTACCGCAGGTTTCACTCAAATCTAAGCATTTCGATTTACCCGAGTATCTTTTTTCCGTGACAGATCTGATGAACTGGATTGGCTGCAATTGCCCTGATCACGGCTGTAATCCCATTTACGTAGCACCAGCACGGAGCGTGTCGGTCAACCACTCTTCTCGGAAAAGGTCAGCTCAGAGGAGCATTACCGAAGGCGTGAAGTCAGGAGCTGGTGTTATTGGATTGAAAACGTGCCACCTACTGCCGCGGCGGGCCCCCCCCCCACCCCGGAAAACAACATATACCTCAATACGGATGTGGTGTTTCTCCTTCGTCCTGAACACTCTCCAGACTCTTAAGCGTTGTCCCTCTGCAACCCAGGTGAACTTGCCGGCCGCTGGCGGGTCAGTGAGTCGGTGGGGGGATTAGGAGAACAGAGGCGAGTGTTCGGCTCTTTGAAGCAGAGATGCTGAAACAGGCAACAAAACACCGCAACAGGGAACAATAGACCTTCAGCAAACAGGCGCTTTGGCAGACGCTCCACAAAAGAAACGCTGTTTTTTTTTCCACGCTTCCCTCCCTGCCCGGTCCCGCGCTGTCTTCGGCCCGCCGCCGCCGCCGCCACACTTGTCCCCTCCTGTGAGCGGCGTGCCCGGGGGGGGTTACCCGTATCCAGGTGTGGCGCCAGCTACGAAACCCGCGCGCGCGCGGGGAGGCCTCCGCCCCGAGGCCGGGCAGGATCAGCTGAGCGGGCTGATCTGGGAGCTTGAGCGGGAGCGCTCGTGGGTACGCCATTTTAGCTACGCTTCGACATCCGCGCGATGACACCAACGACTACCTTCACCCCCCGTATCTGTTGTCACCGCCCATTCAGGCCCAGTCTCCAACAATCACTCCGAACCTCCGACACGGTTTCGCTTTACTTTCCTCACTTTACTTTCCTCACGTTGTGTCTCACCGGGACCGATCTCACCGAGGTCGAGCACCCCGGGCGACCCCCCATCTCAGTCCGTATCTCGTATGAGCAGAGAAACCTGGTGGCTTTGGGTTTTTTCTTTTTTTTTTGTTTGTTTTATTTTTGAATTCTCATCTTATTCGCAAAAGAGCTTAAGATGTTTATTGTTTAAAATAGAAATGATGAAGTTGTGCTTAGTGCTATGAATGAGTGACAACAAATATCGGATATGTCCTCGCCCGTTTTGCAGATGCTGTCAATGCAAATGATTTTTTTTTTTTTTTTTTTACCATGGAAACAACACTGTTGTTCTTTATTAAAGTCCGTCTTGTATTCACTTTGTTCATACGTTTAAAGAAACCATCTCAGCCACAGCTGGACTGATGTGTGTTCATTGACTCGTGTGTTGGAGCGTCTGGAGACACGTGACCCGTCCGCCATCTGCGCGCTGGCTCGGAGTGGCGTCGCTGGCCCTGTTTAAGTTCCGTCCTCGCTTTTTCTGGGCGGTTTGTAAGATGAAGCGTCAAAGCCCGGGTCGGGATTAGAGCGGGCTTATTCAGCGCGAAGGCGGGAACCATCTGAGTCTGTCTGGTCGTGGTTCCGCTCTAGTTTACTCCAGAAGAGGAGCTGAATGCAGATTCCCGTGATGAAGCCCTGAACAGCAAGCTTGGAAAACTGAAAATAGGTCACTCGGGGTTTCTCTGAATAGGAATTCCGACGCATCGGAATCTGCACTGTCATTGCTCTCTGAAATCTTTCTGAGCTTCTGATTTTTAGGAATTCATCACATATTCCTACAGAATTCTGAGGCCCTTTAAAGTCTCGTTTATGGGGTTTAACGCTGCTGTGAAGTCAATTCCAGCCTGTTTTATGAGTGCATTGTGACTCAGCAGTTTTGCTGTGAATGAGGCGGGCTGTGCCCTCGCCTTATTTTCCCTTTCTGAAGCCGTCTGCGTACCATTTTCAGTCTTTGTGTCTGCGTGCGGGCTGGACCTCCTTCGACAGAGCCTCTCTGCGCGCTGCGTAGCGCTGTCGTCTGCCGGCCCGGTACAGCTCCAGCCTCTTCTCTTCAGCCTGTGGGTCCTCCAGCGCTCCCTCCCACCTCAGGCTCTCCCCGGTCCGCGCGCTGTGATCGTCCCCGTCCCCCTGCGCTCCACCCTCCAGGTGCTTTCTGCCCTTCGGTGGACTAACAAGCTCCCCGCCTCCCCTCCTGGGGGGCGTGTTTTCAGGCGGGTGGTCCTGAGACTCACCCACATGCTCTGGAGGCGCTCGGAGGGTCTCAGGAAGGGAGGACAGACCCTGGGGTTTGACTGTAGGGAGGGGACATATATATTTAGGTAGATGCACAGTGTCAAAGGCTCGGATTAGATTACTGACGACTCCCTCTGGACTTAGAGAGATAATAGCTGGCGACGGTAATGAGCTCTGACACCAGTGGCTTATTGACCTATTAAGGCCTGGATCCTCCACCATCATCAGATGACCATTTTTGTGCATCTTTACAATGAACTTTATCTGAACCACCGCAGAGATTTTATTTTCAACATTCCAACAGCTTGAGCGATTATAAATTAATGCTACAAGGCAGCTTTAAGGGATTTCTCATGATGTGACAGCTTCATGGGAGAAAACGTACTATCCTGGTTGGCAATGATCACCGCATTAGTAATCCTGGTGGATCTGCTTTTAATAAAACGTGTCACAATAATTTAATTTCGGCCTTCGGTCTCAAATCAATTTTCCAGCTCTGCAGTTCTGCGAAGAGAAGACGTTAAGATTCATCCCTGCAGATTCCGATCGTGGTTTGACCTGTCACGTGGCGGTTTTGACATGTGATATGATTTATTTTATTACCCTTCTAATAAGCAGGGTATGGTTCTTAGAAGCAGTCTGTATCTGTTTTTGCGGTCCATCAATTAAGAGATGCACCGTCTCACCCTACTTTCTATACAGAATGATTCCACAGAGGACCTGAAGGCGTGAATGCAATTGCTTAGAAGTAACAACGTAAGGGTCTTAGGGGGTTTTCCAAAGTTAAAGTGATGCCTACCTCTGCGTCCTGCAGGAGAAGGGCCGGGGCCTTTCTGCCTTTCCTTCTCCTTCTGGCTCACCTGGGGGCTCCTGGGGGTCTGGAGGAGCTCCGGCATGTCGGGCCCGTCTCCCCCAGACACCCGCGCCTCCCTCTGGAGCCCCGATCGGCCTCGTCTGGCCCGAGGTTCGGGCCCGTCTGGCTCGAGGTTCGGGCCCGTCTGGCCCGAGGTTCGGGCTCGTCTCCCTGCAGGACGACCGCACACGCTCTTCCGGGACACGCGGCACGATCACGCGCCGTCTCCATGGAAACCGGACTCAGCTCGCGGCGCAGGCTTTCTGCTCAATCTGGAAACAACCGTGTCTCGTCTGGGGTTTTATTTTATTTATTTATTTATTTTAAAAAAAAGTGCTTTAAAGGCTGTTTGGTGCAGCAGGCGTGATGGGAACAAGAAATCACTGATTCTCGCCGAGCCTTTGACAGGAGGAATCTGCGCCGAGTGGAGCCGCTTTCTGTATAAATCACTGTGCGATGATTTACTCCCACCGAAGGAACGCTCACTGTGACAAGGCAGAAAACAGCCTTTGTCTTTAAACGTCTCAATTAACATCAGTCAAAACCTTCATCTGATATCCACGCAGGCAGACATTGTTTTACCATTGTGCTTGGGTATTTTTTTTCTATTTATTTACTTTTTATTGTATTTAATTTTGAATGTAAGGTAGAAGAATAGTTTTTTTTTAAACAATGACATTGTGCAAAAATGGTAAAGAAATGACCCCGACGTGATTTGAACACGCAACCTTCTGATCTGGAGTCAGACGCGCTACCGTTGCGCCACGAGGTCTGTGTGGTCCGAGCGAACCTCTACCTCTGGTTAAAAACACTGATAATACACGTGTCACATACAACTGAGTTTTATTTCTCTTTCTTATTTCTCTTATTTTCATGTGTTTGACGTCAAGTTCCGTATGACTGTGACCTCACAGTCGAGTCTCACTTCCCCTTCAACTGCGAACTCTCTCTTTGCCTTTAATGATTTCTGTGGCCCTTTTTCATGCATTAACTAACACAATGTGCCTCACAGAGGGTTAAAAGAACCAAGAAACGCGTGTGTCATTTGTGTACAAAGACAGTGTCCTTTCCTCATGCAGACATACCTACAGCACATGTTCATTACTCAGTAATTGTGTTTTATGATGAGACGTGTGGGGGTGTGGGGTGAATGCTAAATCAGGACACTCCTATGAGCTCAGGCTGATATTCTTAGATCTGGTGGGTGTATGATTTAATGACAGAATTAGCGCCTGGGTTGGATACATTTACGTTATTAGCCACAGAATAGACTAAGAATTCAACTTAAAAACCAAGGGAATCTGGTCCAGCATGCGTGTTATTCCCTGCTGCATGGTTGATTTTAATAATGATTCTGCAGCCCTGCATGTTAGAACAGTAATTTATGGTGACACTCCATCTCCATTATTAATTAATTTACCTTAATTGAGCAGTGATACATTATTGAGAACAGCTTGCTTGTGTAACAGGGTCACTTCTGTGTCAGTGAAGATGTCAGTAAACATTTAAAGAAATTGTCTTATTTTATAAAATTTCAGATGTTTCTGAGATACATGTTTGGATTTTTTTTGTGTTGTTTAAAAAGAAGAGAGGGGAAAAATCTCAATGTAAAGTAGTTGCAAAGCCAACACGCACCATTTTCTCAGTCAACCTTTGCCCTGAAATTCATTATTTACTTTTCTGTGTGTTGTAATACTTGGCCTTGCTAACATTTCACTCTTGCAAAGTCACGGACGGCAGTGGAGGAAGATATGCCTCGCATTCTTTCTCCATGTGGGTCACATTTTAAAGGATTTGTTTGGAGAGGAAAAAAAGAAAACCAAAATATTAAACTAATAAAAGTGAATAACTGCATATCAGCAACTCTTACCAAACACAGCTGTACATTTTCTTCATTATGTGACAAAAAGGGAATTGTAACTGAAGGTCACTGATTTGTTGGCAATTATGAAAGAGGTCGGTGAACTCTGGAGAGAAATGGGATCATCTGTAGGCAAAAAGAAAAATTAAATGAATTTCAATCTGTTGCAGTGTAAGTGGGTTCACGGTGAGAGTGGATGTACGGGGTAGGGAGAGGCGGGAGCGTGGTCCGCTGTGCGTGCTCGCTGTGTCAGTGTCAAGGAAGAAGCAAGCGCGGAGTGACAGGCCCGGTTCTGCAGAGCGAGCAGAGGACGCTGGCCTTCAAGTGTCTGCGTGCGTCACCGCCGACAGAGCGACTAGTTCATCTTGACCCGCTCGTGTCCCTGGACCCCCCTCCCGAACGCTGTCTCAACACAGAAGACGCCGGCTCAGGCCGAAACCTCGGTCGAAGCTTGCCTCATCCTGGACCGCAGACGTGATTACAGATTAGTCAGGAGCGGAGCTGAGGTCTTTGTGACGCGACTGCAGCAACGAGGAGCCACAAGCAGCGCTAGCTGGGCCCAATACGGCGTCGCCACCTGGCACGGACGGAAAGAAATGGAGTAAATATATATCTGGGGTTAACATTAGCCGACTCCACGAATGTCAGGCGCAGTTACCTTGACCGCGAAAGCTTTAATCTGTCGGAATTTGTCTGACTCCTCAGAGGAAGTGGGCCTTGACCAGGCTGAAATGTCAACGATGACTCAGCTCGCAGCCAAATTCCAACATTTCTTTGATTCCGGGGAGACTTTTAGCAGCCTGGTTTGATATTTGAAGGTCATAACTCGACCAATACGGCTCCCAGGACGGTGTTTCCTTTCATTTAGGTTGACTTTATCGTTAAAATCTGATTGCCCCCCCACATCATCCCTGCCCTTGATCACAGCCATAGTGAAACACCCTCACATATATATGCAGGCTTTAATAGCCCAGGGGATATATTTGCAATGACACACATTCTGTTATATTTGAGGGTGTGTGTGTGTGTTTGTGTGGGGGTGGAGGTTGCAGACGTCAGATCCGTGCAGACTGTGACGTAGACCTCCCGTGCATAGCGTTATGCTGACGTGGCTGCTACGTCATCACGCTGCCAGCTGATCGGAGTGGAAAGCCGGGTAAGAAGAGAGGGAGGGAGGAAGAGAGAGAGAGAGAGAAAGAGAGAGAGAGAGTTGTGTAAAAAGGGGCTGAAGTCCTGCGTCCTCCTCCTCCTCCTCCTCCTCCTCCTCCTCCTCCTCTTCCTCTCCGCTGCTGCGCTGAAAAAAGTCCACTCTCCGTCGGCCCCGTCGAGCGGCTGTCGGCTCGTCCACGTATCGCGGATGTAAAGCGGACGGGGGGGACTCGGCTGCGACACACCCTGGAGGTCCAGGACTCCGGCGAGCGGTGGGCGAGGCGGCCCCCCCCAACTCGGCGCTGCGCTGGCCGGCCGAGCGCGCAGGAGCGAACCCGGCCGCCGGTCAAGGTGGGGCGTATTCCCGATTCCTGGTTTTGATTCCGTCTGCGCGTTTCTGTCCGCCTTAAGTCTGGTTCCTGTCAGCCCGATCCCGGCCCTGTGGCGGCTTGATGACCCAGTTTGTGTGTGTGTGGAAACCAAAAAAAAAAAAAAAAAAAGAAAAAAAAAAAACCTGCAACCTGCAAAAAAAAAAACAAAACAAAAAAAAAAAACCGCATTTGACGCGAGTTTAAGTGAGACACCCAAATCTCTGCGGGTGTGACGCCTGCGTCGTCGGGCTCCAGAGGATATGGGCTTGATCTCCTGTAGAGTTCTGGCTGAAGGCCTATCATTTAGATGGGGCCCACTGAGCTGAATGAGTACCCTTTAAATTTGTCCGCGACCTCTCTGCATCTCCCACAAGCGTTTCGTCCACCTCGGGGGCGGTTTGGTTTAGTCCAGAACAAATAAAGGAGGTGCTGAACCGCTGGACCCGGCGTGAGTCCCACTGGGTTCAACCCAGCTTGGTCAGCCCAAGCAGGCACGGGGTGTCACTCATTTACAGGTTCGCGTCGCCGGGCGAGCCTCCGAACTTGTTACTCGGCCGTAGGGATGTCGGCTCTTCCGTGCCACGGACGTGCGGCTCGTCCCAGAAGCCAAGTTTTCAAAAGTGCTGAGTTCACGGGGGGCCGGAGGAGCCTGGCCTGGTAGGCTGGAGGTGAAGACCGGCCGCCGCGGCCGAGTCACTCTCCAGAAATGCGGTGACACCATCAGGCAGGCATTCCTCCCAAATCCAAGCCAAGTCTGCGATCGCAAGTATCTCACTTTCCCGGATTCCGGTGACCCCCCCCCCCCCCCCCCCCCCCCCCCCCCCCCGTGCGCGGCGCTCCCGCCGCCGCTGATGTAACGTTGAGGCTTTTTCTGGCTGCTGGGGCGGGCGGGCCCACGTGGAGTGTTTTTTTTTTTTTTTTTTCCTTTTGCAGATTTGACACTTGCGTGAAATGTTTTTTTTTTTTTTTTTCTCACAGCAAAGCGTGGCGAATCTCCCTGTGCCGGAGTCGGTGGAGGTGGTGGGGTGTGTGTGTGTGTGTGTGTGTGTGTGTGTTGGGGGGGCTACTGTAGTGGAGCCTTACATAATTGTACAGCCAGAGTTCAGTGCACCGGCAGGAATGCGCAATAGGCTGTGTCACGAGCTGCATTTGTGCCATTGCAACCCCGAGCGTGACATAAGCCGCCCCGTCAGCGCCGATCACATGGCCGCGGCGGGGTGTCGGTTAAGCGACCCCCCCCCCCCGCTGCCTCCCCCCCTCGCCCCGCACGCTCGCGCTGCACGCGGAGCGACCTCGTCTGCGCCGTCTCACCGCCTGCGTTTGCAGAAGTGAGGCCATCTTGCTCAACTTGGGTTCCACCCTTCATTCCTCTTGCGTGTCTTGTCAGAGGAGGATGGGGCAAGACGGGCTGCGGTGCGAAGGTTCGCTTCGGGAGGAAAGAGAGAGAAAGGGGGGAGAGAGAGAGAGAGGAAAAAAGAAAAGAGGAAAAAAAAAAAAACCCCGTCCTTTCAAACAAAATGGCACGGAACGCCCGAGGGACAGGCTTACAGGGCCTCACGCAGCACGTCTCCCAGGATGTCAGGAATTCAGGAACGCTCTGGGTGGAACATCACGGAAGACCCCCCCCACCCCCCCCCCCCCACCACCACCACCCCCGCTTCTTTGGTCGTGAGGGTCAGGCAGCGTTTAAAGTCCAGCAAATGGGGGAGCAGCGGAGCATGACATGGGGCTCGCCGCGCTCTGACGGGCGCGTTGCGGAGGCCGCCGCCCCTTCCTCGTCTTTGTCCCCGTTCCCGGTCTAAAGTCGTCCCTTCGTGTTACAGACGGCAAACTGGGCCAGTCGACACTCTCCCGCTGGGCTGCTCCCAGACCAGAGGGATGCTCCTCAAAGGGTCTTTGCTTCTGCGCAGCGGTTTACGGAAATTCGCCCCCGGGCCGTCGGCAGGTTCAGGGGGGTTTACCTAGAGGGCGGAGCCAGGTGCCTCTGCGGGCCTGAGGTCGGAGAACCTCCGCGTCTCCGTGCGTCCCCCGTTCCAACGGAAAGTCGTCCGCGTCTTCGTCTCCGCTTCTCCTTCGATGAACTCCCCGCACGGCGGCGCTTTGCCGCACTGCCCGCGGCGCCCTGCCTCCGCCTGACCTTCAGACCCCGCGCCGCGAGCGCGAGGAGGAGAGATAACTCTCGACTCTCATCACGGTGAAGCGTCAGCCTCGGGACTCCGGACCGAGCGAGCCCCGCGCGGACGGGCGCGTCCCCTAAAGGACCCGAGATGAGACGGTCGCCCTCCTGTTCGCTCGCCGTCGGAACCTCAGATCGCCTGTTCAGCCGCAGCGTCTCCCCCCCGATAAGCTCGCCCTCGCCTTATCTCTCGCGTTGCGCCGCCGCCGCACATATAAAAGCTCGTCTCAAGGTCTCCACGCTGACTGTCACGAGGCTCAGCCCGCCTCCCTCTTTGGGAAAAGGCCGGAAGCGAAAAGCAGACGGGGGGGGGTGGTGAAGGTGATCGTGACAGGAGCTGCGTCCCCCACCTCCTCCCCCCCCCGCCCTCGTCTGGAGCGGACCAGATGTGGATGGGCAGATACGTCGGCAGGAGGAGAGACGGGTGGAAAAGGAGAGCTTTCGCGAGCCCACAGCAGCTGGATGGAATTTCTAACATACGCAGCCGGAATGTCAGGAATGCGGGACAGTCTGATCTGACCGAGGAGGAGGGCGGAGAGGACGGGCGAGCCGGGAACCAGGACTTGAAAGGGAGAAGCGATACGGGGAAACGAGCGGCGGGGCTCGGGGGGAGGGGGGGCCCCCCCGACACAGCCGGTCATTGTGGCCGTGGAGACCCAGAGAGGGTGTTGGTGGAGGGACCGACTGTCACAGCGTCACAAGCGGCTGATTCAGCCTCGGCGTGAGGCGGAGGCCGCCGGAGCGTCACGTACTGTACGCCCTGCCCGCTTCATTCATGCTCAGGCTGACACGAAGCCACGTGCAGGCCTGTGGTCGGGGGGGGGGGCTTAACGAACAACTTGTGATGAATGAAGCAGTTTTGTTTCCTTACAAAAGGAGAAAAAAAAACCCGAAACGTGCTCGGCGAGCCCCGACCTCCGCCCAGCGGCTCGTTTTCCCCCGCATGATGTTGCCGCGTTCGACCCGGTCCGGCGAGATGAGGGAAATGAGCCGCTTGGCCTGGATCCTTGGAAAAATCGAGGGTCAAAGTCCCTCAGATCCTTCAGTCATCATAGGCGCCGATTGATCCTATTTCTGCTTGTCCCTGGGAATTCCTTGACCAAGCTGGTAATCCGGAACATCACCAAAATAATCATCTGTTCCTTGCCCCAGCATTTCCTCAAAATTTCATAAAAACTCTTTCATAACTTTTAGTTATTTTGGTATTATTGCCAACGAACGGATAAACGCTGACGGTCACGTGACCTCCGCAGAGGTGATAAACGAGAAAGGCGCGATACACGTAGACGCAGCGTACCGTATTGTCGTTCTAGCACTTGACCACTAGGGGGAGCTCCCCGGAGAAATGGGCTCCTCGTTCCGCGCTCGATTGTCTGGACTTCGATATCGGCCCTCTCGCGGCTGCTTCTTGGCGTCAGCTCTTTTGGTATTCTGCCCTTCGGCAACTTAAGTCAGCTAGAGAGCAAGAAACTAAAGTTACAAACCAAATCCAACTGACCCATCTGTGTTTACCTTAGGTAATGCTTTCGTGCGTTTTTGAGCTTTGAGGCTGGTATTTTTTTTATTTCTGTGCCACACATCTGCAGTGTTTTCAATTTCCTTCGGCACCGGCTGCCCTCAAACGCATCACAGCAGCCAGGGGTCAACAAGTGTTTCACGTTGAACAAACTCTGAAAAGATAAACACGGTGGGGGAGGTGTACGGTAACCTTTGTGAAAGTAGCCTGGGGACGGATGGGCGTGGCAAGGTTGTGTTTCTTTCACTGACAGGTCAGAACAGGCTGTCACGGCCTTGATGCTGACTCACCCACTTAAAAAAAAAACAACAATCCTGACGTCTCTAACGTAGAGAAATTTTATCAGTGTTTTTCCACCATCACCATCGTGGAAGTTTGACGTAGAGGGGAGGATTAAATACCGATTGCGCGATGCTGCTCCTTTAGTTCCTGGCTGAAGTCTACCGGAACCTCAAAACACCACCACAAGACCACTCTGGTTCTCTTTACTACAGGAATGTGCAACATGTGTTCCTCATCATCCACCAGATGACAAGTGGAGCATGTTCACGATATCTCAAGATTTTTTTGGGGTTCTTTTTTAAAGGGGAGGAAAATATGGTAGTAATGTGGTGTTTCATTTTAAACTCACTGTGATTATTTCCAAATCAAAATCTTAATCCAGTTACTTCTGTATAAAACAAACCCCAAGTTCACTGGAGCTTTAAAATCAATAGTACATGATGTACTTTAGTCTAGAGGTCCACGATGGAGGCTCAAATTTACTGTTTGCTCAGACAAGAGGTTTAAATATAAATATTCCCAACTTCTGGTTTCGCTGTAAGTTTTTTCCCTCATCGCCCTCATTCCGTCTCCGTAGCCACGGTAACTGAGAATACCTAAAAATTTTCTTTCTGGCACAGTGCGGAATGCAGAGGCAACACCGAGCTGCTGATGCGTGCACACATCCCTCCTGGCAATCTGACGCATGATCTTGTGTGCGCCGCCTCGGCCGACTCATTTCACCCACTTACTCACAGCTGATGGCGAGCGCCGTGACTCGCCCGCACCCACTTACTGTACGTGTGTGCGACTGTCTGCACCCGCGCTGCCTGTGCACGGAGCGCAGAGGTGAAGCTAAATGATCTCTTGTTCTCTTCCTGTAGGAATGCGCTCGCCTGGAGCGGATGGAAAAGGAGGAGAAACCAGCCGCCCGCGCCTTAAGGCCGCCTGTTCGCCGGCTCGGGGTTTCTGGTTCGATCTCCTCGTGTCTGACACTCCCTCGCCCTTTGACCCCGAATAGCTGACGCACAGCAGTTCTTCACTGGCAAGCTTTATGTTCCTGTGCACATACTAAAGCTGCCAGCTGAAGAACTGCTCTGGTTAGCCCTGCACCAGATGACTCAAGGGGAGGAAGTGGACCGGGAGTGAGAAAAAAGGAAGGAAGGAAGACGGTGTTCCGTAAATTCAGTATCCGCACTGGAGTTTAATGACCTATAACATTTGAACCAGCTCTGCAGTCATTAAATATGTATTCAAACCTTTATTTTGTGTTCAAGCTTGTGTTCAATGCACCACTTGTGACTGTTTTCTTCCAATAAAGACGCTTTCCTTGTAAATTATTGTTGGCAATAAAGGTGGCTGCCATAGCAACAACACACACCAAAAAGCACAGAGTAACATCTTTGAGCTTTCAAGTTGAATGTGATCCCATTAAAGATTAAAATGCTAAATCCTTTAAGGTGGCATTAAATATGCTTGGGGTGGGGGGGGGATACCAGAAAACAGATTACAACAAGATGAATAAATTCGGTTAACCCCTGATAGTCTGGCTCCAGCCCTCCTGTAACCAGGGACCTAAGGGACAAAGTGGTAGATGGTGGATGGATCTCAAGCTGCTTCAGCTCATCGCAGGTACTCACAACATGGTTGACAGAGATATTTCAAATACTGGACATGTGAGGCTTATTAATCACTATTCGTCATTATAATCCAGTATCATATTAAAGCATTGAGTTAATGATTGAATATTAAACAGCTTTAATAACGGGGGTATTAACGTTCTTAGGGCGATCTTGATCAAATAATATTCGAGCCCAGTTTGTTTGGGAACATTTAGAGATCTATTGACATTTGTACATGACACCTGGCTCGGATTTTACATTTTACTCTCAGAAGAATTTTAATCAGGACAGATAATGAATGAAAGTTCTTTTTTTTTTTTTTAAACGATTCTATTAATTGAAATAAAAGTACAGTTGAAGAGGAAAGTCACTGCTCACTGAAAGTGTGGTGTAATTCTTAGAATGTCCACTAGGTGACGGAAGAGGCTGTTGAAACGGGGATCTGTTGGAGCTGAGGGCGTCTCAAGGCGAACACACACAGACTGCCTAACGGACACTTTTAAACACGTTGTGTTAAATCTGCGACGATTCCGACGTTAACAATAGAGAGTGGACGAGATAGATTACAAACAAATTAAATCTGCCCTTAAGAGAATGCTTAAAGAAACAGTCGATATAGTCAAGATTTACAGTCTACCTTTATTTCACTACGAACATTAACGTGGAAAAACGTGCACAAAATTAAATTTACCTTCATGCACAAGGTTGATTTAAAAAAAACAAACAAAAAAACTGCTGATGTACTAATTACTTAATCACCTATTTTACTAACGCCAGTGTTTGATAGATCCCCTGGTGTGACAAAAGCTACCATTGGAGTTCATATCAAATAAAAAAATAAAATGTTTTGAAAATGAAATAATGTGAATCTGTGAAAGGCGATTGATCCCCGCCTCAGAGATCGTGCATGGTCCTTACATGCTGATCCATCTGATGGCACCGTGCGTAAATGGACAGCTTTTACGCACCACGCCTGCTTTCTTTAGCGGATATTTAATCGTCGTTTCTGCACCGTCACACCCTTCTTCTTGGTGCATGAGTAGGCCGGGATACCGAGGATGTACTGTGGAGTTGTAATACCTCACAGCACAACAGGGGTTGGGGAGTGGAGGGGGTACTCCGCGTAAAGGCGTGCACCGGGGCGATCACGGCCAACTTAAACGCGAAAGGGACTCAAACATCGATTACATCTCAGTCATTAACGACGTTCTGACAGTTTTGGGATGTTCAATTAACAAGGTTTCCTTGGAAATATTGCTGTGTTTTTGGGGAATTCACGATATTTAATCAGATGCTCCCAATGGAAAACTGAAGAAGAACTCTCGAGCATCTCCATCCAGAGGAAAGCGACCCAGTGAGACGGAAGAAGACTTGAAGACTTCTCATTTTCAGTGATGGCTATCAACACGGATGCTGCCTATGAGAAAAGCGCCCTCGGTGAGAGGGAAGTTTCCAACCCCACAGACTTTCACGACACGGAGAAACTACTGAGCACCGCGACCAACGAGCCCACCGGGCAGAGCAACATCAAGCAGTCCGACTCCTTCTCCCTCGCCATCAGAGGGAGCGTCCGGTCCCTGGACGCGGACCAGAACGGACACAGATCGCCGCTGAAGTCGGGCTCGATGGGGCAGCTGGCAACCCCACCCAAATCCTCGTCTCGACTCAGCCTGGGCCCCGTGCCCTCCCCGGTTCCGCCAGGGTCGGCTCCCTCCACCTACCTTTGGCTCGCCGTGCTGTCCTGTTTCTGCCCGGCCGTGCCGCTCAACATCTGCGCATTGTGGTACGCACATGTGGTAAGTTCTCTTTATTTACAGCTTCGGGTAACAACACAGTGAACATTAGACTGACCCGTGCTTGTGCGTTAGTGTATCTTTGCGAGGTTTTAAACCCAGCAGATTCCTCAGTGGTTCTGTTGTAAATGATGCAAATTGAATGAATCACCTCCATCCTCTTCCTTAGTCGAGGTCCGTTCTCCATACAGGAGACTTAGAAGGAGCCAGGAAGTATGGACGTCTTTCCATGCTCCTCAGCTGTCTGGCTATTCTGTTGGGTGTGGCTGTCATCATCTTCATAGTGCTGACATTAGGTATGGAAGAAAGTTAGAGCTAGAGCACAAAAGAGGCTCGATGGGAAAACTGTGCCTTTGAATTTCTCCTCTCTCCTGTCTCCCAGAGGCCCAGTAAGGACGGAAGGAGGCTCCCTTTACTGCATCTGAGCTCCAATTTGCACAGAAGAGAGGAAGGAAAACATCGATCTGAAGACGAAGGGGGGGAAAAAAAGCACAAAAGACAGGCTGTTTCGACTTTTCTGGCAATGTCACACCCGGTAACCCCACAAACTCAGGAACGGAGGGACTGAACGTAGCACATTTCGAGCCGCCAGACAACGCGCTCCGCTGAGAAACCGAAATGGCCCGTGGTCCCGCTGGTGCGCCGGAGCGCACGCACCCCCGAGACAATGATACTTGTATGGCACCACATTTGCTTATTAAAAGAAAAGAAATACGGCACCGCGTCATTAATGGTGGAAGAATTTGGTGCACCTTTAGCGCGCGGTGCCGCCGCTGCCTGCCCTGATTTCGTTTGTTCAAGACTTTTTCGTGGCTGTGGGACTCCATAACTTGTTTACATCAGAACTCCTGTATGTTTATCACAAACAGCATTGCCGTCATGGTGTAATACCCCGCTTCACTGCTCTGATTGTTGGGACATGGTACTCTGATACTGATATTTATACCTTTATACTATGACTGTTTTACTGTGCCATAGGTCTGCATGTTTGAAATAAACTTGAATGAGCATGACTTGCTTGAATCCGACTTCACCAACTTTATTGTTCCCCTCCCAAAAAATATTAAAGGGTAGAAATACCATCACAATCGAATAACACCTCACATACACATTAACATTATGAAAATAATTTTTGGAAATGTGCAAATTTCAAGGTAGAAACATTTTCATAAATTAAATAACCATTTTACACCCAAATAAGACTTTGATTCATTACTAATTTCTTTTTTTTAAAAAGCAGACAGGCGAAAAGCATGGAACCATACATCGTAGCTACAAAGGTACAGTTACAATGACTGAGTTTTGTTCTTGAAGCGAGAATCAGGCGGAGCAGGGCATCAGTGAAAAGTGTAGAGCAAGAGGAGAATCACGCAGACGCCAATCACCCCACCCAGAATTAAGGAGTCCCGCCTCTTGCGCAAATTGATTTTCTGGACGAGGCTGTTGATGGCGGGGAACCGATCTGAGGGGTGGGGAAGTGTGGTGAAGGAAAATAATTAAGAAGGGGTTTTCCTTTCCTTTGCAGTGAGTAAGAGTCAAAGCAGCAGGGAAAATGCATCAGAAGGGTTGCTAAGGCAGGAAAACAGGGTAAATGGATCCTAATGGTGTAGTCGTTAGCTCTCATCTGGAGTGAGGCGGCGCGACCTCGCTTCACACTGTGGTCGAGTCTGCACAGGTGACTAACAGCCCGTCGTCTAAAGGATGGAGAACACTATAAAATAAAACAAAGAAAAGGATACTGGCCAAAGTTGTAACTCTGGTCTGAATGGACTTCAGCATCCCACGCTGAAATGTGATGTTCTCTTTGGTAGCCATGGCGATGCTGGATAAGAATAACCATGTGGATTTAATGACTGAAGCATTCGGTATATTGGTTTATGTCCACTGCTCCTGAGCTGCTCTGCTTCCCTCAACTCTGCTCACATGGATGCTTTAACAAGGCAGGTTTGCAAGAGTTAAAGGTGCTTTTGAAGACGCAAACTCACCTGATTGCATTGTCAAGAAAACTTTCTGAGCTGCAAACAGAAGAAAACAGATCAGGAATCAGACC
Source organism: Lagocephalus sceleratus (assembly GCA_911728415.1). NCBI lineage: Eukaryota > Metazoa > Chordata > Actinopteri > Tetraodontiformes > Tetraodontidae > Lagocephalus > Lagocephalus sceleratus. Next base: position 2,534,065 of record CAJVRN010000213.1, read on the forward strand.
AGGTTAGACGCAATTATGATGAATTTACAATCTAAACGATCAAAATGGACCTCGTTTAAAACGAAAGCCAAGTTAACTCCCCACAAATTAGCTAAAAACACCCATTAAAAACACATTTCTGTGTAGCAAAACGAACAGAGGCGTACAGCAGGTTGACGACACAGAGCGCGAGCACACTCAAAGTTTACATCAGCTGCTATTAGCTGATGAGATAAGTGACGGACAGAAAATGAAGCGTTGAGTCCAGAGCTGAGCCCAGTAAAGGAGAGCTATGTGCACTCCACTGGAGACCAGAAAATCAATATGGCGCTTTATACTTCCTCCATCTATCTGCTGCTGTCATCTGCTTTTCCTCTCTATCCTTTATTAGCTGGAAGAGCCCACACTTAAGGAGGCATCTTACTTTTTTTTTTTTTCAGGTACTATCATTCCATCTGTCATGAAGTTACCTTACTTCTTATCAAGAAGCAGAAATGGCCACACCTTTGAAGGTGGAGGAACATCTGGCCACCTCAGAATTCAATATGATTACATGTAATGGGTCACAATTCAATTAGAAGATCTTATCCAGGCAGGCACACGTGCACACACACACACACACACACAAGCATGCGCGCGCGCACACACGATAACTTGAACCTATGGGAACAGAGACAGCAACCCACTGAACAAACCCATAACAAAGTATACATTTCATCTTCCCAGCTGGTTTCAAACTCAAGAATACAACTATGAATCTGTCAGCAATTTCAGGATTATCTCCCAACCAAGAAGCTCTGCCACCCTTGTTAAAATAACTGTGATGTAATCTGTCATTCACTGAGCTGAGCATTGTAGGTGACATTCTTTAAGAGGCGTCTTACTTTCTGAGATGCTCGTGCTCCTTCAGGAAGAGTTCCGTCCTTCTGTTATTCACTCCCGAGTTGCTTCTGGAGGATCTGAGTGACAGGAGAGAAGCGACGCAGAGACAGTCACGTTTTATTGTGTCTGATAGCGATGAGCAGAGATGAAGAGGGCCGCGGGGCGAGGCAAAGGTCACCAGTACATCACAACCACAACGCCAAATTGCTTCTCCGCAAACCAAAATCTATATTTAGGGTGAGAGCCCAGAGGCTACGGCTGTCACTGCCGGACTCCCAGGGGCCTGCGGGCAGGGTGGCCTTCGTTTGGTGGCGTCATTCAGCCCCGCTAACCTCTGAGGCAGCAGTTCTGCTCTAAGTCCCGAGAAAAAGTTCTGGCCTCATACAAATTTGCTCTCCAAATATAATACTGCCTTGTGTCAACTGATCTCGGTTGCTGATTATGTACTTCCTGTGTTAAAGCTTTTAAGTGATTATCTTGACCCGCGGCTCTCTCCCCCATCTCTTATTTACACCTCACGGTCTCCACTGATCTTTGATTCATCAACCTTCACTTCTCTGGTTCTTTTTCTTCACCTCCATGAGATTAATTAGACTGTGCTTCCGTCATGTTTTAGTCAGTCTGGATCAGATGACAATTGCTCTCTCTTCCCCTGTGTTTTCCCCTTTCTGACTGGCTCTCCATCTCTTCCACTGAAGAAGCATTTCTCTGCATCAGGCGAACCAGATGTAACCACTATCCCTCAGGTTGGGCTGAATGAAAGCCTTGTGGTCTGATTTACTGTAGAAGGCACTTAGGAAAGATATCCCCAGAGAAATAGAGAGGAGTGAGAGAGAGAGAAAGAGAGAGAGAGAGAATAGCAAAAGGGTGGGAGATCGGCTAATAAGGGGTGGTGCCTCTTATTAGAAGATGAAACGGAAGAAATGGATAGGAGGAGATCAAAGGGTGGGTGAATCCTGCAGCGAGAGGCATACAGTATCCGCCACCTCCTGGCGAAGGATAACATTGCTACAGCTACCATTTATCATATCGTACCTTATCAAAGTTTTTTACTTTTAAATCTATACCACAATTAAAAATTCTATATACAAACCAAGCAAATGAAAAAGATGTCATAAAGCCTGCCTACCTAACCCGAAGGAATAAATTCATGGGGCAATCATTACACCAATACATTATGTAAATCATCACAAATCTGTTGTTGAATGTCAACAGTAGCTTTCATTTGCTTACTCAATGTCTCTGTGGACTGAGCCGAGTAGATCCTCTCTCTCTCGCAGGCTACAGAAGTTGCTTTTGGTTTTGTGGAACTCGTTCGTGTTGTCCTAAAGGACGATATATTTTAGAGTGAGAGTCTATAAGGACATTGACATTAAAAAAATAGGATTCTGAATATATATATGTGGAAGACAAATTAGGTTTCAAATTATGGAAACTACTTCAAACAGAAGATAAATCACAATAAAGTAATGAGGCAAAATAAAAGTAGTAAAAGTATCAACTGCACCTGCAAAATGTCTCTGTGTCTCTTTAACGTGTGCATTAATCCAGAACTATGTGGAGTAGCTCCTGGTGTGTTGATGTATTCTGCCATTTTGTCGTTGACCACATTGAGCTTTAAGAGAGAAGGTATCGGACACAGAAGAAAAGTTACACCTGACGTCTTTAAAATGTGCCATTAAAGATAACATTTATAGTATTTCTCATATTAAACTTACACTGGCCAGTAGTTGCTCTAGCTCAGTAGTCATGGCCCCAAACATACTGTCCTGAGATGACCTAAGAGAATCAGGCCTGATAGAAGGGTTTAAGGAAGACGATAAGAATCTACTTAAACTGCAGAAAAACATCTGCTTTTTAAGATCTTTCCAAATTACCTGTGATTTGAAAGATCACAGGTAATTTGGTGTATTTCCAAACCTGCTGCCTCTGGTGTGCTGGTCCCCATCCCTGCTGCTGTAGCTGGTGCAGAGCTTACTGAAGGACACCAGCTTCAGGTCCAGCTCGTTCTCCAGCTGCCTGGCCTGTCTGCGCAGATCTGAGGGAACACAGAAAAGTCAGAACGAGGAGCCTCAACGAGAGCTGCTAAATCTGGCAACAAAACGGCCGCAATGGCAGATGTCTGCAACAATAAATAACCACACGTACTATAACCACATCCAGCCACATTATTACAAAATTAAGGGATTATATAACACTCATATAATGGAAGAAAACCAATGTTTGAAAAAGGATCATGTTGTAATGATCTCAGAAGTTTGATTAGTTCATGAAAGAGAATATTATTTGTCTCAGGTAACACAGAAGAATGAATGATGCTCTTGAATAATCTACATTATTATAACTATACATGTATCATGTCTGTGAAGGTTCTCAGTAATCCTGGTCATGGTAATTCTGGACTGGTTGAGTTTAAAGAAGATGCTTCGCCTCTCATTCAAGAGGCTTCATCGGTTCTAACCGGGAACTGGGTTGGGAGTTCCAGATACTTGTACCCTCCAGGAGTCCTTCACACTTCTGGCGTTTCAGTCACCTGGTTGTTGACTCTGCCCGTCATTATGTGGGTCGTAGAAACTACCCTGGGCACAATGGGGGTCGTTGGCCACGTGTGAATGGCCTCTTCTCCTCCTTGGGATTTTTTTTTAAGACAGTGTTGTAGACAGGTCAGGGGTCATGTCTCAGACCCCCACCTCTGTTCAACGATGGCCTTTCCAGGTTGAATATATATACAATATACATGTATAATAATGTATATTATTAAAGAGGATCATTCGTTCTCAGGTAAATTAATGATTCTCTTTAACAGCATGGTTATAAAACCAATGTTAAACTGAAACCATAAACGACCATAAACGACTTTTAGTAAAAAATTGCAATGAAATAGACGTTGCTTTGTTTTCTTGACCTAAATTAGAGACAGAAGGCGCGTTTAAAGTGTCGTTTAAACACAAACTTAAATGAAAACATCCGAAGATCCGTCAAGTTTTAGCTTCAGCAATTTCACCAAAACTCCCTCCACACGTCGGACAAGGACATTAACGGGGAAACCGACAGTGGAGAATGTGCCGGGCGGCTCGTCCCGAGCGGGACAGACGGCGCACAGCGACAGGAGTTGTTTTAAAGAGGTTTAAAGTGGTTTTTACCCTCCCAGTAGCCGCCGCCCGCCTCCATCTTTCTTGTTGACATGTCACCAACGGCCGTCAAGCGGACACATCCGTCGTAAACGCGGCTGCTGCGCGACACTCGTGTCGACCGACTTCCGGCCGCGACCACGTGAGTCCCGAGGGACCACATGTGTCCAGATGTGTCGAGTTTGGCCCGAAAGTTCGTCTAATTTGGCATTTTAGGGAACAATTTGGTCATGTGACGGACAGATCCACCAGGAAGGCTGAGAAGATAGATTAATATCGTGTTTCTGGAGGGCGTCACGTTAAGTCACTTGAGTGTCTTCGCCATCCTCAACTCTGGAACACTCAGTCTAACAAGATTAAAGTTGGCTCATATGGCTTTAAATGAGTGTTGGGGAGCAGAAAAAGACAGGAGGGCAGAAGTGTGAATCTCTGTTTCATTGCTCATTCTCTTTATTCATCGTCTTGAACACATGCAGTCATGTAAATCACAGTAACAGCAAGACTGGTTATGTTGGTGGAAAAGACGGTGACGATGATGAAGATGCCGTCAATGGTGGAGATGAGAAAGGGCACTGTTCTGCAGCCAACATTGACAGATGAGGCACCAATTCAGCTTTTTTTCCTCAATTCTGTCATTCCTGTTTTCTGTCTTTCTGAAATCATTCCTTTTTTTCCTGATTTTTCTTTAAAAAAAAGTGTTGTAAACAACAGACACCAGTAAGCACCTGACTCCAATTTGGGATCCAGTTTTAGACTCGCCAGACTGGCAGAGTCAAGGAAGCTGCGGATGGGGCAGAGGAGAGAAGAAAGAGGTATGTTGCGAGAGGAGGGAGAGAAAGAGGAGGAGACGAGGAGGTCTAATGGAAGAGCTCCCCTTTTTAGTGCTGGATCCTCCTGATGGACTGAATCTGGGGAGTCTGGGCGTGGGAGCCAAACTCGCGATAGCACTTGTACTCTCCGCCGCGGCAGTCAGACTCCAGGATGTACTGGTGGCCACGGTACCCGGGGTACTGGTAGCACACGAAGCTGTGGATATAAAAGGCAAAGTGCATATGCTTAAAGAAGATCCAAAACTCTGAGCTAAAAAGCTGTAAACCTCAGCCTAACAGGAGCAAATGTACAATGTAGTGAGAGGTCTGTTACTGCCAGACGTAGGCAGACGTCGTCATGGAGACTTTTAAGTTAAACGTATTTAAAAACCAGTCTACCCCGTTATGTTGAAGTGGTCAGGGGCCAAAGCTGGGGAGGCTTTTGACGCATGAAAAGACTCACGCTCCGCTGTGGATGTGCATGGATCCGACCTCGTTGTTCACCCATCCCATAGCCTGCAGGGAGGGGTAGTCGTCGCACAGCTCAAACTGACGACCCGCCAGGTTCTCCTTCTCGAAGATGGTCATGCGAGACTCCCTGTGGTTCTGTGCGAAAAGAGGCGGAGGGGGGGAGGTTGGCTTGGGGGTCTCAGCCCGCACCCGCTCTGGGAGCGTTATACCTACAGCACAGCAGACGGGCCTGAAGGAGATCATCCTCTCGATGCGGTAGGAGTTGCTGCCGCTGTAGGCCTCGATGCAGGGGTAGTCGCCCTTCTCCAGGACAAACTGCTGCCCGCAGAAGCTGGAGTGCTCATAGCCCACCCAGCTGTAAAGAGAGGGAGGGGGTTAGTCAAAGACACTATGAGAAAAGTAAAGTCCCAACAACGAAAGCGGGGTGTGTGTGTGTGTGTGTGGGGGTGTATCTCCGGTTACGTACGCTCCACACTCGACCTTCAGAGAGCGGATGTTCTCCATCCCACACTCCATGATGTTCTGGCAGCTGGCGGTGAACTCCATACGCCTGCCCTGGAAGTGCTCCTGGTCGTAGACGGTGATCTGTAAAACAGGCGAGGATCAGTCCAGGAGCGTCTGAGCGTCCGCCCGCAGCGGTCCAGCCATCCTTGCCCCGTCTGCGTCTGCTGCCTTACCTTCCAGGGTCCCAGGGGAATAGGGTTTGTCTGAGCCATTTTAGTCTCTTTGTTTTGCGGATGAACCTACAGGGAAAATGTACACACAGTGACGGGGAAGGTGGAAAAAGCTACTGGCGTTTATTCTACCTACAGCTCAGTTGATAAAATTGATATGCGGAGTTAAAAGCCCTGGTGTCGTTTGTGTGTGGATGGTGCTGTTGTGAACCCTTCTGACCTACCCAAACTGGTGAGCAGAGTGTCGCAGTGTTCCACTGAAAGGTCTGCAGAGCTGCTGTGTATGGGGGGTATATATACACTGGAGAGTGCCAGGGGCCAGCGGGGCAAGCACGGCTGCTCTCCTGTCAGCACTTTGCTTTGGGCTACATTGTTCAGTTGTGTTAGCCACAGAGGGGTTAACGCAGCGACACGGTGATTCATGCAAACACAAAGAGCGTGCATGCTTCTTACCTATACCCTTCTGTGGTGGATCTGTAGGGCAAAACAGGCTGGTATGCTATTGTTAAATACATCTACTCAACACCGTTGGGTAGTCGTTTTGATTTATTCTGAAAGCAAAGTTTTCTTATTTGAAGCTTGTGTATATAAAACTAGTGTTCACCATTTGTGTAGCACCTTTAATATGCAATGATGCAGACGGCAATTAAAGTGTGTATGAAAAAGACCCTAAGCAAGGAATTTAATCAAGTTTATTCCAGATGATATTTTCTAAAAAGAGTTTTTATTTTTCACTTTGATTCACATATATGCATATATACAAACAGGTAAGTATACACACACACACACACACACATATACATATATATATATATATATATATATATATATATATATATATATATATATATATATATATATATATATACACACACACATACATACACATGTATATACTTAAATATATATATAATATAAAACTCTATATACTCTAACTCTATATATAATATATATATTATATATATTATACATACATATTATATTCATAAAACACACACATATATACACATACATACACTTTTAAAAAATATATTTATTTTATTTTTTAAGGGATTATCTGGAGTGCTTTACTGGCCAGTAAACATTTAGAAATGGCTTACAGGGGTCAGCACAATGTCCAGACTGTCACTCTCTCCCTCTCCCTCTCTCTGTCTGCTCCTCTCTCTCTCTCTCTCTCTCTCTCTCTCTCTCTCTCTCTCTCTCTCTCTCTCTCTCTCTCTCTCTTTCTGTCTGCATGCGTGGTGTGTCTGTCTCTCTCTTGCAATGATGTAAATATGATTCCAAGGCCATACACTGAGAGACACACATATGGATGAAATGAGCACATGCATGATCAAAGCAGATCTGATGCCTGCATGTGCGTGTGTGTGTTTGTGTGTGTGTGTGTGCGTGTGTCCATGTGGGTTTCTGCTGATGGCAGCAGCAGCTCAGATGTGACAAAGGGACACGCAAACTCAGCAGGCTGATTTGAGGAGCCCACTCTGACCATGTGGCGACCCTGTGTGTGCTCATACACACACCACCACACTGACATTCCTCTTTGACAGCAAGTCAGCAGCCCCGCCACCAACCAACCAAATACAGCACGCTAAGTACTTCTACCCTCTGTTCCACATTTTAAATGTATACATTATCTAATATGTGAACCTGAAGACTAAAACATAGAGGTAATTTAACACTCTCTTTCACTGAGCTTCAGCATCTCCTCCAGGGCACAAACACTTCATCACTTCCAGAAACGTAGTATTCCTCATCGTCTGAAATAAGTGATTATTTTATATGTTCAAACCTGCATTAAACTGCAATGCTGAGTTGAGGTCCGGACCCGCGCCCTAAATATAAACGCACAAAAAGGATTCATTTGAAGACCAAGATGATTGTCACATGTGCTCTGTAGTGCCCAGTTCTCACCTCTAGGGGGAGACATTTCCCTTCGCACTCCTGCACTCTTCAGCGTTTCAAGCGTTCTACAGGGCAGCTCTGCTACATTTGATTAGATATAATGGCCCAAAGAGCCTCCTCACGGGAGCATAAACCCTGTATTTCTTAACATGGGCCCTGGTTGCTGTGGTTACCACCGGGCCTGGCCTGGTTGCCGACGCGCAGGCAGCGCGGAGCTGTGATGGACAGACCTGTGACTGTGATCTCCACTGAGTCATGCGCGGACTTTACATGCGCCACTGAAAGCGCGACAGAAATAGGATGTCAAAGCCTTCGGAGCTCTTCGCGCCCTGCTCACATCTCAGCATCTTCATCTGGATCAGCAATCATCTGTTGCCGTGCGCCACCGTCTCCGTCTCGTCTCATGATCAGGGGCTTCATCAGGAGTGATGCGGTAATTGCCGTGTTTTGAGCGCAAGACCAGGCTCATCAGATAATGAAGCTTGTTAAGGCCCTTTCCTTCAATCAGGCAAGAGCAATCCCTGCGCCATTCAGACGCAGAAGCTGTTTAATACCGAATCACTGGCATCCCCAACTGGTCATAATGTATGCAAATAGAGGCACAACTATATTTAGGCTGCATCAGCTTCACCCGCGGCTAGGCCGCCTAACACTCGTCACCCGGCATCAAAACTTCTCTCGTCGGCTGAAGGTAAAGGCCGCATGTTCCACTATTGTGACATTCAACCAGTAGCTGACAGATGAAGGTGACCAATGAAGGTGTTCCCCACCACAATCTGGGCTGTGCCCCCCCCCGTGATTTTATGACGTCGTAGAGCTAAGTTTGGTTAAACCTGACGCCAAATAACGCGATTCCTGCGCGTCTGCGCGATTCCTCAAACGGAATGACTCCCCTTCCAGAAAGTGATGGGGGACCTCACTTCACGTCTCGACCCGCTCGTTTCACCGTTCGACAACGAAACTTGTCTAAATACGGACGTTTCCTCGCTTCCGCCGCTGGACGTTTTGAATGCGGCAGTGCGCGTATTTGGATGCGTTAACGCACGGTCGCTGATGACCCCCCCCACACACACACACACACACACACACACCCCCCCCGCACACACCCCCTCTCAACCACTTTGTAAACAACGACCAGCTGCCGCGGTCTTTCTCAAATTCGAGCCCAGTGGATTATTACGCGCAGGCTTCCACCTCCATTTGACACAAGCGGGGAGCCGTCTGGGAGAGCAGCTGCGCACAGACGCGGCAGAAAAGACCGCGCGTAAGCGACGGCGAGACCTTTGCATGAGACCCGTCTGTGGGGGGACAGACTGCGGGCTCGTCGAGGCGGATTTGAATTAAGCAGCGGATAACGACCACTGTGCATCCTTCGGTGAGGGAGAAGGAGAGGGAGGGAGGCAACTGTTTTGTGTCTTAGAAGCCCTGGGTGAAGAGCGGGGGGAGGAGGAGCGGAGAATGAGCTATTCTTGTACCAACAGAGGCAACAGCCAGGACCCATCAAGCGCTAAGAAGGCTGCCGGTAATAATCCAGGCAGAGACACCGGAGGCACCGACGGCAGCCCGAAGCAAACGGCCACCATGAAAGTGAAGAAAGGCTGCAACTCGGCCGACGTGGGGGTCCCGGTGACCACGGAGGAGGACCTGCTAACCAGCGCGGTGGTCACGCCGGAGGATGTCCTGGGCTTGCAGAAGATCACCGAGAGTAAGTTCGCTGCCATTGTGTCGGTTGATGCGCGCCAGGCGGGAGGACAAAGGTCCGGGAAACGCCGAGCCCCCCCCCCACACACACACCCCCCCCACAACCCCCCCCCCTCCCCAACCCCCCCGCGTCATCATGCGCGCCGCTCGGGAATATATGGGCCCGTTTGACACGCGTGATGTTGCAGCAGCGCAGCCTTCTGTTGCCTGGTGACGAGCGCCCCAGAACCCTCGGGAGACCCGGGTCGAGCCCTCGGTGAAGTTTGGCTGCTATTAAAAAAAAAAAAAAGAAAAGAAAAAGAGCAACGGAGGTGGGTGACGTCACAGTTGGCAGCGGAGGGAACCCCCTCATGCGTGTGACGTGCGTGACTTCAGGGTCGATTCACTGAGGATGAGGGGGGCAGACTACATGGGGTCTTCCAAACAGACCCCCCCCAGGCAATTAAAACACTGCCCTCTCATGTCTGATATCCTGCTTAATGAATGATCGTGTATCTGAAGACTTTACGATGGCCCAGAGGCTTGTTCTTCCTCTTGCTGTCTAACTTCTTGGGTGACCTTTCATTATCAGTTGAACTCGGAGAGGTCAAGAAGTGTGAAGGTGGAATCAGCGATGGCATCAGTCGAAGGCAGCACTGTTCTTGGTTATCTGAGCTGTCACAGGAAGTGCGGCCATGGCAACGCGTGTCAATGTACTTATCACAACACTAAGAAAGGTTCCCAGCAGAAGTGATGCAAAATTGTATAAAGGACCGAAACACACGGACACACAGGCCAGAGATCCAATAGTATTGATATTCTTGATTATTATTATTATTATTATTATTATTATTATTATTATTATAATGTGCTCCTATTGCGTTAAAAGTGTTGTTTAATGGTAATTAGAGTGTCTTAGATGTGCTTGAGTCATCTCCCGGAGAAGAGGCTTTTGTCCCTCAGAGGGAGCGAGCTCCCCTTGTTGAATCAGAACATCACAAACACACACGGCGGCGGTGACGCAGCGCTTTGGCTTTTCCTTTCGTCCCCACCTCCAAATCTCGAACAAGCCTCTTACTGAGAAAGACAGCCAGGAGGTTCTTACTGCAGGTACGTGCACAGGAATACCTGCATCCCGCTGGAACCGCGTCTTAAACGGGCTCAACGGAGGCACAGCACGACATTTAACTATTTAAAGGCCAAAGTCATGTAAGGTCTTACGCAACACACTTCACAGCCACAGGCGAACTAACCTGTCCGTCACACCAAGAAAAAGTCTAACGCGCCACTTTCATGTCGAGAAAAAAGCAAAAAGTGTCAGTAAATCCATAAAATTACGCGGAGGCCTGAAAGCGGACGGCGCGCTCTCTCCCGACCTTTGAAATCAACAATATCATAAACTTTGCACAACTTCGCCCGCTGCAGGGTTCATAAAACCAGTTCCTTACTTACAATTCCAATTACCTGTCACGACGTCATGAGCCGAGGGTGCTGGTACTTCAGAAGCAGCCCAAAGGAGCGCCGTTACGCAGGCCCTTGATGCTTTCATGTGAGCGGGTCTGCGTCGGGCCGACGGCGCCGCTTTCTCGAGCTCCCTAACTTTGAGGCCTGGGGTGACGGAGAGGTGATGCCGTGGTGATGGTTGGAGGAGGGCTCGTTTTGAAGCAGAAAAAGTCGCCCCCCCTTTTTACTGTCACTGTAAAACCAGTCCGGGTCGCTCAGAGATGACCTGTTGCCGGTGCCCCCCCCCCCACTAGCGCGGATACGAGCCCGGACCGATGCACCTCCCGGCGGACGCAGGCAGGCGAGCGCGCATCTCCGCTCTCCCACACGCTTCCCCCCCCCCGCTCTCTTTCTTCTTCCTTCCCTCCTCCCCCGTCTCACCGTGGATGACTCGCGCGGGGAGGAACGGCGAAAGCGAGAGGAAAAGGACTAAATCAGGCGGGGAGCGAGCGCCTCACCCGGGGGGATCGGCTCGGCGCCGTCAACCCCCCCGCTGCAGGTTCTCAAGCGCAATTAATTATTTGAATTCTCAAGGTAAACAGACCCCAAAAAAAAAAAAACGTCTTTCAGAAAATCACGAAACAAAAGTTGGAAACCAGGCAGAGACGGTTTTCGACTTCTTTTAATCTCATCCGCTCTGCTCGTCCTCTTTTATTAGAAGCCTTGAGGTTTCCCCAAAACAGCTCGGCTTGCTGTTTTGGGTTTGGTTTTTTTTCTTTTTAAAAACTTCTTTGACCTCCCGCTTTTTCCAGTCAGTTTTACCGCAATATTAAATGACACATGACTCATGGGGAGCGCTCTCGGCTCGTGTTGATCGTCGTCGTCGCCGTGTCCTTTCGCCGTATCTGTCGCTTTACGGCCCCGATGCTGATAGCCCTCGTTGCCATACGACGGCTATCAGCGTCGGGTGTGACTGTCTTTCGCGGGAACTCTCACCGTTAAACATTTGGTCTCACAGTAGCACGTGGCCTGGACCTAATCTTATCGGATTACTGGTAAAAACGTTCGCGTCTCTTCCTGTGCGAGCTACACAGAAGGACAAGCGTCCCCAATCGGTGTGGACGTTGGGTCGATGCCGCTATATAATCAAAACAATCAATGTAGTTGAGGATGTTGCCAGGTTATGGTCGTGCAGCTCAATATTTTTAATGAAAAGGATCCCTGAAGGCAGATTGACCCCCCCCCCCATGAGTGAGTGAGTGGGGAAGCTTCCTCTGAAGCCTGCTGGGACACGATGGAATGGATCCAGTGTGTCCCGCCGACACACTACACCATGGGATGGTGAGGTGTTGTCCGGCCTGGCGGCGTGGTACAGTAGGTGCACCTGCACCTGGTACAGTAGGTCGTCTGCAGTGCCAACAGACAGAAGAGGTCAAAGGCCGCCCTGGGCAGTACAGAAGCTCCCAGCATCCACGAGAGGGGCTGGAGCCCCCCCAGCTTCTGCTGTGTTACTGGTATTTGGGCTCGTGGAGGAGGTCCTCAGACGCTCCCTGCACCTCCAGACGGTAGCCTCGCTGGAGGTCAGGAGCCCCGCCCCCTCCACTAGCAGCCTGGGCGGGAGGCCCCTCCCCTCCTGATGGTTTGCCAGCGTTTCTCCTGAATTGAGCGAAAGCCTTCTCGGTGTTTACGCTCGCGCCCCTCGAGCCTCCGCCAGCCGCCTCTGGAGGCTGCGATACAGGAGCGCACGCGTGTACCGGAGGCGTCTTATCTCGCGGCGCAGGAGAAGAAGAGCTGACGGTGAAGAACCGGGGGTCTGTTTGTGGCTTCATTAACTTCAAAAGCAGTTAACCTCAGGCGGCTGCGCGTGCGAGAGCGACCCGAGGTGACGGAGTGCGCGCAATTTACAACAAACACCTTCGCCAGCCACACACACACACACACACACCTACACACACACACACACACATCCTAACCCTCCCATCCTCACAGGGCCTCATTAGGAGGCTCGCAGGTGACGATGAGATAAAGGATGAAGGCAACACCAACTGGTGGTGCAGTGTTTAGTACAACTGCAATGCAGATATACCGTGCGCACACGTGCACACATGTGCACACACGTGCACGACGTACTCGTATATGTCGCCATGCATCACCGGGTCCACGTTTCCCCCAACCTGCCTGAGATGATCCGCGCGGGCTCGCCGGCCTACGCCGGAGGCCGACGGCGGCGGGGCTCTCCCGGCCGACGCGCGCCGGCCCTCCCCGGCTGCGGGGGGCCGTTGGGAGCTTCTGGGAGACGCCTCCCCTCCGGGGGGGCGGAGTCGGCGGTCTCGCCAGAGCAGGCAGGAAGCAGGAAGTAGCTGCTCCGCTGGGGAATGCTAATGAGCAGTGACACCGCCTGGTGAGGGCAGGAAGGATTAGAGGAATAAATATAACTCTTCCTTAGAGTCTGGGTGTGTGTGTGTGTGTGTGTGTGTGTGTGTGTGCGTGTGCGTGTGTGTGTGTGTGTTTTCCTGCACCAGGCTATTAGAGGGAGAGGAGCTGAACCCCGGCAAAGAGCATTACATCATTCAGAGTTGTGCCAGGTTGTTGTTTCAAGGAGAGTGTAACGTCGGTACGAGCTGGGTGATGTTGAGGCTGCGTGTGTCTCCTTTTGTCCCCTCTTAGATTACCTGTGCAGCCCAGATGAGAACATTTACAACATCGACTTCACCAGGTTCAAGATCAGGGACATGGAGACGGGCATGGTGCTGTTTGAAATCACCAAACCTCCGTCCGCAGGCGAGTTCCCGAAACCTCTCCCTCCTTCGTGCCCGGCGAGCCCGTGTCCTCATGTTGTTGTTTTCGTTCTGTTCTTGATCCAAACTGCTAATTGCATTAGACAAAACAGGAGACAAGAGGGACGTTGACCCGAACGCCGGCCGATTCGTCCGTTACCAGTTCACGCCCGCTTTTCTCCGACTGCGGCAGGTCGGCGCCACGTAAGTCAGGATGCCCGTACATCAGAATTTTGGGTGAAAGGATGAAAAGTTTTCACTCTTCTGTGTGTATGTGTGTGTGTGTGTGTGTGTGTGTGTGTGTGTGTGTGTGTGTGTATGTGTGTGCAGCGTTGAGTTCACGGTCGGGGACTTGCCAATAGAAAACTTCAGGATGATCGAGCGGCACTATTTCAGAGAAAGACTGCTGAAGAGTTTCGACTTTGAGTTCGGCTTCTGCATGCCCAGGAGCAAGAACACGTGTGAACACATCTACGAATTCCCGCCCTTGTCAGAGGACAGCAGTAAGACGACACACACCACCCCCGCCTTGTAGATTGTCTCATTAGAAATGAGTGGTGGCTGTATTGTTCTAGAAATGATCATAATCACCATAAACGAATTACTGAACAATGTACATCATCTTTTATATGGTAATTATGTCAATAAATTGGATAAAAAAGAGAAATTAGAATCCAAACAAATCAAAGTCATTCTCATCGCCGCCACAAGGGGGAGCTAGCACCGCCCTGCGGGCTCATGTTGGTGTCTGTGGAAACTCTAAAAACAGACATTTCAGCAGGTTTCCTGTTTGTGTTCTTTGTGCCCGCTCACAGTCCGGGAGATGATCCTGCACCCGTACGAGACGCAGTCCGACAGCTTCTACTTTGTGGACAATAAGCTGGTCATGCACAACAAGGCGGACTACTCGTACAACGGCGGCACGTAGGGCCAACGTGGCGGCACGAGACGGGGGTGGATGTGTGGACTGACCTGGGGGACGGTGACACGATGCTGGGGGATCCAGTAGTCTCTCTCTCTCTCTCTCTCTCGCTCTCTTTCTCTCTGTCTCTCTGTCTCTATTTCTTTCTCTTTTTCTGTGTTTCCTCCACTGAGAAGATGCTTCATAACAGAACAGGAAACAAAAGAACTGCACAAAGATGCGGATGTGTGTGTGTTTGCAACCATAAAACCAGCAGGCGATAACCACCGAATGAAAGTTCAGATGGCTCCTCCTCTCCAGCCATGTGATCAAAACATGATTATTGATTCCTGTTAGATTTTAGAGAACAAATCTTCCATCTAAACTGTGTTTTTAGGGTTAGATTTGCAGATGTTCATTCTCCAACTGTGTTTTCTGGAGAGTGTGTGCGCGCATGCGTGCGTGTGTGTGTATGCTGATTGTGTGCCCATGTGCCAGTTTGAATGCATGATTACTGATCTCATCATTTAAATGTTAGTAACTTAAAGCCGGTTGTTGAGTTGGCAACAGTTAGCACATCAGACACTTTTCCCACACCCTGTTACTTAATCCCCCGTTATTTCCTGAGTCATGTGACCTGTGTTACTGTAGGGCGCCTGTGTTTATTGTCTCTGCTCAAAGCACAACATATCTACAAAGCCCGCAGTTCGGAAACTTGTAAAAGTGAGCTGATATGGCCAGGAGCGTACTTTGTTATCCGTGCACCGACTGTACTTTTCCATCCTCGTGTGGTTTTTCATATGTTAGAGTTTCGCGTTCCAGGCTCCTCGCGAGAGCCCATCAGGAAAAGTCAGACTTCTAAATGTTTTTATGAAGCGTGTTGTAGGAGTGCAGCAGGGGGTCGTTTGAAATCCAGCGTTTCTGAGACATTCCAGTGAGACCACAAGGGCATTAACTAAACAGATCGCAGGTCTGTCACAAGAGTCCCCGTAATTGTACAAAGCACAGCTGCCTGTGCTGGGAGACCTTTGGTTTGTTTTTTTAGATTTAAAATTTAGCATTTCTGAAGCTGTTACAGGGGTGTACTTTGAAAAAAAGGTACAGAACAGCAGATGAAAGCTGCATTTGGACCAGTCAGACCAGCAGAACATTTACATGGACTTTAGCATAAAACAGAAAATAGATAAAAAAAAGAGCAAATATTAAGAGTATTGAAACAGTTTTTTTTTTTGGGGGGGGTCAGATTGGGCTCAAATTGAGATTAAAAGACTTGAATGTTCAAATGTTGAAATCCCAGAAATGTTCTGTATGAACAGATTTATTTATGACCGATTGTGACTCATATATAAATTATTTTGAGCTGTCATTGACGTTTTTTTGAAAGTGGAACTGTTGGTGTGGCCGAACAAAAGTTAAAAAGAAAAAAAAAAATAAAGGTTTACGGGATGTTTTTGAAAGGCTTTGGTGTTTTCCTGTTGGGGGGGGACGACACGGCTCATGTGGGTGGCATGATGAGGCTTTATTTTCAGAATATCAACAGTTTTGGTACACAACTCACAGGCTGGTCTAAACTTTAACTTTATAGCTTCAATTATTTGTGATTGTCCAGAAGAACCAATAAAAACTGATCCCAGTCATATCCTGCTGGCAGCCTCTTATCCTGGTTATCCTTCAACCATGTGCTTGTCAATACCAGGAATACCGGAATACCTTCATGTTATTGATCCATCCCAGATTTCACCCTCTATGACAAAGTTCTCTTTAACGCAATCATTTATGCTTTTAAAATCTTACTGACCATCACCCGGAGTGTCTGTTAGCTGATTTATTTAGTGAAATTAGCACGTCTAAAGAGTTAGGTATTAAAAATGCATCTTATTGATGGGTTATTTTTTGGCGGGGCAGTGGTAAAGCTCTGGGAAGTCACCAGACCCACCCAAAACCAAATGAAATAAACAGTGTAACATATTTCACATTTTTTTGTTTTTGTACATATTAAACAAAAATAATATAAAAAAACGTTAATAAGGTCTTATTACGTTAGCACTATACTACTGATGGATATATGTTTATATCTGCATTATTGTGCGATATTCCCTTGAAGGTATATACAAAGTCAACAAAACTGTCAAGTTGACATTTAGAGAAATACGATAAAAATTGTTTAAAGTGTGTTAAAAAAAAAAACACTGCTAAAAGTAGAACACATTCAAAAACAGACTGCAGGTCCAAAAAAAATAGGACTGAAATAATTTAAATTAACTGATCCAATCAATTCAGTGTCATCTCATTAAGATGATATCAAATTTATGAGACTGTCTGGAAGCAATGTCCACAGTTTTGAAAGTTTTGAATAGTTTTGGTTGGGATATGTGAGTGATTTGTTCTGTCTCTGGGGTTTTGAGTGGACCTGGATGGTTTCTATAGTTACGCTGGGCTCCGCCCCCAGCTGGGATGCTACATTTTGAGTCCTGAGCAGGTAAAGCCTGTGTGTCACATCTTATTTCAATCTTTTAGGATGACTTTCGAGATAAACTACAAAGGGATTCATTCAGGTTTTCAGAATAGTTTCTCTATCTCTGATATCGCTCAAGGTTTGTCCGTGATGTTGGCCCACGGGGGGAATGTGCCCATTTTAAACATGGCATATCCCCACGTGTTGATGCCTAGATTGGTGGTCAAAATTCCAATGATGTTGAGAATGAATCCGGCTTTTACCTGAAGGGAGAGAAAGTCAGAGTCTTATCAGAAGCCTGAAACCAGCAGTGGGAGGTTTGGAAGTCTCACTTTCAAATACAAAGGAGCTTTCAATGTTCTGGTTACAACAGATCCATACAGGATTGTTACTCCAACCTGAAGCGATTGCTTCAATATACAGCGTAAATACATTTATGAGGCTGGTGCACAGCCAGCAACGTCCCACTAAACTCTCAGTTTAACTGTTTATTACAGCATGGCAGGTTTTATAATTTAACCATGAATATTTGCTGACAGTAAGAATCCACTGAGTCGTGTGTGTGTCTCACCATGTCGATGACCTTGAGCTTCCCAAACGAGAACGCGATGGCGTTGGGCGGCGTAGCCACAGGCAGCATGAAGGCCAGAGAGGCGGCGATGGTGCACGGCAGCATCACGTACAGCGGGTGAATCTTGATGGCTATGGCCTGACAAACACACCAGCGCGTGTTTCAGCTGCTTCGTGCACATCTGTGAGTGTGTGTGCAAGTGTGTGTATCCACATGGACTCACCATGGAGGCCAGGATGGGCAGGAAGAGGGTGGTGGTGGCCGTGTTGCTGGAGCACTCAGTGAACGTCGCCACCAGCAAGGACAGCACCAAGGAGATGGCGAAGGCGGGGATGTTAGCCAGGGGGGCCAGGCTCTCCCCCAACCAGGTAGACAGACCGGATTTCTTTGGAGAAACACAGAAATGCGATGCTCGAATACACGAGGATGTTCTTTTGATGCAGGGAGGAAAACCTGTGGATGGATTAGAAACATGGAGGCGATGTTTAAAAGGTGTTTACCTCACTCCCTTTGGCCAGGGCGAAGCCCCCCCCCAGCAGCAGGATGATGTTCCAGGGCATCCGCTCGTGGACCACCTTCCAGTCCAGCAGAGTCCGGGGGGACTTTATCCTCTTACCTGTGAGACCAAAGAAAGTCTGGCTCAATGATGGGGGGCTTTAACAACCAATGAGTTCCTTAAAAAATACAACACCTTCATCATTTAAACCATAGCCTCCACATCTGGGCAGCTGGGACGGGATGACGAAGAAGAGCATTGACATCAGGATAGCAACAGTTCCATCTGACACAAAACTAAGGAGCAAAAAATCAGTTATAATTCATTTTTTTAGGTGAGAGCAGTTTGCAGGCAAGGCAAAAACCCACGGTATGTTATTCTTGTTGAAGAGCACTGTGGCCCAGCCTTTGATGAACCCGGGCTCCCTGGTGAACCACAGGATGACCAACAGAACGAAGATGACGAGCACCGACACCTCTGCAAACTTCATCTTCCCCAAACTCCTGTATTCCCCCTTCATCACCCTGTAGGCCTCCCGGTCCTTGCTGGTCTTCTCGCCGCAGCCAAACGACTGCTTCAGGCTGGGGAGGAAACAGAGGAGGTCAGCAACGGCACAGACGGACCGAAGGACGAGCGTTGGGCGAAACTCTTCCTCACTTGAAGCCCAGGAACATGAACTGAAGCCAGAACCAGGTCAACACCAGCATCAGCACCATGTTGGGGAACGCAAAGCCAAACCAGCTGGCAAAGTTGATGACTCCGCCGTTGTCGGGGAAGAGCCTTCAGGGAAGAGCGGAGCTCAGTGAACACGAACAGGAGCACCGGGAGCGAGCTCCCATTCAGCCGGGACTTACTGGTTGATCTGGCCCTGCAGGATGATGTTGGGCGTCGTCCCGGTGAGCGTGGCTGTCCCTCCGATGCTGGCGGAGTAACACACGCTCAGGCTCAAGCCTTTGGTCAGCCGGTCGTACTTCTCCTCCAGTGCTTTCCTCCTGGAGTCCATCTGCGAGGGCGGATTCCACTTGCTCTCAACTGCCGCTGGAGCTGCAGGCGACAACGAGGCGGTTGGACACCCACGCGCCCGTGCACAGAGCGCACGTTTGTGACTTACACCCTCCGTCCTCCAGCTGAATGTTGTTCTTCTCTGATATGCTCGGTTGGGCCTGCGGCGTTTCCAGCTCGAACGATGGGTTGTCCTCGGCCGAATTCTGGAAGTCTTCCTCCGCTTGCAGCTCGGTCTCCTTCAGCTGCTCCAGCACGGCGTTGGCGATGGGCAACATCATGGCCGTGGTGGCGGTGTTGCTGATCCACATGGACAGGAAGGACGAGACGAGCATGAAGCCCATCAGCAACCTGTGTGAGAGGGCCACAGAGGTGGTAGACCGAGTGAACCTTAAGATCGCTTCTAATCAAGTTCCACAATGATGCCGGTATCCGTGTTTCCAGGTGACCCCTGACTGAGGCGTGATGGTCAAATAGGGGACAGGAATGTAACAGACAGACTAGAAGAAAAGAGCGTTTGGGAAAATTCCCTGCACATCGGATGGATCCTACCTAAACACCTCAACAGGGCTCAGAAACATTCTTGGTATTTACAGGATGACTCAAAAAGAACTGAATTTAGGGTACTTAAATGTGCTGAAATAGCTTCAGAGACTGTCTTACAGAGACGGACGGACACCGATCAGCAGCAGAATTCCCAGAGCGATGCGCTTATGAAGGTTCCAGTTCTCCACCGCGATAGCCACCAGGAGTCCACCGATGAACAGCATGTTGGAGTCCTTCAGGTACTCAATGCTGACCTGAGACAGGATGGGCTCTCTCATTAGGCTGCCTCAACACAACCTCTCAGCAGGACAAAGCGCAGCTGTTTGGACTCTACCTCTTCAGCCTTCATGATGCCCATCATGGGGAAGAGGACGACAGGCAGGAGGGCCGTCACGGCCAGGGGCATGCACTCCGTACACCAGTACAGAGCCATGATGATTATAGCGTAGCCACATTTCGCTTCCTGTGAACACGTCAGGACAATCCGCTTTAGGAGTCTGTCATTTCAAAAGTCAAAAAGAAAGACAAAGAGCAGATCTGCGACATTTACCACAAAGCATTAAAGAGCAAAGAGAAATCCTTCTGCTTGCTCTTTAAACCATTAGCACATGCAGATAGAAGTAAACCTTGATCACAATTAACACTTTATCATGTCCTTGTCATATGAGATAACTCTTTATTGGTCCACAGTAAAACCCCTTTGAAGCCACACTCACAAGCCTTGCTTACCTCAGCAGGGCGTGCACTTTGATTGAGAGGTGCAGTGTGATTGGCAGAAACGAAGGATTAATGACATCTCATTTCTATAGACGAGTGTAGTTTATCACTTAACTGAGCTGGAGGACTGGAACCTCAAAAAAGCCTTTAAATACCTTCAAATTGATGGATTGATTGATTGATTGATTGATTGGCTGATTGGTTGAATCAGAAAGTATCAAAGTATGCACTATAAAACAGACAGTGGATGTTTTAGCCCAGCTGTTTCCTCTTGTTTAGATGTCTCCCACTAAGCTCTGCCAACAGCTGTAACCTCATATTAAAGTAACTTAACACAAGATCGTTAATTAAAGAAAATGAAAGTTATAGTAAACGAACAGTTAATTGGAGCATTGCAGAAAAATGCTTTCTTGTTAAGCTGAACTGAATACAAAAGGGGACACATTTTAACATCTCCATTCTTGTTTTTAGCAGTATTTACAGTCTAAAAAGCTCTGTTTATGTCACTATGAATGCATGCTTGAATACAATAATTATTCAGATGCAAATGAGGCATTCCATTTCATTTCATTTCTGGCAAAACTCCATGTTAAGAGCTGTAATGTGTTAAATAAAGGCGTCTTTCACCAAATGGAACTTTTTCTTGCAAAAGTCGACAACACACAAGTAACGTTCCTCTGGCAATTTGAAAAAAGACACAATTTAATCATGAGCAGCTTTTGTGCAGAGAGATTTAGTAGCAAATTTAGGGGAAAATTGCTCATAAAGTCTTAAAGGAAGAACTATCAGATCAAATCAAGTCGTTCTACGTGCATTCAGCAATGCAGCTTTTGCTGCTGCAGGTGGACTTTTGTCAGATTATCAGCTCTCATGGTGAACACAAAGCACAAATCAAACATGCAAACATGCACCGAGTTGGTCAGGGACACTCACCGAATAAGGGTATACCAACGGCAACGGAAGGAACACGAGTGGGGTGCCGATGATGACGATGTAGTTTTTGTGGTACCACAACCATTTACACACCTGCTTAACCCCCTCCATGAATGAATCGGTGAAAACCTGATAACAAATCTTGCAGTACTCACTAAAGCTGAGGTACAGGTGAAGCCAAGGAAGACAAAAAAATATATATATGTTCTCGATAAGAACCTACAAGGATAATGACAATGGTACAAGAGCAATCTAGTATTTATATCACTTGTGACAAATCAAACATTAACTCAGTGCTGAGGTGAATGTCAGCCTCTAACAATGAAGCAAGGGAATCAACTGAGGATGGAGGAAGTTCATGGTAATGGCTGGGAAAGCTCAAGATATTGACAGGTGAGTGGAAAGACAGGTTTATTATCTACAGGTGACTTGCTTTGTAACTTTCAGTCAAAGGTCACATGTTCTGTGCATGGGTGAGCAGAGTGGTTGTATCTGATTTAAAGGGACGCCATTAAGCCCAAATTGTGTCAGAGCGCATGATAAAAGCATAACTAAGGATTAATTAGGTCTTACCACATTTTAGTTTAAGTCAGTAGAATATTTAGGCTCGTCCATGGCACCGAGTAAACTGGAGATAGTGCGCCCTCTACTGTTTATTAAGCAGTATTGGAAAACTGACGTTTCTACCTAATTTTAAGAAAGGGCTTTCAGTCTGTCATGCACTCACTGGCATGTCTGTATCTGTGGAGGGTGATGGAGGTGATGGTGGGAAGCTAAAAACAGTGCACAGCATCACCACGTACTGGTTATCAGCTGCAGAAACAGGCTGTTATGGAGAGGGCCTTCTCATCACTCTCGTTTCCTTGATTATTTACACTAATAAATAAATAAATAACTGTTATTTTTGGTCTCAGGCCAGCGCTACAACATGGCCTAGTATGTTTATTTACTAAAATTTCACTGCAGTTGACCTTTAATTAATTTATTTGCTGTAATGGTACATTCATAAGGATAACAAAAAAAAAAAAAAAAAAAAGCAACATGGATGAGTTAGCAAATGATTTCCTTTTATCCCTTAATCAGACATTGACCTGCACATGGCAGATTTTACAACATGATAATATACTGTGTCTTTAACAATGATGGTCTCTCTTAGATAAGGAAAGCCGCCAAGGTGATTTTAAGGCGATACACGTTTGATGTAAACAGCACACTGGAGTGTCCGTGAAAACATTAGCATATATAATTTGAGCTATAAGTCTTATTGGGCAACGCTTGTATAAATAATCTTTATCTCAGTCAGGAAACTACATACTCATCAAGTATTGATGACAATGTCTTGTCCCTTTGATTAATCATTGTATGACCTTAACAGAAGGGTTTTTATTTTTTTTTTTTGTTTTTACATCTTATTTCCTGCAAGTGTCTTCTGTCGTAGCCTTAGAAAAACTCTTATAAATAAACTACAAAGACGATAACTTCATGTCCACCAAGGCTCACGTCTCCTCGTGAGCACCCTCCACATCATCTGGTGCCATTTGTCCATGAGAACTTATGTAAAGTTATACTTTATATTTCTCACATCGCTCAAGGTTTGTCCGTGATATTGGCCCACTGGGGGAAGTTGCCCATGTCAAACATGGCATATCCCCATGTGTTGATGCCTAGATTGGTGGTGAAAATCCCAATGAGGTTCAGTCCGAATCCAGCTTTTACCTGGAGGGAGAGAAAGTCAAGCCGCAGTTAAGATGAAGATTCTGTTATTAATTCAGTGATTTACTGAGATTGTGTTTTATATTAGGCTCCAGTGGAGCTAGATTCCAAATCAAAAGCCATAAAAATATGACCTTCAGCCATAAAATGAGGTACTCATTGATCAAAGGTGAGCCTGGAATCAAACAGCCGTGCTTCTGTCCCTGTGTTGGAGACAAGCGCGTGCATGAGTCTCACCATGTCGATGACCTTGAGATTTCCAAAGGAGAAGACGATGGCGTTGGGCGGCGTAGCCACAGGCAGCATGAAGGCCAGAGAGGCGGCGATGGTGCACGGCAGCATCACGTACAGCGGGTGCATCTCGATGGCTACGGCCTGACAAACACACCAGCGTGTGTTTCAGCTGCTTCGTGCACATCTGTGAGTGTGTGTGCAAGTGTGTGTATCCACATGGACTCACCATGGAGGCCAGGATGGGAAGGAAGAGGGTGGTGGTGGCTACGTTGCTGGAGCACTCGGTGAAGGTCGCCACCAGCAACGACAGCAGCAAGGAGATGGCGAAGGGGGGGATCTGCTGCAGGGGGGCCAGGCTCTGCCCCAACCAGGTAGACAGACCGGATTTCTGTGGAGAAACTCTTAAATCACAAATGGAAACACGTGATGTGAGGCAGCGGGGGGTGTTTCCAGGGGTTCACCTCGCTTCCTGTGGCCAGGGCGAAGCCCCCCCCCAGCAGCAGGATGACGTTCCAGGGCATCCGCTCGTGAACCACCTTCCAGCCCAGCAGAGTCCGGGGGGCCCTCACCTTCTTACCTGTGTGAAAGGTTCATTGAGGTCAGCCTATTCCTGTAAGCCTGACCCCGCTGGGATGTCTTTGAGCCTTTCAGCAGCAGGTGGGTCACAAACATCACCTTCTTCATCGTAACCATAGCCTCCACATCTGGGCAGCTCAGAGGGGACGACGAAGAAGAGCAAGGAGACCATGATAGCGACGGTTCCATCAGACACATACCTGGAAGACAAGACACAGAAAATCAGTGTTCCCCCATAAATGAATGTCAATTTTCTTTATTAGTTTGAGTTTGAATTGATGGTTCAACCCTCAGACGCCTCCACCAGTGCAAGCTGGGAGCAGGACAACTAAAGGAAAGTCAGCGGAATTCCTCACTTTCCATCCTTGTTGAAGAGCACTGTGGCCCAGCCGTCGATGAACCCGGGCTCCCTGGTGAACCACAGGATGACCAGCAGAACGAAGATGACGAGCACCGACACCTCGGCAAACCTCATCCTCCCCAAGTTCTTGTAGTCCTCCTTCATCACCCTGTAGGCCTCCCGGTCTTTTTTGGATTTCTCGCCGCAGCTGAACGACTGCTTCAGGCTGGGGAGGAAACAGAGGAGGTCAGCGACGGCGCCGGTGGAGCCGGCGGCGGATGGCTCCGCTCCCTACTTGAAGCCCAGGAACATGAAGTGCAGCCAGAACCAGGTCAACACCAGCATCAGCACCATGTTG
The DNA here is from genome assembly GCA_911728415.1 of Lagocephalus sceleratus. Taxonomy (NCBI): domain Eukaryota; kingdom Metazoa; phylum Chordata; class Actinopteri; order Tetraodontiformes; family Tetraodontidae; genus Lagocephalus; species Lagocephalus sceleratus. Next base: position 2,558,655 of record CAJVRN010000213.1, read on the forward strand.
GGGAACGCAAAGCCAAACCAGCTGGCAAAGTTGATGACTCCGCCGTTGTCGGGGAAGAGCCTTCAGGGAAGACGGAGACACGGAATAACACAGGACTTTGGGAATATCGATCTGTTGGGTTTGTCCGTGGTTTACTTCTCGATCTGGCCCTGCAGGATGATGTTGGGCGTCGTCCCGGTGAGCGTGGCCGTTCCACCGATGCAAGCAGAGTAACACACGCTCAGGCTCAAGCCTTTGTTCAGCCGGTCGTACTTCTCCTCCACTCTTTGCCTCCTGGACTCCAGCTGCGAGGGCGAATTCTGCCCGTCCCCATCGGTCTCAGCTGGAGGTGAAAACAAGGTGACTGAACATCCACGAGCGCGGACGCGCGTTGTCACTTACACGCTCTGTCCTCCAGCTGAGCCTCATCCTTTTCTGAGCTCGTCTCCTGGATCCGTGGGGCATCCAGCTCGAACGACGGGTTGTCCGCAGCCGTATTCGGGTGCTCGTTCTCTATCTGCATCTCAATCTCCTTCAGCTGCTCCAGTATGGCCTTAGTAATGGGCAGCATCATGGCCGTGGCGGCCGAGTTGCTGATCCACATGGAGAGGAAGGCGGTGACGATCATGACACCCATCAATAACCTGTGTGAGAGGAAATAGATTTGACAGAAAACTGGAAAAACAAAAACCACGTGTGTTTGCAACACACAAGAGACACCCAAGAGGGTAAATGTATGTGGAATTTACCTTAATGCAAGTTACTATACTATAATATACTGACGCCAGTTAATGTAATTGATGGTTTGGGGTCAAACAGATACTTGAGTGGCATTGATTTTTTTGTTTTTCATCAGTGTTGTATTTGAGTCATAGAACATAAATCACAAGCGGCAGTTCCTCCTGTGGCCACTAGAGGGCCAATAACGATCAAAACAATGACTGAAACAAAGAAGCAGGTACAAATGAGAGTTCTTCCCTTTTACTCCTATTTTGTATCTTATTTCTTATTTTAAGCTATGACATCTACAATAAATGCTAAAAAAGTTTTTTTTTTAACTGGAGGACATATTCAAATATAAAGGCGGCAATCCAAGATGAAAATCATGTTAAATTTTGCTGATTCAAGCAACTTCACAATAAAAAGCTTGATTGATTTTTAACACAATACAACCTTACAGAGACGGACGAACACCGATGAACAGCAGAACTCTCAGAGCGATGCGCTTATGAAGGTTCCATTTCTCCACCGCGATGGCCACCAGAATTCCACCAATGAACAGCATGTTGGAGTCCTTCAGGTACTCAATGCTGACCTGAGACAGGATCACACAGGAACCAAACATGACCAGATTCAATGTTAATAAGAGTCCTCAGCCTGTGCAAACATGCAACTGGGACCAGTACCTCTTCAGCCTTCATGATGCCCATCATGGGGAAGAGGACAACGGGCAGGAGGGAAGTGACGGCCAGGGGCATGCACTCCGTACACCAGTACAGAGCCATGATGATTATAGCATAGCCACATTTCGCTTCCTATGAACACAAGCACAGTCAGGATGTTTCAGATCAGCCTGTTAGAAGGTGAGAAGCTCACACACACACACATCTCCTCACACCTAAACTACCTTCTCAATCAACCTGATGCGCAAGAGAAAACCCATCAAAACTCTTTGAAATGTCTGACTCCATCTACACATCAAAAATAATTATTTAATTAACTCATTATTTAATTAGTCAAACATCTACAGTGTTGTAGATAAATATAATCTCCACATGTTGCACATCTTAGTCAGTGACAGATCTTGGTGAGACACGTAATGATGGGGTCTAATTTAGATTTTTATCGTTTCTCCATCAATTGAAAGCAGAAAATCTACAACACATGAAGACAGTTGTAAACTTTGATCATGTTAAGCGGTTTATCAGAACTCTTCTCTTCTTTAATGGTCTGCAGTAAAAAAGTGAACATCTCTATCTGATGTTATCTTATCTTCATATCTTTCTAGGGGGTTATTAGAATATTTGGCAGGAAATGCCACATATCAGATGTGGAATGTAGAAATAATTTTAATGACTGGAAAGAGGTTTATTTAAAAAAGAGAGAGAGCAGGTTGGAGCTGAGAGATGCTTGAGAGCAACAGGAGGAGGTAGAACATCACCTCAGTGGACTCAAAGAAAATGGAAATCTGAGGAGGGGATGAGCAGAAGCACCAATTAAAAGGCCTCTCGTCCCTACACCTTTTCAGTAACCAGCTGAAGTGTTGCTGCTTCTGGCTTCAAACACTTTTTTTTAACTTGATGAGATCAGCCCCTGACACGTTCCCACTCTTCCTCTACAGACTGTTGATGAGGACTTCACACATGCCTGTTTTTAATGGACTCTTCATTCACCGGCTGTCTTTGCCCTCTGGAAAATGTCCCAAAAAAACAAGACCATCGTCCTGTCGCTATAGTAATGAGCCGTTCAGAAGATGGTGTCAACATAAGGGATAGGATAAACCCGCTCTAAAGACATTAAAGTGCACTTATGGATGGGGCGGGGCGCAGCAGGCACCATAAACATTATCACAGCTGAGTGGGGAAAAAAAACGAGCATGACTCTGATTTATTGATTTTTTTTTTCGACCCTGATTTTTTATACACTTCAAAATGACTTACAGCTCCTCTAGCTCGGTCACGAGGACATCCCTCGGTTTAGTATTAAGCGGTAGCTGCATATAGCGTATATAGCACTGCACATAGCACTGCACTCTCAGAGGTGTCCCGCAGGGCTGTGTTCATGCACCACTAATATTTACACATTTATGACTCATGGCCACGCAATATCTGCAGAGATATCAAGTGAAATACATTTTTAGTGCATTTGTATAGTAGCTGGCAGTTGATCTCCTTCAAGTGTCAGACCTCTTATCGACTGACGACTTTATAAGTATGTTAACCGCTGCTGACAACACAGCATGGTGCGATGAACAATCAAGGAATGCACACATGCAAGCATGCTGCCGTCCCTATATTATCAACATTACCAACAGGTACACATCATGAAACACTCACAAACTGCACTGCAGCTGCGCACAAACACCGATACACAGATTCTCTCACCGGTTCGGGGTACACCAGCGGCAGGGGAAGGAGGACAAGTGGAGTTACAACGATGATGACATAGTTCCTGTGGTACCACAGCCAGCTGCTGCACTTCTTAAAGCCTCGTGTAAATAAATGCAGAGCCATGGATGCAAGACTCTATATACTGGCAGCTAGATACATGAATAAATAAAATACAACTGTCAACGATACTAATGATAATAATAATAAGAAAGGAGCTGATTAAAACCACGACGTGCTCTGCAGAGAACCACAGAGTTAATGACACTGATACAACTGCAGCCTCCTATTTATAGGAGTCTGCAGCGATGCATCAAACATTAACTCAGCACCAAAGTGTTGGGAACGTCACCCTGTGACAGCGAGGAGGACTACAGGCCACAGAGTGCAGCACGGCAGGGGTCGAGGAGGTCAGGGCGTCCACCTCAAGGGGCGAGTCAGGGATTGGGTCGCGAAGGATGCTTCACGATAAAAGTTTTTATCTTTGGTTTACAACAGTATTGTGAAAGCTCTTTGTTTAATAGCGAACAACTGAACCATTTAACGACAGTTCTGTGTCTTTATGGTTTATATGTAAGGTGTTATGTTGTATATGAGGCTGTCAAAATGTTGCTGTGGGTTTATTAGTCATGAGTAATTCTGATTTACACTGACGCTCTAAGTAACTGTTCTCCGGACATCACCAATGAACTTAGAGAGGAATCCCGACTAGTGTTCACTTCACGGTGATGTCATACGGTGTGGAAATTCCTTCCGCCATGTGTGCAAAGACTTCATATCAGTCAAATGTTCGGGCATACATTCATTTATCTTACAATTTTTAATCCAAAATAATCTAGTATTGTACGGAACACATTATATTTGACAGCCCTGATTATACATTCTCATTTAATACTTTATTCTTAAAAACTTGTAAAAAAAAAATTAACTATATATTTTATACACACTTTAACATGTATACACATGTTATCACAAACAATGATCTCCATCCCTGAACTGAGCACCCTCACCAGTGATTTTAGATCTAAAACCACACACTGTTGGGAACTAAACAGCAATGCTGGTTGAACATAAGGGGATGCTGTCACGTCCCACCCAGAGTCAGGGGTTGGGAACGTCCTGGCTGAGATCAGAGGAGATGAGCCAAGATAAGATTAGATTAGATAGGATAAAACCTAATCGTAGGGATATTTGCACTGGGCTTAGCACCAGAGATGCACAGATACAGCACATATTAAATCACAATAAACATCACACTAATATTTAAAGAATGAGTAATTCACTGAATATTATACATTATACTATATTACACCAACTCTGCTGATGGAGGAGAACCATGGGAACCACTGGAGTCTATTTTGGATGTGAGCATAACCTGTAAATTTGATAAAGCTGTTTGATTATTTGCTGTTGATAATGCATTCATGAGCAGAAGAAAACATCTGGTGTGAGAAGGAGCAACTCAACCGATCCGTCCTTTTTAGTTTCAGAGTTCTAGATTTCTGACATCACGGTGACGGGCTGGTTTTTAGCTGTCTGGCTTCGCTTCATATCTTTATAGTTTCAGCTTTTATTTTGAGGCTTACATTGGAAGCCATCATTGGTTCAGTTGTTGTTTTACACCACAGATCAATAGAGGAGCGTTGCACAATGTTTGACCTCAGATTTGCTCACATGGACTCTATCAGCTTCCACTCTGTTGCTGTTTCTGGTCCGTTTCTGATTATGTTACATTATATTATACAATGGCTGTTCTTGTAACCAAATCCAGGGTTAAAAATTGGATTATTTATAAAATGTATGAGTTTATGTCCATGAAATCATCTACTCAAATCACAAATCAACACTTTTATCTTTATTATATTGCTGCATATATGATATATGCGCTCTATTTGTATTAATGTGGGATATAAATGCAAGGGTAAACTTTGTGAAATCATAGTTATAGTCATTAAAGTTTACTGGGACAGACAGGACACTGAGTGGCAGTCACAGTTTAATGATTATCGCAGACAGATGCTGACCAATCAGGACAGCCGATGCTGGAGGGGTCAATATTATTGATGTGCACACAAAGCTGCACCCCCAAACCAGGACACTGATTCGCTTCAACCTCATCTGTCCGTCCACGAGTGGAGCGAGGACGACGCTCGCTTTCTGTCGTCTTTTAATTGTGCAAAGAGGAGATCGTTCAGGACATGAAGCTGGTGGTCCTGCTCAGCCTCGTCCTCCTGCTGGACACCGTCTTGGCTGCTGAAGGTATCAAATGCGTGTGGAATACCGCACGTGTCTTTTGAGTACTTAATCTCTGGTTTGGTCTGAGACTCATAGTTTACAGATGAATGAAGATGATTGATGAATTTGACAGATGACGTGCATGTGTGTCCACAAATGTCACTCACACAAAAGTATGTTTTTCTTTGTTTAAAATGAAATTGTCTAAAATTCTAACAACTGGAAAGAGGATCCCAGAGCTCTGACTGCCGACTGACCCGAGTTTAAAGTGTGAGAGCTTCTTCCAGAAGGGGCTTTTTAACCCTTTTAAACCACGGTGCAGAGTCCTGTGCGGGGCGCTGCGGCTCCTTCAGCTCGCGATCCAAGTGCCAGTGCGACTCCATGTGCGTGTACTACGGAAGCTGCTGCACGGACTTTGACACCGTCTGCCCCAAAAAGGGTCAGTGCGCAATCAGACGTGTGTTGTTTGCTTAAACCGGCCCACCTCTGGCTGAAACTCACCACTGCCCCCCCCCGCCCGCCCCCCAGCTTCCCGTGGTGATACCTTCAGCGAGGTGGAGGAATTTACAGAGGCGACGACGACTCCCCCGGAGACAACCGCCGCGCCATCTGGAGGGCTAGCAGCGTCCACCTCCACCCCTCCTCCGGCCCCCACCTTCACCCTTCCTCCGGCCCCCACCTCCACCCTTCCTCCGGCCCCCACCCACTCGAGCCCCAGCATCCCGCCCGTGCACCCCGACGCGGCGCCTTGCAGCGGCCGTCCCTTCGACGCCTTCCTGCAGCTGAAGAACACTTCCATCTATGTGTTCCGAGGTAAACAATATCCAATACAATATCCAATTCCCGAAGGGGAAAGGAAAGAGCTTCCCGAGGAGACTCATTTAAGAAAACTGCTTCTCCTCCAAGGGGAATATTTCTTTGAGTTGGATGAAGGGAACATCCTCCCCGGTTATCCCAAACTGATCAAGGACGTGTGGGGAATCCAGGGGCCCATCGATGCCGCGTTCACGCGAATCAGCTGCAGCGGGAAATCCTACATCTTTAAGGTAAGGGCTCAACAATCAGTAAATATTCGCAACGCCCGCTATTTTGAAGGCAAAGCTTCGCCATTTCTCATCGCCTGAAATGCCCTACAGGGCCACCAGTACTGGCGTTTCGACGGGGACGTCTTGGACGAGGACTACCCCCGCGACATTTCGGTGGGTTTTGACGGCATACCGGACCACGTGGACGCTGCCTTCGCGGTACCGGCGCCCAGTCACCGGGGCCAGGAGAAGGCCTACTTCTTCAAGGGTATGACGGGGGAGCGCGCAGGTCTGCTCAGGCCCTACCAGCAGTGGTCATCACACACGTCCCTGTGCTCCAGACAACAGGTATTACCAGTATGCGTTCAAGCACCAGCCATCGCACGAGGAGTGTGTGCAGATGACCGAGGCCTCCCCGTCTCTGCTCTTCTCCCGATACACTGACCTCTTCTGCGATCAGACACTGGAGGACTTATTCACACAGCTTTTTGGCGACCCTGGTGAGAGTCCCTTTGATGTTTCTTTTCTTTCATGTCCTGTGTATATGTGTGTGTGTGTGTGTGTGTGTGTGTCTCTCTCTCTAACCAGTGTTGCCCCACACATTTAGTCAGCACCGCAGGCTCTCGCCTCACCAGCCAGGACTGGCATGGCATCAGCCCCCCCGTGGACGCCACCGTGGTCTTGTTCGGCCTAAAGCCCACGTCTCCTCCGCCGACGAGGGGGAGGAGCGACCGGAGGAAGAAGAAGAAGAGCAGGGGCCGCTCACAGCGGAGAAGGCAGAGCCGCTTCCTGTATTTTTACGACCTGTGGAGCTACGACGACTGGTTTGACGATTATGATTATCTGACGTTCACTGATGGAGGGGCGACGCAGCAGCAGCGGCAGCCGAGCACGCCTGTACAGAGCGTGTATTTCTTCAAGAAAGGTACGAATAAAGGGCTCCACTTTATAAAGTGACAACATGATTTTATAACCCAGGAATAACCAAGTTTTCCTATTTCCTTCCTTTCCATTGTGACAGACAAATACTACGAAGTGGACCTGCAGACCAAACGTGTAGCCTTTGCCTCCCCGCAATACCCTCGGTCCATTGCAGAGTACTGGCTGCTTTGTAAGGTTGAAGAACAACCCGATACACCTCGAGCAGAGAAGAGATTATTTTAATCCTGTTGTTTATGACATCAAGGAATTTATAATGGCTTCTGTAAAATGAGCTAATAACGCATTTTGGTTCTAGTCAACATTTAGAATAGTGCTCACAAATCCTAAACCCTATAATGAACTTGAGAAGTCGTTTTCTTGTGCAGGTAAACTTTCAGTTTGTTTTATATGTTCATTCCAAAGTTTTACATTTAATTACTGTACCACCGACACATCCATCTGTTGTATTTAGAGCAAGAAGTGGTGTACTCATAAATTATATCAAATTTACAAAAAACAAATGACTATTATTAAACCTGAAATGTATTAAAATATAATGGTACAATTGCGGGTTGTTTTACTGCTACACTTCCATACATACTTACATACTGCCACCTGCAGGTCAAACTGTTCATCTGCACCAGCAAAACAAAAGGATACCAAACATTTGACATTTCAAACGTTGAGATTTAGATATTGTGCATCTCTGTGAAATTATACTTTTGGTAAGATTATTTTTTCTTAACAACATGAAAGGTTTAAAACTTTGTTCTTGAAGATGTTGTATGTCCTAATTTTTAGAAATATTTATTTAGTATCAAAAACGCCTTAGTGAAAGCGTTTTACTCTTAATACCGTTTTAGAATGTACGAGGTGAAGAGAACGTTTAAGACGAGAGAACACTTTAGAAGCAAAAGGCACCGCTGGGATTCGAACCCAGGATCTCCTGTTTACTAGACAGGCGCTTTAACCAACTAAGCCACGGCGCCTGATGATGTAATACTGCAGTCCTGACAGCTTAAATAATATCTCTATTTATATGGCATGAAAGTATCTATTAGATGTAAAATACATGTCATATCAATGATATGTTATGGGATGTATATAATATTGTGTGACATATATTGTGATATATAGTAGTCTATGTAGCAGTCTTTATGATAGGTTTGTCTGTATATTTAGTAAGTTGCAAATACTACTTTCAAATGTTATGACCTTTCTTCACCCTTGAAACATCTAAATAATGAGACATGATCCAGTCATTTTTAAGATATTTTATTCACATCAGTTTTAAACAAAAACACCATCATAAATACTCTTATCTGTGCCTATTTACAATGCAGATTTAAATAAGTAATTTAAAAATCAAATCATTTCACCCAAGAAGATAATCAATCATGGCTGCAGAAATATCCATATCAGACAGATTGAAGTCCCCCAGGTCCTGAAAGCAGAGGTCGGACAGGTCATCCATGGGCTCGTCTGTGCCAGAGAAGTGCTGGTCCAGGAGACTTTCAACAGTCTCTTTGGATCCTTGATGTGGGGCTGCAGCACAGCGACTGCCCTCGGGCTTGGCCTCCTGTGAACACTGGAGGAAGGCCTCAAAGTCCTCAGTCAGCTCCCATTCAGTAACTCCACCGTCTGGCAGTACACCCAGAGGGTAATCGGGGTCCAAGAAGTCCAAGAATTCGCTGAAGGGGTTCTGGAAGGCTCCCGAGAGATCCGCCCCATGCTGAGAACAAGGTGTAGCTTGCTGGCAGGAGATAGGGGATGCTGGAAAGCCCTTGGATGGATTGTCCATCATCGCCGAGAGCCTGGTGGACTGAGGCAAACTTGCAGAGTAACCTGGTGGAGAGGGGGCGGTGAGGGGGAGAGCAGCACCAAAGCTGGAGTGTGGTGGACTGGGAGACGGGGTGTGAATGTAGTCTGTGGGAGGTTTGTAGACTTCTTTTGATGATTTCTTGCTCTTGAAATATCGCGCGCGTCGGTTCTGAAACCACACCTGTTGAAAAGAGAGAATGAAAGGTGATTTTTTTTTTACGGATTTGTGCGGCGTTTCAAATTTACGCGCGAGAACGCTATCAGCCGCGCACGCTGTTTGGCCTACATACCTGGACCGTAGACTCGGGCAGTCCGGTTCTAGATGCGAGAGACTCTTTCATTTTAACATCGGGATACTGGGTGATAGAGAAGGTCTTCTCGAACTCGGTCAGCTGCGCCTTGCTGAAAGTCGTGCGCTTCCGGCGACGCTGGGCGTCTGAGCGCGTCCTGTGCGTAAGACCGTGATACCCTGGCGAGGGAGACAAAACGTTAACACTTTTGTTCTGTTTTGGGAATCGACTCGCCAAAAAAAGTTGCAAACAGGCTTAATTCAGAATAAGACCGTGTGTAGGAACCGACAAAAGCGGACCACAATTAAAGGGGCAAAATAATATTTTTCTGGAATTACAAAAACATTGCAAATTTCTAGCCAGATAACAAATAGTGTGTTTGTGGCCTAACGAAACTGGAGAAGCACCCAGTCTGTGGTCAGTCATATCGGGTCACTCACCAGTAATCCAGTCTTGTGCGTAATTGCCCTTGTCGTTCATATCCATGCGGGCAGCAGGCCAGTAGTGCCCGGAGTAAAAAGTGTTCACCTCCGGATTGCCGCCAGAAAATTCCGAGCCGAAATCCATTTGTCGCGTTGAATTCAGGAGCAAAGCAAACGTCCCTCTTCAGGTCTGTCCCCAACACTGGTGAACACGTCGAACACAGGAGCTTCTTATATGTTGTTTGACAGACAATGCACCCCCCACCCCACCCACCTATGCAAATCGGCCCATCGTATTGGATATTGTCAAGTCTTACAAACGCGTGCCTTTGATATGTTACACAGCTATTTACTGGCCGCCCGGCCATTAGGTGGCCGTTTGATCCCGATGAGCCATTAACGTGCCCATTGAGGCGGGACGGAGCTCGCAGAACCGCAAAGTCTCACAACACCGATATGTTTATAGTAAACACAAGAATTTATCTGTTTATACCTATGTCACCTTGAATATTGCAAAATAAGTGTGTGGGAAATCCAAATAATGAAGGTCAGAAGCGCATCTGTCGACCCATTGGGACTGTGCACTCATGTGCACCCCCCCCTAGAATTCCCTTTTTGATGCAGCGCTCCACATATGACAACATCCACGTTTCCCCACGTCCGTGGCTCTTTAGTCTGGGGCACATCCTTCATCCATTTCCCGGCCCTCCTGGTGCGCGGGCAGCAGCGGGGAAAAAAGAGTGTGTGGACGCTGGAAGTGTATTGAAGCTGCTGGAGAGGAAGCCTCCAGTCAACCGCGATGTGTCGAGGTGATAAATCGTCCCAGTATTTCTGCTTCCTGTTCTGTAGCGTTTTCACAAAAGAAAACACCAGGTAGCGCACAGTCCAACGCACAAGTCCCCAGGCTAGTGCCAGACTGGAGTTTGAATTTTTTTTTGGCGTAACAGTGAAGCCTTGGAATTTAACTCAGCCTGAAAAAACCGCAGCAAATAAATTGCAGAAGCCAAATGCTAAAAGCGTCTTGGCGATAGAGATTAAAATATGTAGATGGATCGATGGACAGCACGTGATGTGCGCTAATGCCTGGTTTTAACTCCGAAAAGCTTCATTACCATGCATGATTAGAACCGATCAGGGGTGACGCATTCCCCTTTTGGCTCCTACTCTGCGCATCAATTGATCAGTAATATTGGGTCTGTGCAGCCCCTCGTCATATGACTGACATCAAAACCACCGATACCAAAACTAATGGGCTATCGAAACCACTCACGTGACGGGCAAATCTATGGGCCGCTTTTGTCACAGGTAAACATGTTGGATCGTGTGTCCGTAACCCTCTGAAAGAACTCTCAACACTTAAAAACTTCACTGATGATGCAGGAGATTACGGTTTAAAACTTAAATTAAAAAGTCGACATCTACTGACATTTGTCAAAGTGTTTTAATTAGTCTTAAAATTGAGAGTATAAAGTTGTTGTAAAACGTGGAATTGAGCTCTTATAAAGTGTAAAACATAGTCAGATTTTACCAAGTTTTATTGGAATTTGAAAAAGAGGTATGTCAGAATTGTGAGGAGTAGCGAGAATAAAGAGAAAAGGGAGGGCAGAGGGATTAAAGTAACTCTGAACTTACCGGTTCAAAAGAAAACAAAAACAAGACTCCATGTAGTGCTTTTCCTTCTTTTTAAGATTTTTCTGCAAAATATGACTGCCTGTTTGCTCACTTTTTCTATCTGATATTTAAAAACTTTATTTCAGACCTCACTTGTGTGTGTGTGTGTGTGTGGGGGGGCACAATACACAAACTGTCCTTATTTCTGAGTCTGAATGCTTCAGTTTATACTTTCCAAACTCAGGTGTGCACACAGAATGGCTTCTCTTCCCTGTCCACACTCCGCTCTGAGAGACCAGGGGCTGACACTCCAGTGTGAATGACGCTGCGCCCTCCTCTTCCTCACCTACGTCCTCGCTCCTTCCTCCACAATACACAAACGCCGTTCCTCAGGCCGCTGTTTGAAGTGGAAACCCCGTCCACATTTCCTGTCAACCTGACAGATTTCTTTCCGGGTCTAATCCGTGTGCTGCCTCGCTGAGGTGAGGGGGTCACTCCTCGCCCAGGTCCCCCTGCTGCAAAAGCCCCTCTGGATCGGAGAAGTAGAAGCCGAGTGTGATTCCAACTTGGCCGCGGATAAAAGAATATCCCGAGAAGAGGAAAGCAGCATGACTTATGCATTACATAAATATGGAATCAAGAGGAATGTTGAGGACATTTCTGGGATGTAGCAGGTCACTGTGACTGACGCTTGTGCACAGGGCTTTAAGGATGTTTGGTGTTTCAGTTTCAGCACAAGAAGGCCGCCCTTTCCTGTCACCCTGTGTTGATCTGAACGGCGAAGAACCAAACCCTCGCTATTAGAACATGAGGCCAGGGTCACTCCAAACAGTTCAGGAGTGCAAATCTCAAATATGCATTCAGGGGCCCTGGAATTCCTATGAGCAGCCCTGTTGGGCGGCAGGATGCTGAGGGCCCAAGGTCCTCCCCCCGGTGGGTGGGAACGAACGCGAGAAATAGAGCAGCGGTCCTCTGTCCGGCTTCCACTCCGCCGACCGACTTCACCACCCGCGAAAGACCCAGACGAGCCGCCTGCGAACACGACCCCGCAGGTAGGGAGCTGCGTCCGGCCATTGCTCGTCTGTCTTTTCAAAGTCTTCCCGTCGTTTCAGACGCGTAAAGAGACGCGTTTGAACGCCGGCGAGAGGTCCGCGCTCCCACCACCATGACACATTAATAACACATCTATGCGTAAACAGCCGCCCCGCTGTCACAAAAGGCTCGTTATTCCGCGTAAAACAGCCAGGACTCGCTCGAGAGACGGTTGAGATGCAAAATAAAGCCGCTCGTTCTTGTTCTGTGCGCAGCCAAAGTGTAAAAAAAAAAAAGGGACTCAAGCTTCCACCACCATGACACAGAGCGCACAATCCTCTAACTGTGTGCAGACAGGTGGACGAACCAAGCTTACCCAAGTTCAGGCTCACAGCAGAGTTACAGCACTGAAACTCACAAGTGTTGCCATGTTGGGTGATCCATGTTTACAGGTTAATCAAATATTGAAACACGTGTAACTCCAGAAGGCGCAGAAAATAACACACAGTTGTGTGGTAGACGACCAGAAAGCAAAATAAAGTTACATTTTCCAAAATAACAACAGAAAAAATAAAACACTCTACAGCAGCAGCAGGATGTCCAGAGAGCAGAAGGCAGTGGCCCGCGCCAGGAAGGCCTTTGAGACGGGCCGATCCAAACCTCTGGAGTACCGGATCCACCAGCTGAAGAACCTGCAGTGCTTACTGACCGAGAGGAGGAAAGAAATCGCCGATGCCATCAAAAAAGACCTCGGTAAGGTGAGTCCCCCCCCCCCGCCACCACCGCCGCTGCTCGGCCCCGGGACTGGATCCTAAAACCTCCGAAGGGCTGACGCCTCCGCTCATCACCGTCTCCACGACATTTGGGACTTCACGCTTTGCTGACTGGTGAATTCAGCACGTCATCAGCAAAGCTTTGTCTTGGTCCCAAGAGCGAGGAGGGGGCCCAGCTCTACGAGACTCTGGGCCTGGAGGGGGAGATCAGCATGGCCGTCAGGAAGGTGAAGGAGTGGGCGGCGCCCCGCCCTGTGGAGAAGAACCTGCTGACGCTCTCAGACACCGTCTACATCAGACCGGAGCCCCTCGGGGTGGTGCTGGTCATCGGGGCCTGGAACTACCCCTGGGCGGTCACCATCCAGCCGCTGATTGGAGCCATCGCCGCTGGTAATGTGTGTGTGTGTGTGTTCTTCTACATATGAAGGCTCCCAACATGGACCTGTTCCACACTGGGGGGGCCACAGCGTCTTAGTTGTACAGTGTACCCTCGTTTATCGTGGGCGTCACGTTCCGGAAATTACCCGCGATAGACGAAATCCGCGAAGTAAACAGCTTTATTTTTTACAATTATTTTACAGGTTTTAAGGCCGTAAAACCCCTAACCACACACTTTTATACACTTTTCTCACAGGATTTAACATTTTCTCACAATCAAACACTTTCAAAGGTCAAACTTCTTCCTCCACCTTTTGGTTGCGACCGCAGGTGCCTTTTCCCCTACAGTTCGCCAATCTGGATTCAGAGCATAATGCACTGGAAAAAAAATCCGCGAAGCCGCGAAAAGTGAACCGCGTTATAGCGAGGGTACACTGTAGACCAAAACTGAGATTACATGAAGTCAAATGTTGGCATGAGTTGGTTCAGTTGTACAAACACCACTTTACTGCCCCCCAGTACTGTGTGTGTGTGTGTGTGTGTGTGTGTGTGTGTGTGTGTGTGTGAGAGAGAGAGCAGGTGAAAGAGCAGTGTGATAAAACAGGGTCGTTGTCCACATTTCATTTTGACGTCGACTTCCCTCCGCAACGAACTTTGGAAGTCTTGTGAGCGTAACTACGCCGCTTCCTTTTTTATGCCCCGGCGCATCAGATGAATGTGTCAAAGGCCACGACGGCGGCTGAAAATCCTCCGCGCAACGGTGGGGCGCTTATGTCACCGCGCACGTTTCTCAACACCCTGGCTGCTATCGGGGGGGGGGGTCAGAGGTCAGGGTCATCCACAGATTAGAGTACGTATGGCTTCTTCTACTGTGGCTGTCCACCAGTGCTCTGATGATCGCTACTGTTGAAACAAGGGTGTTTGGACGCCAACGGCGACGGCGCGTTATCGATCCATATCCTGTCAAGGCAGCGTGGAAAAGGCAGACTTTAGACTTCAGCCGCCTGCACCGGCGGGGTCGAAGGTTATCGGGCTCACAAATCAGTTGTCTGTTGGAATAAGAGTTAAAATCCAGGCCAAAGGCACTTGTCGACGCCGCCACTCCCGCTTAGACACCAAACGCCGGCCGATCCCCGTCGCCATGGCAACCTTTGACAAACTCCACGATGTACTGTGATCTAATCATGACAACAGCTTTTTGCCTCTCTGCCGTTCCTAATGGAAAATAAGCAGCATGAACCCACCTCTTTGAGAGCGAGTGCAGCCAGAGCCCAGGCTGCTGGTGCCCGCAGGAATCTCTAAATCTCTATTGGGAATGATAATCAGCTTTAGAGCGCTCTTGCGGTCCCCTAAAAGTTGCACCAAAGACAAAGTTGCGGTGCTGAGTCTGGGCCGTGTGTCTCCCCAGGGAACGCCGCTGTGGTCAAACCCTCTGAGGTCTGCGTCCACACCGCGAAGGTCATGGAGGACCTGCTGCCCCTTTACATCGACAAGGTGAGGACGTAACATCAGCACGAAAGGTGTCCAGATGTTGAGTGACCAGGCGTGATAACAGTGTTGTAGGACAGAGCTAGTACTAAAGGGTTGAGGGTCACCAGCATGAAGCGTGGAGCTCTGTGAGTGACCGCATGTCTCTGCCCCGCCCCTCAGGAGCTCTACCCCGTCGTGACCGGGGGCGTGCCGGAGACCCAGGAACTGCTGCGGCAGAGGTTCGACCACATCTTCTACACGGGCAACAGCACGGTGGGCAAGCTGATCATGGAGGCCGCCGCCAAGCACCTGACGCCCGTCACCCTGGAGCTGGGCGGCAAGAGCCCCTGCTACATCGATAAGAACTGTGACCTGGCCGTGGCCTGCAGGTCAGAGCCGCCGCCGCCACCGCCACTCGGGTTTGAAGCCCCCCCTGCTGACCCCGCTCCCGACTGCGCAGGCGCGTGGCCTGGGGGAAGTACACCAACTGTGGCCAGACCTGCATCGCCCCCGACTACATCCTGTGTGAGCCCAGCATCCAGAACCAAGTGATCGCCGAGGTCCAGAAGGCCATCAAGGTGAGATCAGGAAAATCGGCGGCGTGTTGAAGCACACGAAAAACGCCACTAAAGCGACCTCGTTTCTACAACACGAGCGTGACAGACCTCTTAAGCGTTCCGTGTGGCGCGTCACTTTGTTTAAAGACCGTTGGCTCTAACAGGAGTTCTACACCGACGACCCAAAGACCTGCCCCGACTACGGCCGCATCATCAACCAGCGCCACTTCAAGAGGATAATGGCCATGCTGGAAGGCAGCACCGTCGCTGTGGGCGGAGACAACGACGAGTCCGACTGCTACATAGGTAGGTCGACATATGGCGCACCCATCGGGGGGCTTCGGTCGACGGATGTAGAATCAGTCGGCGTGTGTGTCGTTTAGCCCCCACCATTCTGAAGGACGTGAAGCCAGAGGCCAAGGTGATGCAGGAGGAGATATTCGGACCGCTGCTCCCCATCCTGCCGGTCAGTGGCGTGGCGGAAGCCGTCAAGTTCATCAACGGCGGGGAAAAGCCCTTGGCACTCTACGTGTTCTCACACGACACCGAGGTATGACGACGGAGACGCGCCGGTGGAGCCCGTGGGTGCAGCACCAACGATGTTCTCTGTCCTGAAGGTCATCAACAGAGTGAGAGATGAAACCTCCAGTGGAGGGCTGCTGGCCAACGACTGCCTGGTGCATTACTCTGTCAGTTCTCTCCCGTTTGGAGGAGTGGGTGAGTACTCCCACAGATGGGGGGGGGGGGACTCACAGTGAGGCCAAAGCTTGTCTCCCCAAGGTCGTTACAATGTGCCAAACTCTTCCCGTGTACAGGAAACAGTGGGATGGGCTGCTACCATGGCAAGTTCAGCTTTGACCAGCTGAGCCACCAGCGCGGGTGCCTCATCAAGCAGCTGAAAATGGAGGGCATGAACAGCATGCGCTACCCCCCCCACACGGCCAAGAAGCTGGGCTGGGCGCGCTTCTTCATCCTGAAGACCGTGGACCTGGGCTGGATGGGCCGGATGGCGTTATTAGCCATCATGGCCGTGGTGGCCGCTGTTGCACTGCAGGTGAACCGCAGATAAAACACTCTAGGAACAGATACGGTGCGATACCCTGGGGCACCACCAGGGGGCGGTATTACACGAGGTATCAGATGCACATTTTAAAATGATCTGGATGTGAAAAAAATAAATATATGCTCAAAAATATACGACAAGAGTAACTTATAAACTGCATGCTTTCTTTTTTGTAGCATTACTTCAATTGAAGGCATCTTTACAAACAAGAAAGAAGAAAAGAACGGCTCATCAGCAACTTTCCGGGGTCTTAAAATGAAGGAAATGTTCAAGATGTTCACCCATAGAAGCAGTGGTTTTTATCTGGTTTTATTCACTCACAAGCCCTGCTGGAATCCATAGCTTACACTTTTCCCATGCTCTGTCTCCAGGGGTAATTGTTTTAAAAGACACTTACACGTTGTGCCTTTGCTTCAGCTGCATTTGGTCGGTGTTTGAGAGCAGGAGTCAAGAATGTCAGATCAGCCATCAGAATGATGAAACATGTTGATTTTTAAGATTATTTTAGACTTGAAATAACAGTAACGACTAAAACATTTTTTTTTAAATATGTAACTAAAAGTTTAATATATACACAAAATATTGCATTCAGATTCAAATAAATATATTTGTACATTTATCAGTGAATTGTGTGGAATTTATTCATGCAGAATCTTTGTAATGCTTTTGAAGCCTCTATTTGAGGCGCTCGAGGACCCTCAGAATATGAGAAATAAGGATCTTTGGTCTGCTGGGAGCAGGAGGGAACTTTATTTTAGCACAAAAACTGTTAAAGAAAAGCCAACGATGCATCGTTGAACTGTACAAATATGACACCGATGCCCATAATTGGGCTGTGATGGTTTATTTGTACAGAATATATTCCCTGGTTGTATTTTATTTGCACTAGATGTGTGTTTTTTATTGGTTTTAAGCAAAAATCAGACACAATAATGACCCTAATGGCTCCCTTCTGCTCAAAGTGACATCAGTCAGGCAGTTAGACGAGATGAGATTGGCCAGGCTTTTAGTCCATGTGTGATTTTGCCACCAGGTGTCTGGGAGCACTTTCCCACAGTGACTGTTGCTCTCGCGCTCACACACCTTTTGTCAGACCCGTGGGTTTCTCCCTCCCACCGCCAAGCGCAGATCAGTCAGCATGTGAAGGTCAGTTTGGCTGGACTCTCCTTCGGTGTCTGTGTTCATCATGGGGTTTTCTGCCTTCCTCCTGACTCTGCTTTGTCTCTTCTCCCAGTGCGCAGGTAGGAAACACACATGGAAAAATATTTGTATTAATAATGCAGAGTTATGCTAATTTACACTTGAGGGATGGAGAAGAATTACGCAACACAAATGATTTAAAGTTAAATATAAGTTCAAAACGGCAAAGTGACAGCCACATGCTTCGTGGTTTTATTTTAAGGTTGAATAATTAATTCATCACATTTGTTGTTTGGTCTGACCAATAGTAATTTGCTCTTAATTTGTTCTTAATGAATCCGACTCTCAGTAACAGCAGACGTTTATTGACCTGAAGAACCTGCAGGTTTGAGGTTCCAGCTGCAACTCGTGTTAAAAGGACAGTTTAAAGAAGAAATTAAAATAAAACTCAAAGCAAAATCAATTCTACACACACTCACACGCACACACTCACACAGACACACACAGACACACACAGGTGGAGGTTGGCTGTACTCCAACTGTGCATTGTTCTCCCTCGGTGAGAACCGCTCTCCTCTTTTAAGGAACTGCATTGTGGGTAACGGCGGGGTTAATCTGTGCTCCTATATTAGATAAATGGTCCTCTGTAGTTGTCTTGATTTCCCACCGTGGAGCAACACAATACACAACGGCTCCTGCAGCACCTGGTGCACGGCTACCGCGCACATTCTGATGGCCCCTAGAAATGAAGACACAATCCCTTTAAATTTCCAAATTAATTTCAGTGTCCTTTAAAAGTGGAGGTTGTTATTTCAATCCAACACATCTGTTGCAGCTTCACAGGACGCCTCCAGGCCCAAAGCTCTGTCTAACTAACCAGCTAAGGAGATATCGGGGTTTGTGTTGGTCAGATCAGCTCCTCATTTACAACGACCACCCAGCAAAAGGAGGAAAATGAAGAACTAGTTAATTTAATGACTGATTAAATGAATTCAAACCAGGATGCATGGATACATTTACACACAGACAGAAAGGTCGACGATAACAACGACGGGTAGTCTTGTGAGAATCCTGTGACCACATCGAGTCATACCATTTATAACTGACTAATGACTAATGAACACAGAAAGGTTCATATGACAATTAATAATTAGCTGTGTGTGTGTGTGTGTGTGTGTGTGTGTAAGAGAGAGAGAGAGAGATGTGTCCACTTCTCAAAGTTGAGCTTAAGGGAACAAAAAACGTGCAGCTCAGCTCTTGTGGCTGCTGATTCAGACTGTGGTTAATCAAGCACGGAAGAAAAAAATTCCAAGAACATTGTTGTTTCCTAATCTGTGTGTGTGTGTGTGTGTGTGTGTGTGTGTGTGTGTGTGTGTCTGTCTGTCTGTCTGTCTGTCTGTCTGTCTCTCCAGCTCAGTGGTGTTACCAGAGCCAGTACTCCTGTGATGACACGTGCAGAGGTGAGACCCCACGGAGATTCACCATCAGTCCAGTAAAACATGAGGACTGGTCAGATACACCCGAGACCAGTCTGGACCAGTGGGACCAGTCCTCCCTGTAGAGATGATGATGATGATGATGATGATGATGATGATGATGATGATGATGACGACGATGATGATGATGATGATGATAATGATGACAATGACGATGATGATGGTGATGGTGATGATGACTGTGATGGTGATGATGATGACTGTGATGGTGATGATGATGATGCTGACCCTGAAGATGATGAAGGTGCTGATGTCTTTCAGACCCCCTCCACTGGCCAGCTCAGTTTCCCAGCTGTGGAGGGCTCCGCCAGTCGCCGATCAACATCGTGACCAGTAAAGTCCACCTGAACGTGGCCCTGCAGCCCTTCACCTTCATCGGCCACACCAGCAGGATCAACGTGACGGTGGAGAACAAAGGTCACTCCGGTAACGAGGCCCCCCCCCCATCGCTCACACCTGGACCTCTGGCCTCCATTAACACCCCCCCTCCTGTCTGTGCAGCCCACTTCGCCCTCCCCCAGCTGGTCCGGCTGACTGGGGGAGGCCTGCCTGGCCAGTACCGAGCAGCCCAGTTCCACTTCCACTGGGGGGGCGTGGGGAGACCGGGCTCAGAGCACACCATCGACGGGGAGAGGTTCCCCATGGAGGTAGGGGAGGGGGGGCACGTCTCCCCCTGAGCGAGCGTCCTGGTGACTCTGCTGTGGCTGTCGTCCTCAGATGCACATCGTGCACATCAAGGAGCCGTACGGCTCTCTGGCGGAGGCGGAGCACGACATGGCGGGCATCGCCCTGCTCGCCTTCCTGTTTGAGGTAATGCTGGCGCCCGTCGCTGACCTACACACGACCCCCCCCCACCCCCTCACCCCTGACGCCCCTGCTCTTCTATCCAGGAAGCGGCCGAAGATCACCCTCATCTGGACGCCATCATCGGCGCTTTAGGGCGAGTGCAGAACAACGGTACGGCCTCGGGGGGGGGGGTCGGCGTGGGGTCACCGCATGTTCCCTCTCCTGACTTGGGTGTGTGCAGGCAGCAGCACGGTGATCCCAAACTTCCGGCTCAGCGACCTGGTCCCGTCGGCGAGGGAGCTCCACAGCTACTACCGCTACGTGGGCTCCATGACCACGCCGGGCTGCGAGCAGGCCGTGGCCTGGACGCTGTTCCACAGGACGCTGTCCATCAGCAGCCGACAGGTGAGGGCCCCCCGTCCAGGCGCCAAGCGCCATGGGCCGGCCGTGCTGACCCCCCCCCCACACACACACACCTCTCCTCCTCCTCCCTCGCCGTTGCAGCTGGATGACATCGTCCAGCAGTGCAGGTTCTGGACGGGACAGCCCATGATGGACATATTCAGGCCCACGCAGCCTCTGGACGGCAGGGTGGTGTACCGCTCCCAGGCCAGCGCTGCGCTGAGGGGGGGCGTCCAGCTGTGGATGAGCCTCCTTCCAGCTGTCACGGGGACGCTGCTGCACCGGATCATCGAGTGAAAACGCCCCCGTGCACCCAACCTCTGCCTGAAACTATGAATAAACGACCCAGTAGCAACGCTGTCTATTACTTTAGCTGGAACAGCATCAGGACAGGTTTTCATGTAAACATCTAAAATGACATCCATTATTCCACAAACTCTGTTATGGTCAGTCGAATGTTAATAAATGTTAGAATGTTATCAATTGTTCATTTAAAAGATACTAGATGATGGTTATAGGTTATATGAGGGATGAAAGGAAAGACAATCGGAGGTGTAATCTCGAGGTCGTGAGGCAGTCCAAAATGATAAATGGACTCAGACCACAGCGGGTACACACTTTATTTGGTTTTTGCTATCCTGGCAATAAGGGCAAAGGCACTGAGAATCTCTCTTGTGTTGAATTACACTCCTGAAGGTTAACTATATCAGGGGTGTCCACACTGTTCCACAAAGGGCCGTGTGGCTGCAGGTTCTGGTTCCACCAGTCCAGCACACCCAGTTTGACCAGTCAGCTGTTGAAGACTCAGAAGAGTTGATGAAGTGAGTCCAGTCTGGTGTGCTGCTGCTGGGTTGGACCAGAACCTGCAGCCACACGGCCCTCTGGGGGGTAGGTGGAGACCCCTGGTATATAATTGATGTTGGCATTAAAGGCTGTCTGTGAACAGCGCCCCCTGGCGGTCGTAGACCTGAACGGGAGGTAAATTCGGACGTCCCTGTGGGTCTAATGGGGGGAGAAGGGAGATATCTGGACCCGAATTAAAAGCCGAATGTGATCTTTACTCCATTTCACGGCGAGTGTTTCTTCAGCCACATCTTCAAGAGCTCCACCTGGGCGGTGACGCTGCTCTTGGCCGTCCCCCCGGGAGCGGCGTACTGCTCCACGCTGCTCCTGTAGTCCCACAGCGAGGCTACGTCGGCGTCAAACAGGGGGCTGGGGATCCGTGGGGAGAACGAGGGGAGAGGTGACCCCGAAGGCCGCGGGAGGAGAAGTTACCGCGGGGAGGAAGAGCTCACCTGACGGCGCGCAGGTCCTCGTGGGTGAGCTGATTCAGGGGCACGCCCTTGGCCTCAGCGGCGAAGACGGCTTTACCGGAGAGGGCGTGGGCCTCCCTGAACGCCACCTGGGACACGCAGACACACCCCCCGCTATGAACCCGTCCCCCCCTTCACCTCTTCCGAGATCTGCTGGGGAGTACTCACGCCCTTCCTCACGAGGTAGTAGGCCAGGTCGGTGGCCAGCATGTCAGGGCTGAGCGCCGCCTCCATCACACTCGGGTTGATCTGCGAGGCGAGACCGCGGCGTCAGACCGGCGTTAAACCCCCCCCCAGCGCGTCTCGGCACGAGTGCGGATCCGAACCTTGAGGGTGGACACGAGCCCGGTGGCCACCTGCAGCACGGCGTGCACGGTGTCGTAGCAGTCGAACATGGCCTCCTTATCCTCCTGAGCCCCACGCCGGAAAAACAATTGAATAAAAAACCACCAGAGAGGAAACGGGGAGGGCAGGGGGACCCTGTACCTGCAGGTCCTTGTTGTAGGTGCTGGGGAGACCCTTGAGCGTCATCATGAATCCTGCGCACTGAGAAACAGCAAACCTGGGTTAAGGTGGACAACACACACACACACACACACACACACACACACACACACACACACACACACACACACACACACACACACACACACACACAGAGTCTTACTCTTCCAAAGACACGTCCCGCTTTACTCCTGATCAGCTCCAGACTGTCGGCATTCTTCTTCTGGGGCATCAGACTGCTGCCAGTGCTGCATACACACACACACACACACACACACACACACAGACATACACACACAAGGGTATTAGCAGACGATGCGAGCGGTGAGGACTGGCCTGAGACGCCTTCGGGCCGTCCACACTGACCTGTAGGCGTCAGACAGCGTGACGAAGGAGAACTCCTTGGTGCTGTACAGGATCAGGTCCTCTGCCATCTTGCTGGTGTGGCTCAAACACAGGGACGCCCAGAACAGGAATTCAGCTAGGGAAGCGCACACACACACACACACACACACACACACACACACACACACACACACACACACACACACACACACACACACACACACACACACACACACACACACACACACACACACACACACACACACACACACGGGTTCACGCCCTCCCCGTCACGCTGCCATCACAGGTGGGCGAGGTGGACACGTACCGACAAAGTCCCTGTGGCCGGTGGCGTCCATGCTGTTGAGGCTGATGTGATCGAAGCCCAGCTCTGGGGGGGGCAGAACGGGTGAGCTGGTGGAAACTAACACCTGCGCACATCTGTTGGGATCGCCTCGGCTCCGGCCGCACCTTGACGCAGCAGCTCCCTGTCAATGTCAAAGGGATTCCCGGCGATGGCCCCGCTGCGAGGAAGAAGAGCGGGCGTGAGACGACCTCACACCAGCCCCGCCCCCCCGCCATCACCCCGCCCCCCCGCCATCACCACCATCACCCCGGCCTACCTGCCCAGAGGGAGGACGTTCACCCTGTTCTTCATCTCCTGAAGTCGGTCCACGTCTCTGCTCAGAGCCACGGCGTGACTGCAAGAGGACCGGAGGTGAGGGGGCGTGGCCACGGCCAGGGGGCGGGGCCACAGAGGTCAGCTGGTGTTACCTCAGGAGCCAGTGGCTCCACCTGATCGGCTGCGCTCTCTGCATGTGGGTGTAACCTGGGAAGAGGGTGTCGATCTCCCTGAGGAGAAAGGCGGGACAGCGTTTGAAGGACGGGGACCGATCCCCCCCCCGGCCCGTCATTGGCGCGGCCGCGGTCGCTCGTCTCTTACGCGGCGGCGCGCTCCACCAGGGTCGATATCAGCCCGGCGCCGTCGTCCAGCAGGGTGCCGATCGCGTCCCTCAGCCACAGCCTCATGTCGGTCACCACCTGGTGGGAGAGGACAGCGCTCACACAACGGCGTCCCCGGACCTCGCCACGCTCCAGGCTCCTCCCTCACACCTGGTCGTTCCGGCTCCTGCCCGTGTGCAGCTTCCCCGCGGGTTCGCCGATCAGCTCCTGGGAGGGAAGAGCGCAGGTGACCCCGGAGCACTCGGCCCAGCGGGGGGGGGGCGGGCGCCGGCGCTCACCTTTAACCTGCGCTCGTTGGCGGTGTGGATGTCCTCATCCCCGGGCTTGATCACAAAAGCGCCTTTGGACCACTCGCCAGAAACCTGGACGACAACGACATCGTGGAGAACATCAGGAACGTTACGTCAGGGGGCTGTCGCTGAGGAAGTTTGTGTGTTACCTTCAGGGGAAAATGCTTAAATACGTAACAGATGTCTGACATTTGTGTGTGTGTGTGTGTGTGTGTGTGTGTGTGTGTGTGTGTGTGTGTGTGTGTGTGTGTGTGTGTGTGGAATATAGATCGTTTGTTTTTCTGGATTCGACTGCTCACTGTCCCAATCTGAACAATACCAGACCAACAAAGGCTGAAAGAAACAGCTGATGTCCACCACCTACCTGGGATTACCATTCCGCACGTCCTCTTTGTTGCCGTCGGCCAACGTTGAATGCGACTTTTTAATTTCCAAAGCCTTTTTTTTTTTTTTTGTGAAACGTTTTTCGCTACATTTACTTCCTGAAGTAAATTTCCGCACGCTCGTTATTGTAAGCGGCTCCTTTAAAATGCGGATAGGGAGAGGTTACCTGCTCCAGCCCCAGCAGGATCTGGGTCATCTCATCCGCGGTCACCAGCTTCGCCTTCTCCAGAGCCTTCACGTACGCTTTGCTCCCTCGGAGGTCTGCGTCCCACATCCTCTGGTCATACTCCATGGACGAGTTGAACTTCTCCATGATCGGGTCGATGTTTCCCACGAAACGGCCCCCCCACAGTTTGCTTCCCTGGTGATCAATAAAGTTAAAGGATTCAGGGGTCAAACACAATAAATCACGGCTAAAGTCGTACTTTAACGCGCTGAGATCGTAATACAATTAAACAAAGTAGGAGTTTTTTTCCACAGGAAAAAAAAAGAAACCACAGTCAGAGCTCGTCACCTCTGCTACGTACCATCTCTATGACACTCTTTTTTTTTTTTTTTTTTGATTAACAGTGCCCTTGTCCATTTTACTACTAATGATTCTTCTCAAACTTCCTAAATTCTGTTTGGAAACGTTCAAGTTCACCGTCAGCTGCTGGTCGGTGCCTCCAGTGACCAGCAGGGGGCGACACGCTTGTGTCAGGTGATCAACGAGGGAAAAGAAAGACGTGAAATAAAAGACAACAAGGAAACAAGGCGCTGTAAGAACCCATGTGAGACACGAGAGTGATTAATAAAAGTACTATAAATACACCCCGGGCGGGGGTTACAGCGCAGTTTATCGCGCGTCTGTGGAGAACTTTGTCTGTGTGGGCTCAGCCTTGCGTCACAGCAGGCTTCTTTCCTCTGGAGAATCATTACACAACCTTATCTATAGTCTCTGCCTCTGTTTAAATTCATGCCAAGCTGCAGAAGATAAGAGGTCACACAGCGCCGGTATGAACCTGGGGCCTCGGTGACAGCTGTTCCCAAACACAAAAGGCATGTGCAGAAAGATCTGAGGAGCTATCATCATCATTATTATTATTATTATTATCATTATTATTATTAATATTATTATTATTGTTATTGAAGCTGCTGTAGGGGAGCGTGGATGCGGCTGCAGCCTGCAGCAGAGAGCAGCTCACCTCGGCCATGGTCATCAGGAGAACCGAGCTTCCTGTCGAAGAGCCAAAACCAAACTGGGAGGGCTTTAAAACCATTTGGGCTGTGTGTGGAAAACGAGATTTAGCGCCCCCATCGATAAATAAAGTACTGAACGACGGATTATAAAATATATAATTAAAATGCAGAATATTTACCACGATGTACAATAATAATAAAAAAAATATTGCAGCGGTATATTTAAATGAAAAACATCTTTACATTATTTAGGAAGCAAAAAACAAGCAAACAAAAATAACGAGTGATATAAGATCAGGTGGTGTTTCCTTTTTCGTCTCTCAATGAGGACATTTGCAGCGTAAAGCTGCAGCTTCATGAAGATCTTTTAAATTGACTCCTGGTTTGGGCAGGTTGTTCACGACAATATACAATATATATATAATATACGACAGTATGCACAAACAAAGCAAACATATACAGATGAGAAACAA
The DNA here is from genome assembly GCA_911728415.1 of Lagocephalus sceleratus. Taxonomy (NCBI): domain Eukaryota; kingdom Metazoa; phylum Chordata; class Actinopteri; order Tetraodontiformes; family Tetraodontidae; genus Lagocephalus; species Lagocephalus sceleratus. The sequence goes on from CAJVRN010000213.1 coordinate 2,584,614, forward strand.
GAACGAGAGACAGATCAACCTTCTTCTAGTTATTATTATTATTAATATTAATATTATTATTCTTTTTGTTGTTGTTGTTGTTGTTTTTGTTGTTGTCAGATTGCGGCTACTTACTTCTGCCGGAACGTTAACGCGTCTCAGTCGATTTTTCCATCCGGTCAGTTTTTGGTGACGCACCAGTCAAAGAGCGTTTCAAATGGACGTGTGAGTTTTTATTAATTATTCTTCTTTATCCTGATTTTCCCACATTAAATTTATTTGTTCCTTTGTCAGTAAATGATGCTCATGTGGACAAACACTCGATCGATACTCGTAGACGACAAAAAAGGACTCGAGTGAACCAGTTAGTTTGAAATGCTAAAGACGTGCGAGATTATAATAAATTTACATATTTTTAAATAACTGTAAATCTGGAATTATGATTTGAGCTTTAGTAAGAGCACATAGATCAAACAAAGGCTCGTTTAACCTAAGAGGTTGTCAAACAAGTGACAGAAACAAAACACAGGAAACGCATCGGGGTAGTAAAACATCTGTTTACACATGTTTATTCTACCAAGTCACCTTAACTTAATTAATGACTCTTATCTAAGGTTTTATAATTAATGGATGTTTATATGTGCTGATCGCGAGTTTTCTCTCTTCTTTTAAAGGAAAAATGCGAATGCGGCCATGCTGAGTAACTATGAGGTCAGATGAAGTCTTTATGTTTAAGCAGCATCTTCTGACACCTTCACCCATCGTGACGTTAAAATGACAACACACACTTTGTTCCTCAGGTGTTCCAGCTCCTGACAGACCTGAAGGAGCAGAGGAAGGACAGCGGCAAGAACAAGCACAGCGCCGGCCAGCAGAACCTGAACACCATCATGTACGAGGTCGGCCGTCTCCCCGTCCCTCTCCTCGCCTCCAGACTCGTCCTCCCGTCTCTCGGCTCTGCTTTAACTCTGCCCACGCGTCTGTCTGCCCACCCCCCCCAGACCCTGAAGTACCTGTCCCAGACGCCCTGCAGCAGGCAGGACCCCGACACCGTGAAGGAGTTCCTCACCACGATGATGCACCACAAACTCACTAAGTCAGTGTCCTCTCAGGTGTTTGCTCTTGTGTCCTGGTTTATATTCACCATCCCGGCTCTGTTGCTATTTTCCCTCATCAGGGCAGAAAAGCTCCAGCTCCTGAACCACAGGCCACAGACTGCAGTAGAAATCCAGCTGGTGAGTGTGACTAATGGCTCGTGACACAGAGCCCAGCCTGTCTGGGTCTCTCCTCATGTCTGTGTTTTTGTACCTGCTGTTATAGAAACAGGTGCATCTTTAAATTCTCCGATCCTTGAACCTGTAGACTAATTTCTCGCCAATGATACAGTCGGGGTTCCACTTACTAAATCTCCCCATCGCTTCTAGAATAGATTGACACACAACCCTTCCTCTTATTGTGTTTATTCTCACTGATAAATGTGTTTGAGACCGTTGTGGTTTGAACAGTTCAGTCAGGCTAAGTTCTGTTCGTCTTTCTTTCTGTTTGTGCTCAGATGGTGGAAGAGAGCGAGGAGCGGCTGTCGGAGGAGCAGATCGAGGAGCTCATCCAGACTGTGGGGCAGGTCTTACCCGGCGACCCCGAGCAGGAAAACGCCACTCCAGCAGATGCAGAAATGGACGAGGACGGCGAGCAGTCCTGACCCAGAGGGACTGTCTCACTCTGGAGGAGGAGGAGGGTCAGGTCGGCCTCGGTCGGAAAGATCTGGAGTTCAACGGCTGAAGTCGCTGAGGTGGCGAAAGCAGCCGCTGCTTGGACAATGTGGGGGGGAAGGGGGGGGTCGTCTCTTGAGATGCGTTAATCAAAGTCTGTGCTGGTGTCACGTGATTAAAAGTTCAACATTTGCAAACAGGCTTTTGTTTTATTGTTTTGTGCATCTGTTCATATGTGACAGCTGAGACTGAGCGACATCAAGAATCAAGAATTTTGAAGAATTCTTTTGTATATTTTTTTTAAATAATAAAGCCGTTGAAGCAGGCATCCACAACACCCACAGACACTGAAACTGGGTGCTGAAGCAGCAAAAGAAGGTAGTTACATTTACATTTCTGTATTTTTAGCGCTCAATTTCCTTTTGTTGCATTTTGGTTTCCTGTGTAAGACGGCTGAACCAATACCAGTTCACTTCAAAAGGTTATGCGCTTTGACAACGAGACCATGTAGGCGCATTTGAGGATTTCCTCATGCAGCAGCTGTGAGCGTGATCAGATGTTCAAAGAGCCACCTCAAACGAGACAACGCACACGAGAACTTTACTTGGGAACCCAAAATAGTCATTAAAAAGATTTAATTTTAGGGAAGAGGCCGGGTTCCTTAAAGGGACAAGTCGAAGCGCGTATGTGGGGAGTCGTCCACTCCAGACTTTGACTTGGGCCTGAACCGATCCACCCTGTCCTTTTTACACAGTCGATGTAGAGTGTGTGTGTGTGTGTGTGTGTGTGTGTGTGTGTGTGTGTGTGTGTGTGTGTGTGTGTGTGTGTGTGTGTGTCAAGAGGGTGTGTGTAGAGAGGGTGTTCCGAGTCTTTACTCTTTTACTCGCTGCTGTGTTCAATAAGTGCTCGTGTCTGGTGGGTAATATATTTGTTCTTACAGGTCCACAGGGCCTGGCTGCTGGCTGCTGTGGAGCCACAGTCCATCATGGAGCTGCCGCAGCCATCAGACCAAACCGAGGCTAAATTAAATGGAGCAGCTTTAACCTCCTCCGGATCCTGTGCTATGAGTGAATTTCCCTCGTGGGCTTTTACTGAAAGCATACGAATCGATCCAGTAATGTAATCGCAGCCCTCCCCGTGTGGAAAACCGAGCCCGGTTGCTCGGGCGCATTTGCCCTTTAACGCGTCCACCGACGGGACCGCCCCTCCAGATGCGTCCACCAATCGGGGCGCGCCCCCCCAGCCTCGGTCTGCAGGCGTCTGCAGCCCCCCCCACCCACCAGCCGTGGATTCTCACGGTGCCGACTAACCCCCAGACCCAGCGAACCCAGGCTGACGTGCCGAGATGATGCGTCCCTCCAGAGCGCACGGCTGCGTAAATGTAGTTCTCCTCTAGCGCCCCCCCCGCCCCCCGGTGAGAGGACGAGCTGCCAGTTCCGATTCTCGTTTCATTTGCTCCAAGGTTGATGTGGTTTCATTCCGTGCTTGTTTGCTTTCTTCCTCCTCGGATGTCGGCCGGCCGACACTTCCGCAGCGCTGGTAGGTGAACACCTTTATTTTAGTGTGTTTGTTTTAAACAGGGGTTGTGCTTCCTGCTGTGTGGAGGCACCTTTGGGTGCCTTTGGGTGGCTGTGGGTGGGGTGTCTGTCGATCGCAGGTCGTTCACCTGGTGGTCGTCTGCCTCGGGTGCACCGGGATGCACCACTGAGCCGGGCCAGATGTTGGCGGCTGCAGGCCCTTTGCCGTGCAGCTGTGGACTAATCCCATTTGTACGCAGCCCCGGCGCGCACCATTTACCGAGGAGGCGACTCCGCTTTGTTTCCCCCTGTGCGTTTTGGGCTGCAGGTTAAAAACCCGTTTTCTTGCCACCGCTCCAGCCGCTGGAACGCGCTCGATAAATGTTGACTCTTGCGCTTCGTGAGGTATTTCCATTAAAAACGCTACTCGACCTGCCCAAAGGCGCATTTTTTCCTCTCACTTTGCTTTCAACAGGAAGTGTGTGTCATTACCCTTCCCTTGAGCAGTAAGGAGGCCCAAACGCTTGTGAATAATCTGCCTTTCCCAGAAAGCCCGGCTCCTCTCCACGAGGCCGTTGTAGTTGGATAAATCTACAATAAATCTAAATTTTCCAAGAAGCACTTACTGCAGATACTAATCACGAACGCGTGTTCACTAACCGGCTCCAGAATCTTGAATAAATAAACGTGCAGCCGCAGCAGAAAGAGGTTTCTCCATCTGTCACGCTGCTGGTGATGCTCGACTGTAACCACACTGTAAATTGTTCTCGATTTTCCTGGATTATCAAAGTCGGCTCCAAGGGGAAAAAAGGAGGGGGTTGAAACCACTGGATGAAAAATGTCCTTGATGAGGGACCAAAATCTATTTCCCTGGCCTAATTCTTTATAAACTCCAGTGGCTTAATCTCTGCCGGAAAAGGCATTAGAATTATGTGTAAAGCTTGCGGATATGCTGAGATTTACCCCGGGTTAAGGCGGAACCGAAGAGCCTCGGCCAGGCCGTGAGGCGCTGGTTTCCAGCTGCTTGGATCGCCACATTAGAATTTGCGGAGGGGTTGATCCTCAAATGACATCCAGATGTCAGCCCTTCTCCAGGAGACAAATACCAGCACTTAAGATATCAAATATATTCACCAGACGTTCCCAGAGCAATAAAACTCTCCGTGCCGTCGGTCCCGTCCTCCCTCCCTCCAGCTCCACCTCACCAGTGGTCTGGTTAAATAAATAAAAGGTTCAATATATATTTTATTTGCTGGGATTATTAACTTTGGAGATGGAAAAACAACTTTACTTCAGTAGTCTTTTTTTCTCATTTTGCTCAAATATGACGATCGGGATGTAAAGGAGGTGGAATATGGTGGGACAAGCGCAGCATCCCTCCCTGTGGTCGGGACAGGGTTGTAGAAGTACGGAGCTTCTGTTTTTGTCGGTGTGTGAAAGAGGAACCGGAATGGTTGCGAAACTCTGTGTGTGTGTGTGTGTGTGTGTGTGTGTGTGTGTGTGTGTGTGTGTGTGTGTGTGTGTGAGATTCAGAAGCTGAAGGAGGAAGTCTCCCGTTGCTAAACAGATGCAGATTCACCTGCTGTCCAGCCCCGGCGGCCCTCACGACCTTTACAGCTCACCTGTCTTGTGTTTCCCCATTAGGAATCATGGATTAGAGGCATGGCTCATCGGGAAGCCCCGCAGGCTTGGATTCTGCCCCCAACCACCAGAGAAGTAGCTGAGGAAGGTCAGGAGTCCGTCCAGCCCCCCCTCTGTGAGCGTCTAGGGCGTCCCCGAGCTCACTGATCCCTGAAGCGACCCTCGGCCATGAGGACCTCCAGGTTCAGCCTCCTCCTGGGCTGCGTGCTCCTCTGCTCCGCCTCCCTGCTCTACCTGGGCATGAGCAGCATCGAGTGCCCCCCGAAGAGCCACCGACACCGCTGGATGGAGCTCAACCTGGGCTCGGCCAACCCCAACCTCTCCCTGAACGAACACTTCCCGGAGGACACGCCCCTCATCTTCATCGGCGGCTTCCCGAGGAGCGGCACCACGCTGATGCGCGTGATGCTGGACGCCCACAGGCACGTGCGGTGCGGCGAGGAGACCCGGGTGATCCCCCGCCTCCTGACCATGCGGGCCACCTGGAGCCGCTCGGTGAAGGAGAGGATCCGCCTGGACGAGGCCGGGGTCACCGACCAGGTGCTGGACTCGGCGGTGAGAGCCTTCCTGCTGGAGGTGAGCTGTCACCACGGTTACACCCCCCCCCCCCCCCCCCCTGCCACCGCCGCATCGTGAGACCGTCCCTGCGTGTGTTCCAGGTGATCGTCGGCCACGGGGAACCCGCGCCCCGCCTCTGCAACAAGGACCCCTTCGCTTTGAAGTCCCTCTCGTACCTGTCCCACATCTTCCCCAAGGCCAAGTTTGTGCTGATGCTGCGCGACGGCCGGGCGACCGTTCACTCCATGATATCGCGTAAAGTAGGCGGGGTTTGACGCCGGCGTTACGTTCGCGCCCGAGCCGAGGGGGCCCCCCCCCCTTCCTTACGCCGTTCCTCTGCGTGCGTGCACAGGTGACCATCTCGGGCTTTGATCTGAGCAGCTACAGGGACTGCCTGACCAAGTGGAGCAGCGCGGTGGAGACCATGTTCAGCCAGTGCCAGGCGGCGGGCGAGGACCGCTGCCTGCCCGTCCGCTACGAGCACCTGGTGCTGCACACCCAGGAGGAGATGAGGAGGCTGCTCCGCTTCCTGGAGCTGCAGTGGGACCCGGCCGTGCTGCACCACGAGGAGCTGATCGGGAAGGCGGGCGGCGTCTCGCTCTCCAAGTGAGTGGCTTCTCGCGTTCCCGCCCGTGCGCGCAGAGTTTCTCGCCGCCCTGCTGCAGCGAGTCCACGCTGAGCGTGTGGTTAACGTACGTTCAGAGGTCACCTGCAGAGGTCACCCCTATATTCATACTTCACATATTTAAATGTTATTTTCACAGTATTTGCTGTGTTTTTGATGCTTTTATTCTGCTGCTCACATTTATTTTTATTTATGGTACTTTTGATTCTGGGATTTTTATTATTATTATGATTATTATCATCATTATTGTTATGGTAGAAGTCAGGCTGGTCGATATATTGAACTGTCTTTAATTTGGACCAGTGAAGCAGATTTTCACTTTTAATCTCATGTACTTCTATATATATATATAGAGGAGATGCGTGTTCGTATACCTTCTGACTGTTGGATTATGTTATTGGAATGTTCATGTGGTGTGTTGTGACTGAAGCTCTGAGCCTCTTTCCAAGAAAGAATCTCTGATTTCGGTGAAAACTGACTGCTTACACCTAAATCTGACCACAGCACGAGGGAGCTTTTCACAGTGCGACTGTTGCTGGCGTCTTAGAGTCCCTGATGTTTAACAAGCAGCTGAGTGTACGCTTTACTCAATGCTGGTCCAGGTTTCTGTTTTATACGGTTTAAAGAGGTCACGCTAATTATCGAAAATAGGAAACGCGCAACAGGTTTAATCGGTTTATTTACTGTTTTCTTTCGTCGTGGCCGGTCTGCTGGTGCAGGGTGGAGCGCTCCACCGACCAGGTGATGAAGCCCGTCAACACCGAAGCCCTCTCCAAGTGGGTCGGCCACATCCCCGCTGATGTCATTAGTGACATGGCTGAAATCGCCCCCATGTTGTCCCGCCTGGGTTACGACCCCCGGGCGAACCCGCCCGACTACACCAGGCCGGAGCCCGTGCTGTCCCTGTCCAACTCGTCCCAGGTGAGAGGCGCCGCGGCGTCGCCCAAAGGCCTTTCTGATCCCACTTCCTGTAACGCTGAGCCCTTTATTTCCCCAGAGCCTGAAACCAACAGAGGTCCAACATCACACTTAGAGCGGACGTTCAAAAATGCAGTGAAGCTGCAGCTGCTCTTCTACCACGTGGATGCACTTTAAACACACTTCCAGCCAAGCGGTAATTACACCTCAAGTGACAGTTTTGTATGTCCAGTGTGATTATTGGTTTTTTTTGTAGTATTTGTAAGACCTGTGCGCAGTATTGGTGGGGTTCTTGTCATAGTCCTGGGGGTGTGTGGGATCTTAAATCCCGCACAAACTGCATTTCGCACGTCCTCTCACCTCGTACCTGAAAGTATTTGATGTCTGTGACTTACTGTGATTCACCACAAATGTGAATGTGCCCTCTGACAGATGTCTCACTGGCTCAGAGTCCAGTCATGTCCATGAAGCGTAATGACTGTATATTTTTTGATGACGTATGATTATTTTCTTAATAAATTATTTTGGTGAGGACCTTTCTTTCAGGAATGTAAAGTTTGTTTACTCTGAATTGATGCTTTTTAATTGTTGTGATATTGTCAAAACATGATTAAAATGAGCCCAAGTGTCACCTTTTATTACGGGTTTTGTAGCGTGTTTTCCCTGATCTTCATTTTCATTCACCCTGCTGCATCGTCGAGGCACTTCACTGGAAATCTCGTTCATTTGGAAAGAAAAAAGTCCGTAGAACAAACCACGATAATGCAATACAACATACAAACAGGCAGTAAATACACTTCAAATTTCAGATAGTACACGTGATAAATCAACATGTAGTATAGATTGTTTTTAAAAACAGAACAATACAGCATCACTCAGTGGCCTTTGAGAGCGACGTTGCACACAGAACAACTAGAATCGGAGCAGCCCTGCTCCGTTTTAAACGTGGCAGCTTCAGGATTTTGCTCCAGGCCTGGAAAACTGGGAACGTGGAGCCACGCCCCCTGGTAGGCTGAAGCCGTCTGGTTGGCTGGGGTGGGCGGGGCCTCGGAGCTGCAACCAATCATGTACAAGAAACACCTGCAGAACTGAGAGAGGGCCCGCCCTCGAATCAAAGGACTGGACTTCGGCTTCAGGGGTGGAATGTGACCGTGAGTACCTGGTGGTTGAGGCGCACGTAGATCACGGGGTTGAGGACCGTGCTGGTCTTTGCCAGCAGCGAGGGAATCAGACTGGCGGTAGGCGGGACCACCCCGGGGGGTCCGAAGGACGCCAGCATGGCCACGACCCCGTACGGCATCCAACAGAGCAGGTACCCTGCCACCATGCAGACCACCATCAGAAGGACGCGGGCTTCCCTCCGGCCCCCCGAGGCCCCGCCGACCTGCAGACGCGCAAAAAAAAAAAAAAAACAACCCATCTGAGGCGCCTCCTCCACCCCAGAGGTCAAAGGTCAAGGCCTCTGCGCGCTCACCTGCCGCGACACCGCCCGCAGCGCCAGCAGGATCCTCCCGTAGCAGAAGAGCATCAGCAGCAGGGGCAGGAGGAGGCAGAAGACGAACAAGCAGCCGACGTAGGAGCGGGACGCCGCCGTCCGCTGGTGCCACTGGACCGAGCAGGTGGTGCCGAGGCCCTCCGGTCCGTAACTGCCCACAACACAAACCCCCCCCCCCCCCCACCCCTACATGTTCACCCAACAACCAGGAGGTGTCCCCGGTAAATAATCTGAGGGGAGAGAGAGGGGAGGCAGACCTGCTCCAGCCGAGCAGCGGTGGCAGCGTCCAGAGCAGGGAGTAGAGCCAGGAGGCGGCCACGGCCAGTTGGGCCCTCTGGTACTGGGACGAGCTCGTCTGGGTGTCCCACAGCAGCGCCGAGTACCGCTCCAAGGACAGCAGGGAGAAAGAGACCAGGGACACGATACCTTTAGGGAGGGGGGGGCAGATCCAAAGAGACAGAGACGCGTTTTTTTAGATCAAACACCTCAAGGGTGAGAGACATCAGCCAACCAGAGGGGAGGAGTTAATTTAACCTCCTCAGACCTGGCGTCCACACATGGACATTAGATGTTGGGTCACCTCTCATATAAAAGCTAAGTCATCTTAGTATAGGGTCAAATGTCCACATCCATGGACCCATAAACATTATATTACTACACATTTAGATTGATTGTCCCTGTATGTGGACATCATTGTCCCTGTATGTGGACATCATTGTCCCTGTATGTGGACATCATTGTCCCTGTATGTGGACATCATTGTCCCTGTATGTGGACATCATTGTCCCCACAAACCACTTGTTTAAAATATTGTTAAAACATGATTCTCAGTCTTTACACTCATCAGGTCCAATAATCCTAAATATCAAAGACATGTTAAGGATGTGTATCAGAAAAGAGCTCGGGTCTGAGGAGGTTAAAGACCGCATCTCTCGATCAGGAGCTCGGGGTTTCGGTCTCTCGGGCGCCTACCGAAGAGCGCGTTGGAGAAGCCGTACCAGCGGCACCCGGGCTGGCCCGTCAGCCACCGGCCGCGCACGCTCGCCGCCAAGCTGAGCGGAGTCCCGAAGACGCAGACGAGCATGTCGCTGGCGCTGATGTTGACGAGCAGCAGGTTCATGGGAGTGTGCAGCCGGGGGAAGCGGGAGAACACCAGGAGGACGAGGAAGTTGCCCAGGAAGCCCAGCACCAGGATGAAGCCGAGGGCCACGGCCACGGCCGTGTGGCACGCCCGGGTCAGGGGGTCACCGGCGGGCTCTGCCGACGCGCCCTGCCCGCTGCTCCGGTTGCTGGGGGGCTGGAGGAAATCTACCATGGCAGCCTGTGTATCACTGGTGGCTTGGACTAATGAGAAGAAAACGCCTTCGCTTATGGTCTCGGTATGATTTAAACAGTTTGCGGGAAATCTAATAAATTCGTCTGGCACCAACTGTAACATGAGAGGTGACACACAGGACCCAGAGGGGAAGGCTTCAGCGTCGAATCCCAGTTCAATCAAGAAGGAATCCCGGTTTGTTACAGACGCTGTCGAATACTGATCGATCCTGAAGGTCTTACCTTAACTGCAGCGAAGAGAAGTCCTCCGAGGCGTAAAAATAAAACCACCAGAGAATCACCATCTCTCTGAAAAAAAGACCTTTATTCTCCGGTCGTCCGACTTCTGTAGGCACCAGATTGGGGACCTACATCACTGAGCCAGGTCATCAATAATACAAAGAGTCTAATTCAAAGGGGGAGCCAAGAACCGATTAACTGTTGAGCTGCTGAACCACAGTTAATCAGTTCAACCCCCACCACGCGTATGCGTGTATCTATGTCTGTTTTACGCTCTGCACGGGCCCCCTCTTCCTCCTCCAGAGTCCAGGTTCTTCGCACCCGAGTCGTCTTTGGCCTGCTGCCGAGCATCAACGACCAAAAACACGACGCACAGTCGGTACCAGTTACGTTTGTAATTCATTTGTGTTTTCAGCACAACAGTCAACGACAAATGACACGACAACGACTAGAGGGAAGCTGAGAATCAGCAGCCGGGCAAATGCAGGTCGAACTACCATGTAAACCCAAAATATGAAAATATGTTCTTATATTCTAAATTACTCGTCAGCGTCTCTGCCGGCTCCGCCCTGAGCTCTGCTGCGGTTGAAGGAGGTCCGGCGCGAGCATCTAGGCCTCCTCTTCATCACTTCCCGCCAGGCTGCTGTCTGTAGAGTCCGCTTCTTGCTCCTGTGTGTCGGTTCCCGGCCCCCCCGCTGTGCTCGGGGGCTCTGTGGCTGCTGCGGCGGGGGCGCCCTCTGCTGGCCGCGCGGTGTCCTGCTGGACGGGTTTCGCTCCCTCCAGGAAATTGGACCAACCTTTGAGCCGCTCCTCCCTTTCACGCGTCGTCTCTTCCACCTGCACGAGAGTCAACACGATGGGGCAGATTAAAGCTTAATGGAGGAAATCTAAATTCATTCAAACACATCCCTGGACTGTTAGTTCAGCCCGGGTGAAGGCACAAAGGTTTACTGGTTTACCTGGTAATCCGTTTTTCCATCCCAAAGCTCAACGGAGAGCTGTCTTCCTCCGAACCAGCGCCCATTGAATGACTGAATGCAGGCGTCCGCCTCCTCGGGCTCCTTGAATGCTACCGAGGCCACGCCGTCCGGGTGTCTCTGGAGCACCCACAGAGCATCAATCAGACACAGATCCCACTGATCTCCTTTGAGCTTTGTTTCCTTTGAACCAGGGAACTCACGTCGAAGAGGATGACCTTCTTAACCACCCCGAATTTCTCACACTCCACCCGCAGATCCTCGCGATATTCATTCAGCACCAGCGGGTCTTCCTGTCGGAGGCAACAGCGCACACACACACAAAACACACACACACACACCGAGCACAGGTGTTACTGCCACCGTTCAGCTGAGCGTGTGATCATTCTACAGGTGTGTGTTTGCACCTCAAAGTCACTGGGATGGAACATGTTCCTGATGATGACAACTTTTTCATGCCTCATGCGGTTGTCTCCTTTCTTCTCGGGCCTCCAGTCCAGCTGCCTACAAAAGCAGAGGCAGCAGAAGCTTTAAAGCGGCCCCGTCTTCAAAAGTCGCCCTGGATAGAAAACGTACTTCTGTTGCTGCTGTAGCCTCTTCCTATAATCTTTGGCCTTCTTCTTCTTCTTGCTGGCGTCATACTGGCCTTTCAGCTCAAATCGTGCTGCCTCCACGTGTAGCCTGTAGCCTCGGACCTCTGACTCGTCGATCAGACGGATGGCCAGCGCCACAGATTCTTTCTGCAAAAGATAGCGAACAAACACTGTCAACTGAGCACAGAGAGAAAATATTAGAACGCTAACTAACAGATCATGTACTGTGATTATTTTATTTTTACATGTTTAGATTAGTAGTCCTTATATAGATTGTATTCTATGCATGTTTAGTAATTTTACTATTTTGTATAATTCTATCGTAGGGCTTAACTGGGACCCTATGTTAGGGCTCAACTGGGACCAGGTTAATACATTTCTCCCTCTCTGTGTCCCTACGTGTAACAGAATGGTAGGTCATTTGTAGTTTTGCTTTTGTTCAATGCAGCCACAGCATAACTAGAACGCCCCCAAAAAAACCTTGAGATAGCAGCAGAGGCCATCTCCTTTCAGGTTGCCCTCCTTGTCCTTGTAGAGCTTGACCTTGTACTCTTCGGTCATGGGGTCTCGCATCACAATGCCACACTTGGACATCAACTCAACAAACTCCTCCGTGCTGATGTCAGGGGGCAGGCCTGGGGACAAGCAGAGAAACGCAAAGCAATACATGGGAGAGAGAATCAGCAGTTTACCGGGGAAGACCTGGGTTGGCCCTTAAAGGAATTCATACCAACCTGAAACATAGACGTTTGTGTTTTTATCTTCGTCGATACTGAACCACCCTAATGACAAAAAAACAAGATACAACTGTAGAACTGCAGTTCTCCAAAACGATGACTTTCATTTCCTCTGCCCTGGTAGTCTGTGACAGTACCTGCCTCTGCTTTCCTCTTCTCCCCCTTCTGCTTGACTTCCTTGGGCGGATGGTCTGCATTGGCCTTCTGAGCGGGATCTCCGGGCTTCTGCTTTTCCGGGGGCTTTTTGTGTGGATCTGGGACCGCTGGCTCGCTGCTGCTCACTGCAGCACTGTTGGACTCTGAACCTCCTTCCTGTGTGAAGCCATAGTTGGCCTGGTACGCAGCGAGGAAGTCTTCTGTTATCTAGAAAAATAAAAAACGTCTTCACATTAACAAAGCAAATGTCTATTTATTCTGCCAGAAATCCAAAATTTCAGTGAGGACTTTAAACTCAAAGCCTGGATTTCACCAGATAGAAAGTTCATACTTTAGGAAACCAGGCCTTCTTATCGTGGTCCCAGTCATACACTGTTCCATCCTCTGGATCAGTATAGGTGTAGGGGTCAGAGTCATCAGCATTTCTCTGGGCATAAAGTTCCTGCATCCGCAGCTGGTCCTTAAACTCTCTGTTGGCCTCATCCCTGCTGCTCATCTAAAAGAAACGTGAAACATCTAACTACCAGGAAACTTGATGTTATCATACATTAATATAATAATAACTCATGAATGCCTCTCTAGACAGTGTAGCTTATATTTAAATAGCATCTGTTCATCAATGTATCATCAGCACCATAGAGGTTTAAACTATATCCTCATTAATGTTTATAAGATCAGACAAGACACACAGAGTGTGTTTTAATGTAAACATTTGCAGTCACCGTCCATAATAAGTGACTAATAAACCCCAGCCTGATGAAGGTAGACTGCTTCTTCATTCCAGTAATGTCTGACGTGCTGTTGTCTCCCACACTGAGATCCGAGGTTCGTGCGTGTGTTTGCAGGTTTTAAAGTCGCATCAAAACAACGTGCACGTCGGTGGAGCTACGAGCACGGACGGCTAACGTTAGCCAGCTTAGCTCAGCTAGGTCCACGTTACCTTCAAACCAGTCCCGTTAGGCTCAAATGTAATGCTCCTTAACGACGACAAAAGGAAGGCTCCGTTTAGAGTGAAGCCAGAGTGTCTCGGCCTACTTAATGTCTATTTAATGGTGTACATTGTCTCACATTAACCCTCTTGATGCTGCTAACGTTTACCAACAAGTCCTTCCTGGGTCATGCTCTGGAGCTCGGACATGGGAGCGCTCGATTTACAGCCCAGCTTCTACCGCCTGTGACCGTCACGTGTGCTGACAGGGCTGAGAACCAGACAGACTCAGCCCGCCCGCCCCGCCCCGAGCGGTGATTAAACCAAGCGCTCCTCGCTTTCAAAAACAAGCGCCACCGTCTCTTCGAACTGATTTTAACGTCTCTTTAATGACTGAAATCAAACCGTCTGAACAAAGATATATAATATCACAGCAGCAGGAAGACATAAAAAAAACAGGTGGACGTCTTTATGAAAGATGTGTGTAAATACACACAAGGACAGACATGAAATAATATTAATGAAAATGGCCCTGGAAAAGATGGACAGACAATCTGTGTTTGTCTCCAAGGCTGCCTGAAGACCTGAGTGAAGAAAGCCTCACTAGTGAAAGTGATGAAGAGGACTGTAGAAGCTGAAGGTGGTCATCTACAGAGGACAGTCCAGGACAGAGCTCGCCCCCCCTTCCTCAGTCTCTTCCTGTCCCCGTCTGATGGCAGAGGACACCACAGAGTGGCAGCAGGGCCTCGTCTCCTCAGCAGGTGGAGGTGTGGGTGCCGTCAGTCCAGGTTTCTGTTCAGGTCAACACCCAGGAGTCTGTGGCTGTGGTTCGATGTCTGAACCCTGGACGTTCACCCGTGTGATGACTTCCTCCTGAAATCAATCGTCATCTCCTTCGTCTTGCTGGTATTGAGCTGAAGCTGGTTGAGCTCAGATCAGCTGACAAAGTCCCTGATGTCCTCCGTGTCCTCCAGTTCATTCCTCCCTGACACACGTCTAATAGTGGTGGTGCTTTTGGAGAACATGTGGATATGGCGGTGTGAAGTGTTCTGCGTGACGTCCGAGGTGTAGAGGGTGAAAAGGAAGAGAGAGGGCCACACCCTGAGGAGCACCTGTGCTACACAACACCACATCAGACACACAGGAGGGGGACACATGTCTGCAGACATCGTTACAGGATCACATTCTGGGGCTGCAGCCATACAGTATTGAACCCTTGGGCTGTTTGCAGTATTTTCTGGTGGAAAAGATGCCTTTTCTTACCCGGAAAGTTTCTGTAAGAACTCTTGTTTCTGTTTTAAGAAGCAAACAACCAAGATTATTAATCTGATATCTAATAATTCTAAATTATTTTTCCAAAAAAAATATGCTGGCCTGCATGTCCTGTATTGCTTTGATTTATAATAACAATGACATGAAGTAAAAAAAAATAAAATAACAGCTTTCATGTTAGTCAACTGCTTAACTAGGCAAGTAAGCTTGTATAAAACTAATATTAGTTAAACCAAATTTAGCCGTCTAAACAAAGACAGATCATATCAGTAATACCACAGCAGCAGGAAGACATGACAGAATCACTTCCACGTTCACTTCACATCTCAGACACTGAATTTCAGTGCTTCAAATGTGTTGTATCCCTTGAACAGGAGAAGCTCACAGAGACCGTTAAAGACATCCTGGAGTCGCAGCCTGAGTACGTCTCAGGGAACAGATCCAACGTGTCAAACTGTGAATATGAACTGTTGAGGTCCAGTGACGCCGAGGACCTTCAGAAGGTGGCCTCTGACATTGTTGCAGAGATAGTACAGTCTAGGAGCAGCCTCCACTCACAGGCCAGTTTGAACTGTTGGACAGCAGTTGAGGAAAGGCTCAAGGCCTTTTCCTTTTATAAGTATGTCAAAGAGTCAATTCTGAAATTATGGACTACACTGAAGAAAAAATACAACAAATCAGAATCAGATGAAGAGGAGGGACTACAGAAGGTCTTGGAGACAGGAGAGTTGTTGGCGAAGTCAATATCTAGAGTTAAAGGAGATCAGAGGTCAAATGAGAAAGACAGAGGAGGAATCTTCAAAAGTAGCACAAATAACGTTAACTCAGATGAGCACAAAGAAGTCTGCCAGAAGCTGAGTGACATTATATTCCAGTACTTGGGTCCTCAGAAAAACCTGAAGAAGGACATCAAAAAACAGGTGGACGTCTTTATGAAAGATGTGTGTAAATACACCCAAGGACAGAAGGAGCAGCAGGACCATGGTGTAGTAAAAATGGCCCTGGAAAAGATTGAGGAAGCTACAGACAATCTGTGTATGTCACCTCCAAGGCTGGCTGAAGACCAGAGTGAAGAAAGCCTCACTAGTGAAAGTGATGGAGATGACTGTAGAAGCTCAGTAGACCCTTATGAGGAGTGGGAAAACATTTCTAATAATCTCACTTTACAACTCATTAGCCGTACTTTTGGCAAACTGCTGCCTCACATACCAGCAGATGCTCTGAACACCATCATCTCCAGAATGAAGACCATGCTCATGGATGGGTTGGTGAGCCAGAATCTTCCATTCAGAGTAACTGAAGACCACATCAGGGTAACTGTCAAGGGTGTGGTCAAGGAGATGCGTAGGAAGATGGGCAGCAACGGCTGGATAAGAGCAAACTTTTTGTTAGACTGGCAGTATGACTTCATGGTCAACAGCACCCAGACACACTTGGAGACCTCTGATGAAAAACTCCACAAAGGTTTCAGAAACGTCAAACGGGTGTTCAAGAACGTCTACAAGTTCCTGTTTAACTGATCCAAAGATCAAAATACACACAGGACAGTGAAAAAGAAACACTGATCTCCACTCACTGCATTTTGAAAATTCATGAAAATAAACAATCATATTTCGGACACATTCTTAGTTTACAGCATTTTTTCCTAGGTGCCTAAAATTTAGAAAAGCATAATTTTAAGAGTAACTGGTGCACAGCAGAGGCTCACAGAACTTCCTTCCTGTGTGAAGCCACAGTTGGCCTGGTACGCTGTGAGCCTTCTGTTATCAAGGAAAATCTAACAACCTTCTTAACATTAACAAAGCAGAGAGCTCTAGTTATTCTGACAGAAAGGTGAAGAGCAATGTGGATTGGGTGGGAGGACCAAGGTGGGGGCCTTGGCGGTCTGGTCCTAAGTTATGGAAATTGACTCCCGGAACATGAAACGTCACCTCTCTGGCAGGGAAAGAGTGGAGCTTGTGGGGGAGGTTGAGCGCTACCGACTAGTTATAGTCGGCTCAGAACCCAAGTCCTTCAGAGGTGTTGGACACCTCTATACTGAAGTTGCACAGGGTGAGAGATGGAGAGCTGTGGTGGGCCTTTTGCTTGCCCCTAGACTCTCTGGTTGTACGTTGGGGGTTCTCTCGGGCGAGCAAAAGGGTTGCTTCCCTGCGCCTTTGGGTCAGGGAATGGGTTCTGACTGTTGTTTGTACTTATGCACCAAACAGCAGTTTGGAGTAGCTGCCCATTTTGAAGGACCTAGGAGGACACTGGACAGTGTCCCGACTGGGGACTCCATCTTTCTGCTGGGACACTTCAACGCTCATGTGGGTAGAGACAGCTTGACCTGGAAAGGCGTGATTGGGAGGAATGGCCTGCCCGATCTGAACTAGAGCAATTTGCAGTTATTGGACTTCTGTGCTAGTCACAGTTTGGCCATAACTAACACCATGTTCAATCATTAGCTCCGGGTGCTGTTGACCATGAAGTCATACTGCCAGTCTAACCAAAAGTTTGCTGTTATCCAGGCATCACTGCCCATCTTCCTACGCGTCTCTATGACCACACCCTTGACAGTTACCCCAATGTGGTCTTCAGTTACCCTGAATGGAAGATTCTGGCCCACCAACTCACCCATGAGCATGGTCTTCATTCTGGAGATGATGGTGTTCAGAGTATCTGCAGGTATAGCCATAAGCTCAAACATCGGTGCTCTTGGCACCTTGACAGCCTGGGCTGTAGGTTGATGATCAACTTCATAGTCATGGGAGCTGATCTGCGGCTATATGCTTTGGACACTCAGGTGAAGAGAGGAACAGAGTTGTCAACTGATCACTACCTGGTGGTGAGTTGGATCGGGGGGGGTCTCAGTGCGGACCTGGCAGGGCCAAATGTACAGTGAGGATCTGTTGGAAACGCCTGGTGGAAGAACCCGTCAAGTTGGTCTTCAATTCCCTCCTCCGACAGAGCTCTGACTGCGTTCCAGGGGTGGTGGGGGACATTGAGTCTGAATGGGCCATGTTCCGCTCCGCTATTGTTGAGGCGGCTGTCGCGATTTACGCCTGCAATGTCACTGGTGCTGGTCGTGGTTGTAATCCCCGTACCCGATGGTGGACTCCAGAGGTGAGCGGAGCCGTCAGGCTGAAGAAAGAGGCCTACAGGTTACGGCTGGTCTGTGGGTCTCCGGAATCAGCTGAGCAGTACAGGTTGGCCAAGTGGGCTGTGGCCGAGGGGGTCGTGGAAGCAAAAACTCGTGCATGGGAGCAGTACGGTGAGGCAATGGAGGAAGACTTTCAGTCGGCTCCGAGAAGGTTCTGCCAAATTGTCTAGCACCTTGGGGCAGCAGACGGCAATTTGCCCACACTGGGCTAGGTGTGTGCGGGGAGCTGCTGACATCTCCTGGGGCAATTATCCGGCGGTGGAAGGAATACTTTCAGGAGCTCCTCAATCCTACCAACACATATTTCCAAGGGGTAACAGAGTCGGGAGACTGAGAGGTAGACCGTCCAATTACCAGAGCAGAAGTTGCCAAGGTAGCGAAACAGCAGCCTGGCGGTGGATCTCTGGGAGAAGATGAGATCCGCCTGGGTTATCTTAAGGCTCTGGATGTTGTAGGGCAGGCCTGGTTGACACAGCTCTGCAACATTGCGTGAATATCGGGGCAGTGCCCTTGGAGTGGCAGACCAGGGTGGTGGTCCCTATCTTCAAGAGAGGGGACCAGAGGGTGTGTTCCAACTACAGGGGGATCACAGTCATCAGCCTCCCTGGGAAAGTCTATGCCAGGGTGCTGGAAAAGATCAAACTATCGATCAATTTGATCGAAAGTTGAACCTCTGATCAAGGAGGAACAATGCAGGTTTCGCCCCAGTCCTGAAACCATGGATCAGCTCTTTACCCTTGTTGGGGGGGCTGGAGGAGAGTTGGGAGTTTGCCCAACCAGTACACATGTGCTTTGTGGACTTGGAGAAGGCCTACGACTGGGTACCCAGGGGCATCTTGTGGGGGGTGCTCCAAGAGTATGGAGTGGATGGTTCCTTGATAAGAGCCGTCCAGTCTCTGTACTGAAGGAGCAGGAGCTTGGTCTTTTTCGCTGGTTCGAAGTCAGACTCATTCCCAGTAAGGGTTGGACTCCGCCAGGGCTGCCCTTTGTCACCGGTTCTGGTCATAACTCTTATGGACAGAATTTCTAGGAACAACTGGGGCTGGAGGGAATTCAGTGGGCGGAAGATCTTGTCGCTGCTTTTTGCGGATGACGTGGATTTCCTTGCATCATTGTACAAGGACCTCCAAAGCATGCTGGGGTGGTTCGCGGCCGAGTGTGAAGCGGCAGGGATGCGGATCAGCACCTCCAAGTCAGAGTCCATGGTCCTCACCCGGGAAAAGGTAGAGTGTCCTCTCAGGTCAGGGAGGAGGTCCTGCCTCAGGTGGAGGAGTTTAAGTATCTTGGGATCTTGTTCATGAGTGAGGGTAGGATGAAGCGGGAGGTTGACGGGTGGATTGGAGCAGCATCAGCAGTAATGCAGGCACTTAACCGATCTGTCATGATGAAGAAGGAGCTGAGCTGAAAGGCAAAGCTCTTGATTTACCAGTGGATCTACATTCCAACCCTTACCTAAGGCCATCAACTCTGGGTAATGACCGAAAGAATGAAATTGTGGATACAAGCAGCCGAAATGAGTTTCCTCCACAGGGTGGCCAGGCTCAGCCTTAGAGATAGGGTGAGAAGCTCAGACATCTGGGAGGAGCTCGGAGTAGAACCGCTGCTTCTCGACATCAAGAGGAGTTAGTCGGGGTGCCTAGGGCATTTGGCTAGGATGTCTTCCTGATGCCTCCCATTAGAGGTGTTCCGGACATGTCCCACGAGAAAGGTCAGGATTATAAACTCAAAGCCTGGATTTCACCAGGTAGAAAGTTCATACTTTAGGAAACCAGGCCTTCTTATCGTGGTCCCAGTCATACACCGTTCCATCCTCTGGATCAGTATAGGTGTAGGGGTCAGAGTCATCAGCATTTCTCTGGGCATAAAGTTCCTGCATCCGCAGCTGGTCCTTAAACTCTCTGTTGGCCTCATCCCTGCTGCTCATCTAAAAGAAACGTGAAACATCTAACTACCAGGAAACTTGATGTTATCATACATTAATATAATAATAACTCATGAATGCCTCTCTAGACAGTGTAGCTTATATTTAAATAACATCTGTTCATCAATGTATCATCAGCACCATAGAGGTTTAAACTATATCCTCATTAATGTTTATAAGATCAGACAAAAATACAATTACTGTGAGTTTACGATTGAGGTATAAATGTATTAAAAACGCCCAAAGGAGTGTGTTTACATTTGCAGTCACTGTCCATAATAAGCGACTAATATAGTAATATTGTATATAAATGTGTTGATATTACAACTTTAACCCTCTTGATGCTGCTAACGTTTACCAACAAGTCCTTCCTGGGTCATGCTCTGGAGCTCGGACATGGGAGCGCTCGATTTACAGCCCAGCTTCTACCGTCTGTGACCGTCACGTGTGCTGAGAGGGCTGAGAACCAGACAGACTCAGCCCGCCCGCCCCGCCCCGATCGGTGATTAAACCAAGCGCTCCACGCTTTCATAAACAAGCGCCACCGTCTCTTCGAACTGATTTTAACGTCCCTTTAATGCTCCTCAGCTACTCGGTTTTGGAAAGAAAGCTTGTTTAAAATGCTATTTAATGACAGAAATCAAATGTAGCCGTCTGAAGAAAGATATATAATATCACAGCAGCAGGAAGACATCAAAAAAAAAGTGGGCTTCTTTATGAAAGATGTGTATAAATACACACAAGGACAGACAGAAAATAGTATTAATAAAAATGGCCCTGGAAAAGATTGAGGAAGCTACAGACAATCTGTGTATGTCACCTCCAAGGCTGGCTCAAGACCAGAGTGAAGAAAGCCTCACTAGTGAAAGTGATGGAGATGACTGTAGAAGCTCAGTAGACCCTTATGAGGAGTGGGAAAACATGATAATGTCACTTTACAACTCATTAGCTGTACTTTTGGCAAACTGCTGCCTCACATACCAGCAGATACTCTGAACTCCAGAATGAAGACCATGCTCATGGATGAGTTGGTGGGCCAGAATCTTCCATTCAGAGTAACTGAAGACCACATCAGGGTAACTGTCAAGGGTGTGGTCAAGGAGACAAAAGTACGAACTCTTCTCTAATTCTTTGGCTGTATTCATGCTGGGTCCGGTGAAATCCAGGCTTTGAGTTTAAAATCCTCACTGAATCTTTGCATGCACCACCCTGAGGCAAGATATCCTTTTGGTCTCAGAGAGCACAAAAAACAGCATAATCGGTGAGCTGATGGTGCCATGGGAGGACGAGGACCAAATATGTTCACCTGGTCACGACTGTCGAGCTCAGGGCTGGAAGGCAAGATGTATGTCCATCAAGGTTGGCAGCAGAGGAATTGTGGGGTCCCTCCACAAAGCCACAAGTGCCCTGGGCATCACAGGATCAGCAAGGAACAGCGCCATCAAGAACATCACCAAAGCAGCTGAGAAAACCTGGAGATGCTCTGGATTTGGAGAGGAGAATCATGGTGTCAAGTGAATACCACCTGAACACGTGGCTGGGTCGCCTGGGCGAGGCTGTCTGATGTTGGAAGACCTGAAGCACCCAGTGACCCCAGAACCCATCACTGATGATGTGTTCAGGGGCCTCAGAGGATGTAGTAAAGAACTGAACCCTCGGGCTGTTTGCAGTATTTTCTGGTGGAAAAGGTACTTTTTTTCACTTGGAAAGTTTCTGTAAGAACTCTTGTTTCTGTTTTAACAAGCAAACAACCAAGATTATTTATCTGATATCTAATAATTCTAAATTATTTTTCCAGAAAAATTATGCTGACCTCCAAGCTTGTCCTGTATTGCTTTGATTTATAATAACAATGACATGAAGTAAAAAAAATAAAAATAACAGCTTTCATGTTAGTCAACTGCTTAACTAGGCAAGTAAGCTTGTATAAAATTAATATTAGTTAAACCAAATTTAGCTGTCTAAACAAAGACAGATCATATCAGTAATACCACAGCAGCAGGAAGACATGACAGAATCACTTCCACGTTCACTTCACATCTCAGACACTGAATTTCAGTGCTTCAAATGTGTTGTATCCCTTGAACAGGAGAAGCTCACAGAGACCGTTAAAGACATCCTGGAGTCTCAGCCTGAGTACGTCTCAGGGAACAGATCCAACGTGTCAAACTGTGAATATGAACTGTTGAGGTCCAGTGACGCTGAGGACCTTCAGAAGGTGGCCTCTGACATTGTTGCAGAGATAGTACAGTCTAGGAGCAGCCTCCACTCACAGGCCAATTTGAACTGTTGGACAGCAGTTGAGGAAAGGCTCAAGGCCTTTTCCTTTTATAAGTATGTCAAAGAGTCAATTCTGAAATTATGGACTACACTGAAGAAAAAATACAACAAATCAGAATCAGAGGAAGAGGAGGGACTACAGAAGGTCTTGGAGACAGGAGAGTTGTTGGCGAAGTCAATATCTAGAGTTAAAGGAGATCAGAGGTCAAATGAGAAAGACAGAGGAGGAATCTTCAAAAGTAGCACAAATAACGTTAACTCAGATGAGCACAAAGAAGTCTGCCAGAAGCTGAGTGACATTATATTCCAGTACTTGGGTCCTCAGAAAAACCTGAAGAAGGACATCAAAAAACAGGTGGACGTCTTTATGAAAGATGTGTGTAAATACACCCAAGGACAGAAGGAGCAGCAGGACCATGGTGTAGTAAAAATGGCCCTGGAAAAGATTGAGGAAGCTACAGACAATCTGTGTATGTCACCTCCAAGGCTGGCTGAAGACCAGAGTGAAGAAAGCCTCACTAGTGAAAGTGATGGAGATGACTGTAGAAGCTCAGTAGACCCTTATGAGGAGTGGGAAAACATTTCTAATAATCTCACTTTACAACTCATTAGCCGTACTTTTGGCAAACTGCTGCCTCACATACCAGCAGATGCTCTGAACACCATCATCTCCAGAATGAAGACCATGCTCATGGATGGGTTGGTGAGCCAGAATCTTCCATTCAGAGTAACTGAAGACCACATCAGGGTAACTGTCAAGGGTGTGGTCAAGGAGATGCGTAGGAAGATGGGCAGCAACGGCTGGATAAGAGCAAACTTTTTGTTAGACTGGCAGTATGACTTCATGGTCAACAGCACCCGGACACACTTGGAGACCTCTGATGAAAAACTCCACAAAGGTTTCAGAAACGTCAAACGGGTGTTCAAGAACATCTACAAGTTCCTGTTTAACTGATCCAAAGATCAAAATACACACAGGACAGTGAAAAAGAAACACTGATCTCCACTCACTGCATTTTGAAAATTCATGAAAATAAACAATCATATTTCGGACACATTCTTAGTTTACAGCATTTTTTCCTAGGTGCCTAAAATTTTTTAAGAGTAACTGGTGCACAGCAGAGGCTCACAGAGACGATAAGGTTGAGGACATCTCAGTGACTGTTGGACTCTGAACTTCCTTCCTGTGTGAGGCCACAGTTGGCCTGGTACGCTGTGAGTCTTCTGTTATCAAGGAAAATCTAACAACCTTCTTAACATTAACAAAGCAGAGAGCTCTAGTTATTCTGACAGAAAGGTGAGGATTTTAAACTCAAAGCCTGGATTTCACCACACCCAGCATAAATAAAACCAAAGAATTAAAGAAAAGTTTGTACCAGGGGACCAGCCCTCCCGACCGTGGTCCCCGTCATACAGCCTTCCCTCCTCTAGATCTGCATAGATGTAGGGTCACATTTCTCACGGCTGTTGTGTTTATGTAGGCCGACCTCAGGCGTCAAAGCCCCAGACACCTGTGAGGTCGGAGGTCAGAGGTGAGCCAGAGGGCCACAGCCAGCCTTGGCGTGGACCAGACCAGCCTCACCTTCACTTCTTTTATGTTTTTATCAGGTATTTGACCCCTCTCACCTAACTTCTCCCCCTCGTCTATCCACTCGGACATCTGGGGTTTTCTTGTTTTGACCACCCTTTTTTTTTTTTGGGGGGGGGGGGTTAACAGTTTGACAATGTAAAAAATAAAGATAATAAAAATTAACAGTCTCTCCTCTTTTATTGGACTCATTTAACTGTTTTTTTAATCACCTGGCAAAATAAAGTTCCTGCTACCAAGATGTTATCATACATTAATATAATAATAACTCATGAATGCCTCTCTAGACAGTGTAGCTTATATTTAAATAACATCTGTTCATCAATGTATCATCAGCACCATAGAGGTTTAAACTATATCCTCATTAATGTTTATAAGATCAGACAAAAATACAATTACTGTGAGTTTACGATTGAGGTATAAATGTATTAAAAACGGCCAAAGGAGTGTGTTTACATTTGCAGTCACTGTCCATAATAAGCGACTAATATAGTAATATTGTATATAAATGTGTTGATATTACAACTTTAACCCTCTTGATGCTGCTAACGTTTACCAACAAGTCCTTCCTGGGTCATGCTCTGGAGCTCGGACATGGGAGCGCTCGATTTACAGCCCAGCTTCTACCGTCTGTGACCGTCACGTGTGCTGACAGGGCTGAGAACCAGACAGACTCAGCCCGCCCGCCCCGCCCCGTGCGGTGACTCAGACCAAGCGCTCCTCGCTTTAGAAAACAATCGCCACCGCCGCTGTTCTCCGGTTTTAATGTCTCCCCCGGCCGCTGTAATCCGGTGAATAATCTCGGTTTGTCATGGCAGAAGGTAGCGGTAACATGAACGTGAACGCAGCCGGCCTCCCCCCGGGGGACCCGCAGCTGATCGCGATGATTGTGGAGCACCTGAAGAACCGGGGCTTGTTTGATGAGTTCAGGCGAGACTGCCTGGCTGATGTTGACACCAAGGTACGAGACTACGGTAATCCCCCGGATTAGAGCACTTTGTGGAGCAAATACAGAAATTAAACCCAGCAGCAGCAAGAGGTCGTCGCAGCTGTATCATCCGTCTCTATTATTTTCCGGGTAAAGAGGAAGAGAATGGATCCAGGCGGTCCAACAGGAGTCAGGGGTGTTTTTGGTCACGGGGGGGCACATGTCTGCAGACATCGTTACAGGATCACATTCTGGGGCTGCAGCCATACAGTATTGAACCCTCGGGCTGTTTGCAGTATTTTCTGGTGGAAAAGATGCCTTTTCTTACCCGGAAATATTCTGTAAGAACTCTGTTTTAATAAGCAAACAATCAAGATTATTAATCTGATATCTGATCATTCAAAATCATTATTCCATAAGAATCATGCTCCAAGCATGTCTTGTTGCTTAGAGCTCAGCATAATCTTTATGGAAAAATCGTTGTATTGCTTTGATGTATAAAAACAATGACGTGAAGTACAAAAAATGTTCCTCAGCTGCTTAACTAGGCAAGTAAGCTTGTATAAAACTAATATTAGTTAAACCAAATTTAGCCGTCTAAACAAAGAGAGATCATATCAGTAATACCACAGCAGCAGGAAGACATGACAGAATCACTTCCACGTTCACTTCACATCTCAGACACTGAATTTCAGTGCTTCAAATGTGTTGTATCCCTTGAACAGGAGAAGCTCACAGAGACCGTTAAAGACATCCTGGAGTCGCAGCCTGAGTACGTCTCAGGGAACAGATCCAACGTGTCAAACTGTGAATATGAACTGTTGACGTCCAGTGACGCCGAGGACCTTCAGAAGGTGGCCTCTGACATTGTTGCAGAGATAGTACAGTCTAGGAGCAGCCTCCACTCACAGGCCAGTTTGAACTGGGACCAACTTAATGGCGTGCTCCCCGTTTGGCGTAGGACCTTTTCCAACCCATTAAAATAGAATAGAACCTTTTGGTACTTCTGCCTGAGTCAGGGAACGCTCCGTTATCCACAGTGGCGATAATAATACTAAAATAGGCCATCTGGACTTCTAGCCTCTGGCCCAAGATGCTTCTTTAGGTCTTAAAAAGCTGACCAAGTCTGCGTTTAGAAGTGTGTCCACAAAGTTAGACCCTGATCTAATATGAGAGCGTAAGCGTCTGTTTGATAGTTTTATGACTGTAACTCCAGCTCCAGACTCTCTGGGCCCTGCGCAGCTACAGTATGGCATCACCGGCTCCCCTCACCCTCCCGTGTCCTTCCCCACAGCCCGCCTACCAGAACCTGAGGCAGAAGGTTGACAACTTTGTCACGTCTCATCTGAGCACGCAGGACTGGAATCCGACCATCAACAAGAATCAGATGAGGAACGGACTGAGACAGAGCGTCGTTCAGTAAGTCTGCGTGAGCCCTCGACTCGGACGAGAGAGGAGATGGGACGTGGTGGCTTCAACAGAAAGAGAAGAATGAGGATATGTGGTCCTAGAATGTGTGTGTGTGTGTGTGTGTGTGTGTGTGTGTGTGTGTGTGTGTCCAGGGTGTGTTTGCACCAGCTTCAGATGAACCTGAGCTGGACACGGAGGTTGGTCTTGAGCAGGTTCTCTCCTCTTTCTCTTGCGGGTCGGGGATGCTGGAGTCGGGCGTGGACAGGATCATCACTCAGGTGGTGGACCCGAAGATGAACCACACCTTCCGACCTCAGATCGAGACGGCCATCCACGATTTCCTGTCGGGTGACAGGAAAGACGAGAGCAGCGCCGGGCCGCCGGAACCCGCGGAGACGCCGGAGCCCCCTTCCGGCCCCAAGACCCCCTGAGGGTTTCTCCTTGGACCCGACGTACGGCTGGAGGCCGCCGGGAGCTGGCGATGAAGATCCGTGTTTTCCTGCTCGCGGGTGCGTGTCGTTGCAGCAAACCCTCTCCAAGGTGCAGCGTGACGCCACAGGACGGGAGAGCGCGGGGTTACCGTGAAAACCGGAAAAGCCCAAACCTTCAAATGGACCGCGATCCTTTTTATTGGACGTGTATGAGACTTGTTGGGGGGGTGCGTGGCGAAATAATTTCATTATTTTAAAATTGTGTGACATCGAGCAGATTCCTTTTTTTTTTTTTTTTCCCCACGGACTTCATCTTCCGGAAAGCTGTGGATTATCGGCGCGTTCCCCGGCAGAGCCGACTCTGACTCCAGCTGGTGAATGGAGCGCGTTTCCATTGAACCTGCTGGTCCCCCGCAGGTCTGAACTGGTTGAATTCTTCATCACGATGTAACAGCTTTAGTGTTGGTGTATTTAATTTGCGGCGTTGAGTGTGTTTTTGTCTGTTATTAAACACCTTTTACATTTATATTGGGACTTGTTGACTTGTCTTATATCCCCCCCCCCGCTCTATTGACACTTTCCCGTAAATGAGAGACGTCTTTATCCCCCCACAACACTTCGTCTGTTTTAGATGTAACGCAGTAAAGTCGGGCCCGTTAAGGGAGAAAGTGGAGGAATTCCTTCCTTTGCAGCCTACTGACCAGTCTGGGCGAAATCAGTTTGACACCCGCACAGAGAGGTGGCGACAGAGCCTCAAATAGCCCGTGTGGGACATACAGAACATATATGTGTTTACCAGCGCTGCTAATGTTGGACTACGTGTACAAGCGTTAAAACATGTCACCTTCCCTGAACATACGTGGAAATAAAGTCCCCCACGCGCGCTCCTGTTCCTGCGTTCAGGCGTTGCCTTTGCAGCTACAGCCGGTGAACGTGTGGATTCAAACTACAGTTCCCCAACGTTTCAGGTGTGTTTGTGTGGAAAGAGAGAGCTCTGTAGCCGTCTACAGATATTAATATCAGGTGTTAAATGTTTGTAGAAAAGCTCTAATCGTTCAATATTTACACATCCTTGATAAATACAGCAAAGCCAAACTTTAGCAGTTTATAGAGTGGTCTTGGTCAGTCGGGTCATCTGTGTGCGCGCGTGTGTGTGTGTGTGTGTGTGTGTGTGTGTGTGTGTGTGTGTGTGTGTGTGTGTGTGATCACGCCTTGCGTAACTGTATTGATTTAGCTCCTTGTTTTTTGCAGGAGACAGTCCACATTTGTGTGTTTGTGAGTCCGCCGCTCTCTTTGTTCCCCTGCGCGTTGGACACACTCACTTATCTGTTCATCACTTGTCGGTTCAAGCGCCAGCCAACAGCCACGGCCTGTTATTTCATTTCACGCAGGTTTCCTTGCCTCGCCGTAATCGCTGTGTTTAAACACTTTTTCCCTTTCTTCAAAATCCAAATGTCCTGGTGACTTAATTGATTATTGATAAATACTGGAAGAAAATATGTGTCCAACAACGACCTGGGCTGAGACACGCAGGAGGCTGGAGCGGGCCTGGACCCCTGCTGAGGCCTCCTCCGCGGTCACCTGACCTAAAACCCAGTCGAGGTGGAGGAGGCCCGACAGGACCTGAGCCTGTGCGGGAACTCCTTCAGGCCCGTGGGAGGACCTTCCAGGGCTCCTTCCTGGAGCTCAGGGGGGGGGCGTCTGAAGAATCTAAAACATAAAACGCCACCTCATTCACTTCTCTCTGTTTCCTAGTTCATCCCACACGCGCTCACTCACGCCTCCGATGCCTTCAGGGAGAATCTAGAGCGTAAATAGTCCTGAAAAAACATCAAACGAGAAGCTGTGTCCAAACTTTTGACCGGTGTGTCCTGATGGGAACGATTAGATGAGCAGACGCTGTACAGTCCAGCAGGCCGGCGTGTTTACGAGCCGCGCGCGGGGGAGTATAAGATCTGGACTATTTGCACAGCGGTGCGCATATACATTAGCGTGTGTGTTCAGGGTGAAAGGTCATTGTGTGGGTGGTCATCAGGAGTTGTGTGACTGATGTTGTTTTGAAGCAGGATGAGACAGAATAAGCAGGAAAGGTCAGAGGGAAAAAAAAGTCCTCCGGCAAAGTCCAAATATTTCCCCCCATAACAGTGTGTCTTCCCCAGCTGGGCCCCAGCACAGACACACGCGTGTGCACACCTTGACCTCACCACCAACACACACACACACACACACACACATGCGTGCACTCTTTAGATGCGGGTAGATGAAGCGGAGGAGGCGGGAGGGCGCCGATCTCGAGGCGTTTGTTTGATTCAAAGGGAGGCGCTGATGTCACGGCGTCACGAGCGCGGCCTCTCCCTCCGTCACTGTCAGGAGTCCCACTTCATCTAAACACAACAAAGGAGCTCCAGCGGGACACCCAGGGCCGGCGACCTCTCGGTGACCCCCCCCCCACCACCACCATCACCACTGCTTGGTTGCCCCTTTTCGTAATGTGATGTTTCCAGTTTGGGAGAACGTGAAACCAGTCAGAAAGATCCGTAGTTAGTGGGGATGGAGTGGTGACCAGTCCAGGGTGCACTCTCACCCCAGTGGGGAGAGACTCCGAGACTCCAGACCCCCCCTTACCCCCCCCCCCCTCACCCTGACTGTAACTGTAGCTTATTACCTGGACTCTTACAGTCCCTGAGCCTACATAAACCAGTGGGGGTGATCCGTGTTTGGGAGCTGCGGGGGGGGGGGGCATCATGGAAGAGCAGCCCCCTATTGGAGGAGCGGATGATAAAAGATGATAAAACCTGGATAAAACCCTCGGCTCTCTTGTAAAGCCTCACTGGGAGGCTGCAGCAGCAGATGTTTCGGGGTCATAAAAAACCTTATGAGTCTGAAGGAATGAGGAACTTTACGATTTGATGCTTTATTTAAAAAGACACGTTTTGGAGTGTCGCTCTCTCTTTGGTACGTTCCTCGCTGCACGTCTCCCCACCAAGGAAGCAGCTGTTTGCGCTCAAACACGCGCCTGCGCGCACACGCAATCGCGCGCACGCCGCTGCCTTATTAGCAGTGGATGTGTTGAGTGGTTAATCCTCGCCCAGTTGGCTTCCTTCCCCTCATCCATTATAAACTTTTGGCCCCCTCTCTGGTGCGCGCCCCCGCCGCTGCGCCGCCATTGGCCGAGACGCAAACTTGTGCGCCGTGAACGCGCAGTTGTATATACCCCAGCCTCGATGCCGCGCTCACACTGCGCACGGACGACGCTTCTGTTCCAGCTGCTCCGACGTCTCGAACAAACAAGGACGCGGGGGGGGGCGACCTCAGGCCGAAGAATGTCCGCCAATCTGTGCGCCGCTTTGCTGGTGCTGGCGCTGGCGCTCCGCAGCTGGCCGCGCACGCTGGCCGTGGAGACGCACGACGTCCAGGACAAGCAGGGCAGCCAGGTGAAGAGGAGGCTCTCCCTGCAGAGCACAGGTGAGCTCACACACACACACACACACACACACACACGCACACACACACACACACACACACACACACACACACGATCCGGGCTCGACGCTTCCATTCCTGATAGACATTTATCACATTTTTTTTTAGCAGGAAATGACTTTTGGTGGCGTTTAAGGCTGATAAAGTCATTAAAAGTTGGAGGTAAATAGGGTAGGCGATAGAAGCAAAACCCTCAGCCGACACCGTTTCCGTTCTTTTCTTTCTTTTTCCTTTTCTGTCTCTTTTTCCTCCGTTTTCATTGTCTATAATGTGTGGAGGTGCTGCTGATTCCATTCGTTGTTCGATGTCTAAGCAAACTAAATAAAAAATAAATAACAAACTGGAGATGACTTCCACGAGCGAATAAGTGGATTGATCACGCAATTTGTAGGGTTTGCGTTTGTTTAATGGCGCAGCATCATTCACTCGATGGATGTTTCATTTTAAATGTCCTCGGTGTCAAACGCGTGACTTTTTGCTTCAAGTCACCGCACCGAAGCGTTCGGCTTCACGGAAAACGACATTTCTGAGCCGGAGCCGCGTCCCTCAGACTGGAGCTGCAGGTTGAGCTGACGTGACCGCTGGTTGTGGTGCGCGTGTGTGTGCGTGCGTGCGTGCGTGCGCGCCTCAGCCGAGATCCAGAGCTGCCTGGTGGGTTCCGGGGACGTCGGCTGCGGGACGTTCCAGTGCTTCGCCAACAACTCCTGCGAGATCCAAGGCCTGCACCACATCTGCCTCACTCTGCTGCACAACGCCGGACGTTACGACTCACAGGTGGGGACGAGTCTGCTGGTTTGACCCCCCTCCCTCCCTCACTTCCACACACTGGAGAGCAGCTTGCTTGGCTTCCAGCACTCCTTGCTGAACCGTTTCCAACTTGAATCAGGCTGACATGAGAAATATTTGGATGTGTTTTTTATTTATTTGAATCCCTTCTGTCATTTGGGAGGAATGTTTGTTGTATAAGGAGCAGCGTGGTTACAGAACAGGCAGAGAGGGAACAGCGTGTCTGTTTCACCAGAACAGATGTGCATGAGAGGGTTATATAAGTCCAGTGTGTGTCCGTCCAGGCTGGACACACACTGGCTGATGTTCTGGCCCTGACAGAGAACAGAAGTGCCACATGTCTCCTGACCTGGCTCGGGGTCGACCCCCCCCTTCTCTCTCTCCCCCTCCTAGGGTAAGTCCTCTGTGAAGGACGCGCTGCGGTGCATGGCGCTGGGTCTGCGGCACCGCTTCAGCTGCGTGAGCCGCCGCTGCTCCGCCGTGAAGGAGATGGTGTACTCCCTCCAGAGGGAGTGCTACTCCAAGCACCAGCTCTGCCTGGCGCTCCAGGACCACATGGACACCATGGGCAACCTCATCCAGTTCCACCTGATGTTCCCCCCGGGGTGAGGCAGGCGCATCCATAAACGCAAACATCAATGGAAGACGTAAATAAACGCGGTTGACTTCCTGTCCCCCCCCCCAGACCGTACGTGGAACTGATGAACTTCCTCCTGAAGTGCGGGGAGGAAGTGCGGCTGTGGGTCGGCCGCCGGCTGCGGGCGCAGTGCGAGCAGCACTGGGGGACGCTGTGCGCCAGCCTGGGCGGCGGCGGCGGCGGCGGCTGCGCCCCCGAGCAGCCGTCCACGGCGCAGAGCACGGCCGCGCCGTGGCCCTCCACGGCGCCCTGGGCCCCCAGCGCCCCGGGGCCCCTGCAGAGGCCGACCCCCGACACCCTGCCGGACGCGAGCAGCGCGCACGACGCGGGCAAGGGGGCGGAGCCTGGACTTCACCTGCCCGACAAGGTGAACGCCTCCGCGTCGTAGAGGGGGAGAACGGCCCAAAGGTGCAGACAGGGTACACAAGGATTGTGCACTTATTAGTGTATTACTATAACAGTGATGTGTGCAAAATGCTGCAGTTTAGACTAACTTATTTAATCTGTTGTATATTTGTTTTATCCAATTATCTACCTCGACTCGATACCACAGTTATCAGGAGTGTCTGTGCCCCCCCCCCACAAAGGGCACAGACACACAAACACTAGCTCAAGTGCAGCTGATGGCTTAAAGTCACATCTCTACCTATTTAAGCTTGTTTTTTTTTTGTATTTGAGGAATGTTACACGGACGCACGATCGACCCGCACCGCCTGCGGGAAGGAGAACACTCTCCGGTTATCCTGCGTTTAATGTCTTTAATACTCTACTTGAACATTCACACTTCATACAGGTCCCAGCTTCCAAGCTATGTTTTTATTTTATTTTATTTTTTTTTATTTAAATGGATCCTTTAAAGAAAAAAAGGAAAAAATACATTTGTAGGTATTTTGACTTGAGATGAAATAAAGAAATGATGTTACTGGACAGAGGAGCGTCTTCATTCGCCGTCGTGTGGCCATCCGCTGAGGCCTCGGTGCGCGTCTACGGTCCCCGACGCGACAGGGGACCAGGCGCTCTAATCCCCCCGCACAAAAGGAGCAGCTGTGGCAGAAACGGGGGCAGGAGGGGGGGGCCGGTGCGTCACCTTGACACCCGGGAGGGGGGGCGAGGCTGAAAGTGTTTATCTCCAGTGTATACATGGACACGCTGTCTTTAAACAGGAGGACATCTGGTGCTGATCCAGAGCTGACCGTTTCACAATGTGCCGCCTTCGGGAGCGCGACGGCGGTCCAGTCCAGTCGTGCACGCGCTTCTACACACAGATATCGGTATCCACGGAGACAAAAGCGCCCCCTCTAACCCCCTCGAGCCGGGGTAACTCTGACAGCCAGGAGATCATGGAGGCCTCAGAACTCCCCACAGTCCTTCACATCAACAGTCTGGACGGACATCAGACAACAGTTCTTCCCACCATCTCTTTAAATGTTACAACTTTAAGACCCAGCTCTGAGCTACACCCAGTGTAAGACTACCACACAGCTTCACCTCAGCAGTAACTACAAGATGTTCTACATTGCAGATGTTCTACGTTGAAGTCACAAGGCACTTGTTTAAAGGGTCTGTTCAAAGTCTCTGCACGTCGTTCTCCCCTAAGCGTGGGGGTTTATCAGGACCTCCACAGCATCGCCGAAGCTGCTGAAGTGCTTCAAACCTGGGGGACATCCTGGTTCCGGGCTGAAGACGACGGCGCTTCGCTTCGGTCCTGCTGCGGAAGAGCCCGAGGGCGGCTAGATGAAAGGGAAGAGGCGTTTCTTCAAGATGTAGAGGACGGTGGCGAGGAAGAGGGCCAGCGCGAGGAAGATGAGCAGCTTGTCCGTCAGCTCCCGCCGGTTGTACTTGAGGATGAGCCTCCTCCCCAGGTGGATGGTTCCCGTCATGTTCCTGAACTCCTCGTTGGTCTCCTGCACCGTCCTGGAGGAGGTGGCTGTGGACGACGGAGAGAGGGACAGTTTCACAATAAATTCCGCATTGACCCCGAGTCAATGCAGCGGCTCCGAACGGATAAGATGACGAGCCACCCGACCCAGGACACCGATGCTGTCCTCGCTCTGCTTCACCCTCTCAGCCATCATCCTGCTGATGGACATCAGGCTCTCCGTGATGTTGCTGGTGGACTCCACGAGGCTTTCTTTAGTCGCCTTCCTGAGCCCAAGACAGACAAAGCAGGTGGCGTTCATTCATGACGTCATGTGCTGTTGCTTTGGAACATTCGTGATTTTGACTAAAAGACAAAGGTGGACCGTCCAGGATCAGCTGTACGCGCCAGAGGACTCCCCTCACTAACCTCTGTCTGACGCTCTGGTTCTCTTCTCCTCGCAGCAGTTCGTCTTTCTCCATGTTGTCGATGGCCAGCTGACAGGCCAGGTTTGCTTTCCTCCAAGACGTCTGGTTGCTGCAAACAGACGACAGGAGCAACGCAGAGACGCGTCTCAAACATGAGGACATCATGAGAAGGCTCGCCGCTCTTCAGTCCCTCGTTTCAGAAAGTCAAACCCCCTCAGATTCTCTGGCCGGAGAGACGGACGTGGGCTTGTTTCTGACCTGAGCATCTGCCTCCTCTGGCCCTCCGCCTCCGCCTGGATGGACTGTCTGTCCGACTCTCTGTCCTGCTCCCTGGCCATCAGCTCCAGATCCTGACACCACAACAGCAGATCAACCAGGGTCCAGAAGAACCAGGTCCAGAAGAACCAGGTCCAGATGGACCAGGGTCCACGTGGACCAGGGTCCAGAAGAACCAGGACCTGAAGGTCCAGGTCCAGATGAACCAGGGTCCACGTGGACCAGGGTCCAGAAGAACCAGGACCTGAAGGTCCAGGTCCAGATGGTCCAGCACACCTGAATTCTGGTCCTGAGCTTGTTGAACTTGTCTTTGACCTGTGAGTTCAGGTCCAGCAGAGATGACTGAGGACCAGGACAATCTCTGATGTCCTGCAGGACACACGCACACGCACACACAGTAAGGCAGTAGGGTCTCAGATGATCCTTTTCTTCTCGTATCACACCGAACAGGCTCTTCCATCACAGAATAAATAATAGTATAATATTTTAAACTAACGGGCCGTGAGCTAAACTAAACTGTTGGTGTTTGTAGTTATGATGCGTTTAAGGTTCTTATAGTCCAACACTAGGGGAGTCGTGTCTGTGGAAGCTCTGATGAGATCTAGATGTTAACGTGACTAACTTTGTTCAATCTTGTAGTTTTAACTATTTTCTTTTCTCTCAACTCAACTCTGCTTTTTTATCGCTTCGCGGACATTCCAGGACAAAAGCACCGAAAATAAAGAGCGGATAAAGACAGGCGTCGCCCGCAGCGGGAGGTGAGCCTCACCTGGATCAGAGCTTTAATCTCCAGATCGTATTTTATTATTTCTTGTCCACAGATTCGGACGTGAACGTCGCTGTAAGACGACATGTTTGTTTTGACTCCTCACTACGGCAGACAAGCGAGTCCAAAAATCTGTCGCTCACGAAACGCGAAGCGAAAATTACGGCGCATTCAGACTTGTGAGTGTGTGTGTGTGCGTGTGTGTGTGTGAGGTCGAGATAGAAGCTTATTTTTGCAGGTATTTACAGGTTATATTATACAGGCTTAAAGCCATAAAAAACTATTCAGTCGTAAACGCTGTAAACCTATTTAAAATAAAATCCATAAGCATCATACCTAAAAATTTGATTATTAAGTCATATGCAAAGATGTCATTGTGTGTGTGTGTGTGTGTGTTTGTCTTTGTATTATTATTATTGGCTTCATGACATTTAGTTTTTTTTTGATGGATGTCAATGCTAATATTAATTTGCACTAATTTGCATTTTCTGTCCATTAAAGATTCAACAGGGAACAAATGAAACCTTTGTCTTAATTTCACCAGTATGATGAGCAATTGTCCTTGAAAGCTCACACAGCGAAGTGTCTTCAAATTATGAATCAAAGAAAGAGAGCGCATGGGGTGCTAATGGTTTTATTTATTTCGATATTAAAATCAATAAACATAATCAGACTACTGTTGTGGTTACAAGCAGAGCAGTGGGATCAACTCCTGGCTGACACCACAGAGAAAGACTGATAAAAAAAATAAAATAAAAAGAGAAACAAAGAAAAAGAAAGAGGCACAATAACACAGATCCAGGGCAGGTGTCAAACTGTCAGAAGCTCTGAAACAGAATGAGCTGTTACAGTACAAAAAGAACAATAACCCCACATCGCTTACATTTCTAAGCCTGTGCAGAAAGAAAGCCTCCAACTGTGCCTCCAAAAAAGAAAAAAAAAAAAAAAAAAAGTTAGATAAAACAATGTTACAAACCCAGCACAACATTTATTACACAACATAAATATAACAACTGTCAATATATTGTATTTGAACAGGCATATATGTGATCTACAAATATAGACGTCATTGCTAGAGAGAGGATCAAGTTAGTTTCAGCAGGATACACTTTTTCTGCAGGTTTTGCTTCTGTATTAAATAATATTATCAACCAGAGGATCTATTATAGAGCACTTAGCAATGAAGTACAGCCTTCCTACTGACACCGGGGAGAGGAACACATACAAGACTAACTAGAGAAAGATCCCATGCACCATACAAGACCAGAAGCTTCATAACAAGAGCATGTAGCTGTGGAGCTCCAGATGATCGATGCCTCCCACAATGTCTACATGGTTGGACTTGCATGGGTTTCCTATAAAATCTTCATTCTGCCTGGTGGTTTAATCCATATTTAGAGAACAACGACAAAGAGAGAGAAAGTAAGAGATGTGTATTGATAAACCTTGTGTCTCTCGCTCCATGCGGTTTGGCAAGTTCGGAGGGAGATGTAAATCATTGCAGAGTGGGATAAGCTGGAAAGAGGGGCTTTACTTCGCTCGTTCGCTTGTTTTTAAGATCAGTCTGGTCTGCAGAAGTCTGCAAAAGTGAGGTCTCCCTCAGCGTTCGGGGCAAGGGAGGTGAGGGGTCTCTGCCCACCAGCCTTAGAGGCTGTCGTCAGGAGCGCTCTGACGACGGCGGCGGCGGCCCAAAGCCCTCCCAATGAAGAAACACAACTCTGGTGCAGCGGCGAGGGTCGGGATCCTGATCCGATTCGCTTGTTTCCCTCAGCAAAGTGGAGAACCAGATCCTCGCCTGGTTCTCACGAGGCTTCGCTGCCCCCTTTGGACCACGTCAAACGCCCGGTGACAGACGCGTTATGGACTTCACAGACGGCCGTCACTCAAAATCACAATGAAAGTGCACGTCTACGAGCATCTAAGTGCTTTGACTGGGAAACTGCTACGATAAGGAAGAAAGAAAGCAAAACAAAAAGGGGGTCAGCAGAAAAAGCCCGATAAAAGCCCGTTCTGGTTTGTGGAAGGTTTTAAAATCTGCTGCCAGGCTTGTTGGTTTTAGTTTATATCCGACGTCTAAGGTAAATGAACGGGGTAAACATTCTGGGACGTTGGACTTTAGTGCATAAGTCATTGTCTCATACTTGTTTCACAGTTTGAGACGCGGTCGTGGATTTAGCATCTTCTATGAAACTACGCTGGAGAACAAGAATAAAAAAACAAAACCTGTATTCATAGAAGAATGCTCTCGCTTCAATTAGATGGAGAATTTGATTCTTTTGATTCGCTGTGATGAGGTATTTTTGAACTGAATTGCTGGAATTGTTTAATTTCGAATGAGTAAAGTGTCCGTCAATGCAAAAATACTGCATTATATGATTTTTGGTACATGGTTAGACAGCAATACACAAATATTACTCAGAAATACTGTTTTACAAAAATAAACCACTATATTGGCAGAGGCGCATTTAATTATTTAGGGAAAATATATAAAAATAATTCACTGTGACTTTAAATGACGTCTGTGAAGTTTTTCAGTTTAAAAGGCTTAATTTAGTAATAAATATCAAAGGAATGGTATGAACGCTTTGTCATCAGGAAGAAGGACAAAAATATAATTTAGGAGAAGAAATCAAAAGTGCAACATCTGATAGAGTGAGACGATAAATAGCCGTACGTCTAATTGTGATTATGATACTCGATCCTGACAACATGACTCTCCCTCCGCGTTCCAAAGTCTAACAGGAAGTAGAATGACGCTCACCTCCTGCTGAGGAAGACTAGTCTACATTCATCAGCAAAGCAGCAGCAGCGGCGGCGGTTATACCTCGCTATGTCAACATACAGCAGTGCAGCACTCACAAACACCAGACTGACCAGAGTCTTCAACAGAAGGAATAATATGGCTAAAAATGGTTTTTTTTTCCCCCGTTTTTCTTTTTTTTTTTTTTTTCTCTTCTTCTTTTTTTTTTCTTTTTAAAGACAGCCATGATAGCACCCAGCCAACGGATTAGCACCACAGTTTACCCCCATGCTCAGTTTGTCGCTCTGCACACTTCAAGGAGGGTCTGGCACTTCATAATAGCAAAGTTAAGAAAAAGAAAGTTCTGTACTCGGTGTTGTTTTTTTTTTTTTTTTTTTTTTTTTTTTCTCGTCTTTCTTTCTCAGAAAAAGGTCAAGAGGCAGCAACGCGGTGCTCTAGGTCATTAGGTCAGAATACATTGTGAATGAGAAGGTAAAAATCAGGCCTCGGTCTCCCTCTGCCTCAGACACAGTGGAAGTTTGCTCTTGTCTACACAGACACACCAGCGGTGATAGCAGCAGCAGCCAATACACAAAAAAAACACAATAATGTGGCGTAGTGGGCAGAGAAAGAGTTCTAAAGAGAACCAGAACCCCCCCCCCCCCAAAAAAAAAGAAAAGAAAAAAAAGAAACAAAAGCAGGAATTTAATTCAGTTTTGTCATTCGCGACATGCATCTGGGATGCTCTCAACTGAATTGGGAAACCTGGTCCCTCGTTTCATGAGGAAGCCCCCCCAAACTGACAGAAGGTGCAGATTTGTGTCCTCATATGTTTGATTAAGGCACCTGGTTCTGCAGGCATCGTATTCAAAATATGGTTTATGTACAAACCAAGTGCAAGATGAGTAACACTGTTGATTATTTTTGACTGTCGTAGGAAAGAAGGGGTGGGGGGGGGGGCTAAACCAAAGTCTTGAATGTCTTTGTGCTCATTCAATAGCAGCGAGTATGAAACCACTCAGATTATTAACCAGTCTGCGAGGATTCGATTCTCTCGGTGCGGCGCAGGGGGCGTGGGCGCACGGAGGCGGCCCCGCCCCCTCCCCAACACACACACACACACACACGCGCGCGCACACACACACACACAGAAAACAAAAACTGTTGCAAAAGTCAACACAATACAAATGAAATGGGGACGGCGGGCGTGAGCACAAAGGTGCTGGAGATGAGAGTCTTCAAGCAAAAAAAGAAAAAAAAAATAGAACAAAGCACGGGTCTGAAATGTGTGGAAGGGGAGCCTCGACGCTGGACTCTGGGACCTGACACCGCTGCCAGCGGAGCCCGCGTTCAGCAACGCTTAATCCGGGAAGGAAAGAACCCCCCCCCTGCCCCCCAACCAGTGGGTAGTTAAGCCCCAAGCAGAGCCGGGAGTGTCTGAAGGCCTGTGGGCCGGACCAGGCTGAGTTCCTAGTGTCCCCAAATGGTTCCCCTTCATCAAAAAGCGCTCTCTAGCGAGCCTCACGTGGACGCTGATCAGAGGTCGTTGATCAGCGGTCTCCGGCATCGCTTCAGCCGACCGGGGGGTGTCGCGCGGGCAGGGGCGTCGAACCCAGGCGTCGAGGCTCTCACGACAGAAGCAACGGCGTATTCACAAACACTGAGCGTACCGGTCACCCACGCAGAGAGGACTGTGTTTGCACAGGGAGGGCGTGGCGCCGTCCTCCGATTGGTCCGGGGCTGCCCGGGCCGGAGGCGGAGGCCGGTCCAGTTCCGATGCAACAGAACGAACCCGGCGCTGCGCGACGGACCCAGCGTCAGGAGGCAATCCCGTTTTGGAGAACGTCCGTTTAATACGCAAAAGTCGATGCTCGTGACGAATCTGTCGGCCTTTTTCGTTGAGCGAGGGCAGAGGGCATCGCGCTATACTGACACTGATAATTCATAACACACAAAATATTTCTATACAGAGTAAAGAATGGCGACAATAACTGGAGTACATAAATATATCTTTCTTTCGATTTTACACGGTTTTACTTGTCAGACAGAAGGATATTTACCCTGATTTATGAGCTTAATGTATCCACTTAGGTTTTATAGGACAAGAGGAGCACAAAGTAACACGCTATCAGCTTTGTTTAGTAAATAGGATTTATGTCTTCAGAAATCAAACAAAGAAAGGTTTTACTGGCGTGGACTCCACCCACTCCTCCACTATTAAAATGCCACAGAGTCTCCTGGTTTTGAATGTAAAGTTGCACAGCTTGCGCCTATCGCGATAAATGCAGAGGCCGGCGCGGGCTGCTTCCTCGGACCAGCCTCGCGATCGACCGCAAAACAGACGAGCTGACGGACCGTCAACCGGAGGCCTTTTGGAACCGCAGTTGACCCGAACCCACCCCGCCCACCTCGCGCCGTCTGACCCGGACAGGTTCAAGGGGCGGGGCCGGGCAGGCGGCCCGCGGGAACGATCGCCCGCCCTCACCCCCTCGCCCCTCCCCCCCACCCACCAACACCACCCCCCCCCCGTCGGCGACAGCGGTTGTTTTGAGCCAATCGGGCTGAACGTTGTTGTTTTTGTTGTAATTGACGACCGTTTGTGGGCGGAACGCTGTGCTGAGCGCACCCGCCACGTTATTGTGTTTGTTTGAAGCTGAGTGAATTTTTTTTTCGTTTTGTTTCGTTAGAAGGCAATAAGTGTCCCGTTTGAGTCTCCATTTGTAATTGGCTTGCTATACAGTACAGTGATATATATTTACGCCCCCCTGAGGAGGCCCAGAACAACGCTTCTCGGAGAGGCTGTTCCTGGCCGCCTCAGGCTAAACCCCCTCCTCATTAAGTCACAAGTAGAAATCAGTTTACATATGATAACAATATATCTCTCTGGAGAAATGTCTCTACACTGTACATCACCCTGAAGAGGAAGCCAAAGCAGAATCAGTTTTTCCATAGGAAACCTCTACTGAAGGCAAATGAATCAAGACGCCAAAGGGGATCAGCATCAGGATCGAAGTAGGGGCCCTGGAGCCAAAACCCTCGTTATTAAGACCGCAAAAAACACACACGAGCCCCGGGCCAGGAAATAAACACATCCTGTCAACAAACTGGGCTTCCCAAAGCCAGGGAATGATACGCTGTCGAGCACCATTTCATATCATCGCGCGGCTCCAGAAACGCTTAGATCTAACCCTCGCCAGCTCGTGAACCCAGCCGAGGCGGGTAGTAGACCTATCCTAGCAAGTAGTCGGTTAATCACACTTGCAGCATTCACACCAGGCCTTTTAGCAGCAAATGGAAGAAAAAAAAAATGCTTTTCTTTTTTTTTTAATTCCTTTTTCTTTTTTGGACAAAGTGCTTTTGTTTTCAAACATATAAGATAAAGTACTCTACAAATATCTAACAGTTAGAAGATACGTTTTAACTCACGGACTATTTACAAAAAAACGAGTCACTAAGAAAGTAGCTATGGACGGTAGGTGAGAGCAGGTCATCAGGCTACAACTAGACTAAGAAGTCAAATCTTGGATATTTGTCTTTCTTGTGTCAAAAAAAGCACCATTTCTCCCTTTTTACACAAAACAGAAACAAATATATCTATACATGGAGCACTAGCACTTCACTCACAGTACAGAAAGACCACAGCGGCCCCGCAATCGGACTTTATTCTGTGAGGGAGTGTCTTCTGAATTCATCCAACCACTGACTGATCTGGCCGGGAAATCTAAAATTCGTCGTAGCTCGACCCCCGAGTCGTCTGGAAACGGCCCGCCTATTTGTAACCGGGACACCGCGACACTGCCGTCGGGCAGGAAGGAAGCCAGAGACGCAAGGGAGGAAAATCCCGGGAAATTCGGCCGGGAGCGAAACTATGAGGCTTCGGCTTCCGCTATCCCGCCACTGACCCTCCGTCAGCTTCACACAACACGGCCTCACGGGGCCGGACCGCTCCAACTAGACTGTGGTTTGGCTGCATTGTGCTTTAAATAACTCCAGTCTGGATTGTTCGCCACTCAATTCAGCCACCAGAGTGAGGATACACAGATCAGAACATCCGTTTTCCTCCACCTGAAGAACCCAACCAAATGCTTCCGAACTCAAAGAAAAGCTAACAGACAGCTAAAGTACAAAAATATAACAGGAGCCTTTTTTTAAAACTTTTTTTTTTTTTTTTTTGCTTTTTCCTCTAACTTTCTCAACGCAGGGACAGGCTTTAGAAATGTGTCATGCTCAAAAACAAACCGACTGTCATGAAAAGTGGCATTTCTCCGTTAACGTTTATATACAGTACTTTAACACACAACTCAGGTATTACTTTGTTGAGGAACTAGACCTTGACTACATATATAGAAATCAAAGAAGTGACACAGAAACAAACATTTTGGTTATTTGTCGGTGACATTTTGACAAAAGAGCAAAATATTTGACATAGCTTATCTATTGGCGGTCTTGGTTTTTGTCCTAGATAGCGCCATTAACACAATTAGCATATGGAGGGAGGAATCAGTTCAGGAATGAAGTGCTTGCTCAGCAACAGGTCTACTGGAGAAGCCCATTAGATGGGGTTAATTTTCAAATAAAAAGAAAGAAAGAAAATTAACGAATGTTCCTTTTCTGTACAGAATTGGACCCAATCAAATTTCACAGTTCAGTGAACATCCCTGACCCTCCCACATTTCTTACATTCAATACGGCGTCAGGTAAGCTGTGCAAAACCTTACTTTAACTGGCTGGTCGCCATTTCGTTGCATGTGTCTTTGGTACAAAAAACAATCAAAATATAGTGTGCAAATATTTTTTTTTTTCTGTAACTCTAAACAAATATATCTGTTAACCCTTCCCTCCCCCGGTCCCTAAAGACACAGTACCAAAAACCAAAAGTAATCTATTGCAGAGCCCTCCTATATACACAGACTCTGTGGCATCATGCAACGAGAGCTTCCTTTTCATTTATGTACATTCAGAATATCTTCAGACAACTGAAATACACAACAAAACCCCACAAACGTCTCCCTCCTCACATTCACTAACAAACAACCTTGAGTGTAAGGGAGTTCTCTCCTTGGCTGGACCTCTGGGAGTTCTGACCAATCACGTTATTTCATTGTCACTCACACACACGCGCGCACACACACACACACGCGTGCACGCACGCCCACCACACACACACACACACACACACACACACACACACACACACACACCAGCTCAGCATTTACAGAAACACACACGAACATACACAAGGCACAATGAATAGACCTCTAATCAAAGACTAGTGTGAACACACCAAACTGTCAACCTGGTCATCTTCACTGTACAAAAAAAGGGAAGCCGGTGCAGTTTTTGTCAGGGAGACACTTTTTCTTATGTACAGTTTCCTAGAGGCGATGGATCGCTGTTCGCCGTCTTCCTCTAAATCTGCTCCCACTGCGGCACCACGTGCCTGGTTCACCCCGTCCAGTTCTAACCAGCGCAAGGCCAAAAGAAAGCACCAAACTGTACACACTCCACCCGGTCAGACACCTTCTGCTGCTTAAGCCCACGTGGGCGGTCGATAAAAACCCAGCCGGGGGAACCTTTGTCCCCAAAATCTCGCTTCAGCCTCTTTTCGTTTGCTGAACGTTTCCTCTTGTCGGAGAGCGACAGCAGACTTGATTGGCAGAGAGGGGACGGCATGAACATATTTAGGCCTTCAATACAAAATATTTCCTGCCTCCCCAAAATGCCCCGGAGCAGGTTGCTCTGGTTTTGGCAAACCGATTACTTCACTAAACATCTTTGTAATTTGTTGCCATGTGAGCTGAAGCTCCTCTAGGAACAATAGGGTCAGAAGATCGTTTTTGTCTCGTTTTTTTCTCCCCCCCGCCCTATCGTGTAACACACTCTCGTAACGATCCCCAACTAGTTGTGTGAACGTGCTCCAGCGGCTTCACTACTCGCGTGACAGTTCTGTCTCAGCCCTGGAAGCACAGCCTACACGATGCTACGTTAAAACACGCCGGTGGATTTAGAACGCCCCGTTCGGCCTCGCATCGAGTCAATCCCTTCGCTTTCGGAGACGTGTTTCCCGACAAATGCTCGCGATGGGTTAGGAGACAGTGATGCGTCGTCTCTGCTCACAGTGTGCAGAGAACGGAAGCTAGGGTGTATGTCGTACAGGCGCAGGGCTGAAACAAGCACACATACATACACACACACACACACACACAGGAAGTGGTATGTGTGCTTGTGTGACAAACGATGTGTATGTACTCTAGGTTGAAGGGCATGCAGAGAGGAGCATAGTTACAACAGGATAGCACATGGTGGTAAGTGGAAAGTCTCTTTTCCCCACTCCTCTCGGTGGACGTGGCTTTTTTTTTTCTCTCTAGATTTTGGAGGTCGGGACTCGGAGGCCGACCAGTCCGCCCGTGGGGTCCCCGCGTCCCGTGTTATCCAAGATCTTGTTGACAAAGTCTGAAGTCTGTCCGGCAACAGGCGGCGCAACTGCGGAGGCAAAGGGAACGGTAAACGGGCCGCAGTGGGAAGCACAAACAGTGGCGTCACGGGTCAGCACACTGTCATTGGTTCAAATTCGTGTTTACAAACCCCCCCCCACCCACCCAGGAGAGAATGTGTGGTTTTACTGACCGTCCAGTCTTAATGGATTCTCACCGAGTGTCTGCTGGATCAGGTGTTCCAGAGTGTCAGTCATGTTGGTTGGACGAGGAGAAGAGTCCTCCACGCGCGCCACAATCTCCTCCTTGATGGTGTTGATGACGAACAAGAGCCGGTCTGAAGGGACCAGGACAGAGAAGAGGTGAGGCGGCTTAATCTAGATTAAACGTCGGTGCATGTGCGATCACTTTCGGCTGAGGGACTCACCGTACTCCGTGCTGAGGCCCCACAGTTTCACCTTATTTGCTTCATACTGGGCTTTCTTTTTTAACCGGCAAGCCCTACAAACCCACAGCAGACCGTTACGGGTGGACTCGCGAGCCACAGGTGGGTCTACCTAAACACATATGGGTGTGCTCTGGTTTTACCTGGACGCCAGCTTGTTCTTCTCCTTGCGGGACCGCGGCCG
Source organism: Lagocephalus sceleratus (assembly GCA_911728415.1). Taxonomy (NCBI): domain Eukaryota; kingdom Metazoa; phylum Chordata; class Actinopteri; order Tetraodontiformes; family Tetraodontidae; genus Lagocephalus; species Lagocephalus sceleratus. Next base: position 2,629,007 of record CAJVRN010000213.1, read on the forward strand.
TGCGGTCAGGGGCAGCTCGCTCACCGGGGTCAGGTCGCTGATCACCTTGTTCAGCTTGCGGAGCTCGGTGCCTATTTGCAGCAGCTTGCGCGGGTTGGGAGTCAGGTCTTCCACATCCGTGCGGCGAGACTTCTTCAGCATGTACTTCCCTGTGAAAGGCAGAACAACGTAAAGAATATAAACATTGTATGTTTTACTACTTGGAACACATTATCAGCATTCAAAGGCTTATACCAATATTTCACAGTACAGCCATTCTATGCAAGATAAATGTACATTAGTTACATTTTTAGACCTATTTATAATATCAGTAGTACTACTTAGAGTAGATTTACTATCACTGCATCTTCAAACAGAGCTTCTATCTGTATGATGTATTGTATACATACCATGCAGCGGCCCGTTCTTCTGGTAGAGGTTGCTAGGCAGCGTGTGCCTGTCCCACTCAGAGGGCTTTAGCATGCGCTCCTGCTTGGAAGGGGGAAGCTGCTCGCTGTACTCCCAGAAGTAGCGGCGCTTGCCTCTCTTCCTGCTGGAGACTCCCGCCGTCAGCCCTTTAATGTCGTCCATCAGCTCCATGTCGCAGCCTGGCGTGGCAAAAGAAACAAAAGGCAACAGAAACAGGTGGAAAATGAGAGAAACCTCCACAGAGATTCACAGTGAAAAAGGGACAGGTCAGCCTGCAGGTTATATAAATTGCATGTTGTTTATTTATGAGTTCACTGCAGAAGGAAAAAGTGACAGGAGAATTTTGTCTTTATATTTTTTTGCTCTACTGAATTAATGTTGAGAAATTATTAAAGGCTGCAATTTGATAATTTGCAGGACCTCTGTTGATTACAGGTGCACACAAGGACAATGAGTGAATGATTACCTGGCTCAGAGAAGGCGTCACTCATGTCATCGTCTTTGTCTGCTTCGTAGTCTTCGTCCTCTTCCTCCTCCTCCTCCTCCTCCTCCTCCTCCTCTTCTTCCTCATTCTCAGACAGCTCGTGCTCGCTGCCGAAGCCCTCGTCGTGGTCTTCGTCGTCCAGCTCCTGCCTGTCGCCCTCCTCCTCTGCTTCCTCCTCGTCCTCGTCCTCGTCCTCCTCGTCCTCCTCCTCCAGCTGGGAGTGGGCTCGGTTGGCCAGTCTGCTGCGGGTCAGGAACAGAGAGTAGTTGTGTTCTTCCTCTTTGCTTTTCTCTGTTCCCTCAACAACAAGGATGCCGCTACTTCCACCACAGATTGCCTCCGCTGCTCGGTCGCTTTCGCTGACCAGTCCGGAGGCATTGACCTCCAGCACCTGACTTGCCTCCACGAGGTGAGGCACAGCGGAGGACCAGCCTGCAGGCACATCCGTCCTCCCTGCTGCCTCCACCCTCCTCTCAAAGCTCATCAGGCTGCCGGGGCCAGTAGCTGCCTTAACAGGGAGAGCCACCAAGGAGGCGCTCGCTGAGGTGGAGGCCTTCTCGTCTTGGGGCTGTGAGGGAGGTAAAGGGGGCTCTGCCCTTTCAAAGTCAATGTGGGAGGGCTTATCAGGCTGGGATCTGTGCACGGCACTCACGCGGACTTTGGCCTTACGCACAAAGTCGGAGTTGTGCGGCGCGGGTGACGCCATCTTGGCTGCTCGTCCTTGGGGCTTGGTTTGACCTTGGCCATAGTCCTGGGTGAGGCTGAAAAGATTCTGGGTCTTGGCCATGGTCTCAGTACTGGAGGGGACGGGCCGAGTGGCTTTCTGAGAGCCTTCGGCAAAGTCTGGGAGGGGGCTCCGTGAAGGACGGGAAGATGTGGAGCTTGAGGAGGAGCGCACAGAGCCAGGCACTGCAGGTCTCTTGCTGTGACAAGGAAGCTGGGATGGTTGAGACTGAGGCTGGGGGGCAGGCAGAGTCAGGTCAGCGGGGGGATAGAGCGCCTCGCACACAGGCAGCGAATCTTCGCTGTTGAGCTGAGCCAGCGTCGGCGTTCTCCCGATTACTTCCTCGTCCTGGTAAGGACTTGAGAAATCATCCAATCCCAGGAAATCCACCTCTTTGGTGCCCCAAATATCACAGCTGGCCAGCCGTGTGTATCTGTCGACCACAGAGACACGGAGATGTATCAACAGTGAAGCCTCGGGTTCCATTTTGCTCTTGAATTTGCAAGATAATACAACACAAAGCATATCCTCCCACTGCATAATCAATCCAATTTCCAGATCCTAAATGTTTGTGAGGACTGTAAACCCCCAGGACGCTGTTCCTTTGTTTCCCTGATGACATTAGGGCTACTAATGAAAGCCACCACGAGGAAAATGGATGGCATTTATTTCTGGAACCACGCTAAGAAACCTGATTAGGTCAAGTACATAAATGAATAATAACCCAGTACCTGGTGAGGTCTTCCCAGTAGGAGTCCCACTGTTCAAAGGCAGAGCTGCTGTGGACTGTCTCACACTCGCCTAAGCCCATCAGTTGATCCACACAGCCCTCCACTTCCTTCCCCCCGTCTCCGACGCCCACCATGCTGTCCCCACAGGGGCTCTGCCGGTGGTTCGTGTCTCTGTCCTAGAGGAAAAAATGACAGGTTATTGCTTTAAAATCTGAGTTTCCAGTTTGCAATGTCTTCAAAGTAGAACATTGAATAGAAGTACAGACATCAATTAAACATATCATACAACATTTGACCATATTTCATTTCCTGCATGCAAAAAATGAGAGTGCAGTAGTGAACTAGAAAGCACTCGGAGAGCACAGACCTCCGCCAAGTGCAATAATTCCTTTTGGCCCCATTTATCACAATGTTAACGAAAATTTCAAAGTGATCCAGAATCCAGGATTTCCCAAAATGAAATCAGTTCTTCCTTTTCACATTTCCAACAAATCCTGAAAATTTCATCCAAATCGGTCCATAACTTTTTGAGTTATGTTGCTAACAGACAGACAGACAGACAGACAGACAGACAGACAGACAGACAAACAAACAAACAAACAAACAAACAAACAAACAAACAAACAGACAAACAAACAGACAAACGCCGGCAAAAACATAACCTCCTTGGCGGAGGTAATAATTACTGTTTAGTCTAACGCGGACACTAAATTAAGGCAGATGCAGGAAGCTGCCTACATTGAAGGGTGGCAGGTGAGCTGTCTATTTTCTTATGAGGCTGTAAAACATCATCTGACTGCTTAGCAATTTGGCATGTGTTCTTTGAATTCTTTCTGGTGTTTGTTGGGATCTTGTGATCAGTGTAACACTGAACCTAATATTCCACTTAGCGATAAACTTTCAGAGAGCTACTATAAAATATTTAACACTAATCCAGAGAGCAAATACCTCAGTAATTCAATATTGCACGGAAATGTTTATCAGGAAGATCACACAGTTCTAGAATAACCCCACAATTATGAACTCTTGGTTTAAAAAATCGACTCAGTTTTTAGAAGACATTTCACCTCTCATCCAAGAGGCAACTTTAGTTCAGCTAAAAGGAAATCCAGTTGATTTTTTGAAGGCAAGAGTTCTCTTCGATCTGGATGACTGAGGACTTTTATTGTCTGACTATACAATATTAAAGGACAAAAACGTACTGTTCTTACACTGACATGAGAAAGCAATTATCGCATTTGCTTCTATCTTCCCCTTGAATTTAAATATGATGTAGAAGGCAACAACTGACATGAAAACTGTCTGCTTACTATAGCGAAAACATAAAATAAACACAACTGACAGACGGTTTTGACACTTAATGGTCCACGTGTGAGCGGTTTAAGCGGCTACTTACCAGTTCGTACATGAAATCTGGGTCAGAGCTGGTGGCCAGCAGCTCAGTACTGGTCAGGGCCTGGTCAACAAACGAGTAGTTCTGAAAGGCGTCCCCAAAGGGAGGCTCCATCCCACTGACGCTGGGCTGTGTTATAAGAAAAGGAAACACACGCACAGTGCTCTCAATCAGGAATGAGAGCCAAATATCTCCTAGCTATTTTACAATGACACATGAGTTCAGAGAATATATTTCAGGAAAGTCGAGCAGTGTTCCTTTTTTGTGCCCCTCACCTGAGGCATCGCCAGGCACAGCGTAGAGCTCCAGTGGGGGGAACCTCTGGGCCTTCTGTCTGGTCCCAGTGGTGGTAGTGTGATGTTCCCCGATCGGCTCAATAAATGACCACTAAATGAATCAGTTGCAGAGTACAGATGGGTGCACCCTGTAAGGCTGAAGGACGGGGAGGGGGGGAGGACGGGGATTGGCGGGGGTCAGTCACTGTGCTCAGTCAACTCTGGTCTGGTGTGGTTCAGGTCTGTAGGGAAAACAGCACATGACACACTAATGTAAGAATACATGCAGATAAGCAAAACATATCTTAAAAAATATGTATGTGTGTGTATATATATATATATCTATATATATACATACATACCCCCCCCCCCCGCAACACACACCCTTTACTGAACTGGTGACACATCTTAAAAAAGCACCTCTTGTATCAGTTAGTCTAGAAACAAAGTACTAACAGGAAGTTGTAAAAAAAAAAAAAAAAAAAAAAAAGCTTTTGTGGTCAAACCCTGCCCCCATGGTATGTTTGGAAAGTACCATTTCAACAAGCTTCCACTTTTGTGAACCACATGGCCCTCACTGCTTTTGCATGTGGCAGAGACACCTGACCTAAACAGGCCAGACACGATTGTACATGACACCACTTGATTTTGGACAGGCAATGACATCACTTCCTCTGGCAAGTGAACTTCTCAACCCTGATCTCTGTCACACTCTCTACACATTACAAGACAGAAGCAGCCGATGATACACACTCAATGTCCAACACATTTATAGAGATTAAACCTGCACTATTGTGGTTATCAAAAGTCAGAGTGATCTACATCTTGTGTCACATGAAGCTGTAAGAAAATGAGGAAACATTGGGGCTTAAACACAACATTTATCCAGCTCTCTACTCTACTACTCTTCGAGAGCATTTCGCACGTTACAGCAGTTAAATATTCTCCAACTCACATCTTTGGGGCTGAAAAGATCGGTGATGCAAATCTGGTGACACAGCCCGACAAGTCGTTGAAATATTACAACTACATTTCTAGCTTTGGCGCTGATCAAACAGCAGCCACAAGACCTGAAAATTAAAAGTGAATTTGAGGTCAGTTTACTTGAGCGGTGGTCATACATCAACCGGTATAGAAGTCTATGCTGCAACATTTTATATTTGCGGGTTGACAGATGAGCCGTTGCTCCATTATTCCTGTGCTGCACCCAGCTCATAGCTCCACTATCATGCAAACAGCTCACATTCTCAGCCTCACAACACTGGACGTGATCCAAGTAGGCCAATCACCGGTGTCTTATTTGGAAAGAGTCCTACAGAGATAACAAGCAAAAGATACCAGCATGAAGTGCTGCAAAAAAAGCCATCAGAGAGAATCTACAAACATAATGAGAAAGACTATATATATATATATATATATATATATACATATATATATATATATATACATATATATATATATACATATTTCTGAGGTTTAAGAATTTGAAACAGTTTTTTTTTTTTAACTATACAGGTTTTCTTTTATGCATTAATTTAGAAACTATGCGTAATAGGTGGGTAAGACAAGGCCACTTAACTCCGTATTACTGCCCTGTATTATTAAAGAATTATTAGCTTCTTTGCAAGCTTGTCTGAACGTGGTCATTTACAGTTTTTGGCCAATATTCTGTGAATTAAACCAATCCCGAGAGAATTGTGATCTGTGACATCAGCGGCTCAGTGTGGCTTATTTAGACCTGCTGAGTCATTGTTACAAGTCTCTTTATGCCAGCTATGTTTTATGCCAAGATTTTTGGATATATTATATTTTCTATGGATATGTATAAATAAAAGCTCTGTAAAGACGGATGGATTTTAGATTATCACATTTGATACACTCTGTTGTATCATAAATTAGAACGCAACAGGAAATGTTTCTGATTGCCCACATATTTGCTTCGAGTCCACAGCAGCTGGGAGCACAAATGCCTTAAAAAAAAGAAGTGTGAAATGAAACTAAGCCAAAGGATCATGCTCACAGAATAGTCTGTCAATATTGGGTATAACTGCTCTTTGTATGAAACATCACAATGTCTCTCTGTGCTATGACACATTGAAAGAGGAATGCTTACATGGACAGACATAATGGAAATATATATTTTAAAAGCATTAAAAGACATTTTATTTCAACCATGAAGGTTGGCATATATCCGTGCAGTGATGCTGAGCCTGTAGTATTCTTAAAGAAAAGGAATTCAGTCTGCTTAATAATCGAGGAGAGAGTGAGCACAAGCAGCAAAGAGACAAACGGAAGTAAAAAAAAAAAAGTTACAAATGATGAAGATATGATTTACAACATTTCAGGTTCCCTTTGGGAATCCTTTTAAATGGTGTACTGTAAATGGATCAAATATGTGTGTCATCAACCCTTCGCCCTCACATTTAACACTGTAGCAACTGGAACGGGAACTGAAGTACTGAGGCTGAAACTAGTAATTGGCAAAACATATTAATGCGCCAAAGATGAACGTATAACACACAGAATATCAAAACATTAACGGGAAGTCAAGCATACCTTGCTATACATCTGCGGACACTGCAAGTGTGATAAAGCTTTAACCTACGGTGCTTCTCTACGAAGAATAGATGTTGACACAATTTACTGCTTTAGCAAAAATACAAATACAACAGCAACTTGGTCAGCAATTTATGTCATGGCGTTGAGAACACCGTTAAATACACAATTAGCTTTGTAATTTCTGTATGAAAAAAAATCCCCTTACAAAAAGCTACAAAATACTCAGCTGCACTGCTGTTCAAAATCCAGGGATGAAAGCATCTGACATAGCCTCATCTTCTAAAGGTGTCCCGATCGCTCTGTGGTGTTTTGGGGGATATTCCATCATCGGCAGCACCACATTTTTGTTATTAAACCACCAAAACCATTATTTCCTCCTTTAATCACACCTCTCCAGCAAAGCAAAACAAAACATCAAACTAACCCCGTGCGCCACCACCCACATAATCCGCGCTCCCCATTGGTCCAGCGCCGACGAGACCCCGCCCCCGCGCCCACCCGATTGGCCGCCGCGGCCGCCAGTCGGCGGGACAGCTTCATAACAAACAGCTCCTGTCAACGTAGGTTGAGGCAGAAGATAAACAAGTTGGAGGCCTAGCATGGCCGTGGCCTAGATAGCCGCCTTTAAAACACACTTACACACACATTTCACACACAAACTGCACGAAGCCCGACGCGACGCACGCTAGTGGGCCAACCCGCGGCATTCCTAAACGGAAAGAGCCGAAAACAATCCCCGCAATTCGGCAACTAACCCGCAGAAGAACAGAATTGTAACCTACTTAAACCAGCGAAAAAGATTAAAGATGCGTCGATCCGCGCGAGCACAAGAGCGGGGGGGTTCGGGGGGGTTCGGGGGCGCTGCCCGCTTCTGACACACACACACGCGGAAACTGGGGCCGTCTGTGTGTGTGTGTGTGTGTGTGTGTGTGTGTGTGTGTGTGTGTGTGTTGGGGGCGTGTACCCGCACCACGACTCCCCGGGGCCGAGCGGCCCCGACACACAGGCGACCCCCGAGGCCGAGCGGGTTCGGTGTGTTTGGGCCGGACCGCCCCCCCGAAGCCCCTGACGGGCGACGGTGGTCTGGGGACAGACCAGCTGAGCTGTTGTAGCCCTCACACACACACACACACACACACACACACACACACACACACTCTCAACACACACACACACACACACACACACACAGACACACACACTCTCTCACACACACACACACACACACACACACACACACACACACACACACACACACACACACACACACACACACTCACACACACACACACACACTCTCTCTCACACACACACAGACTCACACACACACACACACACACACACACACACACACACTCACACACACTCTCGTCCCGCAGCTGCCACGTCGGGCCGGGACACACACCCGACGGGGGGTTTTCCCCCGCAGAAGCGGGGCCCCCGGCGGGTGTGTGTCCGCCCCCCCGGCCTCTCTCCCCCCTTCCTCCCTCCGCCGTGAGCTCGGCAGCAGCCGCTAGCTCCCCGGCTAATCCCCCCACCAACACACACACACTCACTCACACACACACACTCACACACACACACACACACCCAGAGAGCGGCCCGACTCACGCTCGGCACGCTGTGCGTCGTAGGAGGCAGCGGTGCGGGGGTCCCCTGGGGGTCGCGGGGGCTCCTGGGGGGCTCCTGGAGGCTCCTTTAGGCTCCTGGAGCTGCTCGACTCCGCTTTGTTTTGTTTTGCTTCTTCCTGACGGCTTCCTGGAAAGCGCGTGACTGCCAGGCCACGTGGTGCGGGGCCCAGCCAATGGGAGGGCGGCGGCGAGGGGGCCGATGACGAAAGCCGCTGAAAGGCCTTATTTAATATTTCATCAGGGTTTTAATTAGTTAAATTATTGTGAGGGACGAGCGCGCTTTGTCCTCTCTAGATTGGTTTTATTTTCGACGTTGGCGAAAACGCTTTTCATTAGTTTTTAAGCCTTCCGTTCAGGTGTATGTTCTACTAATGAAGTTGGTCCTCATTGGATAGAAGCAAAGTAATGAGTTATTACAAAATAATTTAATAACACGTTCGACTTATTAATTTGTAAAATAAAAGTAATGGGTTCCTTTACGTTGGGAATCTGAAAATGTTACTAGAGTATAAAAAAGGATGTGACATGTATATTTTAGCGATCTATAATCATGTCGGTTTCAAATAAAACACATCCGGTTATTTGGCCAGTCTGAAGATGTTTTTGCATTGTAGATCCACGAAACGATAATTTAGCAGAGAATTTATATTCTCTGGGGGCAGACTGGCAGCTGTTTGAGGCGCTCCCCTCCCAACCCTCTCTTACTGGAAAGAGAAACTGTCTGAGATGAGATTTTGGGAAGCTAAAACACAAACAGTTTAAGCCCATTACTGATTAATAATAGCAACGCAACTGTGTATATAGTAATTTAAATATTTAGATAGTGAGAGGCATTGTCGTTTTTCCATTATCAGAATTACTCAGCAGGATCTTGAATAGTCCCTTTGGCCCAAAAAAATGCAGAACATTTGGGGCATTGCAACTGAAGGAGGAACAAATATTATCTTAAACAAAAGAATCAGACCAGAAACAGAACCCTGTGAACTGATTCACGATTCAGTCATGAAACCCTCCCGAATCAAACAAATAGTTTATTCCACCGTGTCTACTGGGTCTTCTCATCTCAGCTCATCGGAGCCATTTTAAATCCGAACCTTCTAACATCGTGACTACAGAAGGGGAACTTGGCCTTTTGGGACGCCATCAATTTTTCAGTGAAGGTTCAATGTTCAGATGTAATATTATTGCCTACTTAATGGCAGACATCAAACTATGCTTTATGCTTCTAGATGACAAGAGTGAGCTCTCTTCCTCCTCTTAAAACAATGGCTTTAAGTCCGACGTTCCATATTCTTCCAGGAAACCGGTTAATCAGATTATCACACACATACAATTCATTAAGGCTGCAGTGAAAAAGACTAAACTTCTCTCTGGGGTTTCTTTGGGTTTACATCATTTTGGCCTGGATGACTCATTGAAAATCAAAGGATTAAAAGTAAAAGAAGCACAAGTGACCTTTGTTGCACCAGGCTGAGTCACATGTCTGCATCTTGGGACACTGTTTCAAACTTTTCCTTTTTACTCCCTTATCAGCATTGTGACTGCGCCCCTGCTCAGCAGCCATAAAAACAAAAACAAAGCAAAGTTAATTTTGCATGTAATCACAAGGACGGACACGTTTCACCGTGGCGGAGTCTGACAGACCTTCAGCAGTAAGAAGCAGTAATGGTGAATGATTTTATTCTAGCAACAGTCAGAATAAAGCTCTTCATGCTTCACAGACATCTGCAATACCAGTTTAACCCAGTAGACGAAATATTAAAACATGACATATAAAAGATCTAAGCTGTCGTGGTTGACTACACATCCACCCTACGATTTACATCCACCACAGAACGTTGATGTTTTTATTATTCTTTTTTCCACATGTGGCGTGGTCAGTATTTGGATAAGATAACACGGAGCGTGCTTTGGCAGAAACGCCCTCAGCCAAAGTACAGTTTTCAAGGGACGCTGAACCATTCAAGGTATTTCTGTCGTCAAAGAAAGAATCGGGTAAATAAGCTCGATTCTATTAACGACGCGCGTTCCCAATAAAGCGTGTGCGTCGTCGTCACCGCAGCTCCACAGATCTGTCCCTGTGTTTGGTCCAGACCAAAAGCTTGTTGGCTCTCTTCCCCAGCAGAAATTCTTTCCACTGCATTATGCAACAAAAGCAGCAGGAAGTGAAGATAATGAAACAGGCTGATGAAAGGGGCATTAGAGCATGGCACCACTGGTCACTGCGGTGAGTCACTCCGCATTTTAACATACAAATACTTCATGCCATCAGCACATACTTGCATTTACATCTCTCCTGGGTATCTCACAGATGTTTCCATCTCTTCATAGACACCACCGGTAACTAATAACGGAGATCAATTTACATTTTTTTTTTTGCCTTAAAATATTGTTGGGAAGTAATGCTCAATAATGGCGGCCGCAGCGGGGATCTGTTTCTGCACCCACCTGAAACGGCTTTGAAGTGATAATGGATTGTGTGTTTCATTTAGGCTTGGTTACCTAATTTCTGTGGCCTGGAAAAGCTGTGTGCAGCTGCTTCTCTAAATGAAAGGTTTGTGGACCGCAGCACTGGACCACAGTTATGTTTTCCAGTGAAATGAATTTCCTTTGTTGCTTTGCTACAATTTGAGCATGTCGGAGTTTAAACCGAGTGAAATGACTTTCAGCACATTTGCTCTATTGAGTTGTCTGAACACGCTGCAGACTGCGTAGAAACACTCCCCCGGCTTTAGATTTGAAATTTAGAGATTTAGAGATAGATTTCTTAGGTGAGAAATCTGCTCCCGCTCCTCCGGGTCATAACTCGGTCTTGATCCTGTGCATTAGATCCCTCTGGTCCACCATGTCCGTCTGTCTGTTCCAGCGGTGGTACGCCAGCAGAGCGATGTTCTTGGCGGCCACCGAGCTCATCTCCATGGCGCTGGCCACCGACTCGATGCCGTTCAGGTAGTACAGGTTGGGGTGGAGCTCCACGGGGGGCAGGCCCTGGCGGCTGCTGTAGGAAGGGTAGGCCTGCCACTCGGTCACCTGCACCGAGTAGTACGACCTGACATCCACAAGGAGGGCGAATATTCAGGAACACATCGCTTGTACCGTCTCCAACGCATCCTCAAACCCTCAGCCTGCTGTTGGCGAGAGAAAAGCCAACTTCAAAGTGCTGAAGGCCGAACGCGACTCACCTGAAGAGCGTTTTGAGCTGGGCCTTGTCCAGAGGCCGGAGGGAGAACACCTTATAGACCCCGGCCTCCTGCGGCTGTTTGCGCCTGAAGCCCGCGGAGATGTTGACGGGACAAACGTTGGCCACGCTGTTGAAAAACAGGCCGGGCTCCTCGGTCGTCAAGATGCAGGTGAAAGGGAACAGGCGGGGGTCAGGGAAGCCAAAGAAAGAGGTGTTGAGGTAACCGTGGACGATGGTTGCCACGGTGCCGTGGTAGTTGCTCGGCAGCTGGTCGAAGGGGGGGCTGAAGCCTTGGAACTGGACCCCAGATCTGACGCTCTCCTGGAGCGGGGTTGCCAGAACCACGATGTCGTACAGCTCCGAGGCGGTGCCTGTGGCCGCGGTGTAGCTCAGCTCGTACTGGGGCGCCTCTCCTGTGAGGAAAAGACTTCAGGCCCTGACGTCAAAGTTCTAACGTAACCTGGAAGCATCAGAACTACACAGTAGGAATACAGACATGTGAATAATCTAAAGGGCCTCCTCTTGCTGTTCATGTGATGTGTTTTTCGTCATATGTGGATTTGCTTTCCCCCAGTAATGTGGGGCGCACTTTAAAAACAAGTCTGGGTTTGTGTTAATTACAGATGAGTATTTCTAAAAGTCCATTTATACCAGTGAAGGAAGGGTTAGGGTGAAGAGCAGTCACAATAGTCAAAGCCGCGCTCGGCCCTTCGACGTGGCCCCGGGGCTTAAAGTACCTGAATGCACCAGAGAGATGGAGATGACTTTGGCTGGCAGCAGGTTAGCGTTTGCCATCTTCAGCAGGCCAGAGCACACCAGCTTGTTGCCTCCCTCCACCGCCCACAGGTTGTTCTGGGCACCAGCCAGCGACACGGCGCCTGCATAACACACACACACACACACACACACACACACACACACACACACACACACACACACACACACACACACACACACACACACACACACACACACACACACACACACACACACACACACACACACACCTGATATAAGCCAATTAAAAGCAGCCCACACACACTTTCCTATTCTCTGGCTCCCACAGGCCCCCACTCCTCTCACCTTCTTTTCTTCCCATCTATTCTCAACACCCTGTTCCTTCCTTCCCGACACTTTCCCTTTCCTTCCCTTCTTCCTGACCTACATCAGCACTAGCGTGAAGAAGCGGCTCCTAACCGGCCCTGCTTCCAGTCTCCCGGTCATCTTCCAGTAGCCCCTTAATGTCAAATCCCCTCTACTTAATTTACTGCCAATGCACCGAACACACATCTGACCTACAAAAGCAGGAATGCTGACATTCTGTCCGTAGTTGACCCTCATGACGGGCGCGATGATCTCGTCGATGAAACGCTGCGACACACCCAACTCCAACAGCGAGTCAGAGAGGGACCTCCGGGTCATGTTGATGAAACCGCTCCCACCGAGAGACTCCAGGAGCTCCTCCACCGAGCTGAAGGCGTATCCATGAGCCTGGTACTTGTAGATCCTAGAGGACACGCACACGTCGATTTAAACGAGCATCTGCGCTGGTCAGGGCCGCAGGCGCAAGGACACGCCTCCATTTTACAGGGCGGGCGCGAGGGACAGCGTTGCTGCGGCGGCAGCGCGGATGCGGAGGACATAAGGAGCGTCAGGCCCGCTGGCCGTCTTTGTGCGTGACTCACCTCATGAATTTCTCCATGATCTCCTCCACCCACATCTGCAGACGTATGAAGCTGATGCCATAGCGCCACCACAGCCTGAACAGGTCGAGCAGGTACCAGTCGGTCTCCTCCAGGATCAGCTCCTCTCCGTTGAACACAGCGGTCTTTCCAGCCATGCTGCGCCGGTACTTCAGCCCTCGGGGTGGAAGGAGATGCAGATTTTAAGGACAAACGTTGATTCTCTGCTGTTGAACGGCGTTACTGAAAACAACCAGCGAATCAAGTAGTCATTAGTCTTAAACCAACCTAATTGTTTGACGAACTCTTGCATGTGGAGGTTGAGGGAGTGAATAATAGAACCTCCCGACTCGTAGTCATGGTGATTGACGGACACGGTGGCCAGGCGACCTCCGACCTCCCCCTTCTCGAACACGTCGACTTGAACCTCTGGGCCAAAGTGCTGCCTCAGAAAGTGGGCCGTGGCGCTGCCTCCTATTCCGGCCCCGACCACGGCTGGAGCACAGGCGAATTAAAGAAACGAGGGACGTGTTTAAGGGTCTCTCACCGATGTTCGTTGGCTGACCGACACCTCCGTCTTCAATCAGTAAAGAATTCTGAAGCGAGTTGACCATTACCACTAATGGATGTTTGGACGAGCCACTACAACAGCACCTCTAACATTTTAACAAAATGATGGATGGATGGATAGATGGATAGATGGATGTGGGATATTAGATAGACAATGATGATGATGATGATGATAGATGGATGGATAGAAGTATAGATCGATAGATGAATAGATAGATGGACGATAGATATTACATATTAGATAGATAGATAATGATGATGATGGATGGATGGATGGATAGATCAATAGATAGATAGATGGATGATAGGTATTACATATTAGGTAGATAATAACTCAGTTAACATTACATTACACTGATTACTCTGTTGTATCGAATAGAACCATCTATCCTTCTATCCATCCATCCATCTATCATCATCGTTATGTGTGATGTTCAGGTCCCGTCCATGACCACAGAGACACTAAGGGGCCCTTCCAGTCCTGGTGAGACTCATCCCTGACCTGGACACTCAGGTGTTCATGGAGGTGCCTCCTCCCACAACATTCGCTCGTTACCCACCGATCCTGGACGGGGGAGCTCCGTCCACCTGGGGGGGTCCTCCCGAGTCTCCGACAACCCCCCGGGCGGACAACAGCCCTACGACGAGCAGCGCCAGGACGGGGACGAGCATCACGACGGCGGGGATGGAGGCCGGAGCCGTCCCGGGGGGGTGGTGGTGGGGGGGGCGCCGCTACCGCCGACAGCTTCAGCTGGGCCGAGCCCCGCTCTGCTCCTCCGGCAGGACCGAGCTGTGGACGCTGCTCTACCGATCCTCTCCCACCACGACCCACATGCCGGACGACGAGCCCCGACACAATGGACGACCGATGTCCGGCAACATCACGTGGGCTGGTGGGCGTGCCCTGCCTCGACCAATCACAGGGCCCCGAGCGGATCGTGACGTCAGTGCGCATTTTCATACCTGTAAACATCACCTGGTAATATAACCCTTAATTCATACTTTAGTAAAACTTTAGAAATTATTTGATATTTAATAATTTGATATATTTAATAATAAAATATTAGAAACAAAAGCAAGTCCGAGAACATCAGCTCCTGTACCTTTAAGAGCATGTCTGTTTTTTATGAAAAGCACACAAAAATATTTTGGAAAAACAGTGGAAGATGCTTTTATTTCATTCAACAGAGAAACTGCTGCGACATAGGAATAAACCACTGAGCAGAAACTAACATTCACACTGAGCCACTGAAACAATGACTGGCACAGTGGAGCAGTAAGGCTTCCGGATGCCTAAAACACACACGCGCCATCTCACTTGGGCATCCAATACATTCACACACGCACACGCTCATTTACATCTTCTATCTTACACATTTTGTCTGCTTTAACAGCAGCTTCATCACTATCCTTTCCTCTAATATGTTCAGAGGCGAGGAGCCGAGGTTCGCCTTTGTATCGGGTCACCTCTTTTCCCTGCTTTTGCCTGACACAGAGGTGCCTAAGACCTCAACCATTTGTCGTTATGGTACATCTCTACGCAACCCGACCCCCCAGCAATAATACTGCAAGGCCAGCCGTAGGCCCGGAGGGCGTGGTTCAGGGGGATGTTGAGGTGGGGTCATGCTCTGGCCAGAGGGAGGGCAGGGAGGGGTGGAGCCACCGGCCGAGGTGATGGAGTCCCCTCACTTGGTCGAGCGTCGGGTGGGCTCGGAGGCGGTCGGGGGTGGCGGCGGGCCACGGCGGTCCAGATCGTCGATGTAAAACATGATGAGTTTCCTGCGTTCCTCTGGGACACACTCCAGCACGAGGTATCGCTTGTCGTTCTGAAGGATCTTCTCAACGTCTTTCAGATGTTGCTCTGATTCCTGGATGAGCTTTCTTGATCTGGAGAAAAGGAAGAAGTGAGGTGGGCAGAAGGTCAACTTCCTCATTATGGGATATGGACAAGAGGAGACCTTTTTTTTTTAAGCTTAGCATAAAATCTCAACATGACAAACGTCACACAGACCTGTATGTGATGAACTTCGTCTCCTTCAACAGTGTCCTGAAGTCAGCTTTGGCTGTGATATACTTGTCTTTGATATAGTCTTCAAACTCCCGCTGTCTCTTCTGCACAAACACACCAAAAAAACAACATGCAGGTTGAACGCACACTGCAGACAATAATTCTGTTAATTATTAATTTAAAAAAATGCCCTGGAGAAAAGGAAACATTCAAAAATGTTGATTTTACACCAACAAAACCATCAAGGGGGGAGGGTACCATCTTACCCTGTCACTGGAGGAGAACTTGATGCAGCGCGGGTCCTCCTTGATCACTTTCTTCACCTCCTTCCATGTAGTTGTCAGAGTGATCTGAAACAAAAACAGATTACTTTAATAATGACGCTGATCCCGCGTTGTCAGCGTGTAAACGTTAACCAGAGGCGGGCCACAGTATTACCATGCTGGTCTCATCCAGTAGTTGCCTAAACTGTTCCTTCTTCTTCTTGGCCAGTGCTTCTATGTGCTCATTAAACAGCTTCTCCTTTTCCTCTCGCTCCAGCAGCGATGCGGACTCCCAGCGGTGATCTTTTCTCAGGTTGCGACGCGTATCGGACCAGGTTGCATCTGACGATCTCACCTGACGCGTGATAATTCAAAATAAATTATATTCAGAAGAAATAATTTGCGCCCTTACATTTAGCGACATGAAAGCTCACCATGTCCGACATGAGGGCTTTGAAATGCTGGATGGCCTCCTCTCTCTTGTGCTGCTCTCGCTCTCGGTCGATCTCCTTGGTCTGCTCGGACCGGGCCTTCTGCACCTCCCTCTCTCTTTCTCTGAGACTGGCCTCGATGCGAGCCTGCCGCTCCAGCTCGCGCTCCTTCTCCACGTCCACGTTCTGTGGAGGACGAGGTGAGGCGCATCGGCTTCATTGCAAATGTCCCTCCAGCCAACATCTGCATCTGCTGCTAAAGCGTTGCTGACAGACATCTATAAGAGGTGCAGAAGCACATCTGTACCTTGGCCTGTTTTTCCATGTACTGCTTGTACAGCTCTTCTCTGTGGGCTGAGCTGTCCACAGCTTTGTACCGTGGATCCGTCTCCAGCTTCTCTTTCACTTTACTCCATCGCTGGCCTCCCTCCACGTGCTGGTCGCTCAAAAGCTCAAAGAAGTCTTGCCTGACCTTTGAACAAACAAACAAATCGGGTCAGGGACACAAAGAGCAAAGGAGGCGACAGTCTGTACCAGTAGACAGCGGTACCTTCTCCCCTCTCGTCTTTGAGTCCTCCTTCTCTCTTTTCCTCATAGCCGTGATGAATTCTACAAAAATAGCCTCCCTGTCCTTCATCTTTTCTATCGTCTTAAATCGTGGGTCTCTGCCGTACTTCACAGCAAATTCACTAAACGTGGTTCTGGATGAAACGATAAAAATAGAGAATGAAATGCATAAAGTATTAAAAACTTGTCTGTTTCTCAAAGACCTGTGCGTTTACCTCGGTGTGAGCTTGGCATCCTCCATCATCCTCCTGAACTCGTCTTTGGCCTGCATCAGCTTGTTCTTCTTCTCTTTCCTTTCTTCCTCAGCCCGCGTCTTCACGTACTGATCGAACACCTGAACGGATGTTATCGCACAACCGTGAAGGCAGCAAGTACGTGGTGCAGTACTAACATGTGTGATACCACGACAGTAAGCAATGATACCGGCAGAAAGAAAAACAAACTATACCTGTTTCCTCTCTTTGGGGTTTAGTAAAAGGTAACGTGGATCAAATACAATTTTGTGAAGCTCTTTGTCCCAAGTTGAGAATGCAGACACCTGGATATCAGACAGACAATGCTTCCATTATTCAGGATATCAACTTAGCCTTCACACTGACCAGAGGTCAGTTATACCACTTTAGACTCATTACTAGACCTCTATTTTAAAACATTACCTCAAAGGCCTCAGTTTCCCTGCATGATGAATGCCCCCCTCTCATCTAAAGTGCCAGTTTTAACTACCAGAACTGTTCCGTCTTTTGTGCTCACCCCTCTCTCCAGCAGCATTTCCTTGAACTGGGTCATCCGGGCCTCTAGAGGCACAATGGCTCTTTCTCTGGCCGCTCTGAGCTCGGCCTCCATGCTTGCCTCCTTCTCAGAGTCCACTTCTTTCAAATCTTCCTTCCTGTAAAGACATTATGTATTTTAATGACGAAAAGAGGAGAGACGCGCATCTTTGTAGCGATAACTAAGGAAATATTACTAACTTTCTCTTTTTGGCTTTGCTTGGTTCTTCATCTTGACTTTCATCAGTGTTTATGGACAGGTCTGGCTCCTCCTTATGGAAACCTGTACACACACGGGAAAAATGACCCACACACACTACAGCACACATTTAAGTGACATGGCAAAAGCAGTAGTAATAGTAGTACCAAAGTAAGCAGTAGTTTGTAGCAGGGAGTAGTTTGAATCTTAACATTGAAAGCCGTCTTTGTTATGTGTGAGAGTGATGGTCCACACCTGTCTTCTTGCTGTCCTCCAGTCCTCTCTTGTGTGGAGGCTCCTGGATGTGTTTGTCGACGTCAGATCGACCGATCAGCTCCTCAGGCCGGTCCCACATGGACAGCCTTGTGGTTGGGTTGTAGAAGAAGACGCGGTCGTCGCCCGTCCATACGACGCACCTGAAACACAAGCAGGGAGACGCGCGGTGAAGGCGGCAGTTTCCGCGGTAACGTGGACAGGAGGGATGCTCTGAGTTGAGCTTTAGTGGGTTTACCATGGAGTCCCAGGGATTGGGTTGGTGGCTATAGGCCGCGCTTTCTGAGCTGCCTTTTCCTCCTCTGTCATCTCTTCCTCCTTAGGTTCCTTGGTGAGGAATATATTAGTTAAACATGCTACAATTCAATCCAAATGTATTTACATAGCAGATATAAAAGAACTGCAGTTGACCTTTATCATATTTTAGATTGACTCATACGTTCACCTGATGTGTTATCTTAAACAATTTAAGTCACCATAAAGAAAAGACACACTTTCAAATATGAGACATTTGCCTTTGATGATCCATTTGTTCACTCACCCCCTTCACATGCATGTGCTCATTCTTGTTCTCCTCATCCTCCATCTCCATTGCTTCTGCCTCCTCCTGGGCCAGACGCTCCCTGATTCTTTCTGCTTCTTTTTCTGAAATAAGGAAGGGGAGGAAAAAAAACACACATTGAAACACTCCAGACCTCTGTTCCTGCCCCCTTCTTTCATCTGCTCCATCGATGGGTGGAAACCACCATACTAGAACATCTTTTAAACTTTTTCATTCATTTTCTGAAGGTAGTGGCTGCTAGTGTGTTCTCTGGTGTGTGTCCTGTGGCTCAGCATACCTTTCTCCACCAGGGCATGTGGTTTGTCCCATGTGGACTCCAGTGTACGATTGTTGTAGTAGTATGTCTTTCCATCGGCCGTTTTATACTCTGACCACTCGGAGAGCTGAAGTGCTCCGGCCATGGAGGCAGGGGCTGCTGACAGAGCCAGCTGTGGGTGCATCATGGAAACTAAAGGTGGCCCCATACCAGGAAGCATGCCTGTCGGCAAAGAGCAAAGAAAGCGACATTATTTACATTTCCCAGTTTCTGCTCGTCTGAGTAACAAACTAAATATTACTTTAAACGTCACTTTGAGCCAGACCTAAACCCCATGCTGAACACTTGTCAAAAATGTAAGAAAAGCTGAGATAAAAACGACACTGACACTTAAACCTTGCACTTTCCTTCCCATATAGAGTAAAAGACAACGAAAAACACACGGACACTTGATCACCGAATCAGAAACAACAAAACAAACACAGGTCACATACACAAACACAGAGAGCAGTGACCACACACACATCCATGCCACAGACGGAGACACGCACATGACCACAACGTGTAGCCTTCAAAAACACCCCTGGACCACGGCAGCTGGGCCGCTCTTTCCAGAATCCAGAACTCAACGACCACAAACTCCAGAACAACTGATCATAATGATCAACAGCGTGGTATTCCTTTTATTAACCTCAAAGCTGCCGAGAGGTCTACGTTGTAAAACATGTTTTTTTTGTATCACTTTTGTATCCTATGTGTTCTACTTCTGTTTGTTGGGAACTTGATGTTCCCACATCCACCCCCCCACTCTGCTGTTTAAGGGAACCCAAATAAAAAGGACTCATGTAGACATCATTCACTACCATGCCATCTACTGTGGATCTGAGGCGAACGGCTGGGTGTTTACCGTTGGTGCTGGGGCCTGCCTTTACACAGGGTGCACCTACTATCTGCATCATTGCTACACCTGCAAGAACAACGGACAAGCAAGTATCTGGTTGAACAAAGCAAGACACCAGACAGCCACCATAATATTTGTGCACCTTCCAACTCAGGCAAACATATCAAACTCTTAAAATGTGCAAAATGTAAAATGTGTTAAGTTATCCTTTTATCAAAATGTTCTTATAATGAATGTATAATTAAGAGTGAAGGAAGTCAAACTGAACATGATTAAAAATCTATTCAGATTCTATTAAAGCCAATGATCCAAAATAAAAAAACGGATGTAACAGAATGTTAAAATCAATAAAACCCTCACTTCAAGACCACGCTAACACTTAGAAGTAAGAAAATCAGCTTCTCTGATCTATTCATTTAAAAAAAAAAAAAAAAAAAAGGGCCAGAGGTGGGGGAGACAGAGGAAAATAGAAAAGCAACATATAAAATAATTCAAACAAACACAAAAGACCTGCAGGACCATTTTACATTACCTCACTATTGTTGAGGAACAGTGCACATATAACTTCTGGATGTTTCCATAAAGCAGTACAATTCAGTTCAATATAGTAAGATGGGACAGGTCGACCTTTTGTTTCCACACATCTGCAAGATGAATGGGGACCGCTAACCCAGCTACAGTATGATATCTAGCTCACTTATAAATTCAATAACAACAGAACGGTGTGATGTACACAGAGGTGCAGCAGAGCTTTGTGCTAATGTGCTTTTAACCACCCCTTTTCTGCCAACCCTCAGCTGCAGGACCAGAATGGGCTGCCTCTCTCAGAGGTTGACAGTCTGAATTACAGCCAAATGTGCTGCGGCGCTCCAAACTATACTGCTCAGTGGAAACACCACTTGTCCTTCCAGAGACGCATCTTTGCAGCTAGCTTTAAAGCTATTCACAGACTTTGGAATGCTTCGGTTGTGTTCAATAAAGCATTATTGTCCTAAATGGGACTCGTTACCTGGGTATGTTTCTATCAGTCTTTTGCTCTTCCGTGTGGTTCTTACCTGGGAGAGGGATGGGCATGCCTGGCAGCGGCACTCTGAAGGGTGGCACCATGACGGGGGGGAACGCAGGTATGGCTGCCGTGGGCTGGGCCACACTGTGAGGCAGGGCTGCAGGC
The DNA here is from genome assembly GCA_911728415.1 of Lagocephalus sceleratus. Lineage (NCBI taxonomy): Eukaryota > Metazoa > Chordata > Actinopteri > Tetraodontiformes > Tetraodontidae > Lagocephalus > Lagocephalus sceleratus. The sequence goes on from CAJVRN010000213.1 coordinate 2,650,043, forward strand.
AGCAGAGGCACAGTTTGAACCGCAGTAACAGGTGAAGGTACCGTGGAAACCGTGACTACAGTGACTGGAGACACAGCAACTGTGGAGGTCACTGTGGCAACGGGGTTTAGGTCTGCTACAACTGTGGCTTTTAAAGACAAAAAAATACCAGTTAGCCCTTTAAGTTAAGTATGCGAGAGAGTAACTTCTACAAACGGAGATTTACCTGCGATAGTCACGGATGGAGGGGGAGTGGCAGTGGCTTCGGGACTGGAGGTTAGTGTGTGTGAAGGGGTTGTTGAGGGGGCGTGGGTGGGGGAGGCTTCGGGCGTGCTGGCTGTTGTGTTGACGCTGTTTGAGCTCGCAGCTCCAGTCACACCCACGCTTGTGCCAGCCCCCCCAGCGCCAGCCCCACCGACAAGAAGGGGGTTGAGTTCAGACTGCTGGATGATTTTCACACCATCTGGTTTACTCCATGACGACTCTCTAGTCCTGGCATTGTAGTAATATGCCTATGGGAAGCACGCAAATTAAGAAGAGGTAAAAACGACCACATGCACATACAGATTTACTGCACCGTATAAAATTAATCTTTTTCTTCAACTAAAGCCACAGCGGGGCTTTTTTTTTTTAATTTTAAAAAGTATTTCACTCTCTCAAAGTCAGCCCATAAAAAATGCTGCCATATATGAGAAAATGTTAATGGTGGCCTTTCCTGTGATTTAACAGGAGAAAGGTCAGAAAGTAATTGGAAAAGAATGTTTCGTTTATTTCACGGGGCAAAATATAACGGGGAGCATTTTTTTCTTTCAGACCTCCTGCTTACCTTTCCTTCTGAAGTTTTGTTCTCTACCCAGATCTCCTCGGCAGGATTGACTGAAGGGGTTCCAGATGCTGGAATTGGGGGCATACCGGGAGGAAAAATCATCCCTGGTGGAGGTGGCAGGTTTCCCATGGGTGGGGGAAGGAAAGGTGGTCTCTGTAACAGACATTAATGGATTAATATTACACCTTTAGATCAAAAGCGTTCAACTCCAATACAGATGCTAGTGTGGAATACATTAACTGTAGACAAGGTATACGCTGATTTTGCATAAATGGGGCCTTTACCTGAAGATGAGGGGGTCCTATGGGTGGTGGCATGCCTCCTGGCGGTGGGATGGGAGGGATGTTGGGGTCAAAGGGTGGACGCGCAAAAGGGGGCCTTGGCGGAGGGCCCCTCATCATCCCAAAGGGAGGTGGCGGCGGCCTGAGGAGGGGCGGTGGGCCTCGTAAGACTGGTGTCTGGGCAGGCGCTTGTGTGGTGGCTGGTGCAGGGGCAGGGGCGTGGAAGCGTACAGCCTGTTGCACCATTCTAGGACCAAGAGGAGACAGAAAGAGGAGAGAGTAAGGAGAACATCACGGTGGTCAACACCGTGTGGGGAGGCCAAGGTTAGAGCTGCGTAAGGCGCAGCTCTAGTGAAGCCCTCACCTCCAACAACCTTTTGTTTTCAGTCTAATGTGAATGTAAAGTAGCAGTTGATCATAAACACCTAAATCTAACTGTATATAAAACTTAGGGTGGACAATAATGACCGAAATGACTCATTCCTTCTAATTCTCGACCTCCACAGACCCGATACAACTGGATATTTAATAAAAACCCGAGAGTATTATCAGTGATACGCAAAAGACAGGATCAACTGAGAACAGCTTTCAGAGATCTTTCCTTTTCTCCCAAGTCTTCATTATTTATTATTTTAAAAGTGTTTTCCAGCTTTCTTTGGTGTTATAATTTTAAACGATGAACTCGCGGGGGTGTGTGAGCCGGGGGGCCGCAGGAGTGTGTATTTCCAGCAGTAGTGATCCAGATGTGTGTGAGTGTGATCGAGTGTCTGAGATCGTGTTCGTGTGTGTGTGTTCGTGTGTGTGTGTGTGTGTGTGTGTGTGTGTGTGCGTGTGTGTGTGTGTGTGAGGAGCTCCGGGGGCTGCTGGAGGACGGGTTTCCCCCGCAGGTAGCCTCTCACCGCGGCTGCGCCCGCTCGCTCCCGGGGCCCGGCGGGTCCTCAGGAGGAGCCGGGAGGGGGCCGAAGAGCCCCCCCCCGCCTGTGCCCGGCCCCCCCCGGCTGATTTTAGAGCAGACCCGACCCGACCGACCGCCAACACTGTTAGCCGCAGCCTGCTAGCTAGCTAGCTCGCCGCGCGCATTTGCAGCCGCGCGGCCTTCTTGGGGTTTTTTTTCCTCCTAAATCAAACAGTTTCAGCCGGGTCTTTGCGTAAAGGGAGGTTGGGCGGCGGCGGGCGGCGGGCCGGGCCGCGGATGGCCCCGCGGTGTCTGACCTGGTGTCGCTGAAGCCGATGGTCTCGCTGTCCGCCTGGTCCGCCATTACAGGAACATGAACCCCCGTCTTCCTGGAAACGCCCCTAAGTGCCCTCGAGCCTTCCCGTTGGCTGACGCGTCCCGTCGATCACCGCCCCGTCCGCCAGCCCCGGCCTCTGATTGGACGACTGCTCTGTCAGTAATAGTTGGCCGGCGTCCATTGGTCCGTTCGGCTCAGACTTGGCCGTGACGTCATAGTTCAGTCGGCGTCGCCTGTGTAACGACGTTGGTTCACTTTGTATTTTTAAAAGGAATCTTTCTTTTTGTTCCAGAATTAATCATATTTTGATGTAGTGAGGTTACATACTTGGGATTGTTTTTTTAAATGGCATATAGCATTTATTGTGTGGAATTTAGCCGTAAATCAAAGTAATACACTTGAATAAAATGGAATGTGTCGTTCAAAATTTAATTTATTGTAGGATGAAGTACAGAAAATATACAATCAAATGAATGCTGCAATACTGAAAAGGAAAAGAAAATAAATCATTAAATTATGTCATTAGCTCTCTTGTATTAACATAAACTTACAAGTAAACTAATACAATATTAAACTAGTGGCTATGGAATCATCCTCAGAGTAACAAAATAAAGATTTGGTCATTTTGGAATTCGGTGTCTTCTAGCTTGACAAAGAGACACTGCTTAGCTGTGTTTGCACGACAGAACCGAGAAAACTAAATGAAACATAATGTCACACTCACCCCTTCGCAAACTTAATCCAAAGACACCCCAAAACCTTTTAAAGTGTTCCCTGTAAGCTACCGAAATGTTAATCCAAACCTAGCTAGTGAGAAAACAGAAATCATCTCATTTATTCAACCCTCGCCGAGTCCTCTAATACAACTGGAGGCGGATGTCCAACCACCCGCTGCACCAGCCAGTGGGCCTGAAGGCCAGAATACTTTGGGACTTAAAGGATGGCTGCCTGGTTCTTCCAGACAGGACTGTTCTGATCCGTTTGTCGCCTTCCTCCGTGGCCAACGGGAGAAAACAAACATCACTGGAATGGCGTGGACCTCAGTGGAACACAGTTGATGTGAGATATAAATACGTGAGCCGCCTCAGAGGACGAGAAAAGAGCAGCAGGTGCTTTCAACAACGTGGTTACGGGTCAGGGGTCAAACACTGTACATGTCCTTCATACGTGTAGTTTTGTCGTTTTTTTTTCCTGTTTTTGTAGTTTTAACTGTGGTTGTGGTTCAAGTCGTTCACAGACGCCCCCTGCTGGACAATTAAAGGAGTGAGCGGACTGCATTCACTCCAGAGCGTTCACCCCCCCCAAAAATGTTTATTTACGTTAAAACCTTAGGCCACAATGCAAACCTAAGTCATTCAATAAATAGTTTTAAACTCTGTGCAGTGACCGGAAAACATTTAGCAATGCATTTTTGTGATGAACGGGAATTTTATTGTACTATTAAAAAAAAAACAAAAAAAAAAAAAAACAGTTTGATTTGAGGATCTTTTTTTTCTCAGAGGAATGTAATAATGACACTTTCCCGCGCTCTTGGAGTGTCTCTTATCGTAGCTTCTCACACAGCACACAGGTGAGAGCACCAGCGGACGCCCCCACCTGCTACGGCCGTGGCGACTGGTACCAGCAGAAACAAGAACATGCAGTCCTTCAGTGGCCAAACTCTCATTATGTCAGACATGCATCGTCACCATTCACCCACGAGTCTCTCTATGAAATACACACGCACACACGCGCACACACACCCACTCCATTATTTTCCAAAACTGCCAAAGTTAGCAAAGGCATCTTGTTTAGGTGGGACCATGGCGGGGGCCATCGAGTGCGTTAGGCCCGTCCCGACTCCCGGCACTCCCATTCCAGCCATACCGCCCATCATTACCGGAGTAGCCATGCCCATATTCATGCTCATGTTCATTCCCATCACGCCTTGGTTTACTGGTATTCCACCCATTCCCAAAGAGCCCGTGGTCATTGAAGGGGGCATATTTGCTGTCATGGATGCGGGCATACCAGCCGCCATCGATGCGGGCATACCCATCGCCATGGTGCTGGCTGCCATCAAGGGGTTGGCCGCTGGTCTGATGGGCGTCGCGTGGGGCGGGGAGCTGAAGCTGAGACCCCCAAAGTTCTGGGCCAACAAATTGATGGGAGGCACTCCTGCACACACACACACACACACACACACGGGGAGATTACTCACTGTTGTTAACTTCCTTGAGGCCCAACAGAGCGACGGCGCTCAGGAGTGAGACGGTACCTTGCTGCTGGATGATATTGTTGAGCGTGGGGGGCGACTTGGTGGAGCCGAGGCCTGCCGACAAGAAATCCAGACTGATGTTGACAGAGGGGTCGGACCAGGTTGACCCTAACGACCCTTGACCTCCAACGGCAACCTTCTGCGGTTGTCCTGCTGCCTGCTGCGACGTCAAACCTCCCAAGCTCTGGAACAGATTCCACGAGTCATTCACTCACTGCCCAGCTATTTACAATATGCCAAAAATCTGAGCCTTGACTTTCAAACGCACACATCTGCGATGACTCAACGAAGACAAACCTGCTGAGAGCGAGAAAGGGGCACGGTTGGCATGGCAACGGATGCTCCCGGCGCTGCCCCTCCCAGAGAAAAAGTCAAGCTCTGAGAGGCGCTCAGTGTGGCGTGTTGGTTGGTCAGCTGATGGTTAACCCCACCCATCAGGTCGAAGAGCTCCGCAGAAGGGGAGACAGGGTCTGGGTTCGAGGGCGGTGGCGACTGGGCGCCGCCGAAAAGGTCGTTGCCCGGCTGGGAGGGGCCAGAGTTTGACAAAGAGGGTGGACTGGCTGAAAAGGCGTTCCAGTCTCCAAACTCCCCGTTTCCGTTGGATGATGGAGCAGCTGAAGAGAACATCATGAACACGTCAACGTTTGGGTGAAGACTCTATGTTAATTAAAAAGGTGTGTGTGTGTGTGTGTGTGTGCTTACCAGTGGAAGTTGGGAGGCTGGCCGAGGCAGCAGGAGACGAGAAGTCTGCAAAACCACTGATCAGGTCGGAATTTGCCCCTGGATACACACAGCAAACCCAAAGAAGTCCCAGGGTCCTTAAAGTGCGTTCTCCTAGGCTACGCTTTGATGTGTGTGTGTGTGTGTGAGACGCCATTTACCTGCTGGAGCGCTCTGCTTAGGTGAAGGATCGATCACCAACAGGTCGGCCACCACGCTGCTGTTAGAGGGTCTCCTTACCGATGACTACAGGCGAGAGCAGACAGAGACGTGGTGAGTGAGCCTGTAGCGCTACCTGAAGCCCGGACCAGCGTCCGTGGGCACCTTCTCCTCGGGGCTCTTGTCTCCAGTGTAGTGGGCAGCAGCCCCCAGGTCCAGGGTCTTGCTGCCCGCGGCTCCGCTGCGTTTTCTGGTGGTGGTGGTGGTGGTCTCTGTTGCTTGCGTTATCTGGATGCTCTTTGTTGTGACCGTTTCTTCTTCATCTTTGAACTCCAGGGTCTCCTGCCTCCCGTTTCTTGAAGCACGATCCTCCTCGTTGTCACTATGGAAACCAGACAAATCTATATCAGAGGCAGCGCTCAGATTTCTCTGCTTTAGCGATAAATAAATGAAGATGGCTGTATAGGTATTGCAGAGACGTAGGGTGCGAAATGAAATCAGCGGCTCTGCTGGAAGCGCGCAGCTCTGGTTTAGCACATCGGGACTTTTTATGCATTCAGGAATCCATTCGGGCTTTGCAGGCTTTCACCTGATTCTGTCGGGGGAGTCGTCCCGTTCCTTCTTTCTGAACTTGTTGAGCGTGTCGTCGATGGTGCTGCCTATCTTGTCGCTGATTTCCCCGAGCTTCTCGCTGAAAGGGAAAGCTCCTCTGCTTTTATCCCAGTCCTCATCCCACTTACACCGATCCAGCTCATTGGCTGATGAGACAAACAGAGAGAGTTAATCCTTAGAAGGGAAGTATAAGGAGACTATTAGACCACAATGAAAACTGTCATTCTTCAAAAACTTTTCATTAAATACATTTAGACCGACAAATAATGAACAATCTTAGAATCACCAGGATGTAATTCAGACCCTCAGAAGAGGTTTTGCTTACAGTTTTTAATTCCTCCTCCTCCACCCATGCTGTCAGATGAGACACCGATATATTTGTCTTTGTTCTTCTTGGCTTTCTTCCTCTCTTCTCTCAGTCTGTCATCATCCTGAACAAACTCCACCATCTCCTTCACCTTCTGACGAACGTTGATGCCTTGATCTTTGCCGTTCTCATCTGCACACACACACAAGCGCACGCACGGGGCGAGAAGCAACAACTGGTGTTATGTTGCGGATATTACTGCAAAGGAAGGCTTCATCCTGGAACATTAATTATTGATCTCTGGAACAAAAACTCATCATGTTTTCCTTTACAACATTAGGACAAGTGTTGATTAGAAAGGACAGAAAAGCTAATCTCAAGGCGCTGGAGAAATAGACAGAAAACAAAAGTGATAAAACGTTCTCCTGAACTCACCGATGAAGTGGTAGTTTTCTAGAGATCGCAGGTCATAGATGTGTTCTCGGGCACTGGTGACCACTCTTTCAGATCCGTTCCTGATGAGATACGCCAACAGCAGCAAAGCCTGGAAAGAGTGCAATTGTAAGAAATATATTTAGGGTTACATATATGAATATATATGAAATAATCTTCCTTGTATGAGTGAATAACAAAAGCAGACTCGAGCCACACAAAACAGCCCGGATTCACCAGGCAGACTGACCTTGTAGACTCGTCTCCAGTTCTTCTTGTTGTCTTTCAGCATCCTGGTCCAGAGCATGTTCATCACCTCTGGGAACTGCTCATACATAAATGTTGATCTGTGCACGCAGACACAAGCGCGTGATCATAAACGACATGCATACGAGTAAAGTCATCTAATGTCAGTGTGAAACATACTTGGCTATCTCCCCCATCAGTTGTCCAGAGGGTCCCCAGGGGTCATCATTGGTGGCTTCTCTCACCTTTGATTCAATCTCTGAATAGTTCATCACAACATTGGTGCTGTTGAGACAAACATGCACGTTCTATTGGTCGATCAGATCCCCTGCACTCATCATGCCAAATATGTTTGTAGATAATGGTTATTCCAGGCCAATCTATAATAAATGAACGGCTTCCAAAAGCCTTCTCGTGCACACTGTATGCACAGCTGCATGTGTGTGTGTGTAGAGCAGCGAGCAAACACAGCCAAAGCTCCCTGTGTGTATTGTCTGCTTCCCCTGGCCTCTCTCCTTCTGTTGTCTCGCTCCTGCTTTGTTGGTCGCTGCTTTTACATCATCTGACTTGCACAGCAGACTGCCGGCAAACCAGACCAGTTTAACTAGTCTCCCTTCACCCTCAACTGGTGTGACCCTGCAGGAAGGGCAAGGCCATGGCTGCCAGCTGTAAAACCCTAGATCAATAGTGTGCTTTCAGCACAACCCCCCCCCTGCGAAGCTGGGGGTGCCTGCAGACCAACTCTGCTGTTTACGGTGGTTTATAAATGCATACATGCCCACATGCATACGTTTCTAGGCAGGATTCAGACAGGGTTGGAAGTTGTCTCCTTCTTTCCTGCATATCCACCGCACGTGAGACAATATAACAAAGGCGTTCATTCTACACGTCCATGTGCTGTCCACACAATAAGCCCTGGTCGGCTGCAACGCCTTCAGCAGCGGCCCCAGACAAGCCCCGGTGCCCTGCTGCCCGGGGACCCTGAGGGCTGGGGCCTCCTCGACGGCGCACCGCCGGGGTGCAGGGCAGCTTCTGGAGACCCACCGCCCCCCCCCTCTCCCCCGACCCATGCGGGCCCGGGGTCGCACGCACCGGCCCCCCGACCCGCGCACACTTAGAGGCGAGTGCACGGCGGAGGACGCGGGCATCCTCGGGGCGGGACAGGGCGTGATTCTGCTGCAGCAGCACCAAAAGAGAGAACAAACAACCCCCATCACAGCCGAGCTGGGCTTAGCTCGGCTAGCGGATTTAGCTAGCTGAGGGAGCTCGGGTTCCGGACCGTAAAGGGGACAAAACCCCGTCCCGGCGTCCACAGCCAGGCCTGGGGGGGGGGCAGCCCGGGGGACGCGTTTTATCTCCGTCTCGTCGCAAGGTTAGAGGCCGGCGTGGGAGCAGCTAGCCGCGGCTACCAGCCGGGGGGCCGCGGCGCTGACGTCACGGCCGTGTCCCTCCGCCAGGGGGCCGCGGGACGAGCCGCCCCGCGGCCCCCCGGCGGAGCTCCGCCCGGCGACCCGGGGGCTCCTCCACCCCCCGCGGTACTCACGCTTTGTCCACCAGCTCTCTGACTTTCCACATATTCAGCATCTCGGGCGCGCCGCCGTCGTCCTGTCGTCCGTGGAACCCCCCCGGAGGGCGGAGGTGGGAGCGGTGTGGCGGCGGCGCTGTGGCGGGGACGCTGCGGCTGCTGCCCGGTCAGCTCCGCGGGTCGCTGCGGCGGAGGGACCGGCCTCTGTTGCTACGGAAACGCCGTCCTCGGGCGACGTCATCTGATGCGCGCGCTCTCTTCTGGCGGAGGCAGGCGCGTGTTGTCGGGATTACAGTTACATTACAGTTACATTACAGTTACATTTCTGAGATGATCAGATTTAACACACGTTAAAAGACACCCGCGTGTTTAGTTAACATTATTCCGGCAGAGACGAGGTCCTCCATCTTCAGACCCCCACCTCCCTCTTCCTTCCCTTCCCTCTTCTGGGGCCTGTTTTATTATTTATTTTAGGTTTTGGTATCGATGTGAGGATCATTTAAGGTTCAAAAAAGTTAATTTTCGTTATACTCATGTATTTTTAAGATCACAAGTGTTCTTAAAAACACACAAGTGTTCTTAAAAACGTTTGGATGTAAAGAAAGGCCAGTGCACTTTGAGGCACTTTCCTTTCTTGACCATCTTGGATTTAGTTTGTGGAACTGGGAATGAAAACATGACTCCTCTGACATGGACACCTCCTTCCATTCCTCTCTGGACTAGTTGTGTGTTTTCACTGGTGGAAGAAGGGTCAGCATGGGGACCCTGACTGGTCTGCAGCTACTGAGCCCACACACACACACACACACACACACACACACACACACACACACACACACACACACACACACACACCAAACTCTGATATGAATTCACATTTTAACGCATTTTGACCCCCCCCACTTGGTCCCTTAAAGTTGAGGCAGATTTGATCACCACAGACTGTTATAAATAAAAAGGTATAAACAGGGAGCAGACTGAATAAAAAAATCACACGAAGACATCGATAGAAACTTGATGATGGGGCTAAAGTGTGAGAGACTCTGATTACAATTTTTTAAAAGTGCTGAGCTGTTGCAGGGATGTGTCTCCAGTGAATTTAGTGCTTGAAGGAAATACCTGAGACTGAAGCTTTAATCTGGATTTGAACCAATAATCCTGGCGTGTTGGCGATAGATTAGTGAGACTGTGCTCGGCCACTAGATGGCAGTATACTTCTGAAATTGATGAGACTGAGAGATTCAGTCGTTCTGCGTTATTGCTGCTTTTCTCACGACTTTCGCTAAAAGGGCAAAGGTAGTGCATTAGATTAATCAAAGTTAGAAAGAACAAACAGAATTTAAAATAAAACCTTTATTTTACTCCTGAGAAATGCATGTCTGGGTCACTTAAAATGTTGTAAAATACATACCATTAAGAACCTGTCTCCCTCTGTCTGTTCGGGTTAAATGAGATGTCAGGGCTTGGTACTCATTTAAGACATGGATATATTTATATAGTGTGCGCACATTTGTATTTGCACTTGTTCGTTCTGGAACCAAATGAGCCAAGCAGGCTTTAATAGATCTCCCATGTAAGCGAGAGCCCTGATCCCACTGGGAATCCCGGATAAACAAGGTCATGTAATATACCAATGGTTCTACGTGACTCAGAGAATCCAGCCTTTCCAACACATTTGTTCATTTTGAACACAGCGTCCTCCGCTTCTCCAATTTATCACCTTCAATCCAACGCAACAATATTGTACAAGTCAACACGGAGGTGCAGACAGACAAAGATATGAAACAGCAGCAGGGATGGAGGAGGAGAGGGCCAAGGCAGAGCGTCTGTGTGTGTATGCATGCCTGTTTGTGTGTGTGTTTATGTGTGCGCGTGTGTGTGTGTATGTGCGGGTACATTCCCTGGAGTCCACCCCGCAGATCGCTTGGGAAAAAGACCTCTAGGTCTGCTTGAGGTCTGACTTGCAGCCAAGAAAAGCAAAACCTAAAATAGAGGGAGAAAGAGAGAGAGAGTGAGAGAAGGAGAGAGAGAAAGAGAGGATGTGTGTGTGAGAGAGAGAGAGAGAGAGAGGATGAGAGAGGGAGTGAGTTATTTTAAACCTGAGTATCAAAGTTGTGGGCATGGAGACAGAGTTGGGAGATGGGAGAGGGCGTGAGACGAAGGAGGAGTCCAAAAGATGGAGAAAGAGCACGGACAAAGGGCTTTGTATGTGAGGAGAGAATGTATGGAAAATAAAACATTCACATGGTGTCTCTCCCTCTCTCTCTCTCTCTCACACACACACACACACACACACATACACACACACACGCTGCTGATTGGAACCATATGCTGACAGACAGAATAATGGGAAAGTGAATTGTTTGACTTGTTTTCCCTCTTTGTTACATTGGGATTGGGAGTTGGCGAGATGGCGGGGGTGGAAGGCATCCGTGACTGTAGATGATGATTGGCCATGGGAAATTCCAGTAAGTAGATGGGCCCACCACACGGCACTGACAGGTCCGGTCCATTAACAGCAGACAAAAGTTAGGCGGGTCGTGACTCGGGCGAGCGCCCCCCAGCGTGTGACGGTAAGGTCACAAGAGGTCATCAACCGGCAGATTGTTGATCATTCCCGTTATTCCCTTGTTTCCTACATTCGAGTGACACCCCCCTCGCCAACCCCCCTAAAAACTGCTGCTTCAGCAGGATCAGGTTCACTCCAGAACGCCCCGAACATAAATCAGCGCCTGCGTTTGAGGGACGGATCGGTGACAGATCAAGGATACGTTAAGCTCAAGAGCGGATGGGTGGCATCGATGTCGGAATACTTAAAACCCAAACGCGCTGTTATTAAGAAAGCAGTTATATAACGACGAGCTTCTCTTTCCCTGTCCTTTCGAATCCTTACGCAATGTGAAAGACGACAGAGGACGAGCTGAAGACAAGCCGTTCCCTCTTTTTTTCCAGAGAGAGGAAATTACACTTCCTAATAACAGAAAAATGCAACGACTGAGCGAGTAGGCGAGAAAAGAAAGAGGTGAGGAAAAAGCGAGGCTGATTTCTTGCAGATGCTCCAGTGGGAGAATGACAAAAGGTTGATCTAAATGGGTGTGTTTATATTGGCACGTTTTCGCCAGAGAAGATGATGACACAAAACACAACCAGCTGCAGGGATGAACTATGGCCGACAGAGACTCCGGACATATACGTTCGCCGACACGCGGTGGTTTCCCATCGCGGCTGTCAACGGTATCGGCATTCCTAATTCCGCTTAGGAGGGAAGTTCGCTTCCTCGAGCATGAGATGTGTGCCAGCTAGATGCGAAAGGGAGCCGCGTCTCGTTCCTTTCAGCCCCGCGGGCCGCATTTTTGGGTTTCCTTGAAGGAAAACCGAAGCTGAGAGCGGTTATTGCCTCTGTCACCCTGCATAGCTGTCGCCGCCGCCGCCGCATTTACGGATTATCGCAGATTTGCGGCGGGATTCCGAGTCGTCCGGTCGCGCACGCACGTTCTCCTGGTGCCTGCGCGTCCCGTGCAGGTGTTCCGGCCTCTGCCCCCGAAACACGACGGCTGAGACTCTAAATTACCACTCGGGGTGGGGGGGGGGCTTGTCCGGGGCGTAGACGCGCATCTGGAGCCTCCAGAACCTCCGTGATCCCGACGAGGAAAAGAAAAGGTGCGGTGTTTAGCCTCCCGGCCCAAACGTGTGGGGTTCACATCCCCCTCAGGCCAGGGGCATTTCCGGGTACTCTGGCCTCCTCCCACAGGCCGGAGACATTTGGGGATCGGGAAATGGAGTGTGGGTGTGAATGGTTGTTTGTTCGCTCGCCTTTGTGCAGGGAGCGGACCGCCTCTGGCCTGGAGGCAGGTGGGATCTGCTCCAGCCGCCGCCTCGACCCCGTTGGAGGGGAGAGCGCTCGGTAACGGATGGACGGAGGTAGTGACCTAAAACTTGCATCTCACCAACATCTCCTGAAAAAAACGCGTTGATGCTCACAGCTGTTCGTCACCTTTAAAACGGCGGAGTTCTTCAATTCCGTTAAATCAAACTTGGGAGTTAAAACTGAGTAAATATCCAGAATTTTTCCAGATGTGCAACAACAACCATGTGAATGTTGTTTGGAGTCACAACCGCAACACCCTCTCCCTCTGCATTTTCTCATGGGAAGTGTGGTGCCGTATCCTGTCTTTTTGATGACGGGTCTTTTTTTTTTTCGCGTGGAAACTCCGACTGTAACGCGCACGAGCCTCGTTTCAGCCGCGGAGAAGCACTGTGGCTTCATATGAGTCCCCTCGAAACATACCCGAACCCCGACAGAGGGCCTTGACCCCCCCCCCCACCCCCTTTTAGTTATTTATCAGGTCACCTTGTGGGAACCAGCTTTTCAAAGCCCCCCGTCCTATGGTGAGAGGTTTGTGTCCCTACAACGCCATTAATACGCACACATTCCGCTCCAACCGACGCTTTTGTTTAGACAGAAGCACTTTGAAATAAGTGTGTTTACAATCTTCCTCCTCCTCATTCGTCTCACTCGGTCATAAAACACGAGCGATATTTATTTTTTTAAATCTCATTGCACATTCCAAAAACACAAAGTAGGAGGGGGGGGGGTCTTTTTAACTAATCTTTTACTTATCAAGTGGGCGGGGCCAGCGCCTGTTGTCTCTCTTCCCTTCCACCACCTTGTGAAATCCAACCCCTGCCAGTTTGCGTGTCCGGCGCCCGCGTGCACGTCGCAGTGGCCGAGCGGCGTATTCCCGCATGCCTGTGTAAATAGAGTGAAGTCACATCCAGCGATCGCTTCCACTTTCCTTTTACATGAATAATATTATTGTAAACTATCTGCGACCTGACCTTTCCTGCTATAACTTTCCCGCTGAACAGAAACACATGTGTCCAGGCCGGGGGAAGGCTGTCAGGGCCGGGTTACTGATCGATGACATCATAGATCCCCGGTGTGGAAGTGGCAGATTAGAGCACCTCCGGGCGCTTGTAAACTCGCCAACCGAAAACGCAACGGACGGCCCGCCAGGGTGGGTGACTCCGGGGGGGGGGTGCCCCCTGCGTCTCGGTCGAGGCCGCGGTGAGCCGCTTCTCAAACGGAACGCGCGAGGCTGCTGCTCGCGACGCCAACGCTGGAGGAAAGGAACGCGTGGGGAAATGAGGAAAGAGTGCATCTGTGTGAACGGTGGCGGTGGGCACACTGGACAGGAAATGCCTGCGCAGATGGAAGAGTAATGAGGGCTGCACAGGAAAAGGCCCACTCTGCAGCTGTATGCGTGTATTTATGACAGCCCCTCAGCCCTTTGGGCTCTTATATAATATAGAATATTCTTAGAAGAGCGGCGGAAGAATGCAGCGATGGGGGCCGATGAAGCAGCCTGCGGACACCCGAGTCTCGTTTAGGGTTAAACTTTATTCAGAGGTGATCTGATCTGATCTGATCTGATCTGATCTGATCTGATCTGATCTGATCTGATCACCGCCGAGCGTCAACAAAACACACTGTAGCTTACGCAAGCACCCAGTCTTCCAGAAAAGCTGAACTTTCAGGAGATGGGTATTCGCTTTAAAGGCAGGGGCACAGGGACGAGGACGAGGACGAGGACGCGCCCCCCCCCCCCATGGTGGCTGGTTTGACTGACAGGCGGACAGGTAAACCACAGGGCATTGTCGGGCTGCTCAGGTGTGTGCCGCAGCCTCATCGCTATTCATCAGGCCTCGCTGCATTTGCATCTCATCTGCATAGCGCTCCAACGGGGGAAAAGATTAGCATTAGAGAGGGGGGGGGGGGACGGGGGAGGGAAGGGGGGGAGGTATGGGACGAGGGGGGGTGGCTTTAATTTTTAACAAGATAATATGAAGGAGATACAAAGATCCGACTACCGCTGCTGCTGCTGACACAGCCAGGAGAGCAAACAGAATGGGAGGGGTGTGTGTGTGTGTGTGTGTGTGTGTGTGTGTGTGTGTGTGTGTGTGTGTGTGTGTGTGTGTAGACATGGAGAGCTACAATAATAGGAGAATGAAGGTTGTGGAAAACTGAGCAACGTTGTTTTTCAAATAAAAATAACATTAAACACATTTACAATGTTTTCCCTCTCGCCCTCTCTCTCTCTCTCTCCCCCTCTCTCCCTCTCTCTCACCCCCTCTCTTTTCGATCTCTGTGTGTGTGTTTGTAGGAACTCGGTGGAGCTCACACTCCAAATGTTCATAAATAAATTAGTGAGATAAACAATGAGCCACGGTCACAATGGAGTAAATACTGTACCTCATTAGTGGGGTACTGCACACACACACACACACACACACACACACACACACACACACACACACACACACACACACACACACACAGTGTAAATATAACATTTGTCTTTATGTGCCTACTGTCTTGAAGTGAAGTGAGTGTGTTAACTTGCTTATAAAGCAGTTTTATTGCTAAAACTGATGAAATTGTTCCAGTGCGTCACCTCATAGATCCCACCACAGTGGACCAACCTAACCTGGAGGTTAGTCCGCTTTAAATTAGTATCACAGCTATTTTTGTAAACGCTTGCTGTGTATTCAGTCTCTACATGAATCAATGCCATTCCAGATTACAATAAAGAAAAGCTGTGAACTCTGTCATGATGTTGTTCTAATGGCTGAGAGAGATGTTACTTTTTATAAAAGAGATCCCAGGAAGGAAGTGAAGAAGTTTACCCAAAGACCAGTGGGGTCAGACTGGTGGACCAGTGGGTAAACTGGTTCTTCTTCAGTGGTGTTCCTGCAGCCCCCCTCCCCACTCTGGGGGCTGTGTGACATGCCTGACCCTAACATGGAGCCCGTGGTGAGTTCCATTTCCTCCTCCAATCCTTGCCCTCCGGAAGAGGCTTGAAGAAGAAGGTCAAAAAACAGACGGACAGATCGCCCCCCAACACACACTTTGAATGTCCCTCACATGTGTGACACAAATGAAAAGTTGATGCAGTCGTCACCAGGCTGCCCCCCCCTCGTAGACACAGGGATAATTGATCACAGATTATCACCCAGGTCTCCGTTGCACTTTCAGGTCCTTGCTTCCTTTACCTCAGTCCTTTACACGCCCTTCCATAAATCAGCCTTCTCTCTGGGCCCCTTGATGATGTTCACATCCCACTCGCCCCCCCACCAACCCCCCCTTCCACCGTACCCCCACCATCCCAGTGGGACCCTTGGCTGTGATGTTGCGCCAGTGTAGTGCCATCCCTAAAGTGTCGATGCTCCCCGAGGATGTGGATGAGACGCACACACACACACACACACACACACAAGCACACACGCGTGCGCACACACACTCCTGCTCTCCTCTTCAGACAGCAGTGGTCTCAGCGGGGCTGCCCCGAAGCATGCTGGGTACCTGAGAAGCCAGCGACACCGGGGCGAGGCCAGCATGTTAAGTGTTCCAGATACGTGTGTGCCTGCCTGCTGCCAGAGTGGGGTCAAAATGCTAAGTGGCAGATTAATCAGTAGTAATTGTGTGTATGGTCCATTAAGGCATGGGTTGGCTGATTGACAAGGATGAGATTCAGGAGGGGGGGTGTATGTGGCGTATAAATGGAAGGGCGTGTGTGTGTGTGTGTGTGTGTGTTTTGACCAACAGAGAAGTGAAACTGAGTGGCATTTTAACTGTAAAAGTTCCTTTCCTGGGCCTCAGCGCTCCGCGTCTTTTTATAAATTTCGCTTTACGTGCGTCGGACCCGCCCTCTTTTTTTTTCTTCTTTCTTTCTTTCTTTCTTTCTTTCTTTTTTTTTTTTTCGGGGTCCGTCCATCTGGGCCGATCTGTCGCAAAGTCGCTCTCCTACTTTTAGAAGAACGGATTACCAAACGGCCGTCACCACAGGAAAAACACGGACGCTGTCTGCTATCCGCTCCCTTCTGACCACGCGCGCGCGCGCACACACATGCACACACACACACACACACCCACACACACACAGACACACCTTTCCCCCAGTGATCTCCACTGGTTGATTTGGTATTCAAGTGCTGTTGCGGGCCCAGCAGGCCTAAAGCTCTCTTTCTATTGTTTTATTACCCAGGGGCTAGGCCCTCTCTCTCTCTCTCTCTCTCACAGACACACACACACACAGACACACACACACACACACACACATTCAAACAAGTGCAAAGCAGGATTAGCATATGAGTGTATTAGTATCCTGTCTGTCATTTGGCTCTGTCTGCTTCTCTTTCACTCACACACTGTCAGAGGTAGAGTTTCAGGGAGACGGAGGACGAGGGATGGAGGAGAGATAAGGGTGGGGGGTGGGGGGGGGGGGTCATGAGGCCGGAGTTGGAGGGCTGCTCGCTCCTCTCCAGCAGACAGATGGTAGTTTGACTCCCACTGAGTTGTCAACCAGCCAACGGAGTGATGGCGAGATAAGAGGAGAAAAGATTGAGAGGAGGAAGGAGAGATGAACAACCACACTTTTTTCATCACCTCCTTCAACCCATCATCATTTTGCTGCCAGCCTCACCTCTTTTCCTTTTTTTTTTTTTTTCTCTTTTTTACCCCCACCTCCCTCCCTTTCATCTCTCGATGGATTCCTCAACTGGCTATCCATCTCTCCGTGTCCTCTCTTCCTCTGCAGTTGTCTGTGCTTTGTCTTCCGTCTGTGCGTCTGTCTCTCCATCGTTCTCAGCCCAGGGACAAAGTCTGCAGGCCAAGTTTGTAGAGAGATGGAAAGTTAAGTAGAGCCCTCTTTTGTGAAAAAACGGGAGATTCCTGCATTAAAACTTTAAAGATCAAACACAAAGGCATATTTAAACTTCAACTTTGTTCTTTGTGTGTGTGTGTGTGTGGGGGGTACCCAGAATCGAGAAAACCACGAAAGTCACATAACTTAGATTAAAATACACAGCTTAAAGAGCTCAACCGGAATAAAAATGCATATGATAATCGAGTAGTTTCCCCCATAATCTTCTATTTCTCAGGATCCTGACACCAGACTGCGGTTGCCATGATCTATCTGACACAACAGGGGGCAGTATGGCTCTGCACCTCACCCTCTTCAGGCCACTATTTCAATTTACAGGTCTTTAAATTATAAATACAGCAAACATTTATTAAGGAGTGGAGTGGAAAATGACCCGTGTGCTCTGTTTGAGGCAAATCTGGTGACGTTTTAGGAATTTCAAACACGAAGCTGCAGGGAAGGAGCTGACAAACTTATATTTGTTCCTATTATTTCCCCCATCACAATAATTGAAATAATGACAGCACCTTCAGGTCAACTGATGATTTTTCTGTTTTCACAGTTTTCTACTTTGGTGTGCGTGTGTGTGTGTGTGTGTGTGTGTGTGTGTGGGGGGGGGGGGTGCATACAATCCATATTAAAAAATGAGTGACTGCATGTTGTTGTGTTGTTGTTGTTATTGTGTTTTCTCCTTAAAGTGCGTGTTGACAAATTTAGAAACCAGAGAGGATCGTTAAAGCCTCAATTAGTTGTGTTTGTCGTCATTGTTTCAAGCCGGTAAACCTACCTGACAGTTCAGAAAATTCAGTTCTATATGATCGGTGCCTTAAAAAAAAACACAGCATAGTGCAGCGGCGGCGGCGGCCCGCTCCCTGGGGGGCCCACTACTGTCAGGTTCTGATTCTAATATTACCCCATATGAGCATTAATCTTTGTTTCCAACGTGCCTGTGTTTGTATTCATTAGTGCCTGCTGTTGCAGCTTCATCACAACTAAAAAGGCAGTTTGTTTTGTTGAAACACTGGAGGTTTTGTAACTCTGCTGTGCACCGAAATGATTTTTGTGTGTGTGCGTGTGCTTTTGTCAGCTGGGTATGGCAACAGTGTGTGTGTGTGTGTGTGCACCGTGCGTGTGTGTGACGCGCTGATGAGAAACACTAAAATGACAGCAGTGAGCTGTGTAATGACAGTGTGGAACTTCTGTCACTTTTCAAACAAATTCGCGGGGAGTGTGCGCCCAGGACGCGCGCGCGCACACACGTTGCGCGCACGGGCCCGTGTGCGCAACGTGTGTGTGTTGTCATTTTTCTTGTCATCTGCCAAGTAAGACAGAGCACCTTTCATCCTCTTCCTCTTATCTCCTCCCTGATAGAGAGCGCGGTTGGGTTTGTACGCACAGGAGCACAAACGCACTGACGGCGGTTGTTTGTCTCAAAATCAGCCCATAATTACACAACTTGTTTATACTTTGTCTCCGAACAGAATGCAACAAAGTGTTGAATCGCGTTTTGTTGCGGTGGAACAAAAATAGTTTGCTTTGTCTTCCCGTAATGATGCTTCTGCGCAAATGTCAGAGACCGTAGTGCGGCGGGAGCGCGTCTGCCTGTGATTCAAACGTGGCTTTTTTTTTTTTTTTTTTTGCTGCACCCGTGTGCGTTTGGGGAAAGTCACGTCGGTAAATGGCGGCGGGAACTCACTCTCGCTGCCCCGCCGGAGGCCCGTCTCTCACCCCTTGCCCAGGCCGTCGGCCCTTCCCGACGTTTGCTCCGGAGACACGTGGTAGGCCTGGGTAGGGATTCAGAAATAAGCGAACCCGGTTGTGAGAGGCGCTCAACAAGTCCACCATGATCACGCGCTCTAACATGCAGACTCCTGCTTGATTTCTTCATAGTTTTTACAGGTCTGGTGGACATTGGCTTACCCACTGGCCCTTACTGGTGGCTCTTCTGAAGCTACTTCCCTCACAAGGTGTTCTGCTCCCATTTCAGCTCCCCAGTAGATGGTGCAGCGTCGCCTACACTACCCCCTACTGGCCAGTCATTGAACGCACCATGAAAACGTTCCCACAGGACGATCACAGTGAATGAACTGGGGATTTCTTGCAAAACCTCCTATAAAAGGAAACTCCTACAGGTAGAATCACAGGTGGTATCAAACGGTAATTTAGTGTCGATCCATCTAGTGTTCATCTTTAAACTGGACCTCAGGTCGTAGATGTCATTCCTAGCTGTTAATAACTGAGGTTCTAATCATTTATGCATGAATGTTAATTGTGATCACTTCCTTATGATTGATGATTATTATCATTATTACCACAGCTGAAAATGTGACCTGCAGCATGTCCGTCTGGTCGAAGCACCACCACCAGCATCATTGCGATTCAGCTCACTTTCGGGTGGTTTAAGTTGTAGATTTCGACGGTCTGCTTTAGTTTCCTTCCGCCCACATACATATTCATAGCAGGAAATGGAATATTTATGGCATAAAATGGAAGAATACCCAAACAGGGGAGAGAGGGTCTTTGCCAGGGTTGTAAGGCCAACATATTGTGATTTGCGTGGCAGCGAGCGCATAAATATGCACACACAGACAGACTGAGGAGTATTATCTTTAACATTAATAACCGCAGCAGCAACATTTGAATCAGCTTCAATCAAAGAGGGGAGCGCGCTGCAGCAGGGGCAATGTGACCTTAGATGTTTGCACTTTTCTTCTCTCCATCGCTTTCTCATTGTTTTCTACCCTCAGGGTCCCCCCCGGCTGTCCCCCAAGGCATCACGGTTAAATGCGTATCTGCCGGGCGAGCCGCGGCTTGTTTGCACGCTGGCGCGGGTGTGTGCGCGCGGGTGTGTGCGCGCCAGCGTGCGCGAGTGTGTCTTGGGGCTAATGAGTGTGTTAGCAGTTGTGGACCTGTACACCCCGGGGAGAGCTTCAGCGGGAGGGCATGAGCAGGAGGCCGCAAAGACAAAAAACACACATTTACAAACGTGTCAGAAAACGTCCAGCGCCACGTCAATTTCCACCTTTAATTTTGCAAACAAGACCCAGAAACTTCTAACAAGTACAACTTATATTTATGAGGGATGTCCAAGTACATTTGTGGGCCTGAACTTTTATGTGTACTTACATTAAAAAATGCTCATATATAAATAGGTTTATAGACGTTATCATGCATCTCATTTTTAGATCCCACTTATACCTGGTACTTCACAGTAACTGATATTGATCCTCTCCTCTCCTCTCCTCTCCTCTCCTCTCCTCTCCTCTCCTCTCCTCTCCTCTCCTCCCATCCTCTCCTCTCCTTCTCTCCTCTTCTTTCCTCCCCTCCTCTCTTCATCTCCTTCTCTCATCTCCTCTTCTCTCTCCTCTCATTCTCTCCTCTCCTCCTCTCCTCTCCTTCTCTCCTCTCCTCTCATCTCATCTCCTCCTCTCCTCTCATCTCCTTCTCTCCTCTCCACTCATCTCCTCTCCTCCTCTCCTTCTCTCCTCTCCTCTCCTCTCCTCTCCTAAGAGGAAAGAGACATCAATCTTTGTGCACTATGAATAGACCACAGCAGCTGTCTTGTTGTTTCACTCACTACTACTACTACTACACACACACACACACACACACACACACACACACACACACACACACACACACACCCTTGTCTTGGGTGGCCACGGCTGCAGCTGCCCAGAAATTTGCCCAGAACCTGGTCTTAGCCTGAAGCCTCTCTCCAAGTTCAACAGTATAAGTTACCGGTGGCTCCCTTCATTCCACAGACTGATGAACTCTTTATGGAAACCATTAGACTAGTGTGTTTAAGCTTCCGTGTGTCTCTGTGGATGTGGTATGTTCACACTTACCATTAAACTGGGATACAGAAAGGTCAAAGCAGTAAAAACGCGGTGAGTGAGTTTTATGAACAATGCTGAATTATGAATGAAGAATAAGAGTTTAATGTGGTCAAATGTGTAAAAAAGAACACAACCAGTCGTGATTTTTTTTCTCTACTTTTAGTTTGTCTGCACATGTTGTCCCATTAAGCCCCGTGTCAAACGGCAGCTATTAAATTAAGACCAGAAAACACTGCTGAAAATGGGTTTTACGCTCTGCCAGTGTGTCACTTCCATGTGCTCCTTCTCAACAAAGAGCAGGACAACTCGCCGGGGTTTTGCCGTATCGTGGAGAACAGGATAAAATGAGGTCAGATGAGGAATCAGCAGACCTGTTTGGGTGGTATGATCAGATCTGGATGACCGGAGCGAGAGCAAAGTCTCATTCTCCTCCTCTCACTTCATTAAGTGATTATTATTGTTGAGAGCTTTTTTGTATGTGCAGAACAAGATAAGATATAAGATCACATCAGGGCCCCAGGACAGACCTCAGCGCACGCACACACACACACACACACACACACACACACACACACACACACACACACACACACACACACACACACACACACACACACAGTAAATTACAACAGCATGTAGTGCTTGTCTGATAAGAGGCAATCGACTTGACAGTGTGTGTATGTATTTGCGTGTGTGTTTGCGTGTGTGTGGGTGTGTTTCAGTGCGTGCGTTCTTCTGAATAGTTTCATCAGTCTGGTTAATGTGCGGGTGCGTTGTGTGTTTAATTTGCAGAACCAAGCCCAGTGTGTCTTTCCAGTTTCACAGTGAAAGCCTAATTTCCTCCACGAGTCTTCAAGATAAACTGAATATTTCACATCCAGCGCATTTCAGTCCAAAAATGGAGGCAGACCGAATGAAAATAAAGTTGACGACGCCATTAAACGGCTACTTTTCCAGTCGTTAAAGCACACCGCTCTAAATTAGTGACGTTATTGAGAACACACGCTCTCCTCTCCCACACCGCTCCGTACACGTTTTAATTTTTTCAAACTGTTGTCGGCACTTTTACAACTCCCTGAGACACACAGGCACACACACCTTGTTTAACACGTGAATGTAGCTCTCAGTTCTTGAAGATGAGAGATGAGGCCCATGGGCTTTCTAGCAAAAAAAAAAAAAAAAAAAAAAGAATACATTCTGACAATCTTTACAGCTTCAAACACTGACTGTGAGATCTCACGAGGGTGTGAGTGGATGTGTGTGTATGAGTGTGTGTATATTTCTTGTGTGCTATATGGGGGGGGGTGTTGAAGATAATAAAATGATTTAGGAAGCAGCTTAATTGCTTTTCAAAGGCCTCTGACAGAACAAATCACACGCGCTCGGACGCAAAAGTTGAAATGTTTTTGAATGAACATTAATCTGTGACGAGATCCTCGCCTGCCTTTAATGGTTAAGATGGGATCACAAGTTTCAGCACCTGATGTTTCCCGGTTTGAGCTCGAGTTCTGAGGTTTAGATGCATCATTTCATTTGATCTGAACATGCATTCAAAGGACGTCCGCAACATTTTAATTCGGTCTCTTGTCTGCGAATATTTGTTTATTTGTCAAGCACAGAAATACCAGATGGCAGAAATCAGCACCAATAACAGAAAAGGTATTTACTTGCTTATTTATTTAGTCGATTCAGCATCTCCGTGATTTCTTTTTCTATTTTAAAATTCAGCACTTCTGGAGGCAGCGTTGAAGTCAATTTACATGTAAATAATATATTATATAATAAAGAAGAACAAATCTCTTTTACATCTTCCCGGTCATCTGGATGCTGTGGTAGGAGCCCAAAGACAGCTTCAGCTGTGACATGTTGCTGGGTGTGTTTGGGTTTGTGTGTGTGGAACAAGTATTTAAAGAAGCGCCGAGTCACAACAGGAAGCTCTGAAAGGCTTCGACACTGGATCCAGTTACAATTAGTCCAGCAACAAGGACAGCAGCGCATGCAAACAGCCTCGGGAAAACAGCTGGATCCTGTCTTCAGAGCAGGAGAATCGATAACTTTGTGTTTCAGGCCAGGTGTGTGTTCTCACACACACACACACACGTACGCTTGTGTGTGAGAACACACACCTGTGTGTGTGTGTGTTTACTGTCTGTCTTACTTGGTGTTTAATGACCTTCTTATTGCAACAGTTGCTACGGTCACAATTTAACCTGGCAAAGCTCGCATTTCCTCTGTATCATCATCATCGTCGCCAAACACACACACACACACACGCACACACACACGCGCGCGTGCGTGTGGGGCTCAGCCTGTCATCGGCCTCTCTCCACCTCCTCTCACCACCGCCAGGATGATGTGTTTGTATCTTTGTGCGCGCCACATGTGTCCGCTGCTACTGACAAACTGGAGTCAAGTGACGACTGACAGGACGCAGGGCTGTGACCGGTTTACAGACCCCCCCCCACCCCCACCCCCCCGACCTCTCACCCGATCCTTTTCTACGCATCCTCGCAAGCGCCGCACTCTCACCATCTGCTGCGACTTTAAAACAGATACTTTGAGACTGGATGGGTTTCCCAGGCTGTTGGACTTCCTGCCCTGCATCGCTGCATGTTTTCGGTCTCGTTTCACCCCCGCCCTCCCCCCAACCCCTGTCTCCTGACGGGCGAACGCTTTCTAAGGCCTCGCTGCCCCCCCCCCAAGTCATCCAGAGCAAACAGAACCTGATGGAGTTTACGACCCGATTACTGCCTGGACACACACTCCGTCACTCCCCCCGTTGGGCTCGCAGGGCCTCAACAGTGGGCGCGGGTACGGTGTGTGTGTGTGTGTGTGTGGGGGGCGACTCCCAAGTTTACCTGTCATCTCACATTAGTAACACTCCGAACGCCCGCTCGCACTATGGAGAACGGCTAAATATTCCAGCTCCAAACGGCAGCCAAGCCATTAGCAGCTTAGGAGCGGGCTTATAATAAATGTCAGTCCATTAAACTGACACAGCTTTCTGCGCCTGGGAGCTGCTTAAGTAAACTTAGACATGGCTGTGGTTCTGTAAATCAGCACAACAGGGCTGGTGAGAGCAAAAAAGAATCTGGGAACGACCATTAAAAGCAGGGCCAGTGGCTGCCGAGGCCAGGGAGAACCAGCGAGGGCCGTCCCAGAGCAGGATTGTCATTAAAATCCATTAAAAAGTTGTTCTTGTGGTGAGGGGGGGGGGTTGGGGGGGCTCATTTTAAAGTTCCTCCCTCAACCTGCAGACTGAGGGAAGCAGAGGAATGATGGCTGCTCCCACCCAGACAGCGCTCATGTAATATGGATCAGTCCTCCCTTTATAGGAATGATGG
Source organism: Lagocephalus sceleratus (assembly GCA_911728415.1). Classification (NCBI taxonomy): domain Eukaryota; kingdom Metazoa; phylum Chordata; class Actinopteri; order Tetraodontiformes; family Tetraodontidae; genus Lagocephalus; species Lagocephalus sceleratus. The sequence goes on from CAJVRN010000213.1 coordinate 2,674,504, forward strand.
GAAGCTGCAGCATTCCCTTTTGTTTTTGATCGGCTCCTTGTAGCCATCAAAGTGGGAACTTCACCAGGAGACAGCTGGATGCTGCTTCCAGGTCTCCCCGGACAATACCGGGCACGGTGACGTCAGGCGCCTGGAAATCCCCCAGTTGCTGAATCACAATGGCACGCGTTCGGAACGATCCGGAATGAGGACTTCCTCTGTCCGCCCCGCTTCTTTCCGAGCGCGCCTGCTCTTATTTCAGGCGCTGGTCGCCGCCACATGCCAAGCAAAGTCCCCCCCCACACACACACGCACACAACTCCTCGGATTTCAGATGTCTCGGAGGCTCGGGGAGCCGCTCTCCGACGCGGGGCGGCTTGGGGTTGAGGCCCGATGTCATCGGGGGACACGCTTTGGCACGATTGGCCAGCTGTCAGCAGGAGTCCGTCCGGGATCTTCTAGCGTTCCCCAGGAGCCCCTCTGCTGTCATCGGCTACTGTGGGACGGCTCATGTGGCCTGATGATGACTTCAACATCAGGAGCTGACAACTCGACGACACACACCCTTTTAGACAGGTAACAACCACGCAGTAATGCTAACAACGCTGCATCAAAGAAAGATCAAAGGACATTTAATATACGTCATTAAATATCGCCAAAAAATTCACAATAAATCTTTCAATTCCGGAGTTGTATGACATCAAACTGTAAAGGCGGGTAAATCCCAGGCCTGTGATTGGCTCAAAGAGCCCGTGCGACGGCTGGATGCCACGGGTGTTTGATAACGGCACGGCGGAGGCGCCGCGTCTGTCCTTGGCCATGGGAAACGCCGCAGCGGCGGCCGAGATATCCCGCAGAGCGCGCTCGCACGCAGGAAGGAGAGGAAACCTTTGTCAAAAAGCAAAGCAGGCTCCATTAGTTATCCTGCGATGGTCCAGCTGCCTGCACCGTGACCCCTCCGAGGGTGTGTGTGTGTGTGTGTGTGTGTGTGTGTGTGTGTGTTTATGTGAGCAACACAGTGATGGATAGTTTAGAAGTCTATTTTAGTATCAAGATCATTTTAAGGGGATCCTTCTTTCCAAAGCAACGCATCAGCCCTTTAACCCTTTCCTACCCATGCTCAACTCGTAGCACATTATGCTCTCCTGCATATTTTGCTGTTAATCTTTCATCTGGAATTAAAGTGATGAGTCATATTTTTGAAATCGGATGACATAAAAAACGTATCAGATGACCCCATGATAGTGAGCAGTCATCCATGGGTGCATTCTTATGCAGAGGCAACGTAAAGAAGAGCCGTTTATCTCATCGATCACCCCCCTCAGTTAGTTTTAATCTGATCTACTTTCCTGTTTTCCCTGATGAAACTACGGACAATTACTCTTTTAAGATCCAAACTGTGTGAAGGCACATATGCTAGACAAACACCGGTCATATAAACACACCAGTCAACATCCGCCATTTTTAAGAGGCCCCTAAAACTCTCTCTCTCTCACACTCACACTCAAACACACTCACACACACACACACACACTCACACAGCAGTTTTCCAGTCCAACAGGTTCACACTATCGCTTTTATTCATGCGTACTTGATCCCTGTTCTCCCCTGAGTGGAGACGCTGCTGTCTGTTCGCACTGATGATAATTAAGGGGATTAAAATGGAAATGACGTTCTTATCTTTAAGGTTGTATGTGATTGTGCGTGAGTGTAAAAACACCCGGTATAAAGCCAGTGGGTGTGTGAGCGAGTGTGTATGTCAACGTAGTGCTGAGGAGAGGACTAAAAGGCCATTTATAGCTGTCACAGAGTGACAACTATTACCCATGCATTTACAGTGCTCTCAGCATATACTGCCAGGGAAAGACTGCACACACACACACTTGCATGCATGGGTACACACACACACACACACACACACCCATGCGCACGTGAGCACACCCGCTCTACCTTACAGAGCCTCCTAATTATCGACACCTCTCCCTGTCAGATGAAACAAGAAGCTACTCTATTTTCAGACTGATGGAGTCTGATGTCTCTCTGCAGTTTTCTTCTTCTTCTCCCCCTCTCAGCGTGTTTTATCATCTCCGCGCGGCGCCGTGCACCCCCCCAACACACCCTCCCTCCCCGAACACCCCCACCCACAACCCCCCGCCTCCACCTCATCCCTCTTTTGATTCTCGACTCGTTAAATAAGACTCAAATTAAAACAGACAATGAGGAAAGTTTCCCCCTTAGACACCTTCAATTGTTGTGACTGTTATTCCGCACGGGCGTGTGCCTGTGTGTAGGTGTGTGTGTGCGCGTGTGTCTGTGTGTGCATGTGTGTGTGTGTGTGTGTGTTCAGAGTGGAAGTGGCAGTAAGTGCCATCTTGTTTTTTGAGTCCTGTTTCATTAGTTGTCAAACAAAACAGTTGTACTGTATTGAGCCTTGGCCTATCCTGTGTGTGTGTGTGTGTGTGTGTGTGTGTGTGTGAGTGAATCGGTGATTTTCTTTGCCTGTGTCTGAATGTTTACACGGCGCTCTGATGTTATGAAATGCGATGCCCGTCGGAGAGAGACGCCAGCAGCCATTTAGCCGTGGACCGCACCGTTGCCTGGAAGGTGAGGGAAAGCAGGCGACCTCCAGCAGCCCTCCGGAGCTGCAAATGGACGAGACTCCCTTTGTCGAAGTCGCCCCTTAAACGCGTTCTCTTGACAGCGTCACAAAATCTGTTTGTTATCCGAGCGACTTCTGCTCCCTAAACAACGTAAGCGCTCTGCTAACAGACAAAACCTCATAATCAGACGAGCCAACATTCCCCAATAAAAACGCCCGCTGTTGTTGAGTGTAGTGTAATGTGTCAGTGCTGGGGCAATTTTCTAAAGCCATCATCATCATTATGATGAAACCGGCCTGCACCTGAAACAACAGTGTTTGTTTTCTAATTTTCCCTCTATAAAAATAAATGAAGTGGCTAATTTCCAGAGTTTTTTGGAGCCTACGAGCTATTTTTCTGAGATCATTTAGTTGTATCCAAATGTGCGTTGGTATGGTTTTGATGTTGGTTTTGTTGACTTCTGGTGTTTATTCGTTTATTTTGTTCTTTTGGGTCCCGCAGACACACAGCCCAGCAGCAACTGCATTCTGTTACACACTTTAGTTCGTTACTTTTTTAAAGTTTTAATGTGAATTTAGGCGCGTAGTTTAAAAGTGAGGGGAGCGAAAGGTGTTCTGACAGAGGGGTTCGAAGTGGGCTGAATTATCCACCGTATTCCCAGATGTGACTCTTCCGTGGACTGGACATCATTTCCTGTGTTAATATGTCCGTTCATCCCGCTGGACGACAGCCGCTGTCGAATGTGAGCGAGTCTCTGTGCTGGTGGTAGCGCGTCTGTTTCGCCATCTGAAGCGGGCGGTGGTGGGGGGGGGCGAGACCACCGGTGGGGCGCGGCGATGACATGTGTTAAACGTCTGTCCGTCCACATGAAAGGACGGGACTGGCTCCGGCCGTTGCCTGTGCCGAGAAGAATGCGGACTGACGTCAGCGCCGCTCCACTTCCAGTCAGCCGCCTGATCCCCGTTTGCTGAGCGTGAAGAGGACCTCCAGTCCCAAAAACTTTAAAAAAGCCCGAGACTGTTCCCACAAGACAAGAACGCACGCGGATGCGCACACACATGCACACACACACACACACACCCACACACACACGCACACACACACACACACACATACGCCTTGATTGCTGCCCAAATGACTTTTCATTCCATTGATCACCTCTCCTCTGTGGTCCCACGCTGCTCCGGTGAAGTAAATAAACAGAGGGGGTGAGGATGTGCGAGGATGTGCGAGGATGTGTGTAGACGAGGAAGGCTGTTGGGGAGGCGCAAGCTCAATCATTCATCAGCTCATGGATCACACCGGCCCTCTTATTTATCTCCCTCCGCGGGGTGTTGAGAGAGATCTTCTCCTCTCTGGCTCTGCTTCTGTCTCGATTCTTGCATTTCTCTTCCGAGGATGGATGAACGCGAGCGCGTCGGCCAGGAACTCGATGCATCGATCACGGGCGTGCACCCAGAGGCCCGACCGCCGAGGAGTTCGGCAAGCGATGCCGCCAGGAGGCTCCGCTCTGGATTCATCCAGGAGCTGGACTAAGGCCTCGGACACGTTTACCCTTTTCAGCCACATATTTGGTTCTTTTTTTTTGCCATTTTCTCTGATTAAAATACAATAAAATCCAGGAAACCCCAGTGAATTTTAAGCATTTGATAAAAAAAGATGAAACAAGTACCTTTCGGTGCCCCGCTTCTGCTTTTGGCTAAAAACAACCCAACAGTATTGATTGGTGGGAAGGGGAGATTCCATCCTGAATCAAAAAGAATTCCTGATAGAGCTGCGGTTGTCCTCAGCTTTGCATTTTTGAACGAAATAAATAAATAAAAAAAATACCGAATCGATAAAGGCATCCAGCTATTGACAGAACATGCATTTTTAAAAACGACTCACATTATTTATTTACCTTAATCACCTCTGACACCCGATCATTTAGCCTTCACCGCCGCTGTGGAGCGCCGAGTGCGGCAGGGCTGACGAAGCTGCGGGATTGAATCCACTAATTGTATTTAAATCATGAATGAGCGCGCGGGGGGGGGGGTGCGCCGCCGCACTCACTTTCTGATTTACGGCACGCCGCCGTTGATTTAAACCCCTGGTGGTGACCCCCCGCACCAGGCAGCGTCTTACACGCCTCATTTCTGATCGTTTACATGTAAACAAGCGAGCGCTGTGTGCTTACATACATGCTAGATTTATGCTCAGGGCGCTCGCAGCCCCCCCTCCGGTTTATTATGTGCAATTATGCAATCTGCGTGTAATGTCGCGCAAGTCCTGTGTATGTCTGTGTGTGTGCGTGCGCGTGTGTGAATGGGCAGCACAGTGGCTGGCATGTTCAGCACACTTCATACATTTTGGTTATTGTTCTTAAATGCAGTGTGCGCGTCTTAAAAACAGGATTCGAGATGTTTGAGTGGCGTTATTTCCCACATCAGTCTTCGCTTTTTGTTCCTTGTAAACTTATCACCAGTGTAACACACACACACACACACATATACACACATGCGCAAGCACGCACACACACCCACGCGCGCACACACACGGTAATGAAGTAGATAATGTAAAACAGCTCTCTTTCAAATAAAACACAATTACAGCAGATTATACAGCAATAGCTTCCACATGGTTCACAGAAACTGGGATTACTGGGTGTGTGTGTGTGTGTGTGTGTGTGTGTGTGTGTGTGTGTGTGTGTGTGTGTGTGTGTGTGTGTGGGTCCGCGCGTGCGCGCGTGTGTGTGTTTCCGTTGGACCACCACCAGCACGGCACTAGCCTGCAAAATATATTGAACAGGACAAGAGGGAGGCACTGGGTACGAGGTTGAAAGGGGTGAAGGGAGGAGACAAGGAAAAGGCTTTTGGGGTCAAGACCGTCGCCCAGGGCGAGCGTCACGGCCCAGGATGTGATAAAACAAACAGCGCATATAATCGATGACGAAAAAACCTCGAGTGCATCTACAAATACAAGGTGACTACATGAGTGTAAGGAACTTCCAGGCTATATGATAAGCTCTCGCTGTTGCTAGGAAACGATCAGTTGACCTCTGGGTGAGCGCTGGTGTCTCCTTAGGTGAGACACTCGAGCGAAGGTGCAAGTCGGGGGCTCGGTGTCTCATTAATAATAATTATAATGATTATATATTTACTTTTAAAACTGACTTACTTAGTGCTTCACATGTACGTACAAGCACAGTGACATACAGCAAACACCCACACAGGATGTCCCACCGGGGACACACGGGGGGGGGGGGCAAGGAAACACCACCGGCCAGGTGGGACGTATATTACAAATAGAGACAAGTTAAAAACAAGAGAGGGCTCTGGCAGGGGGCACGTCGAGGAGACACTCCGGTTGCAGCGCTGTAATCCCGTCAATGTGCGTCTGGCAGATGAAGTTATTCTGAGGTATTTTTAAGATATTATGTGGTCAAATAGTTTCAACATTCTAATTGTCAGTGCTTCTCTCCGGCACACCACAAGACATGCAGGGACAGGCACGTTAGCAGGCCAGTAAAAAGAAAGAAAGAAAGAAAGAAAGAGAAGAAATCACAGCAACGCAGCTGGAGCACGCTGGAAATTCTTAATTTTGGAATTTCAGGTATTTTCCAACTAGAGCAGCGAGACAGGTGAGTGACGTCTCGGCCCGGCCCCAGACCGGAGGACAGCGGCCCCCGTCCATCCGTCAACAGGGACAGCTGAGCACCAATCACACCCCAGGGTGGGGAGAGGCCCCGCCCCCTTCACGTCCAACGCCGAGGGATCAAACGGATCGAATCGGAGCTAAAACCTCTGTCTCCTCTGTGACAAATGAAAGCACATTCCTCCTCTCTCTCTCTGTCTCTCTCTCTCTGTCTCTCTCTCTCTGTCTCTCTCTCTCTGTCTCTCTCTCTCTGTCTTTCTCTCTTTTGTCGCCACATTCTCCCTTGTTTCACTACAGAACCTCACATCAGTCCTGAACCAGACCAGAACCCAGCTCCGAGCTGGAAACCACAGGAGCAAAACAATGCAAGAGTCCGGGAACACCTACGGGCCCAGAAGCCAGAAGAGCCGGCTTTGCCAAATGCGAATTTGATTTTTGTCTGGGCTTTGTTTTGCTCTGCCCACATCTCTGCCCTCGGAGCCTGTTTCTCTTTACCTCGCGCTCCTCTCTGGAGGCGATGTGTGGTAGACCTCAGACTATTGTATTGCAAATGTGAAAGTTTTCCTAAATAGGCCCTGGTTTGTTCTATTCATGGGAGATGGACAGACCGCTGTGTATTTTTCTTTTCTTTTTTTTTTTTAAATATCCCGTGCATCTACTTTACAACTGATCGTCTGTTTTCTCTTGCGCTTTTCATTTTTCGCTGTCGTAAGAACTGTAAAGACGTTACTGGCGCGCACACAACTGCATCCGCGACTTCTTCATAGCAGCCAAGAGGTCTAAAAATGTTTCAAATCCACAACTGTTTGAAAGAATGGTAATAATTTAGCATTCTAATTTCCACGCTCTTTAATATCAGCAATGGGGGGATCACTTCGCATCGCTGGCAGACCTGAGCAATCAGCCCAGAGCATCTTTGGGAGCCACAAATGAGACCCAGGTCCGATGATTTGATCCTTTAAAGTTAACATAATCCAGCAATCGCGGATCGTAATAACAGCAAGTGGGATCAAGCTGTCATCGAGTGTCTGATCTTTACGTTCACGGCTGTGAACGCTCGCCCGTATTTTAGAGGAGCCCGAGCAGCCTCGGGAGCCGAGACAGACGTGCAGGCAGAGCCCGTGTGATCAGGAGTTAGGCCAGCCTTGTGAGTAAGCCCAAAGCCCACTAAGACTTTGCTCCGCTCGCCTGGAGAAAAAAATCCTCCTCCTACCCGCTCACGTCCGCTTGCTGTTTTTGCTGAGCTCGTCGTGTTTTCAGAGCTTTTGTGGATGAACGCAGATGCCTGCCGGGTGGCGGCGAGGCCCGGTACCGAAAGCCTCGGCTCTGCGACTGAAGAGAGAGAGCTGAGTTTTTCTGTTTGTTAAACAGCGCAAATACAGAGACTTCCTCAGATTTAAAGGCCTGCAACACCCCCCCCCCCACCCCCCCTTAGCAGGCGAGGCCGTGAAGTTGACGTCCATCCCAGGAAAGGGGGAAGCCGAGCGTTTGTCTGGTTCGGATCGGGGGCGCTGGAGAGTTCAGGCGTGAGTTCAGGTAAAATGGCATCTAGAGAGCAGCACATAGGAGGGAGGTCAGCCGGAGCCCGCGCTCCGCTGGCTCGGGTTTCTGTTGTCATATTTCGGGGAATTTGATGCAATGTTTGGAAACTTGACTGCTGTCAAGCAGGGTGGAACTGTGTGTGTGTGTGTGTGTGTGTGTGTGTGTGTGTGTGTGAGAGAGAGAGTGAAAGAGAGAGAGAGGAAGAGAGAAAGAGGTTAGAGAGAGTTAAATAAAATCTGTTTAGCCAGGGATGATTGTGGCATGACAGCATGCACTGTAGGGTGTGAAAGCTCTCTCTTCCTTTCGACCCCCCCCTTCTTTTTCAGACTCTGTCAGTCATACACTGTGTTCTCATTTCTAAGTGTTCTGATGTCATTTGGGAGTGGATTGATGGGTGGAGGGGGCTTGAGAAAAGACACACACACACACACACACACACACACACGCACGTGTGCGCGTTTGGGCCCGGATCTCTTGTCTTCATGCACACAGCTGTTCGCGAACATGTGAGGGAGTGAGAAATTCAGAAGAATAAAAATTTACAGAAACATTATGAGAATGAGAAAGTTGGAGAGGGGTTTGATGGTGTGTTTGGCGTGGGAGGTGTGTTTGTGCATGTGTGTGTGTGCGTGTGTGTATGTGTGTGTGTGTGTGTAGGGGGGTGATGGAGAAAAAAAAAAAAACGACATAGAAACAGCATAATGGCTTCCATATGGGAATGCCTGAGCCTTCCTCTGCTTGCCTGTCGGTGTAATCATATCAGCAGTCCGGTTGTTTCCAGCATTCATAAAAGCATCCAGTGAGTTTCAGGATCCAACATCTTTAATATAAACAGGCCTTAGAAAAACAACCCACAGCCTGTGAGTGTGTGTGAACATACACTGCAGCACACACATCCTTTACACATAGAGATTTGTGTGTGTGTGTGTGTGTGTGTGTGCGCGTGTGTGTGTGGGGCAGTTCAGGAGGTGAATTAACTGAAGTGAATTCAGCCATAAAATGTGCAGTGGGAGTTCAATAACTCATGCATCACCAACAATTTATGTGTTTTCCCACAATGTTTTTGCCACATTTTGAATGGCGACTGGTGAAAAGTGAAGAGGAGATAACATTTTCATTTGGTTTACGGGAAAATGTCAAACCAAAAAAGCGGGCCGTTGCGCAGCCCCTCTGATCGCTTGAAGCCACGGTTTATCCCAAATGCAAAAAACATACTTCCCGTTCCCAGGAGACGCTCCAGGATACGCGCAGAAGTGTGAGGAGGAGACAGGTCCTGCAGAGACAGTCACAGGTCACGCCGGGGTCACTTTGGCTGTAAACCTTTCCAGTTGAGTAAATAGTTAAGAATCAGTCTCACATGAAAAGTCTTGATTATTAAAAAAAACAAAAAAAAACCCCAGATGTAATAGTGTCATACGCTTGACCTTTGACCCCTTAAATCGGGGAGCAGAGGCTAAAATGCTGCATATGTGGGCTTCCATGTACAGTCATGTTTCAAGGTACAAAGCGGCGTTCCCGTCTTAATAATTCCCACAGATTCCCAGTAAAGCAGAGCCCACTTTGATAGGCAGACGTGCACCCGCAACCGTTCTCACAACTTTCTTGAGCGTGGCCTATCTCACGGTTTCCTGTCAACATCGAAAGCTTTGTTTCTGCCTGTTTCAGTTTAGAGCTGTTGTTGCAAACCACAAAGAAGTGGGGGGGGGATAAAAAAGAGGGAAGACTCCCACTCTACTTCTCCCAAAACGTCCAGTGAGGCATTGATATTTAATGCTGAAAAGCCAAAAAGGATTGTTTATTCTCTGTCAGACCAGCTCAGTGCTTTTTTTTTTTTTTTTCCAGTGCAGCACTGCTGAGAAAACAAATTAAAATGTATGTCTCTAGACATATTTTTGCATTAGAAAGAGGCAGCGGGGTTTGTTAAGCCGCGGTTCTGTGTACGGAGGGGTCAAAGAGCATGAAAGCTGATGAACTATTGATAACTGTTTGATCCCCCGGTGGTGCGCTTCGGTGTTTACTGCAGCGGGAGATCAAATCGAGCACAGCGCTCGGGCGCTGCGCGGCTCAAACCGCGGCTCTCTGACTGAGGCTCCCGGGAGCCACCGAGGGGGTCAGCGGAGGCTTCAGACCTCCTGCCTGAAGACTCGGCTGGCAGCGGAGAGCTTCAGAGGGCCGCGCCGGGGATGTGTGGACGACCTGAAAACACTGGAGGTGTGTGTGAGAGAGAGAGAGGGGGAGAGAGAGGGGGGGATAGAGAGAGAGAGAGCTCCCTCTGCTCAAATCCTCACAAATTAGTCAAAAATCATGGCTTAAGTTAAATGCAAACACTGGCAGAGGCATTATTCAGTTGGCTCCAGATCAACAGCAACACTCAGAGAGATGGCGAGGATTATGGGGCAGCGAGCTCCGGCCTCGGAGGTTAAAGCGATGCACATTTCTTGTAAATTTATGTCTGTTTTCTGACTTGTTATTGGTGACTGAAATAACACGGTGGTGATTTAATGCGGACCGAGGGCGAGCTACATCTGCTATTCTAATCACACGATATTGGGCTGCAAATCAGTGATAAAATGATACGAGGAGGCAGTAACTGACGTGATTTATGTTTTCCTGCAGCAGGAAAAGCGCTTTTTTTTTTTTTTTTTTTTTTTTTCCGAGTAAGCATCTGAAAGTTTGGGCCAGGCGGGTCAGCCAGCCGTGTCAGGGTAGGTTGGCTTCTTAACTGTTCCCGGTTGGTAAATAAATTTGAATGTGAGGAGGAATAAAAGTGCTCAGCACTGTGACCAAACACGGATAACAACGCCAAGAGGACAAATAAACAACTCTGTCAGGGCCGCCGTCGACAGAGAAGCCAAGTTTAATGACCCCCCCGCCCCCCCGATCCGGAATTTCAACACGAGCAGCTAATGCGGGTCGATCCGCCGCCCTCGGCCTCCGGGAGCTCCCGTGTTCTGCTTCCTGACCAGCGTTGGTCCAATATGTCGCGCCGCAGCAGGTCAGACTCACGGAGCTGCCGCAGCTGACGAGACGACGCAGGTGAAAGCTCTGCTTTCAGTTCTGATCCCTCCTCATATTTACTTTATTACATTTATGAGTCTGACCCCCCCCTTCACCTCCTTTATCCAGCTGGCTATCAGCTATCTTTGAGTCTGGTCCTGCTGGAGGTTTCTTCCTGTTACAGGGGAGTTTTCCCCCCATTCTCTCCTTTGGGGGGGGTCAGCTCTGGGTTTCTGTAAGGCACCTTGAGACGACCCTGATTGAAACATCTGTGTAAATAAAGACGAATGAATAATCAAAGACTTCAAAGACTGGGGCTGTTGGCTCTTTAATTCTGTGTGATTTGAGGCAACAAACTCCAGACCTGTGAGCTGGATTTGTTTCTTTTGCAGGTGTTTAAACGGGAGGTGGGGGGGTTTAACCTCAAACCCTCCTTCTAGGTGAGGAGATGAGGCTCCATTTCTCACATTTGAAACTCTTCTTCATCACACATCATTCTGCCGCACCCCCCCCCACGGTGTGATCGGACCTGCTGCGTTCCCTCAGAGCTTCCTGCAGCTTGGCAGACGTTCAGCCAGAAGTTCCTGGATTAATCCGAGGGTTTCTGGAAGGTGAGCAGAAGCGGGCGATGGTGACTTTTTGACTTTGACGTCTCCTCTTCTGCGCAGCCAACAGGTAAGAGCTGCCAACGGCTGCAACGCGGGAGCAGGAGCATTAAGCACCAGCAACTCAAGGGGAAAAAAAAAAGAAGTACGGAGAGACCCAGACTGATGGTAGATGACCTGACAGACGAGAGGACGAGGACAGCTTTTATAGCAGGGGCAACGAGGTGAATGAGGACAGGTGGCAGCGATCAGGACAATCAGGGCGGTGGGCAGGATGAGGCCCCGTCAAATGGCTCTGAACTTAAAGATTCAGGGCTGAAAGCAGCATTTCCTTCAGACTTCCTGCCTAGTTTACCTTTAAAGGACAGACAGACAGACAGACAGACAGACAGACAGAAGGATAGACAGAAGGATAGACAGGTTGACAAAAAGACAAGGGGACAGACAGACAGACAGGTAGACAGACAGAGGGACAGACAGGTAGACAGACAGAGGGATAGACAGGTAGACAGACAGACAGATAGACAGTCAGGTAGACAGACAGACAGACAGACAGACAGGCAGACAGACAGACAGACAGGTAGACAGACAGGCAGGTAGACAGACAGACAGACAGGTAGACAGACAGACAGACAGGTAGACAGACAGACAGAGGGACAGACAATGGTCTGGCTTGTGTGACTCAGGCCGATGTCATGGACCAAACCAGCCTTTCCAGAGATTTCAGCTCTTTATTTTGAAGCCGGTCACCCGGGTGATGTCACCACCAGTCACCCCTCACCAGTCACATGTTTCTGGGCATCTTCGCCATGACAACGCCCACTTCCTGGCCGTGAGTGATGACCCTATGAGGTCGCAGGGGATGACGTCATAGTTCCTGGATTTTGAATGACTGCAGAGCTCTTGGAATTTAAGACAAAAACCGGGACAAAAAGGAGAGTTTTCATGTTGACTTAATGTACGCTTATTTATGCAACATTGTTTTGATGAAGCTATCACTGACAATTGACATTAAAGTGGTTCAAAAACATGACTCAATGTCAGAAATCAAGCGTAATAATCTTTTTTTGAGGATCAGACTGAGGTTAAACCTATTTGATGTTGGAATGTTTTCCATTTATACCTAAAATTGGATCATTTTGGACATATTTGGTGGCCAGACTGTGGTTACATACTGACAGGCATCATCCTTCCATCAGTCAGAGACAGACATTACTCTACTGTCACATTCTCGCTGAGGACCCGAGGGAAAGATCCCATCACCTGTGAGGGAGGAGGAGAAAAGGGAGGTGAGAATGTGTAATGAAAGTGGAGGAGGAGAAGGTAGAGGTGGATGGAAGGAGTCCGATCGGGAAATAGAAAAAAGGCAGATGTGACTTTATTCATATGAAATGGATTACGAGGTGCAGAGGAGAAAGATAATTGTTTGGAGTATTCTTTCCAAGTCCCAGATCAATTTCAAACCCTCCATTTAAGTGAGTGGGTTTGGTGTGTGTGTGTGTGTGTGTGTGTGTGTGTGTGTGTGTTTGTGTGTGTGCGTGTGTGTGTGTGTGCACGCACATGTGTGAGAGAGAGTGAGAGCGAGAGGGTTACAAGTGGTTTTAGAGTGGCAGCAATGAGGAGTATCATGCCACTTACAGCTTTAGTAATGCTCTTTCAAATGTCACACACACACACACCTACACACACACACGCACAAACACACACACACACACAGCTGCATTTTATTGTTTTCCTGTCTTAATTGTTAAATCATATATTACATTGCAGCTCACTGTCATCTTTTTGTTTCTTTTCCATTTTGTATTTTTAGGTGATGGACAGGTTGTGACATACACACTCTCACTCCGCTCTCATACGGACCGATGCACGGGTTATTTTATTAAGACTGAACTTCCATGAGGTCAAACTGTTGCAGATCCACAAAGACAGATGAAGTTTCTTTTAAAATCTTTTCCATTCGAATGTTTAATATTTCAGGTCAAATAATTTGATGTACTCCTACTCCTACACTTCCTAAGACATTTACATGGCCCCATTAAGAACTAAATGAAAACATTATTTTAACTAAAATGCCTATTTATTTTTCTCAATAATCTGATTTTGAGAAGTTATGAGTGAAAATATAATCCACATACCCACAGTAACAAAAACATCATACTGGCAATGTTTGACCACCATGGTGTGTTTAGGACTGTGAGCAAAAAAATGATTGTTGTTATAAAACAAATACTCTCAACCTTAATATTTAAACCTTTATTTGAGCTTAGTCAAACCTCAAGAAGGATTATAGACCTCAGTGTACAGAGAGAGGGAGGGAGGGAGGGAGGGACGGAGGGAGAGAGACTCCTCCTGTTGGGGTTAAGTGCTCCGCGAGTGATGATGGAGAGAGAGGAATAAAAGAAGAGAGAAAAATAAGAGAGGAGGGATCCATTAGCTAATGGATGTCTTCAGTCCTGTCTCGTCAGCCTTCATATTATCTTTCTCTCTTTTGCTCTCTCTCTTTCTCTTTCTCTCTCTCTCTCTCTCTCACACACACACACACACTAACGTGCACAATTGTGAATGAAGCGGGCGCTCAAACAATTGACTACATCCCTGAATTCATTGATAACAGGACATAAATAATCCCAAATACAACTCACATCAAGTCTGAAACAGAACGGCAGATGTGCAATGTGTGTGTGTATGTGTGTGTGTATGTATGTGTGTGCGTGTATGTGTGTGTGTGTGTGTGTGCGTGATGAGACACAAACTAATTGGTGTCAATAAGACATCTGTGGCTTCTCTTTGATTAAGCCTGCAGGCTAGGAATAGAATAACATCACACACACACACACACACACACACACACACACACACACACACACACACACACACACACACACACACACACATATTGCCTGTGGTTGTGCTGATAGCTAACTCCAGGCAGGGCCCATCTGTCTCATTACTGAAACTGCTTTCACAAGAGAATTTGTATTGTTTATGATCCCCCGACACACACCCACCCACCCACACACACACACACACGCACACACACAGACACATACATGCACTGGTGTGTATTTTGACCACATCGTTGGCAGGGCTGGTAGCTTCGCTCAACGTGAGAATCGTTGGAGACTAACACAGTTTGATGTGACCGAGGAGAGATTTAAGTAATGAAAAGAACATTTCCTCCCCTGTGTGAGTTTTTACACCATATTGGGTAAGACTTTGACCCTGAAGGACCCCCCCCCCACTCTCTCTACTCATCAGCCTTTTATTTGCTCTGTAAGTCTAATTTGAAGAGAGATTAATGGCTGTTGCTGTGTTTCTTCCTAAAATATGGCATTCATTGATTTTATTGCCCCGTCTGTCATCACAAAAGTAAAAATCGACATTTCTTGAATGAAAGCAAACCTTCCCCACCTCTTCTGCTTTCATGTGGTTTGACTGCTTGGATGTATCTGGATGCGGCGCCTCATCTGCTCTGTTAGAGGGAAGAAACAGACCAATTTTTAAACTGAAAGATCCACTGATTAGTTCCATTTATAGTTGGTGATGAGTTGCGAAACCTCTCGGCTCAGTTTGACACCCATCCATCCATCTTGATCCTGGCTTTGTGTCCAGCCTTCTCTCACTGTCTTCAAAGACATGAAATCATTGGTTCTCTCTAACCTACAGACAGGTTTAGAATTGGAATTAAAGTGAACGGTTAACCCTCTGAGCCTCTTTAAGTGCTTCTGTTTGCCTCTAACCCGTCTTCCACATATGAAACTACACTGCTGCCCCTTCCTTTGATGCTTTCATCTTTCCAGATGCGCACTGCAGTCTCAGCGCCACGCGACAAAGCCGGACCCACGTTTTCACAGAGAAGAAAGAACTTTAATTAAATATAGTGAGTGAGTCAAAAAGTTAATGTACACTTCAAAGTTAAAAATAAGCAGAACCAACATTATCATCTTTACAGTAGTTTCCTCTGCCATCGCCCCCCCTCCCACACTGCTGATCACGGCGTGTGACGGTCACCAACGTGACAGACGGGCCAGGATTAATGTTAGACAGAAGCTTCAGGTTGTTCTTCCCTGAACCAAACCTCCTACCGACTCATTCCTGTACACGTATTTATATATGTACTATCAGAAAACACTTTTAGCTTTGAAACATCACATTTTTACTTCAAATTTAAAAAAGAAAACATCTACTTAGACTCACTTGCAGGCACTCTGACATGTAGACACAAACAGAGGAGTGGTCTTCAGACCCAAGTTTAAGGTTAAATAAATAGGACGTTCAAATTAATTTGAAGAAAAAGGAATAAACAGTTTTAATGGGCAACATTTTTCTTCAATTTCTTTCAGCCTTCATTAGGATATTCTGTTCTGTGCCATCACATAAACAGTAAAAATAAGGAACATTACACTGAGACAATAATTGTGAGTTATAAATGCTTTAAAAAAAATACACCATGGCTTCCTGATCGATTGAAAAGATTCATGACATGTTTTTTAATGAGTAGACAATAAAGTACAAAGTCGTGACAACAATAAAATTGATTTGTTGCGACAGAAAAGAGGAGTGTCCTCAGAATTTTCATGTTTCTTTTTTTTTATAATTGAATTAGTATCTAGAAACATTGCTAATCCTCCATTGATGTGGGGCCCCTACGTGTTAATTTAGGTGGTGTGATATTAGTCAAACAAAGGGACCATTCCTGCATCAGCACACGATGCATTCAAGATCCCGGGAAAAAAATATTTTCCATTTGTGCTAGTGTGTCACCAACCACCGACCTGAATACCAATTAGTAAAGATGGATGTGTGGACACACACACACACACGCGCACGCACACACACTCGTACTTGTGGCTTTATGATGACTTTAATTGACATAATGCATTCCCCTTAGCCTGACCTTGACCTAAACCCAATTCTAACCTTGACCTCAAAGCCGCGTATTAACAGCCCTTTAAATTTGTGAGAGCCAGTCAAAATGTCCTCACTTCCCAAGATGTCCTCACTTTGCAGATGAAATGCACAGTCCTCACTTCAGCATGTGCACGAACACACACACACACACCCCCACACACATGCATCACATCACATCACAATATGGCATAAGACTTCAATGTTTCGACTAAAATAAAGTAAAAAGACGATGACTTTAGGCTCCACAGTGAGCTGGAGGTTGAGTGACTTCAGCTTTTCTTGTCATTCCTTCAATCCTAAGACATTTCAATGGCTGTGCTATGCAAAAAAAATGTCTTATTTATAAGAATGGAAAAGTCGTTGTTAAGGAGGTGCAAAATGGGTTGCAAATAAAAAAAAAACGAAGCCAATTACGCAATAAAAAAAGATCTTTACCTCAGTAGCAGGTATTTTCACATAATACTTAAGATTTAATAGCTTGACATTCTTTGCAGTGCAGCATTTAAGACACACCGTCGAATCGCTTCAGCGCTTATGTTGGCAGTCCCGTCACCGCAGTAACAGCGAGAGCCAGCGTGGTTGGCCGTCCTAATCACAGCAAAAACAACACAGCAAACCGCAGAAATGGAGACGTGAAAATGGCAGATGTGTTTAAGACTGTTCCCCCTCTGGCAGAGGCGGCTGTGGCAGAGCGCGGCTTCGCGTGGAAGACGAACAGGCAGATTTGTTGGGTCGAATCCTTGAAACCCAGACTCCCGTTGGCACCCAGAAGTCAGAACTTCTCCCTTGAACCTGGCACGGCAAGAATCCATCTCCTTTGGTGCGCCTGGGTAATTGAATTTACTTTCAGATCACACCTTCTGTTGGCTGAGAACATCCTGGAGAGCACCTGAACGCCTCGCGAGTGACTCAGAGATTTGGCAAACAGACGTGGGGATGGATATGAATGCTGCAGCCTCGCGCCATCACCGTCAGGCATTCTTCACATTATACTCCTTCATTAATGACCAAATTTCATAAATAAAGTTTCCCTTCATGTCACATACATTTAGAAGATGGTAATCACACTGCTATTTGTTACACACACACAAAAAGAAACCCCAACAAACAAAGCAACAATCGCTCAAGAGGAAAAAAAAAAAAAAAAAAACCAACAGCTCTCCAAAATAAATACACTTCCTGTGTCCAGGGAGAGTCACAAGTGTAGGCGTGGCCGTTCTCCTATAAAAGCATCAAGGTGTACAAAGTTTTAACAACTTATTTCCTCACAAAAAAAATGTCTTAAATTTTTGTCTGCTTTTGTGTTAGAAAGGGCCTGAGTTAGGTTTGTTCCTTCAGACTGGGACGGCGGCTCCCGTCCCCGACCGGAGTCCCCCGACCCGCACTGGAATCCTCCACCGGGATCGGTGCGGGTGTGCTTGCTTCATCTCTCTCTCTCTCTCTCTTTCTCTCTCTCTCTCTCAAACACACACACACACACGGACACACACACACACACACACACACATCTTTACATGGGCGGGACGATCATTCCTGGGATTGCTGCAAGGTGGAGAAAAAGAAGGAGAGAAGAGAGAGATCTTTGTAAATATGGCCAAATATTTCCAGTGTCGTAAAAGCGTCCTCGTAATGTGTTTCCCATGTGTGCAGCTGTGTGACTGCAGCGACATTTTAGAACATCAATAGAGGAATAAATCAGTAAATCTTAGCAGGAACACATCATCTCACTTGGCTCAGCGTGATGCCTCACACACACAAACACACACACACACACACACACACACACTAACACACACACGTCCTGCGTGGGAATTTTCCAGAGTGTATCTGTGTGTGTGTTTGAGAGAGAGAGGGAGAGAGTGATTGCATCATGGCCTGTGTTGTACTTAAACCCCTGGGATGGGTGTCAACATGTGACGGACGGAGCCCGGCCCAAAGTGATGAAGGCCAAAGTTTTATATTTCAAGACTAATGATTAAATGATTACAATTCCACACCAACATGATGGAATCCCGCAAAAATGCATCACTTTGATTTGAGTGGATAGTAAGTATTCGCACACACACACACACACCTACACACACACACACACACACAGCATAATGCCTGTGTAAACTGTCAAAAAAGTCGAGCAGCTGTTATTACGACTAGTGTGTGATCACAGAGTGTGTGTGACAGGAGGATAGTGTGTGTGTTTGTGTGTGTGTTTATACTGTTGCTCTAAGTGGGATATGTTTATTTCAGCTGCGCTTTGAGCCTAAGCTTCAAGTTCCCACACCCCCGCACATACTCTCTCTTTCCACACACACGCACGCGCGCACGTACACAAGTAAACACACACCAAGACACACAGACATTAGGGGTGATTATACACACATAAACAATGCGGCGATGTTGGGAAACAGAGGGAAATGTGGCGAAGATGAGGCAGAATGCAGATGCAGGATAAGGACAAGTGCAGGAAGTATGAAGAGAAAATAATACAATAATAATTATAGAAAAAAAAAAGATTCGCTCCATGAAACTGGAAGTTACGGTTAGTCAGCAGATCTGAGGGGAGAGACAGCCGAGGGACATACTTCAGGTGAAGGCCAAGCCTTGTAGAGAGCTGGCTGTTGAGTACTTGCTAGAGTCCACAAATGTTTGATCTGGTAGAGAGAGGCAGAGAGACACAGAGGAGGGGGGGAGAGAGAGAGAGAGAGAGAGAGGGAGAGAAGGTAGATCAGAGGAGCCGAAAGAAGGGAAGTTGAGAGAAAAGACA
Source organism: Lagocephalus sceleratus (assembly GCA_911728415.1). Taxonomy (NCBI): domain Eukaryota; kingdom Metazoa; phylum Chordata; class Actinopteri; order Tetraodontiformes; family Tetraodontidae; genus Lagocephalus; species Lagocephalus sceleratus. The sequence continues at coordinate 2,693,535 of CAJVRN010000213.1, forward strand.
CAATCGAGAGCATGAAACGGCGATTTGAAAAAGGTGCAGCAGCAAAAACAGATATGTCAGAAATTGCATCATCTTTGTTTATGAGAGTTAAAATGGAAAGTTTTGATTTTTCCAGGGAAAAGTTGCCCGCGTTGAAGAGGAAGCTAAACGGCGGTTGCCCTAATCTCCGCGCGTATGTTGCGCAACAAGGACACGTGAGCGCCTGCGCTGTTTGCTTTGATTTCTTTGATCCGCCACATTGCCGTGCTCCGTCTTTAACGACCGCCACACGTTTTAAAAGAACGGCCGCGCTACCCCCCCCACCAGTGTTCCGGCGGTTGTCGACTTAGGGCTTCCGCCGTGGCGCGGTTACCTTGGAGGCCGTTGGCGCTGGTGCAGGAGGGCGGCGGCGACGACGAGGGCCTGACCACCGGAGCGAAGGCCGACTTCTGCTTCACCGCCGCCGACACCATGTTGGCTGGGGAGAAGGAGAAGACGCCGGAGGAGGACGAGCAGTTGGAGGGAAGCGAAGTGGAGGAGGCCATCGTCGGACTCGACGGGACGACTGCGGGGAGGGGGGGGAGGAGGGGGAGTGAAAACACACACTTGAGTATCGATTCCGGCGGATCTTTTTCTTTCAGTCGCTCATCGGGGTTGGCTGTGACTCCTCTGTTACACCTCTGTCGACAGAAGCTGCCGAGGAGATGATTAGCGGGTTTTTCCCGGGGTTTCGCAGCCCTCGCTCGCTCGCTGCTTAACGGAAGAAGGTTCGCAATTAACCAGCAGAGGGGGAAAAGAGGTGTGTCTGTCGGATGAAAGGCTGTGGGGGGTGGGGGGTGCGGGGGTGGTGGTATCAGCGCCAGGCGCCGCTGATGGCTGTTGAAGACGCGGAGCCCCACGAGGGATCCTCCGCTCGGCTCCTCTGAGACGTTCACTTCATGTCCACGGGTTTGAAGGTAGAAGATGGCTGCTATCAAACCTGGAGATGCTAAAGCTGCGTTTCTGAAACAATGGCGGGTTCAGTGGGTGCGAGTGTGTGTGTGTGTGTGTGTGGGGGGGGGGGTAGTTCGCATCATTGATATAAAGACGGATGAAGCGTCTCCTTTTTACGTCGGAAAAAAATAATTCCGCGATAGCGCCGCAGTCATCTTGCACCAATTATGTCACTGGGAGCAGTTTGGAGCAGCGGTGGTATCAGGTTCTCGGCCGTGCACCCACCCATCGTAATCCGGAGCTGGGATCAGTTGTCATGGCGATTTTATCCCCTTTTTATTGCATCAAGTCACTAAAATAAATTAAAACCAACCATATTGGAGAAGCCAACACTTGAATGCGCGCTTAAGTGTAAAACTCTAATGGTGTCCTGGGGGGGGGGGGGCACCGCTGTTAGGAGACCCTCCACCTGAGTGGAAACCCGCTCTCGGAGCCCAGTCGGGATAAACAGTGAACGGGAGCCGTGCGCACTCACTGGCATAAGGCGAGTTGGCCGCGGAGCCGTTGAGGAAGGTGGGCGACCCCCCCAGGTTGGTCATGCCGGTGTTGTTGGTGTAGCCGTTCATGGTGCTGGTGACCGAGCTGTAGCTGGTCTGCTGCGGCGTGGTGCTGGGGGCGTAGCCGTGGGGCGACACGCTGCTGCTGCTGCGCACGAAACCTGCGGGGAACGGCAGGGAGGAGGTGAGGGGGGGGGGGGTTGGCCTTTTGACCTCGACCGCGGGGGGGGCGGGGCCTGGCCGGGGGTGCGGTCCTACCTTGGTTGGCCTGCGCGGGTTCTGAGACGTTGACGGACAGCTGCCCGGTGAAGGAGTTCACGCCCATCATGCTGCCGTGGGTGGAGCCGGAGAGCTGGGTGTGTCCCCGCGGGACGCTGTAGAGCGCCTCCGCGATGTCCGCCGCACGCTTCAGGATGATCTCCTGTGCGGAGAACGCGCGCATGTGAGCGGACACGTAAAAGGCTTTCCCATCAGACCCCAGGGGGGTTGGTGGTGGTGAGGGGGGGTGGTTGGTGTGGGGTTACCTGGTTGTTATGCGGTAAACCGTAGAGGGCTTCTACCAGATCTGCTGCTCTCTTTAAAATAACCTCCTGCACCAGAGGGAGAGAGAGAGGGAGAGAGAGAGAATTAGACACATCTTCTAGCTGCTCAACAATCACAAGACGTTCGCCGCGGCTGCGCGTGGAGACATTTAGACAGTTTGAACTAAAGAAATCTGACTGAACGGTTGTTTGAAGAAGCAACACCAGCAGCCCCCCCCCCCAACATACACACACATCGCCCATTTCATCATCTATTCATGATGAACAAATTGCTCCTCATGGCTTTTAACGGCAGATTATCTGCTGTCAAGTCAAGTGCTTTAATGCACTTCACAAATGACATTCACACGCGGCGGGTATTTAAAATATAGACAAAAGTAAGTTTAAAGTGCTCTGTAGCCCGCGCTGTACATCGCATCTAAATCAGACCAAAGAGATCCACGATCTGGGTAATCCAACTCCGTTATTATTCCTAAAACTCTCCAGCGTGGTCTAATAAAGTTCTTTATTCACATGTGTACGTCCTCTGTGGCGTTCCCGCTGTATTTAATGCTTTAAGGTCCACCCCCTCCTTCTCTGCTGCTTCCATTTTCACCTTTTTTTCCCTCCGCCATCTATTGTTGCTCCTCTCCTCCTCAGCCCACCCTTCCTCCCTCAGCCCCCACCCCGGGGGTCCAAAGGTGTCTTGTTTAACAGTTAATGTGTTGTCATTTTCCCAGCGTGAGGCCGCCCGGCGACAGAGAGAAAATTACTCTTCGCTTCACGGTATTAACCTGTACACTTGTGTCACACACACACACACACAGACACACACACAGCTGGCTCACATGCGAGTTTGTGCCCGGCGGAACATATTGCCTCTCCATCAGCGCAAGTGTGTGAAGATATGAGAGGTCGCAGCGCCAGTCAGCAGTTTTAGTGCGCCTGTCCGTGGTGCTAAATTCAATCTTCTGCACATTATCATAGCCGCTCTGCCTCTGCGTTAACCCCTCATTATTACAGTTGTGAGCCGGACGCACACACACTCACACGCGCACACACACATGCAGTAACGTGATCCTGGATGTTCCGGTAAGGCGGTTGCTGATAGACGGGAAGGGAAGACGATCCCCTGGTAACGTCGTTATTATCAGGTCTGCAGGCTTCACTCAAAGCCCCGGCTGCCGGGATCAATGCGCTGGGAATACTTTGCCTGTTTGCAGCTTTTCATATTTAGACGGGAAACGGCTCGCATCAGCTAATTAATCTCTCCCAGGATGCATCTGTGAATTAGAGAGCCTCATTGGTGGGATTTCACCTCCATGGTATGAATGAAGAAGCTGTGTTAGTGCTGATAGAAATGTGGATTTTAATGTTGATGTTGAGGCTATTTAGATTCAGTTGGGGGGCTGGAACCTTTAACAGCAGGGTTTGGGGTCATTTATATTAACTTGAGATTATATTTAGATGCTGTTAGACCTAAATGTCAGGGTGTTTTTTTATGTAAATGTCTGGGTTATGCTGAAACTGACCTTCCAGGCGCTGATGAAATGTGACGGCTGAGTGACAGCAGCGACTCGGGAACATTTCTGTTCGGGACCAGAGATGGACGCTGTTTTATTTGATTCCAATAATCGCTGCAAACGGCTTTAAACAGCATCATTTGCCTCGATTGATGTGATCGATGCACGCCGGCTTCATCTGCTGTCAAATATTTATGGAATGGGATGCTGACGCGCGGACTCAGCCGTCGTTTCGCCGTCAAGCCTTTGTCAGTTTTTAAAATACTTCCCTGTTTGATTCGATCGATTTGCTCGTCACCGACGCTTAGAAACTATTTTAGTGTGATCTCATTTTGTCCGCATCAGGTAGATCTGCTGACGGACAGACAGATGAGAGGATGAGTGAGGGGAAAGACGGATCAGTCGACGGAGGAGCGACAGGATGTCGACAGGCTTTAACTGTCTGAGATATGAGCAGCACTAATGTGATAACCATACATCTCTCTCACACACACACACACATTAGAGCCAGTAAATGCTGAGCTGAGTATCGACGGGGTCAGATATATGTGTGTGTGTGTGTGTGTGAGACGCACACATGACTTATTCCTCCCTCATGTTGATACATTATCCGCTTGATCTGCTCCTAATGTCCCATTAGGGATGCCGTACATGCAGGGTCACACCTCGGATCGGTATGATGTCATACTTTACATGACGGCTCCGAGCCGCCTGGCCCGCCGGCCGCGTACACGCGCGGAATATCTACGGTTCCCGCATCGGCACGTGTGCACCGGGAGGGAGGCGACGTTGTTCCAGACGTGACTTTCCCCCCCGCTCTGACGGCCGGTGTGCGATTGCTTCTGAATGAGAGACACGCAAACACGATAGGAAAGAAGAGCGTCACGCTTTCCGATTCACAAGGATTACTCATACCGGTGACGCCGGTGACACGACCTCCGCACGATGTATGACATCATTAAAATGGGCCTGATAGTGACAGCGTGAGTCACCGGAGGAAGCCTCTACAGCGGTCTGAGAGAGGGCGGAGACACACCTCGCCGAAACCACATCAGCCTAAAAGGCCAGTATTTTAAATGCAGGGATTTAATCACACTTAATCAAACTACAGAGATATTATACTTGTCCGCTTTTGTTGGTTCAGGCAGCTGCTGAATGATTTAAGAGCCCAGCGTTTAGTACATATATTTGAGATGTTAAATATAAATGAATCAATGTGGTTAGAGGTGGAGATGTCTGGGAGTGTGCAACTGGGGCATAAAACAGCTGGAGTCCTCTGTTGGGGAAAAGTCCCTGATTCCCCACAACAAGCCCCCGCGTTCCGCGTAAACTCGCCCAGTTAGAAACCGTACAGTCCACTTTCAGGCTGTACGCACGTACGGATGGATGCTGAGTGGATCACCGTGACACAAACTGGCAGGTGAGTCCAGAGTGTGTGTGTGTGTGTGTGAGAGAGAGAGAGAGAGAGAAAGGGAGGAGAAAGAAGGAGAGTAAAATCCTCTCAATGTTCACTGAACAATTATAGAACTGGCTGTCCACTTTAATCCTCTCATATACTCCACTGCTCTGTCTGCCTGTCTGTCTGTCTGTCTGTCAGTCTCTGTCTGTCCGTCTGTCTATCGGTCTTCTTCTGCTATGATTTTTTCCTTCTTCCACACGCGTCATTTGATAGAAACAAAAACTATACTATTTTGGCAGACGGTTGCAGCGTTGCCGTAGCTCTGTCCGGCCAGCAGGGGGTGATAAAAACCTCACAGCGTAATAATATAGGAACGCTCCTTGTTCTTCTCCTTCTTGTGTTTTTAGATTGTAGACATAAAACCCTGTGGTGATTTTAAAGGAAATATTTGTCCCGTTTTTTTTTTTCCCCCCTTCTACTTTCCTGGAATACGAACAAACAACAACGTTGGCCGCTTCCTTCGGTTGCCCGGCCCCTCCGTGTCTTTATTGGCTCAACGCTCCTCATTTTGCTCTGCTAGAGATATCTCGTGTTACATTGTACCACCTATAATTAATATATCCAAGGGAATGAGGGTACAGGACAATCAGCGACTACAAACAAACGAACCAGGAGTCAAACAGTAGAGAGTAGTGGGGGAGGAGAGGGCCAGTTTTCATCAATAATATAGTATATTTCAAACTAAAATGCTTAATTGAGCAGTCGTGATCACACAGGGCGAGGCTGGTATCATCGGCGCGTGACGGCTGATGACCCGGCCTCGGAGGGACGGCAGCGTTTGGAGTTTGGAATCAAAGCGGCGCTAATCGGCTGGTGTTAATTGTTCACATCTGCCACTCCGAAAGGTTCCGCTTGATCTGCAGCTAATAAAGAACGAATTGATCTAATCTGATAGTGCTATCTGATCTGGAGGAGGCTCAAACAGTCCCCCTGTAAGCGGGGGTGAAGTTCACCGGGAGTCGAAAAAACTCAACCCACAAGAGGGCCCACGACACACTCTCTGCTCAGAAGTATAAAAATAACAGGCACAAAAAAAAAAGAAAGTAAAGAAGAAGTACTTTTCAACCCGTGTGTTTGATGGGAGGATGCCCCCTCCCCGCCGTGCCGCTTAAACCCAGAGGTCGCAGGTTTGATCTCAGGAGCTACGCTAATCTGTCAGTTTCGAGCGGGACGCCGTAGCCGCGCGTTCCCGGCGTCTCCGCCCGAATACGGCGTCGCGCGCAGCTGGAATCGCTACCTTTGGCAGCCTCTCCGGGTCTCCAGGGTGCCGCGGGATGACCTTCTGAAGCCTCTGGAAACCGTAGTCGATCGTTGGCTCGTTCAGCGCTGCAGAAACAGAGAGAGAGAGAGAGAGAGAGAGAGAGAGAGAGAGAGGGGGGCGGGTGAAGAGAAGTGTGAGAATAAAAATCCCACTCCCACCGGGGATTACCGACGCGATGGGTTTTCGCGAAACGGCTCGTTTTGTTCCTCGAACCTGCGACGAACAAAAGAGAGACTGCCGACTGATAAGTGTTTGTAGGCTCGTCACAAAGAGGCGAACCCTGAAGATCTGAGCATCAGTCACTTGGTCGCCATTCGCGGAACTTTGCAGCCGAGCTGCAAACGTCACGCGAGCGCTGCAGCGCCCCTCGCTTCTACTTCAGTCAGCGCGATTTTCCCATCAGCCTCTCTGCACATCTTTTCCCGATATAAGCAAATCGCTGAAGTCAGGCAGGTGTCGCGTCCTGTAAAACACACTCACACACACTCCCACACACACACATCCTCACTTTCCTGCCTCTTAAGAAAATCCAAAACAAGCTGAGCGTCTGCACATCGTTTCCAACACTTCACCCTCCTTCCTGCCTTATTGATTTTAAGCTGGCTGGATTCCATCTGATTTCATTGCTCCGGGACGCAGCTTTGATTAAAAAGAGAGAGGCGGAGGGGCAGCTGCGGCACCTTCTCAGGTCCGGCGATGGAACTTGTTGCACCTGCAGCCCCCGCCGACGTCCCGCCTGGTCCGGGGCCCCCGCGCGCCCGGACGCGGCCTCCGCTGCGTCCACGTGAGAGGTCAGAGGGAACGGAAAGGCCGAGGCCCCGCGGGAGGACGGGCGCTTTTATTCGATCACGTCCCGGGGTCTGATCCCCTGGAACCGAGCGCTGTTTTCAACATTTCTGCTTGGGAGCAGCAGAAACGGTTTTAACCACAACTCCAGTTCAATTAATTTAGAGTTTCTGCGACGAAAAAAAAAGTCCTTTCCAGAGCAATTTAAGAGGACGAATAACAACATCTCATCTTTTTTTAAACTAAAGCAAATGTGTTTTTATGATTTTAACCAAATCTTGAATATTACTATTTTAATAATAAAGGTATGACGTAAAACCTGGAACTCACGCACATGTGTGTGTGTGTGTGTTTGTGTTTCCACGCCGTACGTATGTCCCCACTCCCTTCCTAAAGTTACTGCATGGGTGTGATATGTGTGAGGTTTGCAGCTGGAGTGATATTTGGTACTTTCCACTTCCAGCGCTGATTACTTACAGCTGACTCTGAGCGTGTGCGTCGCTTCGCTCTTTTAACGCCGTGCATGTGTGTGCGCCGCGCATGTGTGTGTGTGTGTGTGCGTCCGTGCGGGTCTGTTGCATTATCACGTCGTTCTGGAGTCTCTGTTTTCGGTTAAAGCCTACGCCAATCAATTTGTTTGCAGCATAAATTGCAAAACGGCAAAGTTAGCAGATGTCCGACCGTCATGGAGTGTGAAGAAAATGGTGATCTTTTAACAGGATGGGGGCCGACCGGTGGGAACAGGGATGAGAGATATTATTCCGTTGTTGGAGCTGGAGCGAAGGAGAGCATGTGTTCAACCATCCTTCGCAAGAAAAAAAAAAAAAAAAAAAAAAACCTCACGGCTGAGAAAATGAAAAAAAAAAAAAAAAGAAAACCAAAAAAATCTGTTTAACAGTCGGTGGAATATCAACTGTCAGAAAGAACTGCCACGCTCGGTACATCTCTGGAGACGTTCAAACAGCACCAGCTCTAATGGAACACATGCACAGCTTCCCTTGTCCCCAACTGAATGTTTATTAATAGAAAAACATGTTTCCTAAATCATCGGCTGGTGTGCAAATCTTTCTTTTTTCTTTTTTTTTTCTTCTTGTGAGCATGTGCGTCTGAGCAATAAGGCCGTGTTTCTTCAACAATTTCAATAAATGAAAGCCTCGGTTTTACAGATTCTAAACAGTGAAAACCATATGAGTGTTCAAATAACGTGCGTTTTGAGGGAGGGGGACCCTGGCCTGTGTGCGTATGTAAACATCTTATTCTGAGTAATAAAGCTGCATATGACTCATTAAATCTCTTAAATCATTTTTCCATGATCTTCCTGCCCATTAAAGCATCTCTCCGTGCCTGCCCCCCCCCCCCGCGGGCCATCTCAGCGCCCCACTTTGGTCCTCCCCTCCTCCTGAACTGCGCCTTCTGCCACTTTTAGCCTTCCATCCTCCGGTACATCACTCCTCCTCCAGCTCCGGTCAGAGTGCAGAGCCGCCCGCGGATCAATACTCATAGAAGTTTCATGAGGAAAGACCATCTACTCCTGTTTCACCATAAAATGTGAACAGAGGAGGGAGGCCGGAGAAGAGGGGAGGTGGGGGGGGAGTGGCGAGGAAAAAAGAAAAAGAAAGAGGGGGGGGGTTCACGTTGAAACTGTACGTCTTGGATTTCTTTTGTGCGTTCATTATAGAGTGGTGACATTTTTCCAGACATCTTTTGGCCGTGTTTAAGCCGTGCAAAGATGGAAAAAGTGGGTAATGGGGGGGGTGAGGAGGGGGCGGCGGTGAATGTGAGTAGGGGAAAGGACAGAGAAGAGGGAGGTGTGGTGAGATCGATTCTCTGGCCAGCCAGCAGTTCAATACCACTGAATTATTGCTTCATTCTTCCCCTTATGAGATGAGATCTCTTTCTGCAGCCCTCCGCTCCTTTGTGACTCTCGACATGTGTGTATCTGCATGTGTGTATCAGTATATGTGTGATCCACTTATGACTGGATCAATACTTTACAATCTGGATTTTAGAGTCCGCCGCTCTGTCTCTCTCTCTTTTTATGTGTCTTTTCGTCCATCTGTCTCTCCGCCGTTTCGCCCTCTCCCGCTCCCTCTTTCCAGCCTCTGCAAGGTAGAGGGCTGTGGCCCTTCTGAGGGAACTTGCAGAGACAAATGTAAACACAAAGTGGTCACACTGACAATAAATCAGCTGCGTGTGTGTGCGTGTGTGTGTGTGTGTGTCGTGCATGTTGAAAGACGTGTGAAAACGCATTGATTGTCACTTTGTACCTTCGCCTGTTCACAGAAGTGTGTGTGATGTCGAGAATGTTAATTTTTCCCAGCAGGCTGATGAAGCAGCCATACGGAACTTAAGTGTGTGTGTGTGAGTGTGTGTGTGTGTGTGTGTGTGTGTGTGTGTGGTTGTGCGTGTGTGTGTTCAGCCATCTGTCTTCCAGACAACCAGCCATCTTTTCCTCATATCTTTCTGATTTACAATTACTTTCAACTGCTGTCCCCATTTGAAAAGTGTGTGTGGTAAGTTGTGTAAGACATGACCCTCCGCAAGCGTCGCCCCACGTGTGTGTGTGTGTGTGTTTAAGCTGTGCGTGGTCGGGAGGGTGTGTGTGTGTGTGTGGGGGGGGGGGATTGCTCGGCCCTCGCGCCCAGAGGCAACCGCAGCTCGCCGCGCTGAGAAAACCGCAGGAGCCAATCAGCTTTCACCGCCGCGACCTCTCACCAGCGACTTCCAGAGAGACGTCAACCTTGAGACGGGGTCAGGCGACCGCAGCGGAGGATCGTGTTTCCCGGGACGCACGTTGAAGCCATCAGCCAATCAAGAGGTCACGGCAGGTCACCGGCGCCCAATAGGACGCGCAGTTAGACACCAGACGGACCAATTACAAGCTGGCTCGCCTCAGGGTCGGACCAGAGATGTTTTGACTGAAGGAGGCCGAATAACTTTCTTTTTCTCTACAAAGGAGCTGCAGACTCTGGGCAGCATAAGAAAGACTCTGAAACGCCAGAGAAACATTTCAAACAAAAACACACTGGTACCGTAATGGCTGTGATAGATGCGGCATTCTAAAAACTCCCAACTTTTTCATGAAGCATTTCAATGAAACTGTGATGCATGCGGAGTTCGGGGCCGTTATCTTTGACTACAAACATTTCACCGGACATCTTCCTTGATATATGTGGTTAATGGTCATTTGGATTTATGTTTAGGATCGCGGAATCCACAATGTTCTCGGGCAGATTATTAAGCTGTATTTGACAGCATGACTAAAAGTGACAATTTAACACAAGTCTCTTTATTCCTCCGTATTGATCAGGCTTAAATCCTCACTTTTATCTTTCTTGGATTGGGTCATTAAATGTCTCATACCCCAAAGAATTTACACAAAAAAACACTTTTTCCCCCCTCCTCTTCCTCGGGTGAATGACATCATCATTATGGTGATGGAGCCATGTAAAGCGGATCAATACCAGACATCACATCACCTCCATCCATTTCCACATGTATGTGTGAACAAATCACACACACACACGCGCGCGCACACACACCTTTTCTTACCTTCCTACCTTCCTATTTCAGTGAATCTAGAAGGAAAACATTAATTCACAGCCAACAATCTCTCATGTGTGTGTGTGTGTGTTTGTAAACTGGGTGTTCTGGATGATTTCACTAATAGTTTCAGTATGGAGCGCCATAAAGAGCAGACTGTTTAATTGTAGCTGCTCTTAACGAGCCTCTGATTATGGCAGCATTGTAACAAGAGCGGGTCATTAATGTTGACTAATCTGCAGTCATTACTGCAACACAGTCTGGCCTGAGATTGAACTGAAACACACACACACACACACACACACACACACACACGTATGCATGCATGCACACATTAAGAGAGAGCGCGAGCATGCAGAGGTGAGCTGGTGCGCGCACACACACGCGTGACCCACCTGTGTATATGAACCTTCCTGGTGTGCCCTTGCAGAACTGTTTGGACTTGTACGACAGGGTGACCTCGACGACCCCGGGGATGTGCCTGGGTGGCGTCTGGACCCGGATGGCGTGCGGCGTGATCAGCTGGAGAGTCAGTGGGCAAGAGCACAACCTGATCAGGACAATGCATGCACTGTTTGTTCCACTATTAAAATCCGCAATCAGCGGTAATAACTGGAAGCGCTTGTTTGCCAACAGAGTCTTTATTTGGTTTAGCCGGTTTATTGTGTTTACGCCGTGTTTTATAAATCAGCAGCAGCAAACAATCCTCCGTTTTCAATAGGCTAAAATTGATGTGTATATTCTTTTATTTTTTGGGGAAGGGGGGTCCTGAATGCACAATCTTTTGTTAAAGTCTGGTTTGTGGTCTGGAGATTGCCTTCATATTTTCTAATGTGGTGAAAAGCATCTCCAAATGAGCTGGAGTTACATCTACGTCAATCTGACTACAGCCCCCTAATGCAAATTTAATGCTTGATTGTTTGAAGGTCGTTTTTTTCTTTTCTTTCTTTTTGTGTTATATAATTGCACGGCCAATATTTACAAGGAGGGTGTCATATCATATTTTTTTCTACTAGGAAAAATCAGGGGAAGGCAGTTGGAGACCAGGAAATAATTTGGCAGCTTTCTGTGACACATTTCTGCAAAGTTTTGAGTCAATAATCAAGTTTCGCACAAATGAGACATTTGCCTGGCCGGGGCCCATCAGGAGCCGGTCCGAGGAACGCGTGAGGAGAGCTGAGTCAGTGTGAGCTGAACTGAGCTGAACTGAGACTCTGTACACATGTTAGTGAGTGTAAGTGTGGCTCTCAGCACAGTAAACAAACCCCTCAGCTCTTAACACACACGCTCAGCGATGTATGCCAGCGTGTGTGTGTGTGTGTGTGTACACACACACACACACACACTCTCTGTGTTGTTGTTGGAAAGGAGCCACAGTCGCTTGGCGCGCACGGTGAGTGGAGTCAGAAGACAAATAAACATTCTGCAGAGGAGCCGCGCTGGGGGGGAAAGTCTGATAGTGAGCTCAGAGTGTGTGTTTTCATGAGCATTAAGCCGCCGGCTATCAGGATCTTCTGATTTGATCGGTTTTGCAGGGAGAAGGGGGACCCGGGGGACTGCAGGGGGGGGGTCTGGAATCAGGAGAGGGCCAAACCTCATTAAGGCAAACATTAACACGAGCATTCGCAGGATCACACCCAGTTAAGAGCTCCGGCCGGGAGCAAGAGTGTGTTTTCGTATCGAGTTACGTTCGCCGGTCGGGAGGCAGAAACAGCGCGGAGGGGTTTGAAACAACACGGAGACAAGATGGCGATTGTCGGCGAAAGCTGACCTCGCTCCAAACCAGCATGGTACCAAAGATGACTTGCAGCCCATCAAAGAAGTTGTCTCCGATGATGATGACTGTAGCGCCCCCTGTGGTCCAGCCCTCACTGGGACTGATGGCTTTAATGCAGGGGGGCGTTCCTGGAAGGAGAAAAAGAAGAGTTGGAAACCCCACGTCCTTGTTCTCCTGGGTGGAATGACAGGATAAACACAGCGAATAAGTGCTGAGGTCTGAGGCAAGGCTTGGGGTTTCTTTTCCAGTACGGACCATTGTTGATTCGGATTTGTTTTTCTTTTTTGGACACTTGAACGTGTACTGACATCCAGGAAAGAACACTCCCAGGTTAGAACACGCAAATTAAATCTGCAGCTCTATTGTGTTTTAGAAAACACGTGTGCCTAAAAAGCACATATAAAGTATGAGAACGGTCCAAAGGGTTCTGTGTCCCAAAATACAAGAAGAAAAACAAACAAAAAAACACAAAGAGAGCCGAGAATAAATAGAATATAAAGTGTTTACAGTAATGTCATTTGTACATTGGATACAATTAGCTTTATGGCAGCACTGTGTGTCAATCCAATCTGCTTTGACAACAATAAAAACTCATCTGTCAAAAGCCAACTGTGTGTGTTTGTGTGTGTGTGTGTGTGTGTGTGTGTGTGTGTGTGTGTGTGTGTGTGTGTGTGTGTGTGATAAAGCTGATTTATAATAGCTCTTTGTTGCCTGGCATTGTTTATAAAAGAAGTGTAATGATATTAACACACATATAACATCTACATTGTCAGAGGACCACACCGCTGTGTGTGTGTGTGAGTGTGTGTGTGTGTGAGTGTGTGTGTGTGTGTGTGTGTGTGTGAGAGAGAGAGAGGGAGAAAGAGAGGTGGGCTGGATTAGCCAGATGGAGAGGCAGGAATCACCTGATAGGATTAACCCATCAACCATCTGGTGGCCATACTGCTTACAGGCTCAGATTCATAGACAGACAGACAGACAGACAGACAGACAGACAGACAGACAGACCGTGCTCCAGGTACGATGGCGTCCCCTCTACGGTGTCCAGTCTGCGGGCCCGTCGGCCATGTTTGGAGTTGTTGTGGACAAACATGTTGTCCGAGACTGAGAGGACGTGTCCCTCCACACTCACTGTGGTGGACACCACCACCTGTGGGGGGGGGCAGCACAAGGGGTGAGAGGGGTTAACAACAGAGAGAGAGAGAGGGGGGGGGATGAGCAAAAGAGAGGAGAGAAGGGAAGAATTACAAAGTTGGAGGGTCTGCAGATCACTGGAATGAGGAATTAAAAGCATGAAAAGCTCTTTAAATGTAACCCGTTATCACCACTATTACCATCACTCTCAACACACACCCTGTGTGTGAGTGTGTGTGTGTGTGTGTGTGTCTATTCTCTTCTGTTCAACAGTTCCTGATGGGTCCGGCCCTTAATTATCTCCCAAGGAAACAGAGCTGTCTTCTCTGGTTCCACTACAATAGAGCCGAACAATTAGAGGCACTGATACTGTCACACTCCTGCAGAATTACAGCTCAGCCCCCCACCACACACACACACACACACACGCACACACACACACGCACACTTGGCGATATCAGTGTGCATAAACACTGTAAGACACATGTGCTTTTGTAATAAATCTATCTGTATCTGTTGGGCGTCCACTATCACCACTCAGACTCAAGTGGTGTCTTCCTGACTGCGTTGTGGCTGAGAAGATAAGGAAATTATAAAGACCACACGGTCCTAAATCAAATTCACAACTTTCCTTCCGTCTTCCCCGCTTTCATTCTTGTTGTCTTTCCATGCATTTGTGTGTCTTTAAGCATTATCACCATAGGAAACGCAGGAAAAGAGTTAGAAGGGAAGTGTTCTTTTACCTGAAACCTCCTCATGTCTCTTGGGTTTCCTGCATTTTTTAGACAGTTCTGGTTGCACTTGAGGAAAAACTTGAGGAAGAACCTGCAGAGACAGACAGGACGGGCGATATTTGAGGTGAACCTACATACATTTGCTGTTTTTGTTTGCAGGATGCACAAACTCCAGCTCAGCTTAGCCAACAAACAGCAAAGACAGATAGAGAAATTAATATTTCATACTGTCGGAAAGCCAAATTCAATTTCCTTTTGGAGCGTGTTTTTCTGTTCTTAAATCCACACCAACTGAGAATGCTTTGAAATGCCACATGAAGGCGCTGGATTGAAATACAAGAAGGCAAATAAAGCAGCCTGTTCCAACAAAAGTGCTCAAAATATGCAGCTTAGAGCCAGATAAAGTTTGAGAAGTTTGACCTTCAGTTTTGCGGCTCCAAACTTTCAAAGACTTGACCTTCATCGTCAATGATTTTTCTTAATTAGCACCATGTGATAGATAGAAACACATCCAGATCCTGTCATGAGTAATTAGAAATACAATAAAAGTACATTCTGTTTCATTTGCTTTTTTTCCTAAACAATGGTTAGAGTGTATCGGATGGGGATTTTTTTTTTTTTTTTGGTCGGTGTTTCCTGACGTTAATCCTGTCATGTAGAGAGGAAAAAAAATATGTTGACATTAGGTGTTTAAAGCGAGACCATATGTCATGAATCTATATCCCAGATCGAATCAAACACGCAGATGGCAATCAGCAGCTAACAAACACATCCAGGTTGTGTTTTGGTGCGAGCCAGCTGGCTGACACTCGCGCAATAACAGCGTTGCTGCTGGATACATCTGCGCGCGCGGCTCTTCCAGCGCGACTGCAACGGCGGCGCGCGCACACGCATAAACGCTCCACGCGTCAGCTCGTGGAAAGGTCACAAAACGTTTACCTTTTTTAAGATATTCCCGGAGTTAGAGAAATATAAGAGCACCTATAGCGCTATGCCAGACATCCAGCATATACAGCAGCTCCAGCCCTGAGGAGTATATGTGTGCATTTATTGTTCCTATATGCTGTTTTTCTTTTAGTCCTGTTAATTTAGGTTGTTTGTTATGTGTTCCATTGTAATATAAGTAATCCCAGAAGTGCTGCTACATTTATTTTACACACACAGCCCTGCCTCCAAACTCTATACAATACTTAATTTATAAGATCTAAACTTTTTTCTTTTTTTTTATTATGTCTGTACTTACTCCATTCCCTCGTGGCGGAGCCTGGTGCTCCGCTGATCTAAAGATGACAGCCTTTGTACCGGACCGCCGGAACAAAGCAGAGGTGTGCGCTCGCGCGCGCAGTGTGTGTGTGTGTGCGTTCAAACATGTGCCCCCCCCCCCGTGCGTACGCGGGCGCACGTGCACGCGTGCTGGCGCGGCACAGCCCAGTGGCAGGTCTGAGTGTAGAACTCTGCGCTAACGAGCTCAGGCTTCATTAGAACACCAAAGCCGGGATTCTGCATGCCTAATTACGTTGACCCCTCACCCCCCGGGTGACAGCCTATCACAGCTGAGGACAGCCACGGTGACCTCTGCCGACCTCCCACTGTCTAGTCCTTTTCAAAACACTAACATAGCGTTAACGCCGGCGCCCGACCCGCCGCTGTACAGTCACGTTCCGAGGAAAAGGTTGGGTAGAAATATGAGTCTCTGAGACCCTTTAGAAACCCGTGAAGATGAAAACACACATTTAAACACAGGGAACTTCTCTGTATTTAGCTCAGTACGGACTCACTGGAAGTTAAAGCACAGAAAGGAATGATAAAGTGGACATCTTCCTCCATTGTCCTGTTCTAAAACACGGCGATTCTTCGGTCTCTGGTGCCCTGTAGCTGCTGGAATCAGCTTGTCGGCTGGTTTCTGCCACCGAAACGACAGAAGCGCGCTCCTCACACTGTGGCCCTCAGATCAGCAAACGTCTGCAGCACGAGCGGGTCGGCGGGCGAGGAGCGTCCCCTGGACGGAGCGAGCAGCTCTTGCAGAGTCGGACCTTTAAGGAGCGCGCGTGCTCCGTAAGCCGCCGAGCGGGCCGAGCCTCTGGGTTACGCTTACGGGTATGTTTGTCACGCGCTGAGTTTCAGGCGCAAAAAGGCGAGCCGGCTTTCGACCAACGCAGAGAGGGTCGTAACGGCGGTTCAGCTCGTCACCATAAACCGACTGACCGACCAACACCTCAGTCAGGGTGGGGGGACCCATCAGTCACAGGGCCTGAGCGTCACTCAGTCAGACACAGGTAGAGGAAAAACAAAAACAATAGAGCCATATACATCCTCCATCCCTGCTTTATGATCAGTAACCAGCTAATATTGGCCAAAACCTCTTTTATAATTGGGTGATCTTTTGAAAACACAACTCTGATTTCCTCATTCCCTTTCACTGACTCATCTATTTCCCGTGAGGAGGTTTAAGTTCCATTGATTTCCAACAGAACATACTTTATTTTAATGCAGTATATGTGTGTGTTCCTCTTCCCCCTTTACTTGACCCCATCTGGCTTAATCAACATTGCTACAAAGAACTACAGCCACACACACACATGTGCGCGCACACACACGCACACACCAAGGCACCTTGTGTGAATTGATTGGCTGGACCAGTCACCGGTCGTTAAGAGGCCTCCAATTAAACTGGGCAATTATAAGGGTCTGAATGGCTGTGGGGGAGGGGAGCACCCCGCCCCCCCGCCTCCACGCACACACACTTGCACACACCCCTCCTCCTCGATCTCGGTCCTCCCTGCGAGCCCCGATCATGTTCAAGTGATAACAGCGCCGTTGACCTTTGCTACAGCGCGAGTACCACACTCAGAGAGCTGACCTGACACCAGTTGTGCTCACAGCAACACGGGTAAAAGACACACACACACACACACACACACACACACACACACACACAGAGACACTCACACACACACTCTCTCTCACACACACACACTCACACACACAGGGCCTAAAGGAGCTGTAGTAAGCAGCAAGTAAAAGAAATAAAATCCTTTTACACTTGTTTTAATGTATTGTCCTGAGTGATTTGACTGTCTAATGACATTCAACAGTGTTTTTGAGCCTTTCCCTAATGAAAAAAACTGGTAAAAGGCTCAGTTGCTCTTCGTTTTGCGTCTCCTCCCTGCAGATGAATTCTGGCTGTAATTATCAAATAACAGCACGACGATAAGCAAATGATCCCCGAGGCCCAGCGCGCTGGATGACTTACACGGTCTTTTATAATCAATATTGTATCACCGGGTGACAGCATACGCTGCACTTCTGATGAGCGCTTCCCTCCTTCGATGAGCAGGAATCCGAACAGAAAGCGCGGCTTGGTAATGAATGAATCGGAATTCTAACGCCCGCGTGGCCGTCCGGCGTCGTCCTGCTGCTGCTTCCGAGACAAAAACGTAAGAGGGCGGGTTATTTAGCCTCCGAACCACCGTGGGATGCTGTTTTTTTTCAGCAACTTAACCGTGGTGTGGTGGCGAACAGCACAGTTGCATCCATTATTCAGAGGCTGAGATGGCAATTATGGCTCAGAGCACAACCGACATTAATATTTAATATATAGGACTAACGCAGACCTGAAGAGAGAGACAGGAAGTAACGGAGAGACGAGGAGGGACGAGGAGGGACGAGAAGGGACGGGCTCGGAGACGAGCCTGCGAAAGAGAAAGAAATGATAGAAAGAAGGAGGAAGGGGGATTGTGGGAGTTTTGTCTCACTTTTCTGTCGTTTGAGTAGTTACAATGCCAACAGGGCAAGGGTGACATCTGGGGAAATTCCAGCTGTGTGTGTGTGTGTGTGCGCGCATGCATGTCTGTGTGTGTGTGTGTGTGTGCGTCCAAGACTGAATGTCTATGTCCGTTTTATCCCCTAAAGACTCGCTATTCTACCGAGCCAAGAATAACTACGCTGCTGCTGCTGGAAGAGAGAAAAAAAAAAAAACCTCTCACTCACACACACACACGGACGGTCTGAATGCAGGCATGCGTGCACACACACTCACACACACACAGACAGGCAGGTGGGGAGAGCAGTCAGTTAGAGCAGACAAACTGAACAGATCAGTGTGTTTTTATTCCTCCCTCCTCTGTCTTCCTGCCTCCCTCAGATGTCAGCTTTCACCTGCCTGCCAAGTTCCCTCAGCAGAGCTGGAGCGCCGCTCGTTTTTTTTGTTTTTTTTATCCGAGTCTGATGCGCTTCTCTATCACCTGTTCATCGACTGTTAGCCCCGGTTAGTCTGCGGAGAGACGGAGCACAGGCGCGTAAATAGAAATATACCAACCCTACTCAACTTACACATACACCCCCACATACACACACACACACACACACACACACACACCCGCCGCCACCGCCGCCACCAATCATAACGACGCAGCGCTCTCTCAGAGATCAACTTCCTGTTTCCTGTTTACGCTGAGTGCTTGTTATTGTTTAATTTGATGACATCAGATAGCATTCCTGGGCCCCGCGCCTCTTAGCCGAGGTTGATCCGGAGCAGGAAAAACAGGGATAGGAAATACTATCACGCCCTCGACTCCACTGTTATCGCAGTAATAACGCGCAAATCTATTGCTTCCTGTGGAGGAAATGCTTGTTTTCTGAAGTGTTCAAGAGCACTTCAGCAGAGATGATGCCTGCTGATAAAGGCCCTAAAGGGAGGGGGGGGTCCTGTGAAATAAATGTGATTTCAACATTGCCAGGTATTGTTTTGTCTAAGGAGGGGGGGGTTAAGAGCAACACAACATCTTCATAACATCATCTTCAGACCGCTTTAACACCCCCGAAAAAGTAGAACTGGATGGTGGTACGGAGGGGTGGGGGGCGGGGGGGTAGGCAACTAAGGTGATCAGGAGTGAAGCAGAGTGCAAAAGCAAGAAAAAAAGGCATCTTGAGGGGGGGTGGGGGGTGAGGGGGGGGGGGGGGTTATGCGAGGGAACGAGACTTAAGAGAACCGAGCAGAGCCGAGCAGAGTTATTTTACATAATGATGGTTGATATGCACGGAGGTAATTGATAGCTGAGCTACAGCCAAAAAAAAAAAAAAAAAAGGAGGAAAAAGAGGAGAAGCGGCAGCCAGCTCGCTGCCAATCACCGCTCGTCTCCCCGGAGGAATGCTAATGATGATGATGATGAAGAGGGCCTCGCTTCATATTGTTATCATTACTATTAATGCTGTCACTGTTGTCATCTCTGCATATTGAAATGACGGGGTATGGCCAGGGCGCCGTCTGCCTGCGCGGGGCCCAAAGCCTCGTTCCGAGCGGCGCCGCGTCGGCGGGGAGAGCGCCGCCGAACCGTCGCTCAAGCTGACGGACGGACGGACGCCGTCGGCCCGTTTGTCTCGCTTTTTTTGAGCAGCGGCGGACTTTGTGTTAGATGAGGATGTGGAGTGGAGATCATCATCCGCTGGGAATGAGACCCCAGGAATCTTGACACAAAGTAGATCCGTTTGTGTGTGTGTGTGTGTGTGTGTGTATGGGGGGGGTGTAGCCCCCAAAGGCCACTCTTTAAGACATATTAAGTCGTAATTTCTTTTGCCATTTACAGATGCTGACAGCGTAATCGTGGCGATATGACTGATAATTATCAAGTAATTACGCAGATTAATTGAATTAACTTCACTTTGTAACTGTTGGCTGGGGCTCTGCTGCTGGAGGGAACCGTGAGGGACGGTCCAGGATGGGGGGGTGAAATAATTACCTCCAAAACAAAGATTTTCACAAGTTTGACTTCACAGAGGGAGGGGGGGCAGGTGAGGAGTCAGGAGGCCATGGGGGGGAGTGGTGGTGGTGGGGGTGGGGGGTGGGGGGGGGTGTTACTGTAGTTTTAAAGGCTGAAGGCAAACTGTTGAATTATAGATGAGCCTGATTGATTTGGGAGTGGAGAGAGAGGAGAGGTGGAAGGAGGGACAGAGGGGAGAGGGGGGAGGATGTGAGTGAAGGGTGAGCCTCTAAAAGATCAGTAGCTCTGGGCTTGACATGCATGCTCACGCACACACACACACACACACACGCGCGCGCGTGCGCACATGCGCACACACACACGCATGCACACGCGCGGCTCACCTCAAATCGATCTCAAGTGGTCTCTCTCCTTTTTACTTCTCTTTGTTGTTATCTTTCTCTCGCTCTCTCTCTCACACACACTCACACATACACACTCACACACTCTTGCACAGAAGTTTGCCAAAACTGTCTTAAGTATGAGAAAGAGACAGACAGACAGAGACAGAGAGCGATGTCTTCATTGTCATTGCTCTCACAAATATTTCATTTGAGGGTGGGGGGGGGGTTGTGATGAAGGAAGAAGTAGCACTAATGGGACCCTCTCCCTCCCCTCTCCTCCTGTCTGATTCCCTCTCCATCACACACACACACACTCACACACACACAGCAGCGGGTCAGAGTTCGCCAGACCTCCGTACGAACTGAGTCAGACTCCCCTCTCCTCCCAGGTGGGGGCGGGGGGCGGGGGGGTTAAGGTGATGCTGGCGTGACAGCGGAGCTGGGCCCCCCTCCTGCAGCCGGAGGCGGCGTCGTACATCATAATTAACTCTCCCACCTCAGATCTGCCGCTGATGCAGACGGGAGAAAGCCCCGATGGGAAAGCGGCTCCCTGGTGGTGAGTTCAGGTAACCACTCCGGGAATCTTCTAGGTAAAATCTGATGATCTCGCCCACGTTCCTCCTCTCTGATCCAGACCCCAGACTCCCGACTTCAGCGCTCGGGCTCACGCTGCGACGGCGGATTGATTATTTTTATTGCTGATTGCTTTAATTAATTATTGCTGCGTGGCGGTGCAAAGGTCAACGTCTGACCTGAGCCTGCGGCGGTAATTAGTGAAGGTCGGGAGGACGTGGG
Organism: Lagocephalus sceleratus; assembly: GCA_911728415.1. Lineage (NCBI taxonomy): Eukaryota > Metazoa > Chordata > Actinopteri > Tetraodontiformes > Tetraodontidae > Lagocephalus > Lagocephalus sceleratus. Next base: position 2,714,640 of record CAJVRN010000213.1, read on the forward strand.
GGGCGGGGGGTGAGGGGGGGGTTGGAGGGAAGGAGCGAGGAAGATGAGGGGCACGTACGGTACGCGGCGGGTCGGTGGATTTAACTCCTGCTATGTTTGTCAAACAAATTAAATGCTTTAGCGCTTCCTCACCTGCGCGCGCGCATACACACACACACACACACGTAAACTGTCCGTGTGGCACACATATGGCTCACTCAGTCCAAATAAGGCAATGTGCATACATTATCATAATTAATGTAGGAACCACTCCATTTAATATGCTAATTCACTGAAATATTACTGAGCACCGTCTGTTGGAAATGAATAAATTTGAATTGCAATTAGAATAATCCTTTATAATTAATGAAAACTGTCAATTTTGGTTCAAAAGTAATTTGATTAACGGGTTGAGGGGGCACCAATTAAACAGAGGATGAGGAGGATGAAGAGAGGAGAGGAGAAGGAGGATGACAAGCCCTTCAGATAATCTGCGCCTTTTCATGTGTAATGAGAGATTAGGCTGAAGCGATGTAACGGCCCTTAAAGGAGCGCGAATCAAACGGAGCGCTCCTCTCGCCGTTTGTAGACATCAGAGCAGCGTCAGGACAACAGATAGAGAACAACAACAGAGGGGGGGGGGGTGTGTGGTGTGGGCGGCGGGGGGGGGGGGGGTCGGCCCGGCAGCCGGCCTCCGACCCCCCTCGCGATGGGTGACGCTTTCGATCGAACAACAAAAACCTGCTGATTATATTAAAAAAAACAAAAAAAACCCAGAGTTTGTTTGTGCTGCTGGTTCAATAATGGTGTCACTAATTTACAAGCACCTCCCACCACTAATTAACCGCAGCCGTGCTGCTGTTATTAGCTAATTACAACACCGGATGCCTGCCCGGCTAATTAAAGCCATTAACTGCGAGTGTGTCAGTGCGGGGTGTGTGTGTGTGTGTGTGTGTGTGCGGTAGGGGGTGTGTATGAAGGCATTTCAGGAGTTCATGTTTTAATTACAGCATATATCCTGCAACACGCTGACAAAAACAGGGCGACTCCGACTTCGAGGCGGAGCGGTCAAGGTCAGCGTGCGCGGCGGCGCGGCGTTCCCACCGAAGCTGCTGCGCGTCGATGATATTTCAGCCCCGACGCAGGAAGAAAGGCTCCTCGTTGGGCTCGTTTAGTCAACAGCCTCATCCATCACGCAGGAAACACAAAGACCCCCCCGACTCCATTTTCCTCCTGCTTTCCTGTCCTTACCCGCGTTTCCTCATTTCTTTCCTCCCCTTCCTCCTCCTCCTCCTCCTCTTCCTCCTCCTCCTCCTCTTCCTCCTCCTCCTCTTCTTCCTCCTCCTCCACTTTCTTTTTTTTCCACCTTCTCTTTTTTCTCTTCTTCTCATTAGGAAAGCTTTTCTTCATTTGTGTTTTCTAATCCTCTCTTCAAACATCTGAATATGCATGGCCGTGTTTTGTTTTGAATATTCAGGAGCCAATTAACATGCGATCTATGAATAATTAATGCCCCCGTCTTTTGAAATTTAATAATTAAAATCTATAAATCTAAAAAACAAAGCAGCTCATTTCCCTCCTATACCAACTTCCTACGTACTCACGCAGCCGCGTGTGCTGACAGAGTGTTTAACTACAACTCAGGAACTCTCCCTTTCATCTGCCAACAGTCTGTCCCGCTGTCATCTGATCGCACACGTGCGTGTGTGTGTGTGTGTGTGTGTGTTCATGAATAAATGAACTTGTTAAACAGAGATGAAGGGGAAGGAGGAGACAGGTTCTGCTGTCCTGTTCAACGCTACCTGATCCAGATCAGTGCTTCTCACACGCACACACACACACACACACTCACACACAAACACACACACACACACGCATAGGGCAATGGTGGTAACACTTAAACAAACTGAGCCTTAAAAAGCCCTCATTTACACTGGTCCAGCATATTTTCCTTGCTAGTTTTGAGCAGATGGGATTATTTTAGTTGTAAATATTGGTACGGACACCTCCTGACTGTCAAACACATGTGCTGGAAGCACATCAGATGTGTGTTTTGGAACCCTTTGTCAGTTCCCATGAAGGTTTATTACCGTGCAGCTTTTTAAAATTCTCCTCGCTGCAGTGCAACTTCACCCTGTTTAGGTTTTCTTTAAAATAAACACCTTCCTCTCAAGTCGGATCTGCTTTCTTTCCTTCTCAGAAGAACGTTCGGACCACGACCGCGAACTGCTAGAGCCTGTTTAGGCAATCCTTATCTTTGAAATTGAAGGGAGAGCCGTTTGATAAATGTTGGTTTGTTGACAGGAAGTGGACTTGGAGGGCGTTCTGTGGGTATTTTTGGTGGTTTCGTTCCGTATCGGAGGTGGGGGGGTACGTCATGTTGTCCTCCTTTTGTCTCTGGATACATCTGCCGTCACGACAGGCTTCATTCTGTTTAATCAGCATCGTTGGTCCGATCAAAGTAATACTTGGATAGAGACAGTAGGAGAGAGAACCATGGGAGACTCCTCACCGTGTGTGTGTGTGTGTGTGAGAGAGAGAGAGTGAGAGAGAGAGAAACAGAGAGAGAGAGAGAATAACAGCTCAATGTCCACATGCTGTCACATAACTGAGGTCTGACAATAATACCAGATTTATGATACCTTAATGCTCCCTCTCTCTCTCTCTTTCACTCTCCCTCCCTCCCTCCCTCCCTCTCTCTCTATCTCTCTTTCACTCTCCCTCCCTCCCTCCCTCCCTCTCTCTCTATCTCTCTTTCACTCTCCCTCCCTCCCTCCCGTCAGACATGCACCTCCCGACCGGTGTGCAGGTAATTAACCAGACAAAACAACTCGCTCCACGCATCACAGTTCAAAAAAGGCGGGAGGATCGGGTACAAGGACGAGGCGCGAAGAAAACAGGAAGAGACAGAAGAAGAAAGGTGAGGCTGCGGCGGCGGGACGAGCCAATCACGGGCTCTGCTCCGGAGGAGTACGGAAGACTGAAACCGTTAAAAATAGAAGCAAAATCTTGTCTCTCCTCACTTCGCCTTGTGTTAATTGCTCTTTACATCTCCCTCTTTTTTTGTTTTCCCCTGCACGGATGCCGTCGTTATCTGTCATCCGCCGTTTAAAAGTGCTACATCATCACCCGCGAGTCATATTTATTCTAATTTTAAACGCCGCTCTGATTAGCTCTGGCGGCTAACTCGACTGGCAGCTTCCACGCCTGCGTTCCGATTTAGATCAGAACGGCGACGCGGTGGCCTCCGTCCGGAAGGATCCGGGGCTTCCGGCCCGTTCCCGAGAAAGAGGCGGAAACCCGACGGAGCGAGAGAACACCTCTGAACGATCAGGAAGCGGAGGAGAGAAAGGGTGGCGCTTCCTGTTCGGGGCTGGATCCAGACCCCCTGGCCCCGCTCCAGCCCCCCCCTTAAACAATATCCCACAGCACGGAGGGAGCGCCTTCCGACGGCGCTCCAGGACGACGGACAGCTTTACGGCATGATGCTGGGATTCGGGCTTGAGCGCAACACGGCGAGATTTACGGCGAGATTATGGTTTGTGCTAAAAGAAGCACTTTGTTACAGTTAATAAAACACTGCGGTCGGAGTTGGAGCGAGTTTAAGCCTCGCGTTCGCAACGACAACCACATGATTGCGCTCGCCGGGGCCGGACCGCCGCCGTGGTTAAAATAAACCAACACCAACTCTTCTGTAGTTTCCCATGAAACTTTAATCCCGCCACCCGGCCTCCTCTTGTTCGCCGACCATGAGCGTTCCAGTCAGCGAGGGCCGACGTTATTCCGAGACGAAAGCTCTCGGGTCGACTCCGACGTCGAGGCGAGGAGCGGCGGGATCCACCCCCGGGAACAGGGGGGGGGGTCCCGAGAGCTACTTCTGCTGTCGGAACCGATAAAGCAAGGCAGAGGGAAACGAAGGTTTGCAGATCGCGTTGCATTTGATTTCTCCCTCTTTTGCATAATTTATGTGGCTGTCGCTCTCCCGTCGGAGGGCTCGTCTCTAAATGTCACCGTAAATATTTCACCGCCATCTCGAGGCCGCCGCACACGCACGGAAAGCAAGAATCCCACGCCATCGCGCGGAGGTTCTTGTGGGGAAAACGGGAACTCCCTTCCTTTCCTTTCCTTTCCTTTCCTTTCCTTTCCTTTCAACCAGCCATGAAAATTTGACTTCGTTAAAGCGGCGGCGCCCTCGTGGATGTAAAAGCGATTAAAGCAAATGTGGCGCAAGTCAACGCACGAGCGCAATACTCGCCGTTGCGAGTCGCCTCTGCGACTTCCTGTTGTGCCAAGTCTCTCGGCGGAGGACAGCGGAGCGTAAAACACTAATTAGCTCCCGCTCAGTCGGATGGAGATCGGGCTGTCAGCGCGCGCACGCCATTTTTTTTTTTTTTTTTTTTTTAATTCTTTTTTTAATTTTTTTTTTTTTTTTTTTTTTTTTAATCCTTTTCTGTTTAATTTCCCTGTTGTTTCCTATTTGTTCAGCTCGTTATGTGATCAAAGCCATTAACGTGTTTATGGAGGGGCTCTTTCATGTGGCAATAAAACACAACACATAGGGAGTCGCGGGGCGGCGGAGGGCGTGGCAGGCGAGCGGGTGGGGGGGGCTTGTGTACATATTTGCGTGGATGGCTGAAGGAAATAAGGGCTAACAAATAGGGCGAGGGGTATGGGGGTGGGTGGGGGGGCATTTGTGTGGATTTTAAAGACACAGATGTATAAATACATACACAGAGGAACTAGTTGTTAAATAATTCAGCGTGCACAAACACACACTGGAGGCAAGGTGAGGGTAAAAGCATGGCGAAGCTACAAGGCATGCTGCAGCGGCGGCAACCAATCAGATTGGAGTACGGCGGCCAGGGAGCAAGGTGTGACCCCTGGTGACCTTCGACTCTAATGATTTATAAACATGACAGAGACGTGTGTGTGCGTGCATGTGTGTGTGCGTGTGCGCGTGTGTGTGTGTGTGAAACCCTGAAGCTATTTAAATGTGGAGATGAATTCTTATTTATTCACATGGAAAACAGAGTGACTGCGGAGACCCCAAGGGTGAAGTTCAAAAACAGCGGCGAGGAAGACAGAAGGGGGGGAGAGCGAGGAATATAGGCGGAGGAAGGAGGGAGTGAGGCAAAGATTGGATAACGAAGGAGGGAGGAAAAGGGAGGGAAGATGGAGGAGGAGGAGGGAAAGGTGAGGAAAGAGGGAGGGGCCGTGCTCGGATCACGTAGGGAGAGCAGGTTATAGGGACCCAGAAGAGCCCCTTTTACCATGCTGAGGGGAGGAACACACACACACACACACACACACACACACACACACACACACACACTCCCCCCTCCACCCCACATCCGTGTGTGTTTGTGTGTCCTCATGCAATTTTAAAAAGGCAGTATGTGTGGGTATAAAGAGTGGTGGGACTGGGATGCAGTGAATTATATATCACTATTGATTTGCGCACACGCATGCTAACACTAATACAAGCGCACAAACACGCACGCATTATTAGATTAAAGCTCACAACTAAAGCACCCAGGACGCCGGGCTCTAACGGCTGGGGGGGGGGCAACAGAACAGCCATTGTGGGGCCAGTAATGTGTGAAAGGTGTCTCTGGAGCACACGGAGAACCTTCACCTTCAGCCGTCAGTGCCAACACCCGAGAGGTCACCAGAGTCAGAGACGTCCACGTAGCGCCGACGCACGCACACACGCGCGCGCTGCGTTCAAACACTTCGCCCGTCTCCGGCTTACACAAGGAGGAGGGAACAATAAGGGTCGACCGGACACTAAGCAGTTTTCACAGAAACGGAGGGAAGGCCAGGATGAAGGCGACATGAAGCGTTCAGGCTGAAGGTGCGCCCCTGATTAATCTGCCCTTTGTTTGGACCATATGCTCACGGGCTCAAAAGTGACCTGCGCCGCGAATATGCAGAGACAAAGGAGGACGCCGAAGCATTTCCTCCAAGAGGCGTCCAGATCAGATTTGTTTCCACATGTGAAAGATAACAAATAATCAAGCACAAGCTGGTTATTTTCACTGGAAAAGACAGTTTACATGAAGGCTAATGCCCATTTGGCTCTGTGGTGAAGTTAATAGTTATAAAATATAAATAAAACAAGCAACCCGATCCGAGGATTTCCGCTGAAATCTGATTCATACGCGTCCTTTTGTGTGGGACAGTCAGGCAAACGAAGGGCAATTCAAGCCAATCATATCTGAACTGCCTGTGGTAAAAGTGGAATAGACTGATGGAGCGTCCAGCCACAGAACTCCCCTCCCGCTCTAATATATCCCTCCGCTCTCCTCAGCTCCTTCACCTCCCGCTCTGCCGCCACTATCTAGCATTTTAATGCACCTATAGTCATGCTAATGGTCTCTGGAATCCAAAATAATTTCTCCTTTGTCCCCCCCTGCCACTCAGCACTGATAGAGGAGCGGTATCTCTCCCTCCTCCTACACGCGCGTCCTTTTTTTTTTTTTTCCTTCCCGACGGTCCGTCTGTCTTTCGATCGTGCTTATTCCGTGTGTCAGATTAAAGAGGGTAAGTTGTGGAGAGTGCTGACAGGGCATGTAGGGGGGGAGGAGAAAAGAGGAGAGCATGCGTTTTACATTATGAGTGCTTCCAACCTTTCTATTCATGCTGTTTGACCTTTCCATAAGTAGGTAATAGAGAGGAGAATGTCCTTTACTATAACGGCTGGATGTTAAGTCACGCTCTGCTCTGCCCCGAAGAGAGGGGAGAGCACCTGGTGTCAGGCCGACGTAGCCCGGGGTGAGGGGGGGGTGAGGGGTGGGGTGGGCGGGGAGGTGAATGGAAGCACTGTGTGAAAAGGTGGCGGGGTTGAGGGGCATATGGTGGACGGATATTACAGAGGGGGGTAGTCATATTAGAGTGGTGTGTGTGTGTGTGTGTGTGTGTGTGTGTGTGTGTGTGTGTGTGTGTGTGTGTGTGTGTGTGGAGTAGGAAGGGAGGGGGGGACAATATTGGTGTGCCATCGCAGGTCACTGTAGAGAAAACATAAAACATAATCATCCATTAAAATGCAGCTTCACACCCTCCATCACATTCACGACGGAGCTGCTGCCATAAAAGCTGCATGTGCTTATATATGTGTATGTGCAGGCCCCCCCAATACACACACGCAGAAACACACACACATGCACGCTCACGCACACACGCTCGGGTAGGTGTGGGTCTAGAGGAGGGTGTCTCCAGGCTTTCTGGAAGACAACAACACGTATCAGTCTGGTTTTGATAGAAGAATATCACAGGAGTGGAGGGACAACAATCAGGAAAAGGGAATAAAAGAACTTTAACATTAAAGCGGATAAAAGTCGGCTTCCGGAAGGCGATTCCTCTAAACTCTTCGAGCAACGCCGAAGGGCCGAGGCCGATGAGAAAACAGCAGGGTCGGGTGGCTGAAGTCCTGTGAGCGTACAAGCTCCAAAATCTGAAGGAAGTCTGAGAACGCTTGCGAGGGAAAAAAAAAAACAAAAAAAAACCCAAATATAGAGTCCAAGCTTTGAATAATAAATCAAAAACAAAACAGCTGTTCAATAAAAGCCCTTCTCAGTGTGATTGATAATAAAGAGAACATCGCTGGGTCAGGCTGATCTCTGTCAGGGGAGGAATGACTGATGGGAGCCTTACTCAATCAAACCTCGGCGCCCGCGCCAACTTCTGCTGTCAGCGGAGCCACGGTTGTGTCGGAGAAAAAAAAAAAGCCTCGTTGTTCAGGCGCTGACACGCGAACGCACCGGCGCTCAAAGGCCCGTGGATGCGAGCGAAGGGGCGGGCGGGCAAGGGCCCCCACGCTGCGACTCCGCCGCGCGCTGCAGATCTCCGATAAAGGCTAAGTGGGCTTCGGATGGCTCCAGCCCGGCAGATCAGAATGGCTGGCAGTGGGTTTACATGCTTGTCATCTAAAAACTATTCACTCTCCACTTAGCCAAGAACACAAACCAAACAATAGACGGCCCGTTAACAATGTACCATTATCCAGAGCGCGGGAGGAGGGGTGTGTGTGTGTGTGTGTGTGTGTGAGTGTGAGTGTGTGTGTGGGGAAGAAATAGAAAAAGAGCAACACAGCGAGCAGGAGAGAAGAGAGAATAAAAGCACGGAGATGAGAGGGAGGATTGCAGAGAGACCAAACTGTTATTTAAACCAGGCGGCCGCGAAAGCATCACAATAAATAACTCGGCTGTTTAGTCTCCACCTCAGACGCTGGGGGATCGACGGAGCGCCGCACGCGCCTGGGAGGGAGGGAGGTGAGGGAGGGGAGAGAATTAAAGGGATGAAGTGGTGGGAGGGAGAGAGATAAAACACATTACAAGATCAGCCCGTGTTATCAGACTCAAAGGAGTATCCACCATCGCCCCCCCACCGCCTGCCCGACTAATGAAAGGAGCGGCCCCACAGCCCAGCGCCGGGACACAAACATTCTCACACACGCGGACAGTTTCAGTCAGGCATCTGTGAAGACACACACACACACCACACACCACACACAGACACAGACACACACACCACACACACACACACACGCACAAGCGGGCGCGCGCCTCAAGAGCCTCTCCAGGAACTCGTCTGGATCCCGGTTTTCACCGGGGAGGCGGCGCAGGTCAAGGTGGACCATCAAGGAGCGCGGATCGACGCACGCGCGTGGGAGCCCCTGCTCGCCTTCCTCGCGCACAAAGAGCGGAACAACCGGGGAGCGCTGCCTCGTAAGCCGAGGCTGTTGATGAGAGGAAAATAGTGCTAATGCAGCAAGGAAGCTGTTCTTTCCCAATTAAGCCAATAAAACACATGCTTCCCTCCTCCCTGTAGCTGCCTAATAAGCCATAAACACAGCAGAACATTTATAATTCTGGCGAGTCCATAAAAAAAGCACTTCGTTGGTGTGCAGGGGTGAGGGGTGAGGAGTGTGAAAGGAGAGGGGGGGAGAGAGGGAGGGAGAGAGGGAGGGGGGGGGTGTTGGCGAGCGCGGCGGCGGCCCCGGCGAGCCACCGAGAGAAATCGCTTTTTCTACTAAAAGAAATATTTAGTACCTTGCTGAATTAATCGGTGCGAGTTTGGGAGGGCGGCAGGAAGGAGAGAGAGAGAGAGATGGAGGGGGGGGAGGGAGGGGGGGAGGAGGAGGAGGAGGAGGGGAGTGAGCTGTCTGGATAGACCAAAGAAAATGCCTCTATCTGCCTTCCCTCCTCCTCCTCCTCCTCCTCCTCCTGCTCCTCCTCCCTTTTATTCACCCTCCTTTTTTCAGGAGAGGCTGAGAAAGCTGAACTCCCTGTAGAGATGAGAGCACCTTTACACACACACACACACACACACACACACACACACACACACACACACCTACAGTACATAAATCTGGATTACAGATCAGGGGACGGTGATCGCCTCATTCCGTATCCGTAGAAGAAGGGCGGAGACGCGATGAGAGCGGCTGTGGTGACACGGGAAGGAGCGAGTGATTGTAGGAAGGAAGAAACAAGGTGAGAAGGAAGCGGCCTTTGTGTGAGTTCAGGCGGTTTCCTGGATCGTGCCCGAGGCCTCCGCGAAGGCCTGGCTCCGTCTTTATCCTCCAGTGTGAGAGGGGCTGTAAACGCAGCGTGGGCTCGCCATAAAACGGTATAAGAAATACAATTTACTGACTAAATGCAGGACCCTGGCCTGGCATATATGTATATATATTAAAGCAGTTATGAGATATTTTAGATTTATATGGTTGTAAATCATCTATATACCAGCGCTGTTGTCGTCATTTTATTGGCACTAAGTCACTTTATGTACCCCTGCTAGGTTCTGGTTCTGCCCTTCTTTAATGTATTGATGCTTATTATTTATCTGTTGCGCTAAACTGTGGCTGCTCTAGGTTCGCGTAATAAAGTCCCCTCTTACCCTAATTTATATCGACTTTCCTCTCTTATTGTTTTGTCTAATTGAACTCCGGTGATGACAATAGGTCCGTCCGTGAGGATCGAACATCCTGTGTTTACACCCTGACTGGTGTCTGGTGGCGTTTGTTACCACGGTGACGGAGTTCAGTCGCGCTTCGGTAAAGTTTGATTTTTTTTACGAGGAGAGGAAAAAATAAATTAAGAAAAAAAAAAAAAGACGCAGACAAAATATCTCATGCAAAGAATGAAAAGTGCAGTAGAGCGACACTGTAGAGCCCGAGGTGGACTGTGGGGGAATGCAGACGTACATTGTGAGTAACTCTGTGTGTGTGTGTGTGTGTGTGTGTGTGTGTGTGTGTGTGTGTGTGTGTGTGTCTTTCCTGCTATTGTCAAAGTGAGATTGATACTGCTTCTTTTTACTGACAAACGATTGTCGAAGCTTCCTGAACTAATTATAAAAGGCAACAACAGCAGGGCACAGGCTCCCTGTTTGTCTGTCTGTACCTCTGTACCTCTGTCTGTCTATCTGTCCACTGTAAAACCCACACACACACACACACACACACACACACACACACACACACATACACACACACACACATACACACACACACACACACACATCTGCAGTCATATCTGCCCCACACGTTTCTTCAATCCAAATCTGATCCCTTGCGTTCCCACCCAATGCTGTTTCGTGTTAGCTGGATCAAATGAATGCACGTGGACGGACGCGCCTCGATCTCCTCCCCGAGACGAGAGGAGCTGGAGAAAGGTGACAAGTCAGACAATGAGCGGGTGCTATCATCAGGCTGGTCAGGCCTCCCATTGTCTGAGGGTCTCAGGAAATGTAATGTTACATTTATGCACAAACAAAAAAGATGCAAGTGTTGATATAAATCAACCCTGTAAGCTCATAAAAGCATGTTTGTCTGTGTGTGTGTGTGTGTGTGTGTGTGTGTGTGTGTGTGTGTGTGTGTGTGTGGTAACACCCTGGGCAGCTTCAACTGTACATGAGAATTCCATCCGAACAGGAAGTGGATTGCTGCCACTTCCTGAACAAAACAGACACACACATCCACGGTCACTCACGCACATTCACAGTGACTCATACACGCACACACACACACACACACTCACACACTCACACACTCACTCACTCACACAAACACACACATACACACACATACACACACACAATTCTCCCCAATCTATTTTGGGTTGTCAAGTATTGTCACCTGAGTCTACAGTAAATGTAACTCCTTTGTTCTTCAGCCAGCATTAGGGTGCTTCTGTGTGTGTTTGTGTGTGTCTCTGTGTGTGTGTGTATGCACATGTCTCCATAAGTGAATAACAACCTATTAATGCTGCATGTGCTATTCTTGCTCAGTCAGATCAAGTATAAGGCTTAGGAGATTGAGTAGTATATTAGGACACTTTTGTGTGTGTGTGCGTGCGCATGTTGGTGTGTGTGTGTGTGTGTGTGTGCGTGCGTGTGTGTCACGTCTACATTTGAGTATCAAATGGCTGAACCTGCTCCGTTTCAGCCTTGTCTTTATGCTCTGAATGGGCTCAAAACCACACCAGACGGGTCCACCGACCTCCCCAGCTGCGCACAAACGGCGCTTTTAAAAGCAGGCGTGGAAAAGACGTTCAAAGGCGATATAATCGCCATTAAATCAAAACGCAAAACTGCAATTATGTAATCTCCCGCCGTGCGCGGGCTGCCCGCGCGCCGAGGCGAACCCGCTCGTCTGGCTGGTAAATAAAGTCGCGGCGCTGCATCTCCTGAGAGTTACCCTTAACCCTGGAGTCTGGTTGCGTAACAGCGACAAACTTGACAAAGTACGGAGCTGTTAGCACCTCCACCCCGCCGTTCTGCGGCGCTTGACTCGACGGCGGTATCCAAACAGAGACTCCTCACTACGCCGACTTCACAGGGACTAATTAGTGGCTGGCACTGAGAGCAGACAGATGGTGGAGAGAGGAGGAGGCAGAGAAGGAGCACACTTGGAGGGGATGAAAACATATATATATGTTATATTACCGCTGCCGCACGGCTGCTGCTTTTGCATACATAAGCTAATGTGTGTGACTAATTGGTGTCCAGGTCGCAGCGGAAAGTAACCGCCGATGTCAGCTTCATTCCTCTTCCGACTCCTAAGCGCGCAACGCTGCCGCGCGTTAGAGCTGTCACCCTGCACCTGACGCAACCAGCAACATTATACATGAAACAACAGCCGCGCTCCTCTGGGGGGGCGGGGGGGGTGAAACATGGGTTTGTTTTTAACAGCGGCTTCACGTCAGCCGCGTGAAAGAGACGCACTTTGGCCTCCGCCGCCTGTGTTCCCTTCTGTTTGTTGTCTCAGGCATGAAGTTTGTCCCTTCTGGGCTTCTGTAGAGACACGGCGGAGGACGGCTGCATCACTTTACACGATTATCAGCCTAAATGAGCCAAAGCAGTGTTATTATTATCTTAAATGAGTAAAACATTTGATTTCCCGTCTCATTTAATGTTTCACTCATGATACCAAATGCTTATTTTGGCCGGACAGCAGCCCAGCGCATCAGCGATGACGTCCGCGCTTGCAAAGAACTCCCTCTTAATTCCCCCACTGGCGGATAATTTAGGACCAAACGTGTCAGGAGCCTCGTCTGCTGAGTCACGCAGCCTATCAGGACGGCCCCTGGGGTGGGGGGGACGGTATGAGCGGCTGAGGGGGGGGGGACACCAACAAATGTGGGAATCAGGCTCTGTTATTAGAGTGGACGCCATCCTGAGCCTCCCCCTCCCCCCTTCCTCCCTCGCCTCACCTCTGCCACATCCTTCCCCCAGGTCTTTATGTGAAGCCTCCTTTTTCAGACCCCCCCCCACCCCCCACACCCCCACCCCACCCCAACTCGCCTCCATCACTCTCGTTAGCCTCGTATAAATCTCCCCAACTAACCCGGTAATTTAACCCATTAGCATCCCAGATATGCGGGCGGTGCCTAAATTATGAGCGTGTGGAATAGTGATGCACGCTGGTGAATTTACAACACCTCGTTACATATTCAGCCGGCATAAATCAAGCGCTCCCCGCTGACGGCCTTATGGGCAGGCACGGGCCGAGGTGCGGGGAGCGGTGTCAGAGACGCGAGTTAGTTAATCATGCGGGAGGAGGAAAAGAAAAAAAAAAAGAAAAAGAAAGAAAGAAAGGTGGCGTAACCTAGATTCACGCGCGCACGCGCGCAGACGGCGTGCGCGGTAAACTGCGCGAGGAAGCGCTGGAAAATAATCAAAAGTTAAAAATAGTGCACAAAAAGTCACGTCGTCTTCCCTCCGCAAATCAGCTCTTCTGTGTGTGTGTGTGTGTGTGTGTGAGAGAGAGAGAGTGTATGTGTGAGCGTGTGTGCGAACCCCCGCCGTCGTCTTGGCGCTCGGTTCCGGCAGCGCGGGGCGTCTAGTCATCACAGCGCCGACAGCTCGTGAGTGATAACTGTAGTAAAAGCGCGGTAAACAGTCTGAGCGATGGTGGCTGTCGGCGGGGCCAATTGAGCGTGCGACATCAGCCGTGACACATCAGCGGAGAAGAGCGCCCGTAATGACAGCGCCGCCGCCGCCGCCGCCGCCGCCGCGCTCCAGCTATCTGTTACCCCTCAACCGACGCCTCGTCACAGAAGGGGACGAGGGAGACTGAGACAAAACGCCTCCCGAGTCTTTAAAAGTCGGTGACGCTCTGTGTGTGTGCGTGTGTGTGCGTGTGCGTGTGTGTGTGTGTTCACGCCGGGCCTGGGCGCAGGTACAGAGGTGAAAGGTCGCGACCTCCGGAGACAACAACCATGGCAGCTCCCTGGAGGGCCCAGACCCGGGCGTCATTAGAAAACACCGACCCCCCCCCTTGTTATAGCGCGCAGTCCCGTAATGAGGAGGTCACCTCCTCTACCTAAAAACGAATCTTCGCTCACTTTCGCCCAGCGGCCTCCCAGGAGAGCCCGGGGGACGCCGTAATTAGGGATGGGAGGCTCGGACCGCGTCCGAGGGGAGGGTGCGTTTTTACGACGGCGGGTAATGAACGGAGGGCACGGCGCCGCGTCCGCGGGAAGATCTAATAAACGACCAAGTTAAGGAATGTCACATGTTCCGGGGGATTTATGAGGAGTCCGGCGACCGACGGAGGGAACTTCGGGACAGGAAAGAGAAAAATATCTAACAAACTGTTGGAGCCGTGGTCCTGACTGCCTCAGTGGACAGGAATACACCCTGGACACACACACGCGCGCGCACACACACACTGTTATATAACATAGAATGATGTAAGTGCGTGTAAAAATTGAATATTGGAAGTCTAACAGTTGGTACAAATGTGAATAACAAGTGAGTTTTTGTACTAAAAAGCACCACTCAGGAGTGTTTCTCCAGCGGTGGAGGAGCAGTGTGTGTGTTCAACACTGCCTCAATCCCCAACATGGACCAACGGAACCACATTCATCTGCTTATTCCATTGTTTGAACCACAAATTGTCCAAAACCTGAAGGGAAGGCAACAATGTCGAGCGACTTGATGGTCAGAGTAGATAAATATTTTCACACAAGAGGCCTTTTCGCCTTTTTAAATAAATTGCATCGTGCGAGTGGAATGTTGCTTTCATTGGACCGCTCCGATCAAAATTATTAATACGGGCGCTGAAAGCGGCGACAGGCAGAAATGCTGGTCGTCGGAATTCACACGGCCGTTTCGCGGCCGACGGGCCCGCCTGTGCCAAGACGCACTTAACTTCTCCTCCCCGTCATTGAATATTCACACCAGGATCGAGAGATTAGCCCGGGACCGCTGCTGCGCGCTCCAGCGCGGAGAGCGTCTTCAAACGGCTCCGTGGGATTGAAGCGCGCTCGCTTCCGTCAGTCGGCGCGGGGCTGCGAAGAGCGCAGAGTTGCCGTCACCTTTTGGCTTTCGGGCTAGTTTCCCATAAAAAGCGAGCATTATAAATACTGCGAGGAGACCGGCGCTCCTCCTGCCAAAGCCACGGGTCACCGGGAAGAGATGTAGATTTAAAGAAGCCGTCTTTCATTTTAAATAAACAGCCAGATGATAGCGGCGGGTTGGACACTTAAGCTGGCAACCACCTACTCAGGATGACCCAAGTTCAAGTGTTTCTATCGCTCTTTCTCTGCTCCGAGAGAGGGAGAAAGGGGGGGGGGGGTGTGGAAGGGAGAGGGAGAGAACAGCGTTTAACCTTGGAGGGTCAGACCAAAATTCCGCTGAAATTCTCTGTGATCAATAAGTCCAAGAAATACACGCACCCACGCAGCGCTGTCACAGACACGCTGGGAAACCAAAACACTTCGGCATGAAGCACACGCAAACACACACACACGCGCGCAAGCGCGCGCGTAAACACACACACACACACGCGCGTGCGCACGCTCGCACTAACAATCAGACTGGAAGAGCTGGCCTCAGCTGCGCTCTCCTCCTCAGCACAGCACTAACTGACGGCTAATCGATTAGTGCTCCGTGACCTCTGACCCCGCTGGCTTCCTGTCTGACAGATTACACCTCCGCAGTTCCATTGGACTGCATTCTCCCCGTGTGTGTGTGTGTGTGTGTGTGTGTGTGTGTGTGTGTGTGTGTGTGTCTGTGTGTGTGAGAGAGAGAGAGAGAGAGTGAGCAAAACAGTAGCAAGACTCAAACTGGGCAGTTTCATAAACACCACACACATTAACACACACGTTAGTCTCTCTCTGTATGTGTGCGTGCGTGTGTGTGTGTGTGCATGTTTTTTTTGTGTCTCCTGGCAGTGTTCGCTGTTTGTTTGGGCACAAGTTATGTGTTGCCACAGCAACACACACACGGTGTGCAGCTCAATTTGGGAGTGGTAATGCATTTAAATGTTACTGTGTGTGTGTGTATGTGTGCGTGTGTGTGTGTGTGTGTGTGTGTAACGGTGTGGGCGTCAGTGTGTTAGATAACAATGCCCCTCTCTGCAGGACACTCATGCCGTCTTCCTGGCTTCTGCTGTACGGGAAACACTGGACTAACACACACATGCACACATGCACACACCCACACCCACACACACACATGCACACACAGATATTTATACCTGAATCGGTTACAATGACTTCACCAGCTCACCCTGCGTACTGCTAACAAAGGGAAACAAGACCTCATTGTGGACCTGTGTCACCCCCCCCAACCACACACACACACACTTACATACTCAGAGCTTACAGACCCAGCCGTCTGTGAGATCAGACAAGGTTAGCATTTTTATTCCATCACGGTTATTAATAATGAAATGATGCATGGCCAGAACATTTGCCTTCTCCTCTTTTCTCCATTTACAAATTCCTTTTTACAGTTGTGCAAACTCTCTCACGCGCAGGTAAACACACTCCTGCCTGGCCTCCCAAAAACACCTCCACCACTATTTCACTTTGTGGTGAAGGGAAAATTCTCACTTCCATCAGTGTTTATGCACGTGCATGTATGTGTGTGTGTGTGTGTGTGTGTGTGTGTAGTGTACAGGGAGTTTCCAGATCTCCTAAAGTTGTTTGCCTTTTAATGACACAGCTTAAGATATTCACACACACGCAAGTACAAACCACCAACCAACCGTGGACCATGAATGAAGAGCTCTGTATTATAAACGCACGCCCGTGAGCATGCGTGCGTGTGTGTGTGTGTGTGTGTGTGTGTAAGGGAGAGAGCGCGGCTAATAGGTAGTCCGAGTGTGCGTCCCATCACGGAGCGGGTGGTTATCCACACACCACACGAGCACACGGCCGCCTCCTCTAACAGCAGATTACATAAGCGCGCTCAGGTCAATCAGTCATGGGGCTTGTTGATCAACCGGTCGTTAGATAAAGCAGTCAGTAGGTTAACGAGTGTGTCAGATGATTAGTCGGTGAACTGAATGGAAATGATGGATGCGGCTGCAGCCTCAAACCGTGTCTGTTTGTGCTGATGCTCCGTGGTTGTTTTTTCTCCCCCCCCCCTCCCTGATGATACAATATCCAGTAATCTGGAACGCCTGTGGCCTCAAATGATTTCCAATACGCTGCGTCAGGTCTGCGGCTCCTCGGAGAAGAGCGCCGTATCCCGGCCTGACACCGCAGCGCCTGCATATCACATTCTCCTCCGCGCCCGGGCCTTTGTTCGCGCCCATTGATCGCCGTTTCGATCGAACAGGAGAGCGGCCGAACCAATTAGTCACCCGTGGGTGGGATTAAGGAGGAGCTGGTGGTGGTGGGGGGTGGGGGGTGATGGTGCTGCAATCAAAACGGAGCGCAGACCTCCGCCGGGGCCCAGCGGTGGAGTTAAACTCCTGGATCTATTTCTAATCGCCGTCTTTGATGAGCCTTCGTTGGCTCACTCGGAGGGAAACGCGGCGCTTCCCGGGGCGGGGGGTTGTAAGGGGGACGAGGGAGGTGGAAGGGAGGGAAAGGTGGAGGGTAGGTCAGGTGTGCATGTGTGTGAGAACCGCGTGTGTGTTGTCCACCCGGAATCGCGGGAGGTTAAATCGCTCATTCGCTACTGTTGCTGTGAAACCTCAATAAAAACCTTTATCTTTAATTGGATTTTGCGTCGCGTGGGTCAGACGAGCTCCGACAGAAACGAGGATAAAAAAGGGACGAGGACGGGTCACACTATTTTAGGTGTGTGTGTGTGTGTATGTGTGAGTCAGACGGTGACAGTTGAGCGAGCGGTGACACACCAGGTTGGCAGAGATATTTTAGTAACTAGGACAAAAGAGAGAGAGAGAGAGGGAGAGAGGGAGGGAGGGAGAGAGAGAGGGAGGCAGCGTAGATGAAGAGATCGTTTAGAAGATCCCCCTCTTGCTCCCCTTGACTCTTCTCTTCCCTCCTCCCTCCTCTCTCTCTCTCTCTCTCTCTCCTCCAGCTGATTGACAGCGCCCCTTCATCCCCCCTTCATCCCCCCACCCAGCCGTCTTTGATTGACAGGACTCCCCAGACTCCAGCTCTTATCCCTTGAAACAAACCCTGTTCTGCTCCTCCTCACCCCCTTTCTCTCCTCTGTCTGCCTCATCGACCCCCCCCCCCCCCCCCCCGCAACCCTCCCCCTCCCTCCTCCCCCTCTTCCCTTTTTCATTTAACTCCCTGTAAATGCTCTCTTATCGTTTTCACCTCCGCTATCATTTTTCCATCCCTTCCTCCTTTAACATCATCTCTCTGGCCCCTCTTAACCTTATAGATTATACATACACAATCACACACATGCAGACACACACACAGAAAGTACACAAATTCTCACACACATTCAAGGGGGAACCTTTTAAACCCCTGGGCTTATGTAGAGAGGACACATTGGTACCGATTCCCTCACTACACACACACACACACGCACACACACACACACACACACACACACACACACACACACACACACACAATGAGAGAGAGGGAGAGAGAGAGATGTGTAAACTGGCAGTAAAGTGAACAGTGAGGTAGGTAACCCCGCTGGGCCTGAGGGAAAGAAAACAGTCAAGAAAAAGAGAGCAGTGGTGGGTGGGTGGGTGGGGGGGGGGTATTGAGCGGAGGTGGAGCGAGGCTGAGCGAGTAAGAAAGGAAAGAGAGAAAGAGGAAGACTGCAAGTGGAAGTGTTGGAGGATAAAGAAATGCAAAAGGAGCTGTTGAGTTATTGAGAACAGACTGTAGGAGATGCACAGAGAGGACACACACACACTCACACACACACACACTCGCGCACACACGGGGAGGAGAGTGGATGTGGCTCTTTAGGAGTCAAGCAGGCGTATGATAGGATATCGTTGCATGTTGTTAACCTTATATTAACCCCGAAAGGCAGCGGGACACTCGGCGAAGCTACAACACGGATTAACTGGGCCACACACACACTCGGAGAGGCCCGCACATACACACACACACACGTGCGCTTGGGCCGGCATCATAAGTGAGCTGTCAGTCACACACTTACAGGGCGGCTCACGCGAGATATCCTCGCCAACACCTCGCAATGAGCTGCCAATCACATGTAAACAGGCTTTCCTGCATATTCTGTCACCTGATGATTAAAAGCAGCGATTCAATGTTTGTTTTTTTTTTAACATCACTTCTTCGCTAATTAAACCCGGAATTTTGCTCTTTAGATCGGACTTCCAAAATATATTATAATCCAGGCAAGACACGCGTGTTCCTCCCATCTCAGCGCTCTCGCGCTGATCCAGATGTTTCACTGTGAACCATTGAGTGTGTGTGTCTGTTTCGGGGGGGGCGGGGTACAGGAAGTATCCCACGGTATCCACGGTAACCTTGACATTCCATGCTCACCAAGTTGCCTGACATCTTCCACAATTCACTCTGCTCCTCTCCTCCAGCCCCACACACAGACATACACCCGCGCACGCACGTGCACACGCACACACACACGCACGTGGCGTTTACATCAAGGCTGCAGTCCAGTATCACACACATCATGATTATGTGTCTATTATTCTGTCACTTTGTGTCTAATATATCATCTATTCTTCCAGTGGCCCAACCCAAGTCATAACCAACCACCCCCTACACTCACACACACACACACACACAGACACACACAGACACACACACCTTCCAGGCAAATATATAATGGGGTGTAAGCTGAGACATCTACGATAACCAACAAAAACGCCGCGGCGCTGAAGGGACACTGATGTCCTGAGAACATCACATCAGACACTCCAAATAGTTTCACGTATATATTTTAGTATCTAATACTGTTCAGAAACACACACACACACATACACACACACACACACACACACACACACACACACACACGTTCAATTGGGTTAAAACAACTGCCAAGAAGAAATCAGATAAAAATGAGGTTGGATCTCTGATTTTTTTTTTCTTTCTGTCACTTTTTTCTTTCCTCATGACCCATTTTCCTGTGTAGGAGCGACTGAAAAGAAGAGAGGAAGGGAGGGAGGGAGGAGGGAGGGAGGGGTACCTTCAGCACTCCATTGCGACAGATCTGGGGGGGCGGGGGGGCTACACCCCTCAGACAGGTACAGAAGCGTTCCAGCTGATGCAGGTAAACACCGCTCTGTTTTACACATGAAACGCGCTCGTGTCTGCAGTTAGCGTGTAACCCTGCCAAGAAAAACGAGCTCCAGCCGAGCGCCGTCTTCAGCGCGTGGCCCAGAATCCCGCTTCCTGTGCGGACAAGACCCGCCCCCTTGACCCGTGAGCGCAAAACCGGGAATGGTGGACGGCCCCGCCCTCCGCGATCGGTGGGGTCAGCGTGTTTCCTGGAGAGAAACCGTACCTGTCGATGATCACGGGGTCTGAGGGCGTCTCATTACGGTTCCCGCAGCTCTTCTTGTCGCAGCAGCGGCTGTAAGAAAGAGATCAGAGAAGAAGAAAGAGTTAGAGAAGAATCGGGGAAGACGCGCAGGGGTGGGAGGGGGTTGGGGGGGGGATCAGATTCAGCGTTGCAGCGCAGCGTCAACCTCGTGACTTCCTTCTGAACCGGATCCCTTCTTGCAGGTGCTGCCTCGTTTGAATACCAAGGAGATCGACGCGTTCAGGAGCGTTCGCGAACTCAGATTCACACG
This sequence comes from Lagocephalus sceleratus, assembly GCA_911728415.1. Lineage (NCBI taxonomy): Eukaryota > Metazoa > Chordata > Actinopteri > Tetraodontiformes > Tetraodontidae > Lagocephalus > Lagocephalus sceleratus. The sequence continues at coordinate 2,735,083 of CAJVRN010000213.1, forward strand.
CCGTCCCGAAGATGACTCTTTCTCCGGTGAGCCCCCCCGCTGTGTCAGCAACCCCCCCCCCCAACCCCCTCCATCAGAACTCAAATAAACGCCATCACCGGGTCGAGGAGTCCGTGAGCACGTCAGTGATCGCCCAACCGACCTCAACAAAGGGGATGTTTTTTTTTTCGGCCCAAACCGCAGTCCACCCCCCCTCCAAACCGCAGCGTGGTCGCCCGACAAAAGGACGTCTTCAGCTGCAACTCGTAAAAACTCGGTGTCATGATATCTGTTTCTGTCTTGGCGGCCTCATCTCACCCGCCTCTGATACCAAAAAAAAAAAATGTAACCGATCTGGTTTTGTTCACCAACGATTCCAGCTAAAGAGGGCTGGACCGGACTTATCTGATGAACACGATACACAAGGCCGAGAAGACTAAACTGAAGGGACGGTATCGACCACCGGGGGCCTCCGATGATGTCATTTATAGCCGGGACGAGCTGTACCGATTAGCTGGTGGGGCCGAGGCATCGGGTTTCTACCCCACCGCCTTCATCGGCCTCGGCTCGCCGGTGACGACTTGAATATGTGTCCGTCAGCGCGGACCACGCCCTTGCTCGCCCGCCGCGATCCCCTTCCTCCGCCGGGAAGGAGGGATGCAAAATAAATAAATAAAGCCTGGATCTGATGGGTCCTCGCCAGTAAACAAGGGTCAGCTCTTCCTGGGAGTGAGATCATGCCCATCTCTGGCACCGAGCCAAAGAAGCCCCTAATTCGTCCGCACAATCAGATTATTCTCCACCCTTTCTCCTCCGTGTGTGTGTGTGTGTGGGGGGGGGGTGAGCTCCATCGAATCTCCCAGCTACCAGAGCCCCTCTTCCCTACAGAAAGTCTTTAAAACTTCCCTTTTAACATTGTCTTTGTTTCTTTGTTGTTTGTTTGTTTGTTTGTTTGTTTTCTGCGACTTCGTGATGCAACGAGGGTTACCTATCGAGTCTCAGCAGGCTTACTTGAGTCTGCTTTCAAGTCAGGACAGACCAAAGAGAGGGGGCGGGGCTTAGTCCTTTGCTCTATCTGCTGGAGCTTTATTTAGACTCTCCACAGATGATCCACCGTTATATTCCACCATGTTTTTCGGGGGTGTGTCCGCACGACTACCGATGAACAGGTGAGTGGAGGGCGGAGACCCAACGCGGGAAAAAACATGAGAGAGTCTGCCGGGGCTCACTTGCCTGCATCAATTATGCAAAAACCTGTAAGCAGTGGGAATAAAGCTGGGGGAAGTGAAAGGGTGAGCGTGGGAGGGAAAATCTAAAACAAGAGGGTGGGAAGGAGCGGGAGGAGAGCCGGCTCGGGTTCCCCACTGTCACAGATGGCAGGGGAGGAAAGAAAGAGGCTGATATGTTACACCTTCCATATTGTCTGCCGCTCTTTCTGCTCGCTCTGTCGTTTTCTTTCTACTGGTCTATGAACTGGGTCAGCACCAGACGTCCGAGAAGGGGCGGGGGGGGGCATCTGATGAGAGAGGGAGGGAATGGGAAAGAGAGGAAAGCTAATAAGCCCTGGGAGGGAGGTGAGAAAGAGGGGGGGGTGGGGAGGGAAAGATAAAGGGGGGGACAGTGGAGGAAGTGGGTGGGGGCAGCAGAGTGGAAGATGGTGCAAATGGAGGGGTAGCGGGAAGGAAAACGAGGGGTGGGACGGGGGTAATGTTGCACTTATTGCTCTGGATCCGGGTGATCTAATCATCTGTCTCCCCTCCTCCCACCACAGAGAGAAGGGGAGGGGGGGCAGAGAGAGAGAAAGGGAGAGAGAGGGGGAGAAAACCATTTCCAGCAGTTCTTTGTGTGAAAATATGAGTAATTAAGTTTTCACTAGCTTGAGGGTAACCCAGCTGAAACATTTATCCATTTCGATCATCAGTTTCCGTCTTACATCATTGATCTGGGAGAAATTCCAAAGGCTCACAGGTTGCAGCTGCCGGTTATCTCCATGTGTGGATGGCTTTCCCAAACACAGCAGTTGGAAGAACAATTATTTCCAAATATCCCGCTGATTATTTTACATGTCGGCGCTTAAGTCAAACAAAGCTGGAGGACAGACAAAGACTTCTGGAGCTTTGGACAAAGCAGAAAGGGAAAACCTGGCTGGTGGCGGCCCTGAACGCATCCTTAGGTTGCGCAATAACTGACCATTATAGCCTTAATTTAACTGAGATAAACATCTCTGGGCCGATCGACTCTCAGGAGGCAATTTGTGGAAAACTTGCTGACGCTGCAAAGGGAAACTTCCGACTGTGATCAACACCAACTTCCTCTCATATTAGCATGAAGCTGCAATAAACAGCAAATGTGATTTGAGGAGGAACCTCTGGAAAGAGCCTCCGTCATCCCTTCTGGTGCCCCCCCCCACCCCCCACCCCCCACCCCAATGCTGCTGGAGCTGCAGCCAGGCTCAGGTTGGCTGGGAGCATATGGCTAATAGCTCCGACACGACAGTGAGCCGCACTGATTAATGGACACCCCGAGCCTTTCCGTGCACGTGCTCGCTGTTGCCCCCCCCCCCCCCTTCCTCCTCCTCCTCCTCCTCCTCCTCCTCCCCGAATCAGGGAACAACAACACCAGGCGACGACTGTGATCCGAGTGGGCAGCGGTGCGTCCTCCCGCTGCATCGGGATCCACAAGGGAGTCTCAAAACGCGGCGGCTGAGTTACACCGTGGATCCCTAGATTCTTCGGGAATTATACGGGAATTCCACTCAATCGCCTTTGAGCCACCTGAGGAATATTCAGTGCGGCCATAAAATGAGGATGCTGCCTTTCACGGCGTGTATAGGCTGCTCCTGCTCCTGCATATAGATCAAACCCCGATTTATACCGCTTTAAAGGAACAACTTAATTCACCTGTTAAATTAGAATTTTCGCATTTGTGGCGCAAAGAACTGTGCATATGCATATGGCTTCTGTGTGTGGGTGTGGGTGTGTGTGTGTGTGTGTGTGTGTGTGTGTGTGTGTGTGTGTGTGTGTGTGTTTGAAGCCTTGCCTATATTTTATAGTCAGATTTTGGAGGTAGGCCCATTTGTTAGCCACGAAACAACGGGAGGGTTCAGATTGACTAATGAGTTTCTCTGTGTCCTAATTAACCAAGCGACACACACCCACACACACGCACACACACACACACACACACACACACACACCCGTACGCACATGCGCAGCATGTATAGGGTAGGCTGCTAAAACGTCTCTATAAATAGAAATCCTTGCACCCAGCCGAAGCCGAGAGCTGAAACCGGTCCCCTCCGACAGACAGAGTTCACGTCTGTGTTCACGTGTGAATCTGCGCCTGTGAGTGTGCGTGAGTAAGAAACAGACTGTCTAAAATATGAAGTATGGGGGGGGAGGAGGTGGGGGGGGTTAGATTTGATGCACTGGTTCCCACCTGCACATGATCTCATGCGTCAGCAGCACTCTGCACATCTCCGGGTTCTTGTCCTGGCCCTCGTAAACGATTGGCTGCAGGAAACATGAAGAGAAAAACAGACGTTAGGGCTCCACATCCGCACGAGGACGATGAGAAATCCAGCTCGGGCCTCTGAGGAAATGTTTTAGAGCGAACAGCAGCCAGGTGATTTAGCACGTTGGTGGGGGGGGGTGGGGTGTGCATCCTGTTGACGTCTTCACAACCTCACGGCGTCGGGAGGCGGGCGCAGACCCGCCCCTCACCTGCTGCTTCCACACCTCGCCTGTTTTGTCCAGACGCCTCGTTCCGCGGGTCCGAATCGCATCTCCTACGCATCCTTGCTTCCTGTTTCCCAGCCCCCCCCCCCCACGCTGCTGCTGTCAGACGTGTCGCTCCGAACTTCAGCAGCGCCCTCTGAGCGACAAGCTCTCTGGGAGCTGAACCCCGACGCGCCCTCCTGACGTCGGGAGTCAAGCGGTTTAGCGTTTAAAAAAAAACCAAAAAAAAAACCCGGCAAAACAAACCAAAGCGCGGCTGCTTCACTGAAACCTGAATGCTCTTCCAGACGCTTCCCTGATGAGACGGGGAGGCTGAAAGGGGACAAAAAGAAGTCACCAATTAGTGATTTTGGTCGGCGACGACCTGGAGGGAGCGAGAAAAGGGGGCGGGCGCTGTAAAGATCTTTAGGTATTGAGCGTTCCAACGGGGCCCCAGGGCAAGTGCGCTCCACATGGGGTCCCCGCGTGAGCTCGGGCTCTTGAGCGAGCCCCTGATTTGTAGAAACAGCCTTCCACGGTCCTCGGGGGCAAGCCTGAACCTTCACAACGTTAATGGAGATCTGGGCCAGCGTGCTCCGAGAGCCCCCATTACCCCCCCCCAACCATTACACCCCCTCGTAGCCCGCAGCATTCTAGACTAATAGCCGGTTGTCTCGGGGACCCTGTGTGTTTTCTGGAACTGGAGCCCCTCATTTGTTTCAGGGCCCACGGCCCCTGTCAGCTCTAATTTTCCATGCATTTCTGAAAAGACCTCTGCTGGAGATTTATCGACAAAAGTGAACGCAGAGCGCCCGAAGGGCTCCTGGTGGTCGGCGCTCCGGGGCCGCGCGCAGCCAGCCCCAGCGCAGGCGGGAGTTATGTAACGGGAGGGGAAAGGATCAGATCCTGGGGCCGTGCCGCGATGACGCTGTTGGCGAGATCTTCCGAGAGAGGCCGCACGATGACAGCTGTAACGGCGAAGGGAAGGAAAGAGGAGGGGGGAGGGGGAGGGGGGGGGGGGCGCAACTCGAGCCGAACTGGAAGCGACTCCTGTGTTTCCAAAAAGGCGCCGCAAACCCGAAACTGCCGCAGCCGGGGCGAAGGCGCTGCCGTTAACCGTGAAACCGTCCCGCCAGTGACCGGGATACTCTCCTCCACAGCTCGTGTTCGGAGCAGGGCCGGAGCGCGGGAACCCACAGGAACGCGCAGCGAGGGCCGCCACCGGACCCGGAAGGCCTGGACCGTCTCCCCGACGCGCTCTTTATCGAGCTGCTGCTTTTTTTCTTGCGGACGCATCCGCCGTGACGAGCGGATTCGTGTCGGGTGGAACTTCAGGAAAGGAAACAGGAATTCCTTGAACATGGTCCCTCCGTGGGGGCATCAGACTCTGGACTTCTGGCCTTCATCACGGCCGATCCAAAAACATGACGTCACAGGTGAAAATCCCTGCAGCCTCTCGTGTGTGTGTGCGCGCGCGCGTGTGTGTGTGTGTGTGCGACGTTCCCTCTCTTCCCGGCCCACATTTACTTCTCCATCACTCCGCCGCCTCGCCTGCTCTGCTCCGTCTTTCATCCCCCCCCACCCCCCACCCCTCCCACTTCCACGCGGCGTCTCCGCCGCCCGCCCCGGCGCCTCTGAAGCGGCGTGACATGCGGCCGTGTAAACAAGGAGGCGTCGAGCAGGGGAACACACTTCCTCCTGCGTTAGTGTCAGGTCGACTCCGCCGCTGCTGATCCAACGGGGGCGCGGTGACAGCCTCTTTATTCTCCCGGGATGGAGCGGAGATGAAACGGCGCCAGCGCTCTGATTCCGGAGCCTATAGGAGCCCCCCCCCACCCCACCCCGCCCCCCCCTCTCTAGTTTTAATGACACCGTCAGCGTTGGCCTCCTCATACCAACCACACAGATGTTACCAACGTCAGGCTTCCATCTCGACCCCCCCCTCCCCCAAACCCGGATGGTCCGTCCCGGACCCACGCATGAACCCGTAGTCTGAGCCCCCTTCCTCGGTGTGTATGTGTGGAAGCTCCTGAAGCACCGCTCGGCCCTCGTGGGCGAGGGTGTCGGGTGTCGTCCTCGCTCTGGGTCTGGAGGAGCGCCTATTGGAGCCGTCAAGTGATGCTATTGTTGCAGGTGCAGACAGTAAACTGAGCGGCGGCCCGGTAGCCACGGTAACCGCCTCGCCTTCCCGGGATGTTCGAGTTTGGCAACGAAAGACGTTCCGCCTGGGCAAAAGGAGACCCGCGATAGACGGGAATCTATCGCATGATGATATTATAATGATCTAAGTCTAAAGGAGGGTTGGGGGCGGGGCCAGGGAGTATGACTTCATTGACCAGCTAACCACACAGCTGTTCCTGTTAGACCGCCTGTTCTCTCTTTCTCTCTCTCTCTCTGTCTCTTCCTCTCTTTGTCTCTCTCTCTTTCTCACATACGCACACACACACACGCACACACATTGTTCACTGCACCTGTTCATAAATGCTTAGACCAGCATATGAGCAAAGATACCTATAGGCAGCAGAAAAACTCACTCTCTCTCTCACACACACACACACACACACACACACACACACACACACGCACACGCACACACACCTGCCTGTGTTTTGTTTCATTTTCCTCCACTTATCCCGGGCTGTGTGGTGCTGGTGGAGGTTCAGGGATGAGATCACTGACGGAAAAACATCAGAGCACACACACGTACGTGATTCGCCCTGATGGACCACCTGGCTCTCACCTGGGGGGGGGGGTCACCTGGTCTGACCACAGGGCGGGGCTCCAGGCAGCCCACAGTCATCCACGATTTCATTCATCGTGGGGTTTCGATGGACGCCATAACTGAAACCTTCAGAGTTCATGTAACCCAAAAACGATTAAAACTGTCTGTCTGTCTGTCTGGCTGTCTGGCTGTCTGTCTGGCTGTCTGTCTGGCTGTCTGCCTGCCTGCCTGCCTGCCTGTCTACCTGTCCACTACGGACACAAACACGGGCATTCAAAGAAAGATCGGATGTGATCAGAAAATGTTTGCTGCTCCTCAGACCAAATCCCAGAGGTGCTGTTATACGTTTCCACTTCCTACTGCGAGCAGCAGAGAAACGCCCCTGTGCCTCAACAGCCTCTCGCTGCCTCCTCTCTCTAATCACAGCGAGGGAAGTGCAGGCAAAAAAAAAAAAAAAAAAAAAAGAAGAAGAAAAAAAAAAAGCCTGGAGACACGCAGCATGCGGAAACACCCACCCACAGAATCACACATAAAACAACATTTCTGTGTGTGCAGCGAAGGATCAGCAGCCCGGGAACGGGACTGGTGGCAGACCTGTGCGTGTGTGTGTGTGTGCGTGTGTGTGTGTGTGTGTGTGTGCGTGTGTGTGTGCATGTGCGTGTGTGCGTGCGTGTGCCCTCACTTACCTGTTTAGTCATGGAGTCTATGAGTCGGACATAAAGGTCCTGCTCTGTCCTGATGCCTGAGGAGAGGGAATCAGAGGTTTAGGTGTAGAAAAACAGGAAACTGGATCAGAAATGTTGTTGAGTTCAACTTGAATGGCGGCGAAGTGCTCCTGCAGAGGCCTGTGGGAATATTTAAAACACACTTCTGATATATTTCATGTCCATGAACTGGAATAAACTTTCTCCTTAATATATTTTTCTCTTCCCTACAGACCTAAAAGCCAAAAATCTGCTCAGATATATTATCTTTGTTTTGGCCAGTGGCTAAAATGATATTTCTGGTGTAATTTCACTGATTTATGTCATCTGATTTCATGGATGTGTCACTCACATAACTTATCCAAGGTGCAAAACAATGGTGAAATCGATATTATGGCTCTAAAACTCCCATTTTGCATTTAAAAAAAAGGAATCCTGTGGAGTTGTGAAAGTCCCTCTGCTGAGAGCTGAAAGGGCCTGATCCACAATCCACAGCCCCGGCTGTCAGACGGCCCAGTTCACACTGGCCTAACTGGTTCAGGGACGGCGGCGGCGATGGGGCCGCGGACCCTGACACAAGTGTCCGCAGCAGCTGCTCTGGGATGGTGATGCGTTTAAGGGAAAAGGATCAAAAGACCAACATGACACCCACATAAACACACCAGACTCTGGCAGCGCGGAGGCCAGAATTCCACACTGAATCTAACTAAAATGCACCAGACACTTCCCGTGTACCATCAGAGCATGTGTGTGTGTGTGTGTGTGTGTGTGTGTGTGTGTGTGTGTGTTCACTCACCATTACTGTACAGAAGCTGTAGCCGGTAATGAATCCCGTTATTGGTCTTCTCTCCACTCGTTTCCTTAAAACACACACAGACACACACGCACACACGCACGCACGCGCACGCACGCACGCACACACAAACACATACGCACACACAGCGGTTATTAAAATCGTTAGGGCAGATTAAAACCAACACCTCCGTGCACACGCAGGCCTGCAGACTTTATATGCGACTTATTGAATTCCTCAATAAACGTGTGCACAGTCAAACGGGACAACCGCGTAATTTCACAGCGCGCAGTCGGCGCGTTATTGTGCGTGTGCCTGTCTGTTTTTTTTTTTTTAATTCAACTGTAATTACTGGTTATGTTGGGAGGGCGAATTAAGGCGGCAGTAAATTGTGCCACTACATCCATTTCATCTCATTTAAACTGTCACAAGTGGTGAGAGGACTCGTTGCTCCGCCGCTGCTTGTTTAAAACATGTTGTGGTGTCGAATTCCAGCGTAAATTAAAATATAAATAGCCCAAAATAAATGTTTTGCTTATTTCTAAAATAAATAGAAAGCTGTATTAAACGATACTGTATTACTTATCTCCATATTACATATAATTAAATTAAAACACAACTACAATAATAATAATAATAATAATAATAATAATAATAATAATAATAATAATAATAATGTTGCAGTGTGGTTAATATAAAATTACCTGAATTAAATTAATTATCCTCTAAATTGTGGGATTCATGGGACCACCGTGGCTCTCTGCACCTACCTTCTCTTTCTCGATGAAGTCCACGAAGTTGGTCCTCTCGATCTCCACCGGCTGACCCTGCCGGTCGTACAGAGCCAACACAAAGTGGAAAAAGTTGGACTTCCGCAGGTTCGAGGGCGGCTGCTTCTCGAAGTGAGCCCGGGCCAGACCCACTCCACTGCGGACAGACAGGCGGGGGCGAGTCGGTGTCACAATGGGTCGATTTAGGTGTCAGATTAGAATAAAAATAACTTTAAAAAATAATAATAATCAATAGACGGAGGAATACGAGGAGTTTAAGAATAAATCCATATTTGCATATTTTCCTTGCTTGTTGTTTCAGACTCGTGATTTATTTTTAGAGGCCTTTTATGACAATTATTTACATAAAATTAGGACTAAAAATACGCCAGGGATGTGACTTTTCTCAGACTGGGGAAAATTATTCAACATAAATATGCAATAAATCTTGCATCCCTGACTTTAAAAAAAGTTTCAAAAGAATGAGCCTGTTATATTTCTGTATTCGTCCCTCTGGCTTCGAGCTCATTAAAACCACATGGAGCGAAAACGTGCGTAAAAACGTGTGGCACATAGTTACGGTGCAACAACTTATTTTGTAAAATATATAGGAGTTAAAGGGCGTGTGCTTTTTGTTTTGGAGGGGGGGATCGATACACTGAATTGGATCACTGAATTCGTTCCTCCAGGCTGCAGGTTTGCCGGAGATGACCACGACAGCTCGGCGTTTTGGAGAAGCGCAGCCCGGCTGTGGTGACCTGCCCCCCTCTCCCCGGTGAGAGCTCACCTTTGGGCGGCGGTGTTGGCGTCCAGCACGCCGCCCCCCTGCATCCAGCTCCGGACAGCGTTCATGCCTCCCAGCGGCTCCTCCTTCAGGCTGCTGCCGCTTCTCTGGATGCTCTCCTGGATCCCAAACATTAAAAAAAGGAAACAACCCCGAGGCTCGGTGCCTGCCCGGACGTTGCTCGGCCTTTCCCCCGGCTGCTGTGCACTTGCTCCCCCTTAAATCCTCTCCAGACTCTGGAGCCGGGCTGCGCTTGGCTGCGGCTGCTGTGCGCGCCTCGCTAAAGAAGAAGGGGGCGAAAAAAAAAAATCAAGCGAACAATTCTTGTCCTTTGGAGGGTGTGCTAGAAAAAGGATGATATCATAGCCGAAGAGTTGAATCCGAAATGACCCCCCCTCCCTCCCCAAACCCTTAAAATCTGAATTTAAATCTCCAGCGGGACGGCGGCGCGCAGAGCAGCAACCGAGGGAGCCGCGGATTAAAAAAAAAAAAAAAAAAAAAAAGTCACTCCTGGAGCTTGAAGCTCCGCAGATTGAAGCTGGAAGGAGGAAGGAAAAAAAAAAAGAAGCGATCAGCTACGAGGCGGATCAGATGTCATCACCATCTCACACTTCTTTCCGCGTCGGCTCTCCGCTCTCCGTCAGCCGAGCGCTCCGGGACGAGGCGGGGGTCTGCGGGGTCCGGGGCAGCGCCGCGTCCTGTGGGTAGGTCCGCTCCCTCTCTCAGGAAAAGTCTTTTTGACTCTTCCCAGAGGACTCTCCCTCTCTCTCTGAAAACTAAAGACGGGCTCCCGCCCCGAGGTGGGGGGGGTTGGAGAGAGAGAGGGGAGAGAGAGAGAGAGAGGGAGTAGGATGGAAGCGGAGAGAGGGGAGGGGACCAGAGCGGGTGAGGGGAGGGTGCAGGACGGGAGGAGAGGAGAAGAGACGCCCCCCCCAAAAAAAGAAGAAACACAAAAGGAGTCAGGTCCGCTTGGTGCAGCAGCCGCGGAGCTCCTCTCCTCCGTCCGGGGGTGCCAGGTGAGCCGGACCCCCCCCCCAGTAAACCCGCCTCGTCCATTGATAATCTGTTATCAGGATTCAGTGTCGCAGCTTCAGTAAAAGGAGTGGGGGGGGGGTCGACCCACCAGCGTGGCGCGCCTTTGCGCGCAGCGACGAGACCGTCACCATCAAAGGATCACCACAGATCAAAGGGCGACGATCCCGCGCCAAAATGCCCACGTTTCTGTGAACTTGTGCCAAAAAAAATAAAAAAAATAAAAAAAAGTGCAAAACGTGACAGAACTGTAAAGGCGGACTTTTCATAGCCGACATCCTTTTCTCTCTTTTTTTTTTCCTCCCCCCGTTGGGGTGAATCGGGACAGAAGGGCCGCGCGCCCCCGCACCGACCCGCAGCCTCGCACCGCAACAGCGACAACAACGACGATTAGTTGGAAATAACAAGCAACATCACGCGGGGTAATTGCTACCAGACCCCCACCCTCTGCCTCTGCACCATCTGTTATCACGTAGGCCCGGGGGGGTGGTGAGGGGGGGGGGGTCCCAATACAAATATTAATAGATATCTGCAAACTCCTTTGGTGGAATTAATCCGCAGATATCGATCCGCGGAAGTTCAAAAGGTCAACGACTTTGGGATCTATTCCGCCGGCCCGGGGAATGATTGACAGGCACTAACTGGAGAGGCTCTCCGCTTTAATTCCCGAAGGTTATTGAAGACACGTCCGTGACCTCGATTATGGAGAATGAATCCTTTATGCTCCGCTTTCCTGCTCCGAGCAGCGTCGGATGCGAGCGAGGAGGGGACGGAGGGGATGAAACACGGGATATTTATTCCTAAAACCGTATTCCAGGGTGAATATATTCCTGTAGGACAATCGGCTCTGATGGGCCTCTGCCGTTTTATGGAGCTGATTGTGAGTTGACTTGAGCGCTGGGATGTCTCACGCACAAGTTATTTATGACGCTCGTTTTCTAAGAAACATTAAAGTTGAATGTTGATGCAAATGGATGACGGACATGGGGCGGGGGGGGGGTTAAACGAGAGAGATAAATAACGTGAGTTTAACATTTTTTCAGGATTTTAAAACTCGAGACAAAGGAAAACAAAACGTGGACGCAGAAACGTCTTAAAGACTTCTGGGGACAGAAATAAGGGCAGCGTGCGTCAGGCGCGCGTTTCTGCGGTCAGGAAGACAGCGCGACGGCGACACCGTGCGGCCGAGACCTGCAATTACAAGAGAACCGGAGAGCCAGAGGTTTAACATTTGTGCTTTTTCTTTTTAAAAAAAAACAATCTAGACGCCTTAAAATGATTTAGAAACAGGCGGAGTCCCGAGTAGTTTTTATTCAATTTTTGACATTCAATTTCTGTAAAGTACAAAGACAAGGCCAGGCATTAAGTCCAAAACCCAACTGAGGAGAAGTTAACAGAACACAGCTGGCATTCAGAGTCGGGATTTATAGAATAGACTCTCATCAAAATACCTCAATATTACGATGAAAATGCGTGGCTGAGCATGGTGGGATGTGTTCCAGTCAGAGGCAACAACGAGACACGATGAGAATTTATCAAACTTACTTTGGTTTCCAGTACGTCAGGAGTTTAGATACGTCCAGTTGTGACAGGTCCTGTTTTAGGAAAACTGGGAGACATCAAGAGCACACTTTGATTCTCTATCATTACGCTAATTTACATACAACTGTAAATTAATACAATTTGATTTGCAGATAAGCTTGTCCGCTCAGGGTGCGAGCGTTGATAAAACAGGATAATGACATCATGCGCTCGTGTCTCCGCTCAAATCCTCTGGTGCATTTTTGTCGAAGACAGATAAAACCTCACATCTACTTAAATGCAATTAATGGATTTCAAGTATTACCGTGATGTAGGGTCCACGAGCGGTCATTAATATTGATCTTAGACCAACATAAAAAGTAAAACTGTGTGAACAAATACTGAGAGAGAGAGAGTTGCTGCCCCGGATGCTGAAGGGAGCCAGCGCATCGTGGGGAGATTTGCCACCCGCGGGGGCATCGTCTAATGGCCGCGTCCGCACGGTTGCCAGCGACAGCTGTCACATTCCATCATGCTGCAGGTCAGAAATGCTCCAAAATTAAAAACAGGTTATGGCAAAGCTCTTGAAAAAAAAAACAAAAAAAAAAACACCATTCTCGAGTGTTTCCTATGGATTCAGAGGAACGGATCGAATGAGAACAAAAAAAATAAGTCCTTCAAGAATACAAAAAAAAGAGAAAAAAAATGTGTCAGAAAAAAAATGTGCAAAACATCAAACTCTACATTTAATTTAATAAAAAAAAAAAAAGACAGCTATATAGCATTGGTGCAACAGGTTTGATCCTACATTGGTCATGTATTCATTTTCAGGCCTGTCGCCAACACTTTACAAAATCAATAATTAAGTCATTCGTAGTAACAAGAGAGTAGAATAGTGGCAATAATACTGTTAATACCTCACTCTGCGTCTCCTGTGCCGTCTGCAGCGTGCTGATCCCACTCCTACCAGTAGAGGGCACCGGAGCGATCACGCCAGCACGTGGACGCGTCATCCGCACAGGAGAGGCTGTAACACCGGCTGCTCTCGCCAGCCCGGAGTCCCGCGCCCCTCCCCGGAGCGTCCCGGCCGGGCGCCGAGACGCCCCCGGGGAGAGAGCGCGGGGGGCCCCCTCCGCGCTCGCACGTCAACCGTACTCTGGTTTAATGTGGCTGTGATACACTTATGTACATTACAAACGAGCCGGGCTGTTCTCCGCCGTACGCAAACACGCCGAAAGGTATTTGGTAGCCGACAGCCACAGGACAGCTTTGGAGCGTTGCTAATATAAATGACATTAGTGCAAGTGCAAATGCAATCCCCACCCGTGAGAGAGAAAAAATAATGGCAGAAACATGGTAAACATAATGTCGGTGACAAAAAAAAAACGATGTAACAGTGGCAGCGTGCGAGCTCTGCGTAGAAGCGTGCGTCAGGAAAATGCCTCCTCAGCTCTATGAATCCTTCAAGCCGACTCTCCAGTCACCCTGCGCAGACCCTCATAGACGACCACCGAAGCGGACTGGTGCACACGTGACGGCGTCGTGTGGTCAACGGGGAAAAAAAGAAATAAAAACAACAACAACAACAACCCAGGATGCTGGTACAGTTTCACAGGTAGTAAACAAGTGGGCAACAGAAGAGTGACGGTGATGGGCTCTTCACTACGGCCTGGACGCTCAAGTCCAGTTCATGTGTGTCCATGATCGGTGGCTAAACGACCTTGAACGACTTTTGACGCCGCGGCTTCTTTGGGGCGAGTGGGAGTGAAAGCTGAGCGTGGGGCTGGGAGAGGCGAGTGTGGAGAGGGACCTCTAATGAAGCGACGCCAAGGGCCTTCCAGCCAATTCAACCTCCGTAATCCCATCAACCCGAGAAGGTCAGATACGAACCGTGAGCCGTCCTCATTTTCTTGCAGTCAATCACATATTGTGAATAATGTAATGCTCTTAAAATAACATCTCTTTAACAGTAATACAAAACTTTGGCAAGGAAGAGTGGAACTGTTTCCTTCTTCTTCTTCTTCTTTTTTTTGCTGGGACCAGCCAAACAAGTTGGATTCAAATGTTACAGCAGTGGATGGCTTGTCGCAAACGACCCAAACCGCCATGTGGATCTCCCGCTTAGCACCAGGCTCCAGCCTCCGGGGTCGCCGTGGTTACGGGCACACATTCACGTCTTCTCCTAACCCCTCCGCACGCGGGAGGCTGGAAAACCCGACCGTTGCGCGATCATTTAAGGCTCTCTGAGCGTCTGACCCACCTCTCAACAGATCATGGCACATGCGCGACTACAGAGGGGACCCCCAACCCCCCACCTGGGGTAAACGTACAGCACTGAAGGGTGGGGGGAGGGGGGGGCGAGGGGGAAAGGGGGGGCGTGTGAAATGTCTGGGACTGAAATGACTCGGGGTGTTTTCACCGCGGGGGTGAACAGGTTTCACATTTCGTGGACACGATGTCGGCTTTGAATCCAACTCATTTGCATACGGTCAAACAGGGAGCTGGACCTTCCTGGGGGAGCAGACCCCCCCACCCCCACCGGGTGCAAACTGGAGTTATGTCACACCGTGGATGACATTAAACAGCTCTTCATTTCTGTCTGAGGTCTATATTTCTGCGTTTGTCTGATGGTTTTGAGGGGGTTGGAGTGTGTGTGGATTGTGCTTCTATGGGCATGTGTGAGCGCTGTGGCGCTGGGGCTCAGAGGCTGGGGGGCGGGCACGGCTCCCGCTCGCACGTCGGCGCGGCGGGCGACTCCTGGCTGTCCGACAGGAAGCCTGAACTTGTCTGAAGGGCGGGCTCGGCTTCAGCAGTGGCGATCTTTGAGTGGGCGGGGCCGGGGGAGGCCGGGGAGAGGAAGGGGAGGGGGAGGAGGAGGAGGAGGGACAACAGTCGCCCGGCCGGGTTGTGGAATCTTCCTCGGGAGTGGATGGAGACGGGTCGGGCGGCGGCGGCGAGGTCTTCCCTTCCTCCCCGGCTGGCGCGGCGGCTCCGCCGTCTCCTTCCCCGTTCTCGCTCCCGACCGGCGGCGCTTCGTCCCGCCCCGCCGGGCTCTGATTGGCTGCGGGGGCGTCTTGATTGGGGCCGGCGCTGGTCGGGGACTGGCTCTTGAGCTGCGAGTGACAGAGCGGGCACGTCTCCTGGACGTAGAGCCACTTCTTCAGACAACCAGCATGGAAGAAGTGGCTGCACGGAGTGATCACAGCACTGTTCATGTCCTGGGGGAACCAGCAGAGACGTCAGATCCACGCGTGCATCGTCCTCCGACGCGAGAGAAACACCGACAATAAACGCCAGGTGACCTCCGGCGTGGCTCCTACCTGGTAGCAGATAGCGCAGATGTCGTTGTACTGCTCCAGCTGTGCGTTGCTGGCCGTGGGGAGGCTCTTGATCTTGTTGACGGCGTCTCTCCGGAGCAGGAAGCTCTGCCAGCCCAGCTGGGCCCGGAGCCAGACGTTGTAGTAGGAGTGCACCAAGATGATGGTGCTTCCCATCACGCTCCACTCCCCGAAGACTGTCTCCGACACGCCGTAACACACCACGCACACCGCCACCTGTCACACAGAGGAGGAGGGGGGGGGGGGTTAGACCCCCGATGGCGCCGCGCGTTTGAGGCTTGGGCGCAATGCTCACCAGGAACTCCAGCAATCTGTACGTCCCGTTGACGTAGTAGATGACCTCGTCCATGTTCTCCACGGGAGCCTTGCGGAACTCCTCCACCATAAAGAGGACATAGATGAGCAGCGTTCCAAGCACCTACAGGTGAGAGACGGGGGGGGTGCTTCCATTAGATCAGCAGCTTTAATGTGACATCAAAGCAGCAGCAGCAGCAGCGTCAGCCTGTGTGGTACCTGCAGTGAGGTGAGGATGGACGAGGAGATGATGATGAGCAGCCAGAAGTCCATGTGGAAGAACTGACAGATCATGTAGGCCATGTAGGCTGGGAAAATCAGCAGGAACAGACACAGAGACACGGCTCTGAAGTGCTTCCACAGACTCCTGAAGTTAGGGAGGGGAGAGGAAATGAGACTTATCTGCACCAACATGGGAACGTTGTTTGCATATTCAGTAGATACTTTTAATATTCAAACACAAAAGCTCAAATAAGATTAAAAATCTGATGCTGCTCCTAAAGCACACATGCACGTTTGGCCTTACTTGTCTCTGGATGCTCCCAGGGCCAGCACAATTGGGTCAGCTATCTCCAGCATGGACTGCAGGATGGAAGCGACGACAATGAAGAGGATGATGGAGAGGAGGAAGGCTCTGTGAATGACCTGAAGCTCGATAAGCCCAGTCTGGACAGCCAGGATCAGCAGCGTGATGCCTTCTGTCATCCCCCTGCAGGGACACAAGGCAAACGTGCCAGACGATTGATGCTACAGCCAAACGCTGACAAGATCTCCCTCTCACACACACACACACACACACACACAGACACACACACACACACACACACACACACACACACACACACACACACACACAGTATCCAGGCACGTGTTCAAACCTGTGCATGGTGTTGTCGTTCATGAAGGCTCTGTAACCTTGAAGATAGAACTTGCAGAGTGTAAGAACTCCCAGAGCGATGAAGGAGACAGTGAAGACGAGGCCCAGCAGGGAGTATGGTGTACTGCAACATTCTGCAATACTGTGGGCAAGGACCGACAGAGGCAAATAAACCAGCAGGTATAAAAGTGTCACCGGCACCGATGAGCTGTCGCGGTCTTACCTGGTAAGAAAGAGAAACAAGAGCCTTTCTCTTGAGGTAGGCTGATCTCTGGTGCTAAAGTAGGAGTAGATCTGCAGCGCAAAGAGCAGAAGCCAGAAGCACATAAAGAGCACTGGCAGGACCAGCTGGTTCCACAGAGACATCCCCAGAGCCAACAGGCCATAGACTTCCACCACCTGGGGAGCAGAGACGTACAGACATGAGGTAACCGGGGTAAAGATAGAAGGGCATTAATATTACATATGAGGAAATCTCTCTCAGGGATGAAACGCTGTCACGAACCTGCATGTAACTCAAAGACATATGACTATTTTATTACCTGCGCCAGCTCCCTGTAGGCAGTCTTTGCCAGATTGTACGGTACCAACAAGTTGGACGCCAGGAAATAGATGACTTCCAGGCCTGTGAAAATCATGGAGAACTTATTGATGAAGACGATGGTCTCCAGGGGGACCAGACAGAGTCTGGCCACCAGGGGGAGGAGGTGAGCGGAGAAGAGCCAAATCCTCTTGGTCTGCATCACACAGGAGCATAAAGTACAGACCACCAACTGACCTGGAGGAGTGATTAAAAAAAGACAAGCATGAAGCTTATTCTCTGGCCCAGGACTGCATCATTTCATGTAATTCATAGAGGGGGGACAAAAGCATCTTTGTGTAATAGTATACCTATGAGAGCGGTGGTGAACCTGTTCATGGACAAAGGCTCCAAATATACCGGTCCTTCAAAACCCGATTCTAGCTCACTGC
This sequence comes from Lagocephalus sceleratus, assembly GCA_911728415.1. NCBI lineage: Eukaryota > Metazoa > Chordata > Actinopteri > Tetraodontiformes > Tetraodontidae > Lagocephalus > Lagocephalus sceleratus. The sequence goes on from CAJVRN010000213.1 coordinate 2,752,585, forward strand.
GAACATAATCCCTGGCAAAAACAGGTCAAAATTCTCAAGTTACAAGAAAATCCTATTGGAATATATACCATTGACCTATACAAGGATGTGTATCCTTTTATACGAACAACCAGGATGTAAACTTACCTCGACACTTGGTGACCTGCAAACAATAGGAGGGCCGTGAGGACGTACAGGTACAGTTTAACCAGATGCTGCCGAGGGAGAGTCAGAAGCACTAAGCTCAGGATGTAACCTGCACCAGACACACGTGAGAGAAGCACACTGATTATTGAATGACATCTGAGACAAAGTTCTCACAGTGGACTGCTGCTACACCCCCCCCTCCCCTTTTCTAATGTTGAGACTGCTGAGGACTCTTCAACACACAGTCTGAGTGTGGGGGGGAAACTTTCTCAATGAAAAAGCAACAGTTATTGCACCGCCGCCATCCCCTTTAATTCTTTTGTCCTCCCACAGCACACATACCAGGACTATTGGCTCATTTAAGCAGCTGCAGCCTGGTCAGACAACACACACACACACACAATTCAGCAGTGTGCTCGTCTGTGTCTGCGTAGGCTGTCGAGATTTAGACTTCGCTGACTCAACTGACTTCACCGTTACTGGTATAAAAATGTTACATGTGCTGATTGTTTGCCACATGTCACCGCCAACAGCAAAAGGATTGTGCGATGTTTCAGACGTCAGTATGCAAAGAAAGTGCATGACGAATGTAGGTAAATTCTAATTTGAATAACTAATGGGCTACTATTTGAATAGGGTTAGAAAAAAAATGGGCTAAATAAGTACAACTAAATAGTGAAAGACAATAATCCCCTTCCTAATGTACTTCTGTATTGGCTTCACATTTAATCTTTTAAGAAATGTTAATACAGAGAAGTATGTATTTAAGATAGTGTACTGACCTACATAGTGCAGGTAAAGTGCCAGGTACTTGTACTGAAATAAGGGATTATTGGAGAGGCTGGAACGCTGGATCTTCTGGAAAAAGGAGCTGACATCCCACCGGTATAAGACGTCCAGCAGCATGATGCTGGGAACACGCAGGCCCACGTTGAGCACTGCCTCGACCCGGTCCTTCACCGCCATGTCCTCAGCTTAATCTCTGCTTGGCAGGCGGAACTGACCCCTACGACAGGACGTTAACAGAGGGCGCGCTGCGGGGAAGGAGACACAGGAGAGACGGGGGGAATTAAACAACGGTTACACAGGATGAGCGCGGAGTAGATTACAGGAACAAGCCAAAGGGATTTAAGGGGAAGGAGTTCAGCAGTGAAGACGGGTCACAGAAGCCAGCAACCCTTGAATTCGTCGCTTGATTTGAACGTGACATAATCGCCTCCGCCAAGCGAGGAGCTTAGGCGACAGCCGGCGTTTGTTTGTCTGTTGATAACAGCCGCACGTGGAACCTAACAGGACTTTCAGGAAAAAGTCGAGAGAGGTTCAAGGAAGAGGTGAGCAAACCTCTGTGATGCTCCGGATCCAGGAGACACTCCGAACTTTGATCTCCCAAAGCTCAAAGGCCATAAACCAAGTGACCTACAGCGTTGTACGAGCTCAGTGAATATAACAGTCCCCTACAGGTCACAGTATATGGGCCACACATGGGAATGACCTGCTTGCTGGAGGGCTGAGCTCACACAGTTATCTACTGAAACTGAAAACTTTGACAGAATATGAACTAAGGAAACAAACAAGGCGACACGACACAGATGAGGATGGAACAGATCCCTCGGGTGAACGATCGCGTCAGTGACAGACTTGAGGCCCCCCACTCCAAATCAATCTTGAGTGATACTTAAATACCGGAGGGAAGACCCCCACACAGAACCACCCCCAGGGATGGATGAATGGATGGAGACTGTGTGTGTGTGTGTGTGTGTGTGTGTGTGTGTGTGTGGGTGTGTGGTGCTACTGTCAACAACCACTTTCCCACGTTCCTGGCCCGACTGTAAAGCCCCAACAGCAGGTTTTTAATCCATTAACCTCGCTCGTCTGGAGCATCGGGCCTTATGTAACAGAGATCATCGGTGCTGACACAGCATCCCTGGGTCCGACACCACCTTATATAAGTCCTCACGTAAAGACCCAGGCTCGCTGCGTGTCGGGGGGGGGGCGTGAACTCTAGTAACCCCGAGTCTGGGGGGGGGGTCGGAAATGACTGCATCGTTCTGCTAACTGGGCTGTTTTCTCTGCACAGCTCCGACCATCGCCTGTGGGTCGTCCTGATGGGGGGGGTCTGTGGTGGGTCTAAGGGGGGGTGGGGGTTGTGGTGGGTCGAGGGGGGGGTCTGTGGTGGGTCTAAGGGGGGGTCTGCGGTGGGTCGAGGGGGGGGCGAGCCTCGACCCCGCTGGTCACGGAGCGGCTACCTACAGCCGGGCTCCGACCACCGTCTCGGGCCCCCCCAGGTCACACATCGGGCTGTACCCCCCCCCCCGGTGCTAGGCGCCGTTAGCCTCCCGGCTAGCTGTGGCGCACAGCCAAAGACCGGGCGGAAAAACGGAGGACTCACCGAGAGGGGGCGTCGGGCGCGGTCACACGCGGCGGCTTCGGGGGTGTTCGTCCGGTCGGGTACGGAGCATCGCAGCCGGGCACCGCCTCGGTCAGCGCTGGTCTCGGCGGAGGCGCCACACGCAGCGGAGATGGGCCGATCCGCTCCCCTCACTCAGCGGCCATTATCCTCAGGACCGGGGCCGCGCATGCGCACGACGCCCTCCACGGCCCGGAGGGAGGGCCGGTCTGCGCATGCGCGGCGCGCCGCATCTGGGTGTGTGTGTGTGTGAGCTCCTGAATATTTTTATTTTGCAGCCACGTCAGTGCTTCAATCAGCATCGGGCTTTTGATTGTCTATATCAGGGGGTGACGTCTGTTTAGCTTTGTTCTGGAAGGTGCTTCAGGCGTGTCTTAGAGACAACTGGTTTTTATGCTGAAGTAACCATCTATCCATCTATCTGTCGTCTGTCTCTCTATCTATCCATCTATCTATCTATCTATCTATCTATCTGACTATCTATCTATCTGTCTGTCTGTCTGTCTGTCTGTCTGTCCACCCATCTATCCATCCATCCATCCATCTATCTATCTATCTATCTGAAACTGTTTGGAAAGTCAGCATTTGAATATTAAAACTATTCAAATGCTGTTTGAACCACCTGAATAATTCATGGCTTCACTCAAATGTTGAAATTGCAGCGCTGCACGTTTCCAAAGTGAAACTGTTTCCAACGTCATGGCAGTTTTTAACAGCAAAAAAACAGAAGGGATCGCACAGGTTGCAGGCCAAGGCAAATATAAACTCGGGAGTCACAGTCAACATGTTGGCTGCATGAGACAGAAAATAAATAAATAGAGCGAAGATCCTGGAGCACAACTGTGTAAATAAGGAAGGGTGGTCTGACCGGAACAGCGAAACACGATTTAAAAATGAACACGAAACCTTGGCCTAAACATTTAAAACGGTGTCCTGTGTGATATTTATACATCCTAATTTTAAACGATATATATATATAATTTTTTTTTTTGGCTCGAACCCGAACGCTGGTTCGACGTCACTTCCGGTTTTGTTCAGGAAGTGCAGCTCGTTGAATGAAACACATCGGCGACTCTCCATTCAGCCGTCAAACTTCTCGCCGCTGCTTCCTTCGCTAAACCATCCGCCGGGGCCGCCAGGTAAAGATCGCAAGCCCCGCATGCTGAAGACAGCCGGCCCGGCCGGTCGCCTGCTGTCTTCACGGTTGCTAGTCAGTGTTAGCCAACTCATGCTAAAAATATCAACATCAGGGGGCGTCAGTCTTTTCCATCATCTGGCCTTTGTACCTCGAATTAGCCGGCCAAGTCCGCGCTTGTTTCGCTGGCTGTTGTAGTTGAGACTGTATCGCGGGGGTGTGTCTGTGTTCCTCCCCCTGGTCACCTCTCTGATGGTGCAACCGCGCTCGTCTGCTGCTGCAGCTGCACACATCTCCAAACTTTGTGCACTCCTCCGGACAGGTGCTTTCTAAACACTCCTGCCGACGTCAAGAGCGTGCGTGCGTGTGTCCCCTGCGTGGAGAGCCCTGGTGTGCCATGTCGGTGTCGGTGATCATTAAGTGGGGAGGCCAAGAGTACTCCATCAGCTCCCTGTCTGAGGAGGACACCGTGATGGACCTGAAGCAGTCCATCAAGAGCCTGACCGGCGTCCTGCCCGAGAGACAGAAGCTGCTGGGACTCAAGGTCAAAGGTGAGCGGTCGTACGATGACATACACTGTCACTGGTTTCTGCCCGTGCCTTGCTTCGGTGTGCCTTTTCTCACTCTGTCTTACTCTTATATATGTATTTAACCTGTTTCCAGGGAAGCCCGCGGAAGATGAGGTCAAGTTAGGCTCACTGAAGCTGAAGCCCAACACCAAGATCATGATGATGGGGACAAGAGAAGAGAGCCTGGTAGGTGACTGGGATATGGAGAAATGACCGCGTGAGCTGAGTAATTCTCAGTTGTTGGTGTTTACTGATAATCTTGTCTGATAAGCCTGGTTTGTTGCGTCAGATGAGCGGCTGATTTTAAACTGCTCCCGTGTTTGTTTACCTGAAGGAAGAGGTCCTAGCCCCCCATCCTGAGAACGACGACGTGGTCAACGACTTTGACATCGAGGAGGAGGTCATTGAGGTGGAGAACAGGTCTGATCGTTTCACTTAATTTGTGTGCGTCTCAGGCCGTCACACCAAGCATGCATCCATGGCAGTTGACGAGGAAACGCTGCAGTTACTCATGTTGTAAAACGTTGTGTCTCCCCAGAGAGGAAAATCTGGCTAAAATTGCTCGCAGAGTAAAAGATTATAAGGTGGAGGAACTCAACCCTCCCAGAGAAGGAAAGAGGCTGCTGGTCCTGGATGTGGACTACACGCTGTTCGGTGAATTTCTTACTTAATGTGGAATTAATGATAGTTTTGACTGCAGCAGATTAAATAATTATGAGTCTTTGATTTTAGCAGTGGTTACATCACACGGATATTTTTAACAACCACCCCTCAAATATTCCCTCAAATGAAACTCTTTGATTTGAGGGAATATTTTATAGATTTTTTTGCTGACCAAAATACCGTACTTTCCAGACTATAGAGCACACCTGAATATAAGCTGCACCAACTAAATTTTAAAGGAAAAAAATATTTATACAAATAAAAGCATCCGTATATATATATCTCTAATATATATATAATATAATATATTGCACTTCCGGCTCAACTCCCCCCCCCTTTAGCCCAGAAAAATCCGCAGATTAGCCACATTGGTGTATAGGTCACCGGGTTCAAAGTGTGGGGGAAAAGCAGCAGTTTATACTCTGGAAAATACGGTAAATCTAATTAGTGTAAGTAATAACTCTTCACAGAAAAGTCAACTTATAGTTTTATATTCTCTAATTGTGTGTTTAGATCACAAGTCATGTGCAGAATCGGGCCAGGAGCTGATGAGACCATACCTCCACGAGTTTTTGACTTCTGCCTACGAGGACTACGACATTGTCATCTGGTGTACGGAGCTCCTCTCCCCCTTCTTACTTGTGTGCTGCATTATTGTAGAAGAATTCTTGCCACAGTCTTCTGCTACACAGCATTTCTGTCCAAGGTACAAACTGCACATGTGCTGTCTGTTTTTAGCTGCAACGAGTATGAAGTGGATCGATGCCAAGATGAAGGTAAGCGTTCACGCCTGTGATCATGCCGTTCCCCTCCAGTAGGGGGCAGCGTCGGTCAGTTTAAGCAGCGATATCGAGGTTTGGAGTAAAGCAGCGACATTATTGCCTCTTTTTTTTTTTTTTTTTTTTTTGTCCGTGTGTGCAGGAGCTGGGAGTGACGGACAACCCAAACTACAAGATTTCGTTCATGCTGGACAGCGCTGCCATGATCACAGTACACACCCCTAAGAGAGGGGTTGTAGAGGTGGGTGGGGGCGAGTGTGACCGCCGCTCTCTGGAGGGGCTGATGTGGCAGCGACGTCGCGAAGCTGCGTCTGCAGCGCAGTAAATCCAGAAGTGAAAAAAAAAAAATCCTGATTTATTACTTGTTTATCTCTTCCCTTGAATGCGGATTATTGCTTCTCCGGGATGGTCATAATCAGGTGAAGCCTCTCGGCGTGATATGGGGGAAGTACGGAGAGTTTTACAACAGGAGGAACACCATAATGTTTGACGACATTGGACGAAACTTCCTTATGAATCCACAGAACGGGCTGAAAGTAGGTGGCGTCTTCCTCATTACCATCTCTTCGTCCTCATTTCCAGTATTATGTAAGATCACTTTCTGTGTGTGTGATTAGATACGACCATTCATGAAGGCGCACCTGAACAGGGAGAAGGACAGGGAGCTCTACAAACTGTCTCAGTACCTCAAAGAAATCGCCAAGCTCGATGACTTCAGTGGTCTCAACCACAAGCACTGGGAGAGGTAAATACATTACTCATGCCAGCAGCTTGGAAACACACTTGACCCTGACAGCGTTGGTGCCACTAAACCACAGGAAAAGCTCAGGAATTACCAGAGGGAGGGTCATAAAGGGTTTTATTTTGACCTGGCAACAGGATTCTCTAGATCTAAAGCAGCTTTAGCATCCACCAACAATCGGACTCTGATGCTCTGAGAGGTTTTCCAATAAAGATCTGTCAGATCTAGGCTGTCTCTGGGCTCTTCCAAGATCTTTCAGATCTAGGCTCTTCCAAGGGTTTGGAATGGTTTAGATAAAATCGAAAGGGGGGGTTGGAAGCATATCGCTGTGTTTCTAACGTGGCAACGCTGCAGGAAGACCTCCCACCTCAGGCCCTGCTGGCGCCCCATCCCAGTTTGAGGACGTGAACGTGCGTCTGTGTCCCGCAGGTACTTATCGAAGAGGCAGCATCACTGAGGGAGGACGTCAGCCTCAGCACAGACCTGCACTACCGCGTCATCATCCAGCTGTGGGCCTCATCAACAGTACCGGGGCTATTAATAATTGTTAGCAGCAAACCTGCAGACCGCAACGCCGATCAGCTCCGGAGGGAAGCGGGCTTTTCAGTTTCCATATTTGCATGTTTCCGTCTCTAAACCCCCCCTCACACGTTTTCCTCCAGTACGGCAGAACTCCTCGTCAGTCCGACGTAGAATTCATATTTTTTTATTTAGGCGACATGTGACGCTGCAGCCCAGCGTCAGCCCCCCCGTCAGACGGGAATCTGTAAACAGCAGCTGGAAACATCTGAGCTATTTTATATCTGCGTATGTGTTTGTCTGGGCCAGGTTTACAACATTTTCACATGATTTAATGTGTGTGTACACTGAGCACACACAGGAGATGAAGCCCGGGGGAGGGCGTAGAAATTCCTCCCCATAGATACGTGATAGCTGTGACGCCTCACTGGACGCCTATTCTTGAGGATAGACTCGTTTTTTTGTTCTTTTGCTTTGATTGAAGCAGAATTCTTTAGTCTGTGTCTTGTTTAGGACATTTATTATTTTATTAATGGTCATAAATAAAAGTATTAAATTGAGATGGTACTGGCAATTCAAGGAACTGACAGCACGGTTTAAAACCTTTGGTACCTTTTTTTTTTTTAAAAATATTTGTGAAAAAAGGATGGCATTATTATTAATTATCTCTACAGCTTTTTGTTTTTCTCATAATACCCGACAACGTGGCTGTACATATGACAATAAATCCTTTTTGTACCAATATTGTCTGCAGTTGTTTTTATTTTAAATATCAGTTTAAATCACCTCAATGTTCATCCATATAAAAAGAGTTGGAGGCATAAATAAATTGATTAAAATCAGGTTTAAAAGTATATATCAATCATGTCGTCTTCTTAAAAACCCATAGGTGTTCATAGATAAATACTGTACAAGTCTACAATGGTTCCAACGACGGGGAGTTATCAAGTCACTTCTGGGCAGGTGAGAGAGGCGAGCAGTCCACTTCCTCCTTGTTCACCCTGGAGGTGAATGGAGAAGTCAGTGTGGTGAACACAGAAGCAGTCGGATCTGTGGGAGAACACTTACGTGCAGCTGCTCCAGGGGCCAAAGGGCCCCCCGGTGTACTTGTCTTGGGCTCTGATGCAGAACACGTACTTCTTCACTTTGACGCTGATTTCAAACTTGGTGTCATTTGTGTTTTTCACCTGCGCACAGAGAGGTCGGTTGAAGGGAAGCGAAGCTGGAAACTGGGCCGCCAGGGTCCCCCCCCCGTTTCTTTACCAGTACGGGAGCCTCGCTGTCGCAGGAGAGGTTGCCTCGCACCACCCTGACCTGGAAGTTCAGGCCGTAGTAGGAGCACGGCCTTTCCCAGGAGTCGGGGTAGCTCCAGCTGAACGTGTTTGCGTCATCCCTCCGCAGGTTGGGCAGCGCCCCCGGCCTCACTGAGCGGCACAAGGGAAGTGAAACGCTGAGCAGGATGTGGCGGGGGCGCAGCCGAGAACACAGAGGACGCGGAGGCCGCCACTTCTGGGTTTTTTTTGGGTTTTTTTTGACCCAAAAGGAACATGTGGACCGCCTCCGAAATACAAGCGCTCACCGATCTCCCTCAGGTAGAAGGCCTTGGTGTAGGATTCCAGGCGGGAGTAGCTGTGAATGAGGATGGTGAGCATGATGTGGTGCTGCTCCTCCTTGTACGGGCAGCTGTCGTCCTGGCACAGAACGCCCGACCCGTCGGCGTCCAGCTCGCAGGGCACCTTCTGCCCGTTCCGCGTGGCCTCCAGCACGAGCACGGCCGCGTTGGACCGGTAGGCCGCTTTGGTCCAGGAACAGTGAAAGGGCCCGGTGTAGTTGGGAGCGGAGCAGTGGATGTGACCTGGAGGAAGAAGAAGAAGCTTCTAGAACCACCCAGCACCCCCCCCCACACACACACACACACCCAAACACACACCACAAACCTTCTACAGGGGATTTCTCCTTCAGGATGACCCTCTGGGGCGAGTCCGGCTGGACGTAGATCTCGGTGTGGTTGATGTACTCTCCGGTTGAGCTGAGGTGGCAGGAGAAGTTTCCGCCATTCGTCTCTTGCACCAGGACGGTGACGCGGTTCCCGCGCAGAGCGGGGTTCAGCTCCACGCCTGAAACACCGGCGAGGCTCAGCGAAACTCGCGCCTCGGTGGCCCCGAATCATAAAACTGACGGCCGTCGGCTTTGTTACCATCCTTCTTCCAGAACACGTCCTGGGTTTGGTTGTCTTTGTCGCAGACGAGCGGAACGTTCACTCCTGTTTGGTCCTCGTTGGGCACCTTCAGGACCATAACTGGATTACAAGAGGAGGACAACCGTACTGAGCCAGCCTGCCCGTCAAACACCGGGGGGGACGACTGACGAAGCACTGACCGTGAGCCATCAGGGGCTCCAAGATGGTTTCCGAGGCGGCGTAGCTCAGCCCCCCGCACAGGAACACCAGGAACAGAACGTTCATCTGGAAAAAAAAGCAAAAAGAAAAAAAGTTTAGCGTGGAACCCTTCATAAATAAAGCTTCCAGAGTGCTCTGAAAAATGTTCATTTGAATGAAGTCTCACTGGCTGAAGTTATTCGAGATACCAGACCAGAAAACAGAAAACTTTAATGAAGCTAAAAGTCCAAAATCCACGTTTAAATCAAGTGATAATTTAAAAGGGACGGTAATATCACAAAGAATAACTTCAGAGATTTCCATGAGTTGTTAAGTGAATAAAAGAGAATAAGTGAGCGGATCTTACCATGAAAGTGGATTCAATCTCAGATCTGAGTGCAGCAGAGAGGAGATCCTGCAGTGCTGCTTCAGCTCCGTCTGTGCCGTTATATACAGGGCAGAAGCAGAAGGCTGAAACCCCCACCCCCCAGGAAACAGGATGATGAAGTGGGCCGCTGTCAGTTACCTGGGAGAGCGATGACATCAAAAAAAAAAAAAAAAAAAAAAGACAACAGGAACAATTCAGAATCTGAGCAAACACCGCGTATTAACCCCGACATGGATTGCATTATCTCTTCGTGAGGAGGAAGGTCATCAAACTCACCGCGCGCACAATGGCACAGTGATGAGCACGAGAGTGCACCCTGCCGTATGAGGAACCACACCAGACGAACAATAGAGACAGAAACCTTCAGGAGAGGGAACTGAACGCCTGCAACAATAACTGGGGAAGATGGCCCTTTAAATTCTCAAGAACTAGAAAGCAAAAGTGTCACCGATATCTGCTTCCAAGGAAGAGGAAGAGGAATCGAGCCATTTGGGTGAAATCATAAATCTTTAAGAACAGAGGAGTCGGGATGTACGGAGTTGGGTTCACGCTGACGAAAGGTTGAGAAAACACAGCAAAAGTACAGGTGGAGGAACTCTGGAGGTCCACGCGCGCATCACGTCACCTTCGGCAGGTGGGACGCCCTCAGGTTTTTCCGGCAAAAGGCCAAAAATCACCGCGGCGGCGTAGCGGCGAAAGGTGCGTGGAGCCGTCCCCACTTCCCCATCCGCTGTTACTCACGCTCAGGCCTGACCTTTCGCGACGGTCGAGGTCGTGGGCGGGCCGACGGCGGGTGGAGCCCCCCCCCCCTTAGACGACCACACCGCAGCAGCCTGGGGAGTTCTTCACACTCTGTGGCGTAAAGTGGGACATTTACAAAACAGAGGAAATTAAAAATGTAATAAATCCCGAGTGTTGTGGTGATCTACGAGACCACAGCCTTTACTCCTTTATTTTATTCGTATTTATTCTTTATCCTAGACCTCTAGAAATATATATTGACACAAAAATGTGTCTGATCTCTTCTAAATGTACATTTATAAATATATGAGATCAGGGTTCAACTCATTTTTTTACATTTTCTACCAGTTCAGGGTGGATTTTAATTCCTGGTGACCTTTGACCTCTGTTTTCATTAAATCCTTTCAGACAGGCTTTAATCGTTTCACCCTGAGCGTGGAGGCACTCCCCATTCTTCCCCGTGACCATGAAACCGTTCGTGAGCAGACACATTTTTTTTGTCTGCTGCGCTTGGAGCGCAGCCCCGCCATACCGGGGCTTCAACCGACCGAGCGCCGGCCCGCCAGCGAAAGCCCGCCGCACCGTTTGTGTCGGCCGAAAGCATTTTACATTTAACAAAAGAAAAAAAAAAAAAAAAAAAAAAAAAAAAAAACAAGCAGAGTAGAAAACCAATCAGACACAGGAATATAAACAATGTTCAATTTTAATTAAAAACCTCCTATTTTTAATCAAAATATGCAACTGTGTTCCTGATGTTCCCTCCTCCCTCCGTGTTGGACTGTGTCATGAATACATGAAGATCCTCACTCTCACTCACACACACCAAATTCTCTGATTGTTCTGTAAAGCGACGTGAGATTATTTAATCCAGCAGCAGTTTTTTTTGTTTGTTTTTTTTTTTTTTTTTATCAAAACGCCCATCGCGGCCCGAGCGCAGGACCGACCACCAGCATTGGTTCCTGACCGCTTCGCTTTGCTGAACTTGAAATGGAAAAAAAAAAAGAAAAAAAGAAAAACAAAACAAAAAAAAAAAAAAAAAGGAAACACAGAAACATCGGACATCGGAGCAGATCCATCCCGCGGCTGGGTTGCTTTTGTTTTTTTTTGTTTTTTTTCTTCCTCCTTCCTTTCAGTTAAAAAGACTTCAAAAAGGTCAAAATTCCAATGTGTAAAATCAAAAGGGAAAGTTTCCGTGGGTCAGAGTCACTGTGCTCCGGCATTTTCATTACAAACTCCTCAACAGCAACGACCAGAGAAGTGTCGATTAAAAAGAAAAGTCAGATTCCTTCTTTTGCGTCTTCCCTTTTGACCCACCCCCCCCCTCCAGTTAGTTCTCCACCTGCATGGGCTCCAGGGGCACCTCCTCCGCCCCCCCGGCCCCCGGGGCCTCCGGCGTGTGTCCCGGGCTCGATTCCGGCTCCGGCGGCGGCGGCTGGCTGAGGATGACCTGCACGACATAGTCCCTGGAGATGTTGAGCTGGTCCAGGCGCAGCCTGTCCGTCAGCGGCCTCCCCGAGAAGAACCAGCGCTGGGTGGAGGCGGGCACGCCCTCGTGGCTCTGGAGCCGCCGCTTCATCACGCCCACCGTGTCCGTGGACCGGACCGCCAGGCGGAGGTCGCGCCCCGTGGAGAGGCGGAGCCGGAGCTGGCACTCGCCCCCCGCGGCCTCGCTGCCGGCGGACGGGTCGGCCGCGCTCGAGTCCGGATCCGAGCCGTCCAGTTCCTCGGAGCGCTCCTCGATCATGTTGACGGGGGGCGAGAGGCAGTAGACGGGCAGCTGGTACCGATTCCCCAGTTCATCGTAGCATTCGGTCAGAGCTCCTGGAAGAGGGAAAACACCTTTTTACAGCGGGAATCTCCCCCGAGGAGCGGATCACCGCTTCCCCGGGGCCTCATTTAGACAGATTCCACTTTCAGTTAACCTTTTTTTTTGTCATCCCAAAGTTCAAACCCCCGAGTTCTGGGCTTATTCATTCTTACACGCCTTCAGTTTATACATGGGACATGGAAGCAAAGAGCTGAGGGGAACACTGATTCAGACGCTAGAGAGAAGTGTGTTCTTGAGAGAAACAGAGAAATTAATGTCTTTAAAGGTCAGCGAGTAGCCATCAAGAGGATTTCACCCCCCTCCTCCCATACGTAATATTTAAATACCACCAGGACCTGAAGAAGCTGGTGCAGCTGCTTTCAAGCTTCCAAAAAAACATTTGTCCAACCTTTTCGCACAGAAAGGTCACAGCCCTGATGGGGGGGGGCTTTGTGGTGGGGGCAGGATGAGTCAGCAGGGGTCTCTGATAGCTGGGGACCACAGCTGGGTTTAAAGATGTCTGTGCGGTCAAGGTGAGAGAACGAAAGCATCGGGCCAGAGCCAGAAGGCCACGAGAGCCCCAGCGATTTTGTAAGCGGGAGTTTAAGGGGTTTTTTTAAGGTTTTAAATGGCGAGTAATTATGTGATTTTACTGCAGCATTCTTCGCTGAGGTGGGAAAAAAAAAGACACATCAGATTACAAATCTCCATGTCTGCGCATCTGACTCGCTTCGCCGGTCTGCTGCAGTCTTTTAATGACTTCCAGGTGGCGCAAATACTTGGTCTGTGAAGTCTCATTAAAACAATTGTGTGTGTGTGTGTGTGTTCTGATCGAACAGGATTCCATTTTATCATCACATGTGATCAAAAGTGCTCTGCAGTCCTCCCCGACAGCCTCGGTTACGGTTCAGGAACATTAAAGCAGATTCTGACTCCTGAGTTTCAGCTGTTGCGTCTGGAAGGAAAACCCTCTTCTCATTAAACAAAAGAGAAACGTGAATCAAAACAACCTCTTTTTACCTTTACTTTTTTTCCACAGCGGCAGTGTTTAGAGGTCGTTACTTCACTCTGGTGTTTACTGCATATTTAATACTTGCATGTGACCTCAGATCTGAATATTGCAGATAAAAGCCCCTACATTTCTACATGCCTACAAATGAAAGTGAAAATGCAACCCATTGTGGGCAGCGCTATTGACAAGTCACCATGACTATGCTCTAAATAAATAAAACACTGGGGGAAAAAAAAGAATTTTGTGGTTAAGAAAGTCTTATGTGAGCCCTCTCCCCTCGCTATGGCGAATCTACATTAGAAAATGGGTGTATTTGTGTTGTGTGTGTTCCGCTGGCTCGTGAACCCGGCTTTCAGCTGTTAAACAGCGTTGTTTAACCCCGGCTCTGACATCTGTCATCGCCTAGACGACCACTCTAAATTTCCTCGGCTACACGTCGCAGTAATTACAGGGAAAATTCACAGCTTCGGCTAAACATGCCGCGTATCTTCCCGCCCCGGGCTGCGTTCTGTCGCGGCAATCATCGAAATGAGTGGCGTTTATATCTATTTCCTGTCAAGCGATGTCAGCGCGCCGTCAACCGGCAGCCATTTCACCACCCCAGAGCTTCCTGATTGCGCACAGGCGCGTGCTCGTTGGCCTCTGAGGAAACCTGCCTGCTGCGAGTGCGAGCGCCGAACTGCGAGAGCGAGAGGAGGGCCGTCACACCGGGGACGTGAACGCGCAGCGACGTTACCGTGTGGCAGCGTGATGCTGGCCCCGTCCAGGATGGCCTGGGCCAGCAGGTGGTCGTTGCTCTCAAAGGCGCTGGCGGCGGCGCGCAACGCGTCCCAGATCTCCTTCCTGCCCTCGAAGGCCGGCGCCGTGTCCCAGAACTCATCCCTCTTGCTCCGCAGCTGGCCCTCGGTCATCGGGTAGTCACTTTTCCATTTGGGCCGCTCTCTCTTCAGGGGCTGGTTACGCCCCAGAGCCACTGGAGGAAGAGACGAGGAGGGGGGGATGAGAAGAAATGAGTGGATCTGAGGAAGCAGCTTTCCAGGACGATTGCAATGCGGTCGGTTGTGGTCTTAGAAAGCAGAGTGGGTGACGGAGCATGACACCGGAAGGCCTCCGTCACCCACTGCTACGTTTCTGATGGGGACCTCCCCTCGCGTTGTTTTATTCGCTTTCCTCCCTGATTTTATATTTAACCCATACGCGCGGGGTGCCGAGACGAGACTCGGGAGCCACAAGATTACAGCCCTTCCTTGAGCGTGGGAGGAGAAACGGGGCCACCACAAAAGATGAAAACGACGCTGCGCCTGCAGGGAAGTTCAGACCTGAAAACAACCGCCCAGTCTTACTGTAACTAAAAAGAATGCACACAAACAGAAATCAGAAACACGCCTGTGTTTTTGCATTAACCTACTTTCCAGTTCAGCCCGTTAGTCTCCGACCCGCTCCATCACCTTCACCCATTAGCCTATTTAACCGTACCAGCGGTAGGATGTAGGCCGATGTCGGGCTTTTGGGGCTGTTTGTTCAGGACGCTTGTGTGAGATACTCAAACGTCTCACACCCCGCATCCTTTCAGGACCCGAAAATGACACCAAAACACTTCAACCGCACCACGATTAAAATCTACGCAGACAGGCTTTGTGGTGGAGATTTATGCAAAAGATGGTACTAGACTCAGTCACCAAAGCTACAAGTCCAAAAAAAAAAGAGTAATTCCTAAAGCAGGTCTGCACCTCCACACACAGATGTCCACATCACACCTATAGCTGCAGCTCGACCTGCAGAAGAGTGATTTGTTTGATTATGGGATTAATTGATTGATTGGTTCTGTGCTTTTCTCCCTGGCCGTGTAGACAGTTTAAACAAACGCCTGGTCTGGACCCTGGAAGGTTGCACAGGTAAGTTTTGACATCCTCCGTGAACTCCGGCAGCAGCGCAGACGAGCCCCGACGCTGACGCCGCCGCACCGGGGCAGGAGGCTGCAGCCCCCCCGCCGCCCGCGCACCGCAGCACCGGCGGGCTGCGGCGGTCCGCCGGCCTCGGCTCCGGTGAAACCACCCCCCCCTCCTCCCGTGTGCGCGTCCGTGCGTGTCGACTGGCGTCTGTGACCCACATTTGTTACGCAGGGAGGCTAGCGGGCTAACTGAGCTACGCTTTAGCCGCTTAGCTTCGAACGACAGCGACGAACAAAGAGGCGGCGGCGCCAGGGGAACATCCGCCGCACAGGCACCGGGGCCCGGCTGCAGCCGCGCGCGGGCCCCGCCTGGCGGAGCCCGCTCCCCGGAGGGACGCTGCCGAGCCCCGGGTCCGCGCGGCTCCGCCAGGCGGGGAGCGGGGGGGACCTCCAGACAGGACAGCAGGCGGGGGTCCTGGAGGGAGCCCCCGGTGAGCAGGGAGGGAGGGAGGGGGGAGAAAACACCCGAAACACGGCGCCAAGTTACCTCCGGTCCCGTCCGAGTTCTCGTTTAAACTGCCCGAGGAGTCGTGGTGGCTCCCAACACAGCCACCCATGGATGTTTCGGCAGAGCAGCCCGGGCTAGGTAGCTCACCCCCGGCCCACAGCTACAGCTACACCCCCCCTCCTCCTCCTCCTCTCTTTCGTTTTTCTTTCTCACACCCTCCCCTTCCCCTCTCCTCCCCTTCCTTTACCTCCTCCTTTCAGGCGGCGGGCATCACCGCCACCACCATCATCATCATCATCATCACCATAATTATCATTACCATCATCATCATCATCACCAGCAGCATCATCATCACCAGCAACGTCATCATCACCATAATTATCATTACCATCATTATCACCATCATCATCATCATCAACATCAGTATCATCATCATCATCATCATCACTATCAACATCAGTATCATCACTATCATCATCATCATCACTATCAACATCAGTATCATCACTATCAACATCAGTATCATCACTCGTATCATCACTATCATCATCATCATCACTATCAACATCAGTATCATCACTATCATCATCATCATCATCACTATCAACATCAGTATCATCACTATCATCATCATCATCACTATCAACATCAGTATCATCACTATCATCATCATCATCACTATCAACATCATCATCACCATCATTATCATTGCCATCATCATCACCATCATCATTAACATCATCATCACCATCAACATCATCATCATCACCATCATCGTCATCAGCACCACCATCTTCATCATCACTGTCATCACTATCATCATAATAATTATCATCACCATCATCATCACTATCATCATCAACATCATCATCATGGGTATCATCATGATCATCATCATCACATAATCATCATCATCACCATCACCACCACCATCATCATCATCACATAATCATCATCATCATCATCACCACCATCATCATCATCATCACCACCATCTTCATCATCATTATCATCACCATCACCACCACCATCATCATCGTCATCACATAATCATCATCATCATCATCATCACCACCATCATCACCATCATTATCATCATCACCACCATCTTCATCATCATCATCATCATCTTCCAGGGAAGGGAGAGGCGCACCGTGGGACTCCTGACCAGGTGACCAGGTGTTGGGTTGCGGTCAGGGAGGATCAGAGGAGGAGCTCCCTGTTCAAACAAACTGGTCCTCTGGTAGCTGAACTCCAGCAGGTGGTGGGAGCAGGCTGGTGATGCACTTCCCTGTGAAAACACTCTTTGCACTTGCACATGTGTTAATTTGTGGATGTGAACCCAACAAACTTTGAGTCACATGGTCCTGCAGCAGCGCGCGTGAAACATATATCTGCATTTGCACGTCCACTTGAGCGGTGTCGGTGGAGCGGGAAACGACGTTCCAATCGAATTTGCTGCTAAATTGATTTTTATGGGTATTGATCTACAGCACAGCGTTACTGGCTCGCGCTGTGACGTCACGGAGGACCCGTGGTTCAAGTTCAACTGGTCAGGCGCTGGTGTGGAGGGTCAAAATATCGCGGGTAGGCTCTGTGACAGGCAGAGGATGAGTGCCGGGTTGGTTTTTAAAACGTCTGAACATTTAGCCTCAGGGTTGGAGATTTATGCAACTGAGAGAGAGAGAGAGAGAGAGAGAGAGAGAGAGAGAGAGAGAGGAGGAGAGAGAGGGAGAGACTTGGGAAAAGGGAATCACAGTCATAAAATTCATTGAAGCTTGAGTACACGAACCCGGATAAATCACAGAATTTAACTGAGGTTGTTATTGTGAAATATGATCCAATGAGTTCTTTATCTCTCTGTCACAGTGATATTTATATTTCAGTCCTAAGTGGCAGCATATGTGTGTATATTTCCAATCCTCTCCCCTCACAGCTGGAGCGCTGCTCCTTATTTAAACATCTTTCAGCTCTTCCACTCTTTCTGTGTCTGGATTCTGAAACCTTGCACCCTGTGAACTACATGGACACGCAACTATCTTTAGAGCCGCTCAAAAGAGACTTGAACGTAACTCGAGACCCACATGCGGGCCAGCCGAGATAATTTTACAACAAAAGGATGTCTGGAATTACAAGTATCCGCCATCGTGGGGAACTGGGAGCCGGTGCAGGAGAGTGGGCGCCCAGGGACCCTGTTTCTGAGGGCCTAAATGACGTAATTCGATGCAACACGCTCGCGCCCGTCTCCCAGTTGTCTGCGATGAAGGTCACAGCAGGAACCCCCGTGCGTTTCCTCACATGTGCAGGCTGCACGGGGCCTTTGATCGAGGTCCGCTCTGGAGGAGTTGTCCGATGGGACGGAGGAGGCGAGTGATCAATGAGACTTCCTCCAGAATCTCAAAATAAAATAAATAAAGGGCATGTGGATGCTAACTGTGTTGTGTTCTTGTGTTCTTCGCTGGGGTTTATCTGAGTTCACAGAGGTTTTGGTAGCTGGAGACAACTGATTTTAGATTTAGCTCAGGTTAGTTTTGACCCCTACAGCGACCTCTAGCGGCCGGGATCGGGAGCGAATAACAGATCCAGGAAAGCAGAACAATAATTGAGTTTATTGCAGTTGTAAGCAAACTCATTAGGATTTTAATGAAACATGATTTTGTTTTGAACAAATATAAATATAAATCTATGTACACCAGGAGCATCATTACATAACTCTGATGTGGATTGCAGATTTTCCATCTCGCTTGTGTTCATAAAAATAATCAATTAACCTGATTTACACTTTAGAAATAGGTGCCCTTTTCCCTTCGACTGACTGACCGTTGCATCCACTCAGTCCTGTTTTTGCGGGATTTCGCCACGAGATTGCGCTGTAGAGTTTGAATTGCAGATTGCACCTTTCGGAAACGAGTAACCCGCCTCCAGAGGACCAGGCCAGCGTGTTTAATTTCCGTTGATACGTCTGGAGGAGCACGGAGGTGATGGAGAAACCCGCCAGGGTTCTTCGGCTGCGCCAGAGAGGGATCCCTCCGTCCCTCCCCTCTGCTGCAGCCCTTCATCTGGCTCAAAGTACAATTTTCAAACGCATTACAAAAAAAAAAAAAAAAGCTCCCGGGGCAACAAAAAGGGCGCAGAGTTATTCCCAGACAATGGAGAGAAGTCTTTTCATGGACTTTAGAAGTTTGTTATCTTGCATTTCCCTCTAATTCCCTGCTGCTCCTCACACTATCTAGACCCTTCCTGTCTCCTTTCTTCAGCAGCCCCTCTCCCACCTCTTCCATCACTTAAACAGAGCAGCTGACGTGGGAGTTAATGGGCCTGTCATTGATTTGCTCTTAAGACCCACGGTGGCCCGAAGTGTCCGGTCTTACATCTGCCATATAATCTATCCCGTGCTGTGGCCCCATTTGTCCGACCATTTGAGGATGTCAGGCTTCACCCATCTGTGTCGTAGATAAAACGGCCTGGAGGATCCACTGATGCGTTATCTGTCAGCCGCTCCGCATCCCTCACCTCCGTCTGTGTCACGGGCGGACGCAGGGCTCGCAAAGTCGATAATCCTCCCATTGATCACCTGTCTGAAGGAACACGAAAAAGGGGAGCGTGGAGGGTTTAATCCAAACATTCCGCGGCCAAAATATGTGAAATATACGAAGAATGCAACGACGTGTTTCGCCCAGATCTAGGAACACCACAATTGGAAGGCTGCGCTCTAATCTTGATGTTAGAGGAAGCCAACACACTGGAGGAAAATTAGATTTAGTACACCTGTGTTTTGGTGAAAGAAATTACAGAGCCAGTGTCCAACGCGTGGGATTTTACAATAATAACGCTGACGGACGAGGGGGGAGACTCGATCTCTCCTTACCTTATTTTCTCAGGGCTCGGTTCAGAATGTGTTGTATCCGGGCGCAAATTCATCATGGCTCGTGCTTTGTGGGAAAAGATCAGAATTATTTAGCGTTTAGCAGGAAGACAGATGTCTGAGGCATTTGGAGAAAACAAACGGAACAAATTAGAGCGTTGGCAGAAAGGAGCGTTTGGCTTGGAGACAAAAACGGGCCTGTTCGGAATACAAGCGCTACAAAAGGACTTGGAAACTCCACGGACCACCTCGTGTGCCTCCCCTTGATGTCACCACGGGGGGGGGGGCGGGGCCGACGGCGATCGACGCCTTTGGGGTGGGGGTTGGGGGCCCGTCTTGGAGCGCCGAAATTCGGCGGCTGGCGCTCCGGTTGGACCAGAGGCTCGG